>CM070650.1:3540100-4760100 GCA_036346575.1 Dendrocalamus sinicus | reverse complement strand
GCCTGGGCGTCTTTGCGCGGCTTGCCGCGCTTGCCACGCTTGCGGCCGCCTGTCGTGGAAGAAGGCTCCCCCTTCTTCCTGTCACCTTGGCCGGCAGCCCACTGCTCCCGAGTGAGGAGGAGCTTCCCGCCAATGGTGACGGGTCCCGAGAGGCGCTGTGGCTCATCGCTGTCAACGACCTTGAGGCGACCCAACGCCTCCTCGATCGTCATCGTGGAGAGGTCCAGCAGAGACTCGATCGAGCGAGCCATCTGCTTGTACTTCTCGGGGACGCAGCGGAAGAGCTTCTCCACAGCTCTCTCCTCGCCGTAGGTGTCGTCGCCGAACTGCACCAACTTCTGCAACAGAGTGTTGAGACGGAGAGCAAAGTCATCAACGTCCTCACCTGGCTTGAAGGCCAGGTTCTCCCACTCCTTGCGTAGTGCCTGCAATGTAGACTTGCGGGCGCGGTTGCTGCCGATGCGTGCTGCAGCGATGGCGTCCCAAGCCTCTTTGGCAGTCCGCTTGTTGGTAAGCGAGAACTGCATCTCGGGCGGGACTGCAGCGATGAGAGCATCCAGCGCCCGTCGATCCTGGTCGTAGTCGACGCCGCCGTCACGGGATCGCATCCCACATATGCCGCACTGAGCTTTACCTCATCACCGCAGCCCACTCGACATAGTTGGTCTTGGTGAGGGTAGGCCACCGCCGCCGGGCCGACGCCCTCGACGACGGCACGGTACTCGTGGTGACCACGGTGCAACCGGGAGAGAGCGCGTCGCTGTGAAGGCCGCGCTCCGCCGACCCGTCGCGCCGCCGCCGTCGCGTGCCTCCTCCAGAGCGCCACCGCCGTCGCGCGCTCCTCCAGTGCGCCACCGCGCTGTGTCTGCTGCCGCCGCTCGTGGGCGTCTTGCGCTGCTGCCCATCGCGCCGCCGCGCCGCTGCGCCTCCTCTCCAAAGCAGCTCAAGGTCCGCGTCGCCGTTGCCATCACCAGTAAGATCGAGGAGGCCGACTAGAGGGGTGAATAGGAGGTTTTAAAATTTTCGTCTAATTCTAATTAGCAATTTTAAACTTGATGGATTGATAGAGCAAGATAACACTAACACTAGCACAAGTAATTGACTAGAAGCAATAACGAAAGGGAGAGAACAACAATTGCTACTCTAACTAAGCACGCAATCAATTGATATGAATGAAGAGAGTTGCTTGAATGAAAATGATCACAAGAGAGCAAACCACAATTGACACGATTACTTTTTACCGTGGTGATCGGAGACTTGCCGGTCTCCCCTAGTCCACGTTGAGGTAAGCCCGAACGATCGGACCGGCTCCACGAATGAGCCTAAGCACCTCGATCACTATTGGATGCCCTTTCCCTCTCCGGGTAGGCGAGCTCCAAGCCTTCACAATCTTCCGGGCCTTCTCACAATCTTCTTGAGAAGATCACCGAAGCTTCGCCAAGCCGTCTAGGTGCCGGCAAGCACCAAGAGAATAGACCACTGCGGCTTGATCTCACTCAAGTGCTCAATGGATCAACTAGAATGCAATGCACTTGAATTTTGGGTCAACTACCTCAAATGAATGCACAAGAGAGTGAATGAGGTGTGAGAGGTTGCTCTAGGCTCAAATGTATTCAATGGATGTTCAACCAACCGTCCTAGTTCTGGTGGGGGTGTATTTATACCCTCACCCACCTCAAATAGCCGTTACAAAAAAACAATCCTGAAAAATCAGGAAATCCGGTACTACCGCAGGCAAAACCGCGGTACTACCGGACCCTAGCTGACCGGACAGAACGGCTATGTCAGAGAGTCAGAAGTAACCGTTGGTCAATGAGTGCGGTACTACCGCCGTTAAAACCGCGGTACTTCGGACGTCCGAAGTTCCGCCCAAGCCCGTGATTCCGATCTCAACGAGACTAAGTCTTATTCTCGCGCTCTCGGAAAAACGTTCGCGGGTGTCCGAACTTCGCGACATGCGGTAGTTCCGCAGTAAACCGCGTACTTCCGCTTTCCGAGAGGCTAAGTTAAAGTCCGGCGCTCGAAATAAAGTTCCGCTCGAGTGCGGTACTTACGGCATCCGTAGTTCCGCAGGTCAAACCGCGGTACTACCGTTTTCCGAGAGACTAAGTCTTAGTCCGGGCGCTCTCTGGAAAAAACGTTCCGCTCGGGCGCCCGGTACTACCGGACCTGCGGTAGTTCCGCCCAATACACGCCGGAACTACCGGATTTTCTGACAATGCACAGATTTGATTTAATTTTAATTTCTAAGTGCATGCATGATCCTAAATTGATCCAAAAGGCACATTTGAATATGATCAAGCAATCACCATGATCCCTCTTAATAGTACGGCGTCTATCCTATAATCCGGTCTTCCAACCTAACTCCAAGACCGGTAAAACAAAATAGATACCTAAACTATTTACCTTGTCGCCCTAGAGATCTTGAATCTTCATGGGATATTTTGTGAGCCTCTTTCTTTGCTATTTGAACATATCCTTTCAAACACTTAATGCACACATTAGTCCCATATTCACATAAATTCATTAATTACCAAAACTAACATTTTTAGGGGCCTAGATGCTTTCAATCTCCCCTTTTGGTAATTGATGACAACAAGAGCAATTTATGAGAAGAATTTAAGATTTGGATATACTTCTAATTTGCAAGATGTATATCACAAGGACTTTGAAATTTTAGCAATTTTTAGAACATGGGGAATTTTTGCATTTTAGGAACTAATAAGAAAGAGCTCCCCCTAAACAAGTGCATCAAATTTTGCAGGAAATTAATAGGCATGATTTCATCATAGTATTCATATTCACCAAATTCAAGGATACGCAAAAGACAAGTAAAACAAACATTGCATTAAGGACAGAACATAGTTCATTACAAAGCATCAGATATTTTAAAATACTAAAACATCCACAGAGTTTAAGCAACACATTAGGCATTACATGGTTCATTTCACCATAGTTTATTACAAGGCTAATAGATAGGCTAAAAGACTTAAACTTCTTCTCCTCCTTGCTTCATTTTCTCCCCCTTTGGCATCGAAGTACCAAAAAGAAGAGCTAATCCTGAGCTGCGCTAGGAGGAGGAGGCCTGCGACGAGGACGAGTGCGACGATAGGGAATTGGAGAAGGCGGACGAACTGCACTCTCCAAAGCCGAGACACGATCACCAAGAGACGACACAGTGGTGATCAAGACATCCTGGCGCTCCTCAAGACGAAGAATGGCGGAGTAGATCTGAGAAAGCGACACATCGCCTCGCCTCGGGAGGAACAACCGCCGCTCGAGGTCGAGGCCGAGGTCGTGCACGAGGACGAACAGGAGCAGGAATGGGTGCTTCTGCGCGAGGCTTGTATGGCTTATGTGGGGTGCAGAGTGCTCCTCGGTACCCAGTCTTCCTAATGATTAAGGCCATAATGAATGGTGCATAGTTGATCCTTTTCTGCTTGTCATTCTTATTGGCGTCAATCCCCCTGATGATAAGATCCACCACATCAAACTTTTAGCCGCGCATAATGTAATCAATAACATTCCACGCATGGCCACGAATAGCATCATAGTTCCCACTCTTGGGAAAAATGGTGTGGTTGATGATCCTGTTGACAAGGCTGGGAATAGGGAGTAAGCCACCTGTCGTCCCCGAGATTGTTCACCAATGGTCATAATACTCGAATATGCAGCAATAGGAAGAGCTCGCTTGCTGAACACCTTCTCATATGCACTGGTCTCCGTCCCAAGTGCTAGCTCAAACTCGTGCCTGGTGCACTCAATAAACTGGGTCCCTGTCATCCAACTCAGATGCTCAAAGTTGGGAGAGACGTGCAGGTAGCGTGAACTGTCGATCATGTTGTCCATGTAGTTGCATTTGAATGCAACGAGTTGATGAATATCGGCTCATTGAAAGAGCCGATAAGCACCATCGAACTTGTCGATCTGCGACAAGTGATCCCGATCCACATACTTATGGGCAAAGAAATTTTCTGGCCGGACCATACATCTCCCGTACACCTTCTCTTGAAACTTTGAATGAAATTGGGGTTCATTGAGTCTCGAGGGCGTACATACGACTTCGCGACGAAGAATGGCATAATCTTCATTAGTGATCTTGTCGAGGTCCACTTCGTGGTCTGCAGTTACCTCAGGCATCTCCTCGTCCGAAACCTCATACTCCTCGCCCTCATGCGAGTTCTCAGATCCGCTCTCATGTGAATCCTCTGAGTCACTCTCAGGGTCGGGGGCAGGACTCTTGCCCTTATGCTCCGCTGCCTGAGATGCAGGAGTCGAGGAGGATTGACCAGCATTGCCCCCATAAGTCTTGTGGGAGACATTCTTCATCCTCGGCATCTTCAATGACATAGAAGGATAATCAAGGTATGAAGTAGAATAAGCAAGAGTAGGTTTTAAATTGAAAGCAATGAATTCTTGCTGTTCCAGGAAACACGGAAGTACCGGCGGCAAAATTGCGGTACTTCCGGGAAATCCGGTAGTTCCGGCATTAAACATGCGGTACTACCGGGACCCCGGAAGTTCCGGCCAATTCGACCGGTAGTTCCGGTTTTTCTGGACATTTCTAGGGCAAGCCAAAAGTTGAATCTTTTGGGGTATTTCTTGGATTGAATCCAATGCATGTTTGTAAAAACATTCCAATACCCTAAACAAACTGTTTTGCCCAAGAAAATTTCAGCTAAAATCATCACATTTCAATTTTTTAACCTAAACTCTACCTAGGGTTCTAAGAGCAAGGTAAAAGGTGGGTTTTGATCCGATTTACCTTGTGAAGTCGAAGGAGGAGAACCCTGGGGGTGCAAATAATCTCCCAAAAACGAAGAACTCCCCTCGGATTCAAAGATCGGGAGAGGAGAGAGTTTCTTGGGAGAGAGAGAGGATGGAGGAGAGGAAGAAGAAAGGGGTAGGCGGCGCGGTTTGGGAGGAGTGAAGAGGAGAGAGAGAGATAAAAAGTAACGGTTGGAGGAGTTGGCGGTTTTGAAAACCGCAATTAATCCCGCAGAAAGCGGTAGTACCGCGCGTAACACGCCGGTAGTACCGTGGTCACAGAAATTCCGGAAGTTCCGCGGATTACACTGCGGTAGTTCCGGTTTTTCTGTCAGGTGCGGAAGTACCGCACAATGAATCTATGTAGTTCCGGATTTTCTGAACTTTTCAGGATTTTAGGTTTAGAACTTGAAATTTTGCAAATGATCCCTAGTTTTGCATCCAACTAAAGTCATTCAGGATCATTATGCATCAATTGAGCTAATGCTATATTTTGAAACTAATTTTTTATGAAATTAAACGAATTTTTGACCAAAAATAGGGGAAAAACCAACAAAAGTCCATATGAGCACAACAAATGAGCAGAAATAAATGAAGTAAGATTTCAAGCTACATTTGAGTAGTCTATGACATTTAATTCATTCCTCAATTTGCAAAAGCGGCTTTCATCTAATGGTTTGGTGAAAATGTCCGCTAGTTGATTTTCAGTTCGGATGTGGCTAATCTCAATATCTCCCTTGCTCACATGATCTCTCAAGAAATGGTGGCGTATATCTATATGCTTGGTTCTTGAGTGTTGAACGGGATTATTGGATATTTTGATAGCACTATCATTATCACACAAAAGAGGCATCTTATCAAAATTGATCCCATAATCCAACAATGTTTGCCTCATCCAAAGTAATTGAGCACAACAACTTCCTGCTGAAATATATTCGGCTTCGGCGGTTGAAAGAGCTACGGAATTTTGTTTCTTGGATGACCAACACACTAGAGATCTTCCTAGAAATTGGCAACTACCCGAGGTGCTTTTTCTATCCACTTTGCATCCCGCATAATCAGAATCCGAATATCCAATTAATTCAAATTTTGCACCTTTGGGATACCAAAGCCCTATGCTTGAGGAATGCTTTAAATATCTTAGAATCCTCTTTACGGCCACTAAATGACACTCTTTTGGAGAAGCTTGAAAACGTGCACACATGCATACACTAAACATAATGTCGGGCCTAGATGCGGTAAGATAAAGCAAACTACCAATCATGGATCTATAAAGCTTTAAATCTACCGACTTACCTTCTTCGTTGAGGTCTAGATGCCCGTTTGTTGCCATGGGTGTTTTGATGGGTTTGGCTTCTTCCATTCCGAATCTTTTGAGTAGATCCTTCACATACTTTGTTTGGCTTATAAACGTCCCATCTTTAAGTTGTTTGATTTGAAGTCCAAGGAAGTAGCTTAGCTCACCAATCATCGACATCTCGAATTCCTAGACATCATCTCACCAAATTCTTTGCAAAAGTCTTGATTAGTGGAACCAAATATAATATCATCAACATATATTTGACATACAAAGAAATCATCTCCAATAATTTTTGTGAATAGAGTTGTATCTACTTTACCAATTTTAAAGCCTTTTGATACTAGAAAGTTACGAAGGCGCTCATACCAAGCTCTAGGAGCTTGCTTTAAACCATATAGTGCCTTTGACAATCTATACACATGATTAGAGTATTTAGCATCTTCAAATCCCGGGGGTTGTTCCACATATACTAATTCGGAAATTGTACCATTAAGAAATGCACTTTTGACATCCATTTGAAACAATTTAATGTCAAAGCATGATGCAAAAGCAAGCAAGATTCTAATTGATTCAAGTCTAGCAACGGGCGCAAAAGTCTCATCATAATCTAAGCCCTCGACTTGAGTATAACCTTGAGCTACTAACCTTGCTTTATTTCTTACCACAATTCCGTTCTCATCTTGTTTGTTCCGAAGACCCATTTTGTGCCAATGACATTGTGCTCCTTGGGTCTCTCCACCAAAGTCCAAACATCGTTTTGGGCAAAGTTATTCATCTCTTCATGCATAGCATTTATCCAATCCGGGTCATCTAATGCTTCTTCTACACGCTTAGGTTCAAGTGAAGATACAAAAGAATAGTGTTCACAAAATGAAGCTACTCTAGAGCGAGTTTGAACACCCTTACTTACGTCACCCAATATTTGGTCAATTGGATGATCCTTGGCTATTGCATTGTGAATCTTGAACATATTTTGCGGTTGATCCTTTTCTTCATCTTCCATAACTTGAACATCGTTCATTGTGGAAGAAGAGGGTGGTTCCACTTGTCTGGATGAGCTTTGTGATGTTGGATCCTCTTTTGGCTTGATGTCTCCGATTTGCATGTTCTCCATTGCCTTGCGAAGACTTTCATCTCCTACATCATCCAAGTTCTCATGCTCTTCTTGAGAGCCGTTAGTTTCATCAAATTGAACATCACATGATTCTTCCACTAAACCCGAATTTTTATTAAAGACCCTATAGGCTTTACTATTTGAGGAATACCCTAAAAGGAAGCCTTCATCACATCGACTTTGAAATTTTGAGAGCCGAACACCTTTTCTTAGAATATAGCATTTGCAACCAAATACTCTAAAATAAGAGATGTTCGGTCTCCTTCCAACAAGAAGCTCATAGGAAGTCTTTTCAAGAGTCGATGTAAGTAGAGGCGATTTATGGCATGACATGCGGTGTTAATAGCTTCCGCCAAAACTTGTCGGAGTATCATATTCATCAAGCATTGTCCTAGCCATTTCAATTAATGTTCGATTTTTCCTCTCTACAACTCCATTTTGCTCCGGAGTGTAGGTTGTGGAAAGTTCGTGCTTTATTCCAAGTTCATCACAAAAGTCTTCAACTTTTGTGTTTTTGAACTCGGAACCATTGTCACTCCTAATTTTCTTTATTTTAAAATCAAATTCATTTTGAGCCCTTTTGAAAAACTTTTGAAAATCCGGAGGTTTCACTTTTGTCATTTAGGAAGAAGACCCATGTATATCTAGAGTAATCATCCACAATGACTAAACAATAGCTATTACCTCCAATGCACTTATAGGTTGTTGGCCCGAACAAATCCATATGTAAGAGCGCTAATGGCCTAGAGGTTGACATGATACTTTTGGAAGGATGAGAATTAGCGACTTGTTTTCCGGCTTGACAAGCACTATAAAGTCGATTTTTCTCAAACTTTACATCCTTCAAGCCAACCACTAAGTCATGCTTAAAAAGCTTTTTAAGTTGAATCATTCCCACATGACCTAGCCTTCTATGCCACAACCAACCCAAAGAAGTTTTTGCAATTAAACAAGTTTTCAAACAAGACTCATTTGAGGAAAAATCTACCAAATAGAGATTCCCAAATCTAAAGCCTTTGAAGACTAGTTCATTATTATTATCTTTTGAGATTACAACATTTTCTTTTGAGAATGTGCATGTTAAGCCTAGATCACATATTTGAGCAACGGATAGTAAGTTGAAATTTAATGATTCAACTAAAGATACATTAGAAATTGAAAGGTCGTTTGAGATAGCGATTTTACCCAATCCTAATACCTTTCATTTGCTATTGTCTCCAAATGTGATTTTGTCATTGCTTCCATTCTCAAATGTGGTGAACATCTTCCGGTCACCGGTCATATGTTGAGTGCAACCGCTATCCAACACCCAATGCCTTCCACCGGTTTTGTAGTTCACCTACAAAAGAAGATCAAGTTCTTTTAGGTACCCAAATTTGTTTGGGTCCTTGGAGGTTAGTGACCAAGGTCTTGGGTACCCAAATGGATTTCTTTTTAGCACCCAAAATTGAGGTGCCAATGAAATGAGCAATAACATTTCCATTTTTGGATTTTCTAAGCATATAACATGAATCATATAAACCAATGGAATGCATGTTATTCTTAGAGCAATCACTTGGCATATGTCCAATACACCGTCATTTTGTGCAATACTTACCATTTTCCTTTACAAACCTTGGAGGCTTGTATACCGGCTTTTTACCCTTTTGGGGGACATATCCAAGTCCCTCTTTGTTGAAAGAGCATCTTTGATTGCTTAGTAACTTATCAAGGGTTTCCTTTCCCTTATAAGCTCTCTCTAAGCTTTTGTTTAATTTTAGCACTTGTTCTTTTAAATTTTTGTTTTCATTAGCAATGATATCATCATGAACAAGATTTAGAGCATTTCTAGAATCTACACTTGATGAACAAGGTATGGCAAGTAGATCATCACAACAAGTAGATATGCTAGACTTTGAAATTTCTATACTAGACATTTCATTCAAGATATTGCAAGTAACTCCAATGCTAGTACTAGATTTGTGATTTTCTTGGAGAAGCAAATCATGAGCTTCCTTTAGCTCCTCATAAGAGTCTTTGAGAGAGGTGTGTTCTCTCTTTAAGACCTTAAACTTTGATTTTTCTTTTCCAAGAAATTCATTCAATTCAACTAGCATATTCATCAAGTCATCATATGAAGGCTCATCATCATCAAGCAAGTTTACCTTTTCTCCTTTAGCCATAAGGCATGTAGGAGTGGAGAATAGTGATGGAGCCTCCTTGATTGCAATGCCCACAAGCCCTTTCTTCTTGGGAGATTCGTCCTCACTTGAGTCTGAGTCCGAATACTCCTCTTGAGTTCCACTCACCAATATGGGCTTCATTCTTGCCATCCTTGTGAAGCTTCTTGAAAAGCTTCTTCTTGCCGTTGTAGTTCTTCTTCTTTGATGACTTCTCCTTGTCATCCTTCTTTGTTGGACATTGAGAGGCAATGTGCCCTTCTCATCACATTCATAGCAACGAATGTTGCTAAACTTCTTGTTGGAGGAAGAATGCCATTTCTTGGTCTTCTCATGGCTTGTACTCAAATGGGCGTCTTCTCATGAACTTCTTCATTCTTCTTACTAGAAGCGCAAATTCTTCTTCGGAGTCCTCCTCATCATCTTCTTCGGATTCTTCACTCATTACCGCTTTAGCTTTGAAAGCGGTGATCTTCTTATTCTTGGAAGAGGATTGCTCCAAGAGCTCTTCCTTGTCTTTCTTGTATAGCTCGTTGGTGATGAGGTTGCCCAACAATTGCGTTGGTGTCATTCTTGCCAACTCCGGTGAGTTGAGGAAGAGAGTCACCAACACTTCATATTTCTCCGGCAAGGCCCTAAGCATCTTTCGAACAATATCAAGATCGGAAAGATTAGTTCCAAGGCCCTTAAGCTCATTCACAATGTTGTTGAGCCTTGAGTACATCTCATTAATGTCTTCATGGGGCAACATTGTGAATGTCTCATATTTGATCCTAAGCCGATGCATTTGGCCTCCTTGACCGTGGATGTCCCTTCGTGTATTTCCGAAAGGGTAGTCCAAATAGCATGAGCCGTCTCAAGATTGCTCACCCTATTGAACTCATCCGCGTTCAAGGCTCCAAATAGAGCATTCATAGCTTGGGCGTCTAAATGAGCATTACGCCTGCCTTGATCCGTTGGGTGATTCGGATCAAGGGCCATAACGTAACCCTCATTTACGACTTTCCAAATTTGAGGACTCATGGCCTTTAAATAAATAGACATTCTAATTTTCCAATAAGCATAATTTGAGCCATCAAATAGAGGTGCCTTTCCTATTGCTATACCCTCACTAGCCATCCTTTTCTCTCTAGACGGTTAAGTCTAAATTTGAGAGACCAAGCTCTGATACCACTTGTAAGATCGAGGAGGCCGACTAGAGGGGGGGTGAATAGGAGGTTTTAAAATTTTCGTCTAATTCTAATTAGCAATTTTAAACTTGATGGATTGATAGAGCAAGATAACACTAACACTAGCACAAGTAATTGACTAGAAGCAATAACGAAAGGGAGAGAACAACAATTGCTACTCTAACTAAGCACGCAATCAATTGATATGAATGAAGAGAGTTGCTTGAATGAAAATGATCACAAGAGAGCAAACCACAATTGACACGATTACTTTTTACCGTGGTGATCGGAGACTTGCCGGTCTCCCCTAGTCCACGTTGAGGTAAGCCCGAACGAATCGGACCGGCTCCACGAATGAGCCTAAGCACCTCGATCACTATTGGATGCCCTTTCCCTCTCCGGGTAGGCGAGCTCCAAGCCTTCACAATCTTCCGGCCTTCTCACAATCTTCTTGAGAAGATCACCGGCTTCGCTAAGCCGCCTAGGTGCCGGCAAGCACCAAGAGAATAGACCATCGCGCTTGATCTCACTCAAGTGCTCAATGGATCAACTAGAATGCAATGCACTTGAATTTTGGGTCAACTACCTCAAATGAATGCACAAGAGAGTGAATGAGGTGTGAGAGGTTGCTCTAGGCTCAAATGTATTCAATGGATGTTCAACCAACCGTCCTAGTTCGGTGGGGTGTATTTATACCCTCACCCACCTCAAATAGCCGTTACAAAAAAACAATCACGAAAAATCAGAAATCCGGACTACTCACAGCAAAACCGCGGTACTACGGACCCTAGCTGACCGGACAGAACGGCTATGTCGAGAGTCGGTAACCGTTGGTCAATGAGTGCGGTACTACCGCCGTTAAAACCGCGGTATTTCGGACGTTCGGAAGTTCCGCCCCAAGCCCGTGATTCCGATCTCAACGAGACTAAGTCTTATTCTCGGCTCTCGGAAAAAACGTTCGCTCGGTGTCCGGAACTTCCGCACATGCGGTAGTTCCGCAGTAAACCGCGTACTTCCGCTTTCCGAGAGGCTAAGTTAAAGTCCGGCGCTCTCGAAATAAAGTTCCGCCGAGTGCGGTACTACTGGCGATCCGTAGTTCCGCAGTCAAACCGCGGTACTACCGCTTTCCGAGACTAAGTCTTAGTCCGGCGCTCGAAAAAAACGTTCGCTCGCGCGCGGTATTATCGACTGCGGTAGTTCCGCCCAATACACGCCGAACTACGGATTTTCCGACAATGCACGATTTGATTTAATTTTAATTTCTAAGTGCATGCATGATCCTAAATTGATCCAAAAGGCACATTTGAATATGATCAAGCAATCACCATGATCCCTCTTAATAGTACGGCGTCTATCCTATAATTCGGTCTTCCAACCTAACTCCAAGACCGGTAAAACAAAATAGATACCTAAACTATTTACCTTGTCGCCCTAGAGATCTTGAATCTTCATGGGATATTTTGTGAGCTTCTTTCTTTGCTATTTGAACATATCCTTTCAAACACTTAATGCACACATTAGTCCCATATTCACATAAATTCATTAATTACCAAAACTAACATTTTTAGGGGCCTAGATGCTTTCATCAGCAGAGATGGAGCTGCTTTGTTCCGCTGTAACCTCGACCTCCGCTGCCGCCGCGCTGCACTCCGCCGCCCGCCGCTTCCACCTCCGCTCGTCGCCGCCTGCCCGCCGCCGCCTTTGACGCTTTTCACGCCGCGCGGCGGCTCGTGCCGCCGCTCGCTCGCGTTCCTCTGCCACAGCGAGTTCGGCTTCCTGCCGCCGCCGCATGCTCGAGGAGACCGAGCGCTGAGACTGTCCTACGGACATGGCGCGCCACCGGGGGACTGCTGCGTGGAGAGAGAGCTGCCTCTGATGAGCTGCTGCTCGTCGAGAGGGGGAGAGTGGCGCAGAGGCGCTGAGCCGCTGTTGCTGCTGGTTGGGGCTACTGCGAGGCTGGAAGCGAGGCTGGAGAAGGGATTGAGCAGGAGATACTCAGGCTACAGGATAGTCCGGCTCTGATACCACTTGTTAGTCGCTGGATTCTTGCTCTTGGTGATAGCAAGATCCTTACTCTCATCGAGAGGATAACACTTGGAGATGGGGCAATTTTCTAGGTTTATTTCTCACACAATGCCATGCCAACCTGAGGGGTTGGGGATACAAATTTATAGGCTGTTAACCAGCCAAGCATATGCTAAGATACTAGTCTAAGATGCTGTCCTAAGATGCTTGTCCTTAAGATGCTGTCCTAGATGCTTGTCCTTAAGATGCTGTCCTAGATGCTTGTCTTTAAGATGCTGTCCTAAGATGATAAGATGCTAGTCTAAGATGCTGTCCTAGATGCTAGTCAAGATGCTGTCCTAAGATGCTTGTCCTTAAGATGCTGTCCTTGGAGGGCAGCAAAAACACCATGTGCTGCAGCCCCACAAACACCAGCCAACACAGAGACTTATCCATCAGCCTTGGAGGAGCTGGAAATCTTGGGGTGTGAACAGCTGGATGCATTGGAGAGCTTGCAAAACCTCAGCTCCCTTTGAAGCTTGGAGATTGAGATGAATCCTGAGCTGTCTGTTGCATGGGATCGCAAATCACAAGAGCAGGAAGAGGGGAGCGATCACACCCGCCTGCTTCCTGCATCGCTTGCACGACTTGAGATCAAGGATCTCCATGAGGAGATTATGCCCTGTTTGCTGGCCCACCTTTCTTCCCTCTCTAGACGAATGGTATGAGAGTCCAAACTTGACATCCTTGCAGCTTGGTTCCTGCACAGCATTGAAAGAGTTGGAAATTAGAGATTGCGAGTCGCTCGCTTCACTGAACAGCTTGCAATTCCCGGTTGCCCAACATGTATAATCTCCACAATTCCCGGCTGCCCAGCTTGGGAGTCGCACATTTCTGCTTGCATAACAAGCTCTGCCCTTTTTTCACTTTCCTGGTATGCACTACACTATACAGCATGTAATCTCCACAATCTATTGATACTATGCACCCTCATTGTCCACTTTCTAAACTAAACAGTCTTTCTGCAGTGCAGGCCCACAAGCTGCGGTACATATCACTGCCACAGTCACCGTCTTGAAGGCCATCGCACAAGGATCATATCTAAGATGTGATGAACCAACCAACCAATTCGTTGGAGCATATCGAATTCGCATCTCGTTCTGCGAGGATGAGTGAGCCAGCAAATTACTAATGTGTGCATGAATCTAAGGATACCAGCCGGTAATGTATTAGTGCTACTTCTGATTGTTTTTCTTCCTTGTGATGCAGCCTGTATATTATTATATGTGCTCTCTTAACACGTTTCCCTGGTCCAAAATTGAGCTTGGATTCTCAGATAATTTTGTTCCTTGTCTAATGCTCTCCTGTCAGAAGTAGTCTGCTGTATGCATTCGTTATTAGCATCTTCTAGTCGGCAGGTGTGTTCGTGGTTTGAATGTACACCGGATTTCTTTTCTCATTGCTTGATGGAAGATTGTAACTGTACTAATGATTATTGAGAAATTCTCCATTCAGTGTCAAAAATGGAGTCTGCCGTATGTATTGGCAACTAGTTAACACATGCATATATGAGGCCATTGTTTTCTTAAAACTTAAAAGCTACAACTAGTAGTCAAGATATATGAGGCCATTGTTTTCTTAAAAGAGTGATCACCTGCTGTAGTCAAGATATATGAGGCCATTGTTTTCTTAAAAGCTACAACTAATACAAAGCAAGATGTGGTAATCTGACTGCACAGCCGCACCATCGGCTTTGGCCTTGGGGGCTATGCAAAAATGCAATACAGAAATGGTAATCTGATGTGCTTGCCCGTGCTATTACTCTCTTTGCTTCGCCGCCGTTGCTGGTTGCTACTGCAGATGGATATCTGATGTCTCGCGTACGCACAAATACATGTTTTCATATTCGAGCGCATGCATGCTAACACTGATACTCAATTAGTATTCGGTAGTAGTAGTAGTATAGATATAATAGTATTTTTTTATGGAAGAATAGTAAAATTGAGAAAACAAAAATCAGCTAGCCATTGAGGTAAAAAAATGTTGGGGCCTGCAAATTTAATGAGTCCAGTTGGCCCACGTAACCATGTTAGAAGGCCCAGCTCCAACGCCTCCCAGAACAGTTGAGCACGAAGTACAGTTAGGCTAGCTACGGCTGCACCGTCCACGACGGATGCAGCCTTACCCAGTTACGCTCCACATCCACACTGGGAAACTGAGCTGCTGCCTGGGTTCGGTTTCGGGCCAGGGATCAGAGTCACCGAGGATGCCTTTCTCCTCTCTAAAAATAAAAAAAGTGAGGATGCCTTAGTCACATACAACACCACACACTCACACACCTATATAGATACGCCTAATACATATGCTTGAGATAATATAGAGACTTTAATGTCTTATGGAGCATGAACACGTGCTTTAACCACTGAATAAATTTTCGTGCACTTAGGGCATGTACAAAGGCAATTAATAGCTGGGCCATAGGAGTGCCAACTAGGCAACCTTGCTGATGTGGATGAGAGAGGAATGGAGGAGAAAGAAACATCGTCTCCTCGTGAGACATCGACTTTTACCGCGGAACGAGGCGGAAGAGCTCCTGAGAAGTGTTGTTTCTTGATGATGTGGAGTGCTTAGGAGTTTGTGTCGGGCTCAACCCTTGTACTTGTATGTATTAGTGTTGTCTCTTGATGATGTGGAGTGTTTAGGAGCTTGTATCGAGCTCAACCCTTGTACTTTCCCTTAGAAGACATTGTTCGAGTGAACATTACTGAAGAGAGGAGAGTACTATTTATATATACAGTGTCTCTCGAAAATACAGCTGCCCACTGGCAGACTTCAACCGAGCGTTGCTCGGTCCGCTTTCGTTACTGGTATTTAACAGGAGCACGCAGCTGCTACTTATCTTTTTGTCCATTTATTATTGCCCCTGGCCCCTCGCATGCTTTGAAGTGATGCTGTTTGACTCTGAGGTTGTTGAGGAAGGTCTACGAAAACCGAAGTGTAATGCGTTCGGTTCGGTTCGGGTCTTCGGGAATTCGAACCAGCGTGGTTATTCGCGTGATGATTCCATTCCTGTCATGATTCGATTTCCTGAAAATGATGTGTGATTAAGCTCAAATTAAGCTCTGCGTACATGATAAATCCACGCCAGGGAACCGAGGTGCTCGGGTTCGGTTTCGGTTTCAGGGTAGGAGCGAGAGAAGATGTCTGGTGTCTACGTCTACCATGTACTGCTGTTCGCTCTGGTCCCGTTGCGTGTGAAGATGCTGTTCTGACTCTGCTGGGTTGTTCTTGACAAGCTAGAGAGCCTCAGCCACTGCAAACCGAAGTGCCATGGTTCGGGTTCGGTTTTTTGGTTTCGGGGCAGCATGTCGCTATCCTTGCTGCTCCAGTGCGCTTGACGTCCAACACGTCCGGCATTGAAAAATTGGAGATGCCAATGCCCGGGTTCGGTTTGTGTTTCGGGTTGCGACTGGCTATGAATACTTGGCATCCCCATCCTACACCGTATTCATCTCAACCAAGCCGCCTACGGCCTCTCCCATGCACCATTCTCCAAGCTCCCAAGCCTCTCAAATCAAGCAATTTCCTTGTGACACGCCTGTAGTAGAAGATATGGATTCGCTGAGCAGCGCGGCACGAGCAATCTCGGAGGCCTGCAGCGACGGGGAGAAGCTGCCAGGGGCGTTGATCCTCTGCGGCGTCCTAGAGGCGGCGGCGGCGCTATGGCTGGTCGTCTTCAAGGAGCCCAGGGGCATCTTTCTCCAACATGGCAAGGTGCTCTCCTACTTGTACTTCGTCGTTCTCATCACAGTGGTCCTCTTCGGGCTCGTGGAGGCGTCGTTCGGCTTTTGGGTGTCAGGCGACCTCGACAATCGGCGCGCCATGGGGATGAAGATCCTGTGGTTCTCCGTCTTGCCTCTCATCTTCGTCGCTGGCCTCGGAGGTTTCGCCTTTGTCGCCCCGAAATAGCAGCTATAATGTGCACAGTACTAGATGACACGCCCTGCACCCGTATATGTCAAATTAATTGGTAACTCTATGTAGCACCTATTTTGTTGGATGTCTGCGATTTTTGTCGCGTGACTACTCTTTTGTGCGTGCATGCAGATTACAGAGCTGTGTATTGTATGTTTGTATTGTAAATCTTTTTTACGGATACGGAGACACGGAGTTGGTGTATATCAACTGTGTGATGTAATTCGATTTATGCATTCTTTGTACTGATCTCTGCTACTAGTATTAAACTCTGCCATGCATCTGTTAGATTTTGTTCCATGCGATCCACCCGCGCGCTCCATAATAATATCCCGCTGCCATGTTGGGCACTCGTTTGTTTGTGCCGTGTTTGTTGTTACCCATGGCGTCGTTCCGGCCGGGTCTCCTCTGCCTCAAAAAGACCACGACTTGCCCCGGCTGCATGCTGAATTGCCGATCCAGCCGCGCGCGACCGCCACTCGATCATGCCCAGTGGGCGTAAGAGCAAGTTTAATAGTATAGATAGCTGCTACCTCCAATACATTTCCATGTCATCAAAAGATAATGATGCAGCCAACTTATACAATAAGCTGGCTATAAGTTGTCTTCATAAGAGTTCTCAATCATTTAATAGTGTGATCATTTAATACATGCATGGTATAACAGTTAGTCCTATTGGTACATGCATGGATAACGCCTCTTTTCCTGTGCTATAGCCTGACTCTTGCATGGGAGTCGGCTTGGCTCTCTCTCTCCTTTTCTCTTCCCTCCACATAGGATTATGCTGACATGGATTTCCTTATAGCTAGCACAGTCAGCCTTATTAAACTTGCTCTAAGCGCGCGACACAACGGCATCGTGGGGAATGCGCATGGGCGGCGTATGCCAATCAGCGTCATGCAACGAAAGGTTTCTCGTGTAGCCCAACCGAGCCAGAGCAGCCCAGCCCATTTCTACGGGCAGGCCATGCTGAGGTCTCGACCAGAACCAGACCGAAGTGGGAGGAGATACTGATAAAGTGCTAATGGGCTCCTCATTCCGGTTGTAGGCCTTCCTTTTGCTCCATATAGATCCTTTCTAAACAGTTTTTGATTTCTAACTTCTAGTTTTTAGAAGCCAAAATCTGTTTAGAACATGATTTTTTTCTTTATATTATTTATGAAGATATAAGAGCAGTCCCAATGGTGTATTGATGATGGTTTCTATCCTCATTAAATGACTTGCCACGTAGACAAAATGCTGACATGGCAACGTAATTAATGATGAAAGAGAGCACAAATCCTAGAAACGGTTTCCTCATGAAGAAATCAGGTCTTCACTCCACCCAATGCACCAAGAAACTATGAAATCGCCATTGGGAAGAAACCACCAGTTTCTAGGGGGCTCGTGGCACACTCTCATTGGAGGAAGAAGATAGAGTTGGGAGAGAGAAAGAGAAAATAATTATTACTCGAAGACATCTTCACTGTGGAAGATAGTTTCTATAGATGATTTCTTGTGCTATAGAAATCGTGTCAGTTTCTTCCATTGAGACTGCCCTAAAGATGTTTTTTCATTTGTACTCTTTTTTCTTCATTTTGTTTTGACCCGTCTTGTCCTATCTGCTCGTTACCGGACAGTTACCGGTAATTTCGGATACATACTGTTGGAGAAACGGAAAATTACGTGTTGGAGTTAATTTCCGAATATATTGTGGGTTCGACTCGGCTCTGTATCGATCACGATAGCCGAGAAGCGTGCGCGTGCATATTCGTTACGGCTTTGGGCTTCCCTGCGCAGCGACCAGTTAGGACGGCAATTAACATGGAGGAGCAAGACCGCATCAGCCTCCTCCCGGACTGCCTCCTGGGCACCATCGTCTCCCTCCTCCCGCTCGAGGCCGCCGTCCGCACCACGGTGCTCTCCCGCCGCTGGCGATCCATCTGGCCCTCACTGCCGCTCCACCTCGACTCCTCCGACACGGATCTCCACTTCCTCGACGGCAAGACGATCTCGTCCATCCTTTCCTCCCACCGCGGCCCCGTGATCCGCCCGCTTCCGTGTGCGTACATTCGCCCGCGACATCACCACCGGCGCCTGGCTCGAAGCCCTAGCGCAGAGGCGCATCGACGACACCCTCGCCTTGCTGTTCGCGTGCGAGGGCTACCCGCCCTTGCTGCTGCCCCGCGACCTGGTTGCGAGCGCTGGGATTTGTTTTTGTTAATGTCTACAACTTGATTAGCTTTTCGGTCTTACACATTGCATGCAGGGGCGGAGCCAGAAATTGGATATGAGGGGGCAACATGAACAACAAGTAGAGTAGAACCAATGAACCATGCCGGATTTACCGATCCAATAGTCACATACCAGAGTAATATGTTTCGCAAATTACAATGCAAAGAAAATTACATCTCTATTAAATTAAACTTAGCTCTACGACTATTAGCAAGATCATAGGTCTTAATAATATCATCATTATTAATCTTTGCGGCCAATTCCTTTTCGATGTAAATTATCAAACAAAACATATGGAACACAAAGCTTACTCTATTCGAGTTGTCCTGCATCGCAAGGCACTGAAAATTTCAGAACCATATACTGACACAGTAATGAGTGACTCATTGTTCTTGTTGTAAAATAAACTGCGGATAACTTCATCTGGACTTCCATTTAGAAAGCATATTCTCCTATTTGTCACTGGAAATATAAGAAGGGCATCTCAGTATGAGGTGAGGTTGAAGGCAAAGAAGCCCAGCCGAGATTGCAGGTCGGTGGTGCCTAGCCCCGGCTGGGCTTCTCCCCGATGAGAGTGTCACCCCCTTAGCATGATCTCCAGTTGACGAGAGCATTAGTATTTTGATCCCGACAAAAGTGTCATCGGATCCCACATGATCTTCAGCGAGATCGGGCATATGAAGTCATGAAAATTAATCTTATGCCACTTATTTCGTTTATAACTTTACCCCTTTCAAGATTCTACTGCTAGTAGTATGAATGGTAATATAACAAAATCCTGACTAATCTGAACCATTAGATCATAAAGATTGGACAGCTTAACTTATTTTCAGGTACCATAAAAGAGCTCTTTTGTAGACCATGTCTTGGAACTTGTTTGCTCATTTCTTGCTTGCAAAGAGTAGTAGTTCCTATGGAATGCTAGAACTGGCCATCGAAATTTCTAGGCATCTAAGTTTGGCATGATTTGCATTGCTGTTGCCATGAAACATGGGGGATGCATTGGCTATTCGGCTGCTCATACTGAATAATACATATTAAGTTGTTGTGGCAGCTTAAAGGTTTTCAGTTTGAGTTGAGCTGCATCCAATCTGAAGTTAATTTTCATTGTAAGAACAGTAAAACATCTTTATGTTGTAAGGTGCTTATTTGGCAGTTCCATACTTCCTTGTTCATACAGTTGAAGTGATCCTGAAAGTTGAAATTACACCTTGTGTGCACATGTGACCGTGATGCAAAATTGTCCTAGCTATTCCTAATGTGTAGTCTTCAATTTTGGTTGTAACCTAGCTGTTCCTAATGTGTAATCGTCAACTTTGATTGTTTCCTGAATAAATTGCAAATGTATAGTGGAAGAGCAACTAGATGAATTCACTGTTTGATTATGAATTTGTAATCATCAAATTTTCCTTTCATACTATTTGCCCACCGTAAGCAAACTGCTATGTCTTTAATGGTGCTGCATCATTGGTAGAAGGCTGGGGTGCCAGGCCCCACCAGCCCCCTCCGCCAGTGCATGACTACTTGACGCATGCAGAGACCGTTATCCTTCGTAGCGTCGCTTGTTTTCAGCATGAGGGTTGGTAATGTTGAGGACCTGAGGAAGGCTGCCCAAATGTTAAAACTTATTCCCGCGTTTGCAAAGTCTGGAGATTTGGGTAAGCATTATTACTGATCAACTTACTGCTGTCTACATTCTTTATTACTCATTTTGAATTTACAAAAATATGTCGTTTTAGGATACGTGCACTCAAAATTTTAAAACTTTGGCTATTAATATCTTTTAAATCTTTAAAATAGATACACGATAATTATATGTGTAAATTTGTTTTAAAAAATACTTTCATAATACTATAGTTTCATTAAGTTTTATAAATATATTACAACAGGTAATTAGTGGTTAAGTTTTTATTTTAAAACCCTGTTAATGTCTAGAACAATACTTACTAACTCGAGCGAATATTTGACGTCGTTTTAGGAGCGGAAAAGTGTACTTTTTTTACGTGACGATGTTGTAGGATTTCTACATGTTTCTACATGTCCCTGTTTCATTTTACATCTACATCTACATCTTTCTACATGTCCCTGTTTCATTTTACAAGACCAAATCACCGCCTTCGATATTGGTTAAGACTAAAAGATGATGTTTAGGAGACAAACGAAAGATGATGCTTGAGACAAAAGAATTAAACAAGGTAGCAAAAGACACAAATTAAATAAGGACGTCTTGTGCTTTTTTCCCGGAGGGAGTGACAGTTAAAATTGTCCAACTTCAACATACTTCTTGCGATCTTTTTAAGACATGTTTCAGAATACATTTAGTCAACATTTTAAAACTTTGGCCATTAATATACATAAAAAATACTTAGATTTCTCCTTAGAAATCATTTTACTAAATTCGTCATAACAATACTTTCATATGATTATATTTTTAATAATTTTATTAAAATAAAATTAGAAATAATAATGGTCAAATATGTGTATTTAAAACCATGCCAATATCTAATAAAAATTTCTATGGACCATGCGATGGAATATGAGCAATCAAGATAGAATTTGCCCCTCCTATATAACGGGAGAGATATCTCTAAACCTCTCAATGTGGTTGGATTAAGAAAATGAATGGTTATACCGAATATGGTTGAGTAGTTGATCATAACTAAGTAATTTATTATAAATCTGAGTGAATGATAGAATTATTATAGGATAACATGTTTCTTGTTTTGAATTTAATCTGGTATCATAAGTCAAAAGGATCACAACAGCCGGGGCCCACACCAGTCGAGCCCAGAGTTCTGATCACAATCACGTCGGGAAGCCGAGGTGTTCAGGTCCGGGTCGGTTTCATTTCCAGGTTTAAGGAGGGAAGATGTCCTAAGCAAAACGAGTATTACTTAAAGGGGCTGTTTGGTTGCTAGCCACACTTTGCGAACAAAAATTGCCACACTTGCCTAAGTTGAGGTGTTCAAATTCTTTGCCACACCTTAGCAAGCCTAAGAGAATCTTGCCACACTTTTATGAGTCATTGACGCGTGGGATCTAATTTGCTGAAAGGGAATCTTGTCACAACTGTGGCTGCAACCAAACAGCTCTCAAAGTTGGTCAAACTTGCCTAACCTTAGGCGTGGTAAACTGTGGCTGGCAATCAAACACCTCCAAAGTCTACTACTACTGTTGCTCCACTTGCGTGCATTGACGATGCTGTTGACTATCATAGGTTGCTCTTGGCGAGCATGTTGTCCAGGCGAAACCCGAGATGCCATTGCTTCGCTTCGGGTTCGGTTCCACACACCGGTTAGGTCGTTGTCGTTGCCTGAGTTTGCTTGACTATCAAATTCATCTCCATCTGCCTACACTGCAAGCACGAGATACCAACGACCGGGTTTAGGTTTTGTGTTTCGGGTTGACGCGTCCTATAAATACACGCATGAAGCCTCCCACATACCAATATACCATTGTCTAAGCCTCAAACCAAACCATTTCTCCGACACACCACGCACGTACACGACTACACGAGACATGGAGTTCCTGGCCATCCTCATCAACATCGTCTGCTTCATTTCCGATGCAAGCCCAGACTAGCGCTCGTCCCATATAGGTAGTTGCGTTGAGGGCCGATTGATCGATTCGGCCACTCGTATCTCTGATCGATTCACCCAATCAAAGGCCGAACAGCCCAAATGTCCCCCGATCGTACGTATGGCCTGTTCGTCTCGCCCTCGTACGAAGACACGCGCCACGCCCAACCACCAGTCCACCACCACCAGACACTGACTCGCTGGAGAAATTGGCAACCATCCTCGGCTCATCGCCTTCCATCTCGCCGCCTGCCCGCCTTGACGTCGTGCCCCTCAGTCTGCATCGCCAGCGCCCAACGCCTAACCGGGATGAGTCACCGAAGGCAGCAGCGTAAGGGGCCGAGTCGTGCATCGGGTGTATGGTATTTACTTTGCTCTAAAATTCTCTCAAATATTCCGATTTATTTTAAGCACACGAACTAAACTTCTGATGTGAATTAATGCTGTTTGCCTTGTGTTTTCGTATTTCTAGTCAGAAATTCTGCATCATTCTCTTCTACGAGCATAGGAAGGCATTTAGGCCCATTTTCTACTTGTCCCTCAAAACCATGGCCGAAACCTTAAAAAAACCATGGCCGAAGCAGAGGAACAAGGTAATCAAGAAACAACAACATATGTCTCGTAAAGTGCAGTATATTAGAAAAATTGTGTTCGAAGCAGTCCAAAGGTAAATTTTGCAAACAAAATGCCATAACTTTTACATATAGAGTCTGATTGGAGTGTTCTTAGATTACTAATCATGGAAAATGATTACAACTGTATAATGCAAAAAATAGAGTCTACACTATCTCTAATCTGGCTTGGCCTCCTCCCCCTTCTCTGGCACCAACCATTAAATACTTGATGAAACAACGCTTCGGGCGATAACCGTTTGATGGAAGTTATTCTCAGAAGGACATGGTGGCTGTTCATCGTATAATGGTTGTTGTCAGAGAGAGATCATGTGTGGTTATTAGATAAACACACGCTCTAACTACCCTATTAGATGCCTCCACGATGTAGCAAGACGTCACTTAGCAAGTCAATTGGGGATATGAAAACCGCAGAATAGTCTACGATCACAAGGTGATCGTATGTAGGACCCAGATTTTACAATCCGGATTCCTATGTGATTCCACCGCATTATTCCCTGGATCAGTAGATAGTGCTCACATATTACAGTTCTGAATACCAAAGTACATATCATGCGGAAGCATAAATATATTAGTAGACTTACCCATGGGCCTATTAGGCCAAAATCATTAAATTGCAGCAGCGGAAGAATGAAGCACACATGTGGGACCTTCAGGACATGCCCACAGGCAGTCAACTGGAGGTTCGCGACCTAGCCCTTGACATCTTCATCTTCTTTGCCATCATATCCAACAGTGTTGCTGAGGCGTAGTGATTTGATTTCTGATTCTGGATTTATTGTGAGAGCGAGTGTGAGCACAAACCACCGTGCTACGCGAGCCAATACACAGGATGCAATTAAATAATATGCATGGCTTATCAAGGGAAGGCTCGGGTTATTTTATTTGCCATAAATTGCTTTTGAAATATGATACATAGAAATTTCCGAAGACCTAGCAGTTTAAACTAAAACATAACTTGTGAAATAATGCAATAGTAATAGCGATCCAGATTTCATCCACCGTTACATGGCCCCTGCATCATATGCTTAATCCTTTAGCGTCATAACCGCTTAACTTATCACTGGGGCGACACCCAGGACAACACAAATAAGGGCCTTTCTCTGCCCTCCACTTTACCATTTCCACGCACAAAGTTTTTGAAATAGAAATATATTCAGTTAAGTTCCCATGCCCGCCCTTGATCGTGGGCACGACTATTCGAATAGTTTTCTACTCTGCAGAGTTTGTACACTTTACCCACAAAAGATAGTCTACTCGTTGCCCCCACATGATTCCTTAGTCATGCGGTTGAGTAGAGTATCACAGGACTGTTACAATGCATTTTTTCCCAGCGGTGTCACGTCCACTAAGGTTTCACTCCCTTCGAGGTACGACCACCCTTCCAGGAGTCCCCTCTTGCGCCGTCACATCGGAGGATGTGGCCATCCTCTACCCGCCCGTGGTCACACTGGCGCAACCCATACTGAGTCGATGCAAATTAGTTAGCCCTGCCTACACTTTGTCAGCTTGTGGTTGTACTTGTTGTACACTGGGGGGTCATCACAAGATTCGGTCCTTAGGGCTATCTGGACGGTTCTACCACTATCCCCCTTTGTGCTTTCATGGCACCACACCCCAAACCATCCGCCCAGATAATTATGCAACTTGAGGTTTTTGGGAACATAAAATATCCATGTTACAACATACCAGTCATTTTCACCAATGACTTCCCAATTCCATTTCTCATGATTAAAAGTGGTGCTTGGGGCGTTCTGGTGCCCCCGATTATCTAAGCATTGTGTATAATTATGGACTTATTTTCGAAAGATTACCATTATAATTTTGCTAGGGTGACAAAGCTCAGATATTCAAATATCTCAAAGGAGGTATAATACTAGTAAGTCGAATAATGGATATATAACTAGAATCTTCAAACAAACATATGTTTGCATATGAAATAACAGCATGCAATTTGATAATTTAAATAAAAGTAAATTTGCGAAAATATAGGTTCAATATGATCAAAGTATTGACTCTCCTGGCGCGGTTTACCGCGGTCTTGAGCTCACACGATGATTTCTCTTGAGCCTCTATTCTTTATCTTCACTTCGAGATTGATTTCACTTGATCCATTGAATCTTCACGACTTCCAATTTCTATTTACGCGACAAACGACTGAATCCAAATAAAGCAAATGACTTAAAAGATCCAAATAAATTCAAATAAACTCAATTGAGTTTTATTATGAGTTAGTGAGTGATTCAAATGATTTGAAGCAAGGTCGGTGGTAGAATTATGATGACTTGAACTTTTATTAATAATCTCTTTTTATTATTTTTGTATTTATCGAGGAAGTTCCAGGAGTTAGATTAAACCTATGCGCTGATAGATAACCTTAAGCTTATTATTTCTTGAATGGCATTAATTTGTACATCGCAAGAGTATTAACCTTGACCTAGGGGTTCATATATCGTCTTTAGTATAACTTACATTCTGAACTAAGGGTTAGTTGATTTGTTAACAATTTTCAGCCTTATTCTCCTGATAGTTATATTTATTACGGTTTTCTATACAAGTGACGTACCTATAGTTTGGTTAGTAACAACCCTACACCTCAATTTATTTAGGATTTATTGATCATATACCCTCCCCTTAGATGGAAATTCAGAATTTACCTTCCTGGCCCACGCGTCAGTGACTTATGATTACCCCACATGTCATTGAGGTGGGAGGGTAAATCCTGAATTTCCCAACTAAGGGGAGGATATATGATCCAATGCCCCATTTATTTAATGGTTATTTGTGAAAGTATTTTCATGACCCCTTTTAAAAATATAGAAACGACAGTCATTTTGTGTGGAATGTTAATCCAAATACCAATTCTTACTTCTTTGCCGTTATTAACTAAAGCTAGCGTTGAGATTTATTTAGCAGTGATGTACTAAGGATGGGGATTATATTATAAATCATGACCTTCTATTGTGAATATGTATTTCTTTTTAAATGGTTTTGGCATATTGTTTCGTTAATTTTATAACGCTGTTTGGTTTTGTCTTTTAATTAAAGAGGCTCCTCGGATTAGGTATCGTAGATATTCTGCGTATATTTTTATTATTGTCATTACAGTGTTGACATTTTTATTATTTTTTTAAATTTATTTATTTGGGCAAGGCTTGTTTTACCGGGTTATGTTTCAACATTTGTTGTGTAGCAAAATCTACCACTAGGATTTATTTCAGGCAGCATATTAATTGTTTGACATATATTATGATTACATTTAAGGGTAGTTTATATTAAATTTGGATACTTAACCAAAATTGTTTTTTTTCAATGCCTTTAATGACTAATTAGTCTTTTAGAGAATTATTTATACCATATTAATTAATCATATATGAAATAACCCAAATTACATCTTCAAATACTCTCATTTATATCCTAATTAAATTTATTACATTTCCTAGATTATTTCTTAATTTTTCCTTAACTAAAATGATTAATAGAAACAAAAATAGAACTGCACCGAGAGGGAGTCGAACCTGACCTGCTGGTTCGTGCGGCTGCCTGGACTCAGCTGACCAACTGGGCAGCCGGCTCTTAGCGACTTTACTAGAGGGGGTAGTATAGAAGAGCAAACAGATGGAGGGGGACCCAAAACAGAGCATGCCGGCGGCGCGGGGTGCGGGTGTTGCCGGCGGGGGACGGTGGCCGAGGAGAGGGTGGGGATCCGCAAAATAGGTTGCACAGAGAACGGGGAAGCGAGGGATGGCGGCGAATTGGCCGGAGCGGCGGCGAGGTGGGCGGCCGGCGGTAGGGCTGCAAGGAGGCGCCGGCGGCCGGGAAGGAGAGGGAAGGGGGCAGCGCGCGCATGAGTGGGAGAGTGGCGGATGGAGGCTTACCGAGCAACCCTTGGAGTCGGGGAGGTGCCGGAGAGGGCCGGCGGCGATGGCCATGGGCGGCGCGACGAGGTCGCCGTGGAGGAGGAGCACGGGCGGCGGAGGGTGTTGGCCGGCGATTGGAGGAGGTTCGGGGCGCCGAGGAGCCTCTCCCACAGCAAGGAATCGGAGCGAAATCGACTGAGGAGGTGGCGGCGGTGGGAATGGCGGCGGCGGCCTGCGCATGGTGGAGGAAAGAGGGGAAAAAGTGGGGAAAGAGAGGGGGAAGGCGCGGGGCTCGTGCCTCGTCACCTAGCCTCTTGTCTGTTGTGCGGTCTGCTGCCCGGCTGCTTCCTGCTTTCTCACCACTGCTTCCTACTGCATTATTGCTTCCGCGCTCCACTTTCCTCTCCTTTCCTGTTTCAAAAAAAAAAAATCCTCTCCTTTCTTCCTGCGTTGTGCAAGAGGCTTGCTACTGCTGCTGCCGCCGCCTACTCGGCGTCGGCGGTCGGAGATGATGGGGACCCTGGGCACTGTCAAGGATGCTGCGATCGGATGGGTGGTTCAACAAATCCTCGACAGCCTCTTCACTGAGAAGATGGAATCGTGGAGTCGGGAGGTTGATGTTGCCGGTGACGTGGAGAATCTCAAGTCTGAGATGCTGTCCACCAACACGGTGGTTGCTGCCGCCAGAGGGAGGAAGATCGAGAACGAGGGTCTCTCGCGGTCCCTGCTCCATCTGAAGCAGCTGCTGTACGACGCCGAGGACGTCATGGACGAGCTCGACTACTACCGACTCCAGCGGGAGATTGAAGGAGGTATGCCAAGATCATCTGCTTCTTGCTATCCGCTTCCCTCGCGCAAGATCTAATGCACAGAGCAACAGTGGCATTTATCTTGTTGTTGACAGACTAAGAACAGCTGAGTAACATATAAGACACCACCCGCTCAGTTTTACTTCAGTGTGTATTCATTTCTGAGACCGTATGACCATCAGATTCACCTCACGATAGTTAACCAGTGAATGAAAGGACTTACAGGTATTCACACCACCGGATGAAATTGAAGCCATAATCAAGGAGTTAGGATTTAACTTTTTTTCAATATCTGGTTTTGTTTTGTTTAAGTGGTGCCTGTTTGCCTCCGTTTCTTCTTTTAAGTGAACTTTTACTGTTTACTTATGCAGGGAATTGTGATGGTTCTGCTGCTGGTACTCATCCTCTGGGCGATCGTGCGTCATCGTCCGCTTGGTCTTCTGCTCTTCAAAAAACATTGAATGCTGTGAAGCAAATTCCAGATTGGGTCTTGGGCAAACACAGAAAAAGGAAGAGAGAAGATGGCACCCTGCTGGCGCTTGAGAGCAAGCATGATACTATTTCTCAGAGGATCAATAAAATAGTGACTCAGTTACGCACTGCTCGTGAGGATGTGTGTCGTGTTCTTCAGCTAGAGATCTCACGCCCCATTACAATGCCATACCAGAGTCAGAGTGAACCCAGGAACACACGCCTGACAACCTCTGTGCAAGTCGAAAAGAAGGTGTATGGGAGGGAAGCAGAGAGGAACAGGGTAGTAGAGCTGTTGATGAATGGAAAATACAGCGATCTACATGTTCTGCCAATAGTTGGCGGTGGTGGTGTAGGGAAAACGACCCTTGCTAGATTTGTATGCAATGATCAAAGAATTCGAAGCCATTTTGATTTGCAAATGTGGGTATGTGTATCCACTATATTCGATCAAGTGAGGCTCACACGTGAGATGTTAGAGCATGCATGCAAAGATAGACAAGACTACGGAAAAATAAGCAGTTTCAATGTTCTTCAAGATACCCTTTTGGAGATTATTAGAAACAAAAGATTGTTGCTTGTATTAGATGATATCTGGGAAGACAAGGACAAGAATGGATGGGCTACCCTGTTAGCTCCATTGGTACGCAATCAAGTACCTGGTTGCATGATTTTAGCAACAACTCGAAGTAAATCTGTTGCAAAAATGATAGGGACAATGGATGCTGTTGAAATGAAGGGTCTGGATGAAAAAGAGTTTTGGCTGCTCTTTGAGGCGTGTGCATTTGGTAATGAGAACTGTACAGATCATCGTAGTTTGCACACCATTGGGCAACAGATTGCTAAAACATTGAAGGGCTACCCACTAGCAGCACAAAGTGTTGGTGCACTATTGAAAGAAAATCTTAGCTATGATCACTGGCGAGATGTTCAGGAGACATGGAAATCTCGGCAACAAAACGATGGTGATATATTACGTATCTTGGAGCTTAGCTATGATTATCTACCTTCCCACCTGCAGCATTGTTTCTCGTACTGCTCTTTGTTTCCCGAGGATCACCGATTTTATGGAGAAACTTTGGTCCATGCTTGGATATCACAAAATTTTGTGCAGTGCGAAGATTCTAGCAAGAGATTGGAGGAAATAGGGAAGCGATATTTGGACAGATTAGTGGATTTGAGATTCTTCCAAAAGGTTGACTCACACTATGTCATGCATGACCTAATGCATGAATTAGCTGAGAAGGTTTCATCAAATGAATGTGCAAATATAAATGGATTGCAATCCAAGACAATTCAACCAAGTATTCGTCATTTGTCTATCATAACTACTGCTTATGATAAAGACGAACATGGCAGCTTTCCTAGTGAGAATTTTGAGAAAATATTACAGAATATTAGGCCTTTGCAGAAACTGAGGACTTTGATGTTCTTTGGACGAAGCAGCGTAAATTTACTAAGGACAAGGTCCTTCCAAATTTTGTGCAAGGACGCAAAAAGTTTACGACTTCTAAGAATTTATGTGACAGGTGCTGACATCGACTCTGTGCACAATTTTATAAAGCCATATCATCTCCGTTGCCTACAATTTATTGTTGTCTGCTCCAAGAATATATTTGCATATGTAAATAATGAGGACATTGCTTTTCCTGAAGCTTTGACAAGATTTTATCACCTTCAAGTATTGGATGTCGGCATCTGCAACATTTCTAAAGTACCTACTGTTATGAATAATCTTGTTAATTTGAGACATCTTGTTGCTGATGAGAGAGTGCACTTGACAATCCCTAGCATCGGCGACATGACCGCTCTTCAGGAACTACGAAAGTTCAGGGTTCAAAGTGCTTCTGGTTTTGAGGTAAAACAGCTGCAGTCCATGAACAAACTTGTACATCTTGGAATTTCTCAACTTGGAAATGTCAAGACTAAAGAAGAGGCCAGCCGAGCAAAATTGATAGACAAAGAGCATCTAGAAACGTTGTTGTTGTCATGGGACAATAGCGGCATGAGCCTTGAACCTACTACAGAGACAACAAGAGATGTGCTTGAGGGTCTTGAGCCACATCAGAACCTCAAAACTCTAGAAATAACTGGGTACGGTGGTGCTACCTACCCAACCTGGCTTGCCAGTAATGTCTCAGTTACCTCACTACAGACACTTCGTCTGGAGAACTGCAGGGAATTGTGAAGTCTTCAATCTCTCGAAATGCTTCCACTCCTTATGAAGCTGACATTGGAAAGGATGTGGAACTTGACGGAAGTTTCGATTCCTTCTTTGGAAGAGTTGGTCTTAGTTGAGATACCAAAATTGGAAAAATGTTTTGGTACTTACGGGCTGGAATTGACTTACAATCTAAGGGTATTGATGGTCATGGATTGCCCTCAACTGAATGAGTTCACGCTTTTCCAGAGTGACACTTCTTCCCAAAATGAACAAAAGTCATGGTTTCCATCTCTCGACAAACTCACCATCGGGCGTTGTCCTCATATAATGTGGTTATTTCTTCTCTTTAATTTTGCTTGTTCAATATACATTTGCAAATTGTTAGGCACTTAATTTGATAATTGATGTTGCAGCAAGTCGGAAATCCTTCCACTGGAAGAAATGCGGGCTCTCAAGGAGTTGGAGTTAATGGACCTGCATGTCGTCAGAGTTCTGTTGGTTCCTCCTCTGGAGAAGTTGGTGTTGATTAACATGCCAAGCCTGGAGAGTTGCAGCGGGCTAACGGCTTCTCCACCTCTGCAACTTTCGCCTTCACAAGGAGAGCAACAGGAATGGGTTTCTAGTCTCCGTAAACTCACCATCCATGATTGCCCTTGTTTGGTAGTGTCGCATCCACTTCCGCCTTCTGCTCAGCTATCTGACTTATCCATTAAAGGACTTTCCACATTTCCGACAATGAAGATAGATTGGGGGACCCTCGTTATCGAATCCAGCAAGTTGAGTGTGCTGGATGGCAAGATCTTAGCATTCCATAATCTCAAGGGCATAACATCGTTGTGCATAAAAAGTTGTCCAAACTTGATCTCTATTTCGAGTGAAGGCTTGAGCCAGCTCATCGCTTTAGAGGCTTTGATTATATCGAACATCCTTGTGTCAGAGTCTGTCCAGGAAAAGAGTACATCTGCAAACATCCTTGTCCTCCCATCTCTCAAACATCTCGGCATTTGGTCATGCGGCATAGAAGGGAGGTGGCTAACTCAAATGCTTCAGCATTTGCAGTCCCTTGAGGAATTGTCATTAGGTAACTGTCCACAAATAAAATTCCTATTAACCAGTCAACCTACAGAAACGGAAGCAACCAGCAGTATGGCTTCAGCAGCGACAACCTCAGCTGGAGATGAGCAGCTGTTGGAAATGCCATGTAATCTCCTCCGCTCTCTAAAGGGGTTACATATTTCGGGCTGTCCAGATCTGGAGTTTTGTGGGGGCAAGGGAAGCTTTGGAGGATTCACCTCTCTTGTGAATCTAGAAATTATTAGATGCCCCAAGCTGGTCTCGTCGTTGGTGGGAGATGATGGTACCGCGGATGTTGGTTTACTCCCACGATCACTTCAAGATCTTTGGATCAATGATCTCCCAGCAAACTTGCAGTTCTACTTCGATGAAGGCCTGCCCTACCTAAAAAATTTAATGCTATTTAGTAGCCCATATTTGAAGTGTTTACAGCTGCATTCATGTACGGCCTTGGAGAAATTGCAAATCGCGGAATGTGACCAGCTGGCTGTGTTGGAGGGCTTGCAATACCTCCACTCCCTTCAAAGCTTTACGATTGAGCTGAATCCTGAGCTGTCTGCTGCATGGGATCTTAATTTGCAGGAGCAAGAACAGGGTGGCAATCAGATTCCACTGCTTCCTCCATCACTTAACGAACTTGGGATCGTGAATCTCACTGGCGGGGTCCAATCCCGTCTTCTGTCCTGCGTCCCTTTTATCAAGATATTAAAGCTATGGGATAGTCCAAAATTGACGTCTCTACATCTGGGATACTGCACGGCACTGGAAGAGTTGGAAATTAGAAATTGTGAGTTGCTTGCTTTGATCGAGGGCTTCGAGTCCATCAGAAACCTTAGGTCCTTGGAAGTATTCGATTCCCCTAGTTTATGTTTGGAGCCTGTGTCGCAACATCAAGGGTCCTGCCAGATCTGGTCTCGTCTTGAAACACTTGGTATCGGTGACGCCTCTGTCCTTACCATGTCCCTCTGCAAACAGCTCACATCCCTACGATGCCTAAAGTTGGGGCATTGGGATAGCAAGCATCGCGAGAGCATGGTGAGCCTAACAGAGGAACAAGAGAGAGCGCTTCAGCTTCTCACCTCCCTCCAAGAACTTCATTTTTTGCACTACCCTAATCTCTTGTCACTTCCTGCAAATCTACGAAGCCTTGGCTCCCTCGAGACGTTACAAATCAATGATTGCCCGAGCATCACAAGGCTGCCAGAGATGGGACTCCCACCTTCGCTCAAGTTTCTTCATTTATGGCATTGTAGCGAGGAGCTATGTATTCAATGCAAATGGCAGCACCGGGGAAGTTGTGTGTCAGTATTCATTCACTAAACTGTGAAAATAACCACAGAAGGGTGTTTCTAAGAGCAAGTTTAATAGTATAGATAGCTGCTACCTCTAATACATTTTCATGTCATCAAAAGGTAATGATGCAGCTAACTCATACAATAAGCTGGCTATAAGTTGTCTCTACAAGACATCTCAATCATTTAATACATACATGGGTATTGGTCATTTAATATATGCATGGGTATAGCAGTTAGTTCTATTGGTACATGCATGGATAACACCTCTTTTCCTGTGCTATAGCCTGACTCTTGCATGGGAGCCGGCTTGGCTCTCTCTCCTTTTCTCCCCCCTCCACATAGGACTATGCTGACATGGATTCCTTTATAGCTAACACAGTCAGCCTTATTAAACTTGCTCTAAGGGCATCTGTAGTGTATGAAAATATAGGGTCTTAAGCCACCTTAAGGTCAACCTTATATATTACAGGAGTAACCTTAAGCAGGCTATAAGCAAAAAAGACTTGAGGCTGGTCCTCAAGTTAAAAACCTGACCACAAGCATTAAAATATAATTTTTCTTTATCTGCCAAGTGGGACCATCTTAAGACCCCTTGGGTTATATACATTAAAGCGTCGGCCTTAAAGTTTAGATGGAACCCACCTTAAAATCCTTTAGATTATGGGATAGACTATTGCACAGGCGACTGAAATTTTTTTATGTTTCAGTCACCTAAAGTTGTACTTTGAATCACCTGAAGTTGCACATGTTTTTTTTAGGGGGGGCTGCAATTTTAGTTCATTGAGAGTGCAATTTTATGTGACAAACATAAAAAAAAATTTCAGTCGTCTGTGCAATAGTAAAACTGTTAGATTATATACACTATGGATTCCTTAAGGTACACTTTTGTCTTTGGAATTAATAAATCAATACCGCATCACCCCTCATCACCTGCTGGCCACGCGGAGCGGCGGCTCGCCTGGCGCAAGTGCGCGGTGGTGCCCATCTACCGCCCCGTGCCCAAGGGAGCGCGCCCCTCTGCGTATATGACCCGACTCGGGTCCGGTGCGTTTGGGGCGACGCTCCCTTCATGTGTTCGCGAAAATGCCCGACCGAGACCTGCACAAGGTCTTCGTAGGGTCCGCACGCTGGTGGCCGTCGTAGTCATCAACAAGGGCAAGCTATTGCGTTTCCTTTTCTTCATTTTAGTATTCCGTCGAATAATGGACTGATATCATCGGCTTCTTGTGCCCTCGGGGCTCCTTTGGTCATTCATGATCAGTTCAGCTCCGAGCTTGTGAGGAGCACAGGTGATTTTATGTTTTAGATGCTGCCTTCCTGGCTAGATAGCCGTGTTCACTGACCAAGTGAAAGTCTTAGTTTTGTCATGGTTAGTAAGTGCTTCCAAGAAATTGCTTTGCCATTCTATCCTCACAGGCTGGTTATTTGGACAGTAAGATGTGCACTCTGGAATCAAAGTTGAACACTAGTTGCCTCAGCCTTGTCTTAAGTTTGGGGAATTTTCGTTTTGGGGTTTGCTTCAGTGCATCTCTTTTAGAAAACTTTACGAATCTTAAACCAAAGTAGTTATATTAGGTGATGGAAAATCTGTACCAACCTATAAAAAGATCAAATTGGAGATTATATATGGATATAGACTTGAATATTAGGTAGTGGCAAATCTTCGATTTGATTTAAATTTTTAGGATATGCATATTTACACCACCTAATATTAGCTACTTTGCTTTAAGATTCGTAAAACTTTTTAAAAGAGGTGTACCAATTGTAAAGTTAGGTTTTTGGGGTTAAGGATCACCTCCGATCCCTGCGTGTTATATATGGCTAAAACGCCATCTAGTACAATACATATTGCGGCAGGAGATTGAGGAGGCCTGGCAAGTCTATCTCTAACAATTACAACAGAATCAATCTATTCTATCTATAGCCAGGACTTTCCAATCAATCTCTGCGCAGATTACAGAAGGGAATATTATCTCTAACAGGTAGAATACAATCAGGACTCACCTGAATTAGATTCATACCTGGGACGGCTGAGAACCGCCTTACCTTTGCTTTATCTTTAACATCCCCTCTCAATCACAGCTTCATTAAGTTGAGATTGCTTCGAAAATCTTTGAGACGTTGTACATGTAAGGCTTTAGTAAAACCATCTGCAATATGATCCCTTGTTGAAATAAATTTGATATCAAGCAATCTTTGATTTACTCTTTCTCTAACAAAATGATAATCAACCTCAATATGTTTAGTTCGAGCATGGAAGACTGGATTAGCAGATAGATAGGTTGCTCCAAGATTATCACACCACAATCGAGCGACAGGAGGACTAGAAATTCCCAATTCCTTTAGAAAGGTTTGAACCCACATTATCTCAAATTGCATAGCTTAGCCATTGCTTTATACTGCTTCACATACTAGATCTAGAAAGCGTAGGTCGTTTCTTTGCATTCCAGACACAAGATTGGTCCCTAGAAACACAAAAAACCACTGTAGATTTTCTATCATCTAAGCATCCATTGTCTGCATCGAAAATCCTGAAACTAACATAGAAGGAGATTTAGTAATTTTCAGTCCATATCCCATTGTGTGTTGTAAGTACTGAGTATTCTTTTAGCCGCTGTCCAATGTGTCATTGTTGGTGCATGTAGATCTTGGCAAACTTTATTTATTGAGAAGGAAATGTCCGCCTTGTTAAAGTTAAATATTGCAAAGCTCCAACTATGCTTCTATATCTTGTGCTATCCTCAGGGCTTAACTTTTCTCCTTCTAATGATAGTTTTTCAACAGTGGACATAGGAGTATTCATTGGTTTACACCTTTGCATCTGAACTCTTTTTAACAGATCAGCAGTGTATTTGCTTGTGTTAGAAGAATTCCATTATCTATTTTCTTTACTTCTATTCCAAGAAAATAATGTAGATCTCCCAAGTCTTTTAGTGGGAACTCACCTTGAAGATCTTTGAGAAGAGCTTGAGTAGCTTTGACTGATGAACTAGCCACAATTATATCATCCACGTAGATGAGCATAAAAATGATCACATCACCTTTTCTATAAAAGAAGAGTGATGTATCAGCTCTTGAAGGCTGAAAACCAAGTTGCATCAACTTTTCACTTAACTGGAATACCGTGCTCTAGGAGCTTGTTTTAGTCCATATAATGACTTGTCCAATTTGCACACAAATTCACTCATTTTCTTATCTTCATACCCTGGCGGTTGCCTCATGAATACATTCTCCTCAAGAACGCCATGAAGAAACGCATTCTTTACATCAAGTTGGCGAAGATTCCACCCTCTTGAGATTGCAATAGACAAGACAAGTCTAATTGAGGCAGCTTTAACTACTGGACTAAAAGTATCTTCATAATCAATTCCATACCTTTGCTTAAAGCCTTTTGCTACTAAACGAGCTTTGTATCTATCAATTGTTCCATCAGCTTTTCACTTCACTTTATATACCCATTTGCAATCAATTAGATTCATTCCTTTCTTAGGGGTACAAGATGCCAAGTCTTGTTGTTCACTAGTGCCATGTATTCTTCATCCATTGCTCTCTTCCGTTGTTCGGATCAAAAGCTTCTTCCGATTCTGTGGTTCTCCATGTTCGCAAGGAAACCATACTTGACCCTCCCATCGGTGTATTTTATCCGACCATCCGTATATATCACCGGTTTTGTAATACCTTCTTTGAGACGAGTTACGGGACGATGTTGAGATGAAGAGACCACACCTTGTGTCAACACCGAACTATCGGGAGAGTCTTCGTGAACTTGCGCAAACCGTCCAGTGAATGCCGAGAGTCGAAGATGGATGTGTGGGTGGAGGAAGTTGAACACGCCGATCGTATACTTGAGTAACGGTGGCTTAGGCACGGTTGCATATTGTTGTGCGATCTGCTGCTGCGGTTGACTCAAAATATCAAGTTGCTTCTGCTGTTCATCCTGCTCAACTTGAGTCTCTGCTCAATCGAAGTCGTTGTTCAACTGCGCGCTGTACAACCTTTGAAACGATGTCTAAAACAGGGACGTAAGGCGGTCGGAAGGCGATTAGTATCATTATCGAATAATCATCACATTGATCATTTGATTGTGCACCCCGGATCAATAGTGCCAAAAGAGAAGGAAAAGGAGCACTTCGATCGGGCGTGCCCAAAGATTTGGATGAAGACGTGCAAAGGAAAAACCTCCTCATCAAAGACTACATCGCGAGAGATATAGATACGGCCATCCGAATGTCAAGACACTTGAAACCCTTGTGCATATTGCTATAGCCTAAAAAGGCACATTGTTTGGAACGGAATTGGAGCTTTGGGTATTGTATGGGCGCAAATTAGGCGTGAAAGCAACCAAAGACACGAAGGGTTTCATAATTAGGTTTGATCTTAAATAGCCGTTCCAAAGGAGTTGAAAATTGTAGAAGTTTGGTAGGAGTTCTATTAATCGATATGTGGCAGTAGCAAAGGCTTCATCCTGAATTTAGCGGCATTGATGCATGAGCTAGGAGGAAAGACCAACTTCAACAATGTGCCGATGTTTTCTTTTAGCAAAGACCGTTTTGTTGGTGAGTATGAGGGCAGAAACTCTATGAGATATACCTATTTGCTTGAAGAAAGGGTTAAGTTTTTCATATTCGCCACCCCAATCTGCTTGTATTGAGATGATCTTTTGTCAAACACCTTTCAACAAGTCTGAAACTCATGAAACTTTTGAAACACTTCAGATTTGGAACGAAGCAAATAAATCCACACAAATTTGTTGTAATCATCGATAAATGTGACATAGAACTTGTTCCTTCCCACGATTCACATGTTGGACCCAGGACATCTGAAAAGATTAACTCTAGGGAGACTTAGAGACACTAGAAGACTTGGAATAAGGTAATTGATGACTTTTGCTTGTTGACAAGCATTACAAATAGTTTTTATTGGACTCAAGGGAACAAGGAAGATTATTGAGCCTAACAACTTGCTGCACTATTGTAGATGCTTTGGATGACCTAGGCGACTATGCCACCGTGAAGGAGATGGTTTTATTGCTCCAAAATCTGCTTGGTTGTTCCGGCTGAAGGTATGGATGAAAGAGGATAGAGTCCTCCCTCACATTTGCCTTTGAGAAGAACCCTCTTCGTGATCTGGTCCTTAATCAAGAAGAAGGTAGGATGAAATTCAAGGAACACTTGATTATCGGAAGTAAGGCGATGAACAGAAACTAAGTTTTTCTTAGCACTAGGAACATGAAGGATGTCATTGAGATGAAAGTTATGAGAAGGAGTGCGAATCACAGTATGACCAATATGATGAATATTCATACCTGCTCCACTCGCCGTGTGAATTTGATCTCCAGAAGTGTACTTCTCTCGGACTGCTAGCTTGTCAAGTTCACTCGTAATATGGTCTGTTGCACCGGTGTCGGTGTACCAATTGGTGTCAATGCCATACGAGTTCATTGCTGCAGATGCACTCTTCTCTTCAGGGACGTAATTCTCGTCAAAACGATGCCAGCAAGCCGGAGCAGGATGTCCCTTCTTCTTACAGAGTTGGCAGACAGGATGAGAGACATTTGAATCTGCAGTACCTCGGTTATTATTGCTGAAGCTTGTACCACGGCCACGATTTCCATTGCTGCGACCTCGGCCTCCATTGCGTCCGCCACGACCACGTTGGAAACCAGGATGAGATCCTCCTTGTCCACGCATCGCAGAATTGATGGATGGCTAGTACTGATTGCCCTGTAAAAGGTTCAACCGCTGCTCGAAACTAAGAAGTTGAGAATAGAGCTCACCGACAGAAACTGGATCAGATCGTCCAGTGATGTTGGTTACAACCGAGTTGTATTCTAGATCGAGGCCAGCAAGAATGTAAGACACTAGTTCTTCATCATCAAGCGACTTCCCTGCGGCTGCCATGTCGTCTCCAAGGGCCTTCATCTTTCCAACATATTCAGCAACCGTCAAGTTACCCTTCTTCGTTGTTGCTAGGGCAATGCGAGTATTGACAGCTTGCGCACGGGTTTGGGCAGTAAACATCTGCTCAATAGCCTTCCAGACTTCTGCAGCAGTCTTCTTGGAGGCGACATGGGTGAGGATCTCTCGTGAGAGAGAGGAGAGTAGATAGCCCAGAACTTGTTGGTCCTTTTCGAACCAGAGATCATAAGCTGGATTAAAGACTTTGATCTCCTTCTCTCCATCTTTGGTGGTGATTTCTTCTGCTGGTGCTGATGTCGATCCATCAAGGTAGCCGACAAGCCTTGCGCCTCGGATCGCTGGGAGGATCTGGGCTCTCCACAGCGTGTAGTTGGATTTGGTGAGTTTCTCTATTACGGGATGACCTAGAGAGGCGGCGGCCAAGAGGGTAGATGAGCTCGCCATTGAGGAGAGGCTCTGATACCATGTAAAGTTAGGTTTTTGGGGTTAAGGATCACCTCCGATCCCTGCGTGTTATATATGGCTGAAACGCCATCTAGTACAATACATATTGCGGCAAGAGATTGAGGAGGCCTGGCAAGTCTATCTCTAACAATTACAACTGAATCAATCTATTCTATCTATAGCCAGGACTTTCCAATCAATCTCTGCGCAGATTACAGAAGGGGATATTATCTCTAACAGGTAGAATACAATCAGGACTCACCTGAATTAGATTCATACCTGGGACGGCTGAGAACCGCCTTACCTTTGCATTATCTTTAACACCAATTGGTTTTTGCCCAAACTAGCGAGAGGTTTTGGTTTTATATAACTTCCCCTATGCTATTTTGGTTTTATATAACTTCCCCTATGCTATGTGCTGAATTTTGTCAAAAGATATTAGATGGTACATACTTATTAGGAACCATAAAGCAACACAAGTAGGATCAAGCCATGTTCCTTACAGATGTGCCTAATTTGAACAAGATATTATGGAAACTAAAGGCGCCACTGAAACTAAAAGTTTTTCTGTGGTATTTACGGAGAGGTGTTGTGTTAACTAAAGATAATCTAGCTAAGCGTAACTGGACAGGAAGCAAAACATGTTGCTTTTGTCATGAAGACGAGACAATTAGGCACTTGTTTTTTTATTGTCGTTTTGCTAGGGCGGTCTGGAGTGTCCCTCAACTATCCCTCAACATAACGAAACCCCAAAGCGTATCACATATGTTTGGAAGTTGGCTTACGGGTGTAACCAAAAACTTGAAACCACTAGTTCTGCTTGGGGCAGCAGTTATCTGTTGGTCAATTTGGTTACACAGAAATGACATTATTTTTGAAAAGAAACAAACTTTTTCTCCCTTGCAGGTTATCTTCGCAGCTTCTCATCGACTCCGTTCATGGGCTATCCTTCACAAAACGGATTTGCAGGGTTTAGTTGTGGCGGCCTCACAACATTTGGACCGTGTGGCCAAGGATATCTACTCCCGGGCATATGGGTGGCGATCTAGTCTACGGATTGATAGTCATTAGATTATGCTTAGATTTTGATTAGTTTAGCTGTGTGCCTCCGCGCGAGGCAGAGGCTGGAAATTTTATTCCAAGACTGTGTATCACCTTGATGTACTGCTCTTGGTTTATGAATAAAGATTTCCGTTATCAAAAAAAGTTGGTTTTGGTTTATATAACTTCCCCTATGCTATGTGCCAAATTTTGTCGATAGGTACTAGATGGTACATACTTATCAGGAACCATAAAGCAACGCAAGTAGGATCTAGTTTAAGCCTTGTGATGCCATGGCCCTTTTTAAGGTTTTGTTTTGCACTGTGGTTTGTACTACTTGTCCAATATAGTAGCGTTATATGATAGTGCCTTAGCTGGTGTGTCCGCAGTTACCAGGCTGGTATAGTGAAGATCCAGTGCTTTTTTGGCTCTTTAGGCTCTATAAGTTTACTTCCACGAAACTGCTGTGCAGAATCTCAGCTGTCAGCCCTATTATCTCATCCTGACAATTTAGGCAACAACATCCTGTTGTTGGTATAAAACATCATGAGCTAGTATTTTCTGCAAGGTTGGAGGCTACATTATGTTTCATTAGTAAAGAGGAAGGTACTGAACACTCACACAACCAAATGTACCATTAATTAGTACAAAGGTGGAGCGAAGAATTAACGCATGGCCTCACGGGCTTCCATAGTTCCACGGCTGTGCGGACCTTGCTGCATGCTGCTATGAGGGTGCATCAATCGAAGGGCTTCTAGTATTACTTGAAAAAAAAACAGCTGATAGTTGTTTTTTTCTGATTCATCATTGCTCTCCTTTCCTCTAAATCCACCTGTTTGGTTTCTCCCTTGTGCAAGGTCTGTTGTTGCTATTGCTGCCTTAGGTGCACGGGAGACGATGGGGTTGGTTGGCACGGTAGTTGATGCTGCAATAGGATGGCTGGTGCAAAGCATCCTCAGGAGCTTCTTCACTGGACAGATGGAAGCGTGGAGCCGGGCTTGCTGAAGATGTGGAGAAGCTCAAGTTTGAGATGAAGAACATGGAGATGGTGCTTGCTGCTGCCGACGGAAGGAGGATTGAAAACAAGCCACTGGCCCAGTCTCTAGGTGATCTAAAAGATTGGCTTTATGACACAGATGACGTTATGGACGAGCTCGACTACTGCCGACTCCAACAACATATCGAAGAAGGTGCCTCACTCATCACTCCCTTGTTCCCTGTTTCTTTCTTTCTGCTTCTTTTTGTAGGCCTATCGTTTACAGTGCAAATAAGAGCAGCTGAATATCATAGGCATTAGGCACCACCACTCAGTTTATCTCTTGGTTAATTGTGATTTCTGTTCACATGATTTAATTTTTGTTATTTATTAGCAGTTACAAGATAATATCTGCTTTTGCTTAAGTGGATTTCTTTTGCTGGTTCACATAACTAGGAGTTCGCTTATGCAGGGAAAGGTTGTCGTACTGCTGCTGGTACTAATCCTGAGGAAAACTATGTGTCTTCATCCGTTCCATCTTCTACTTTTGAACTAGTACGCAGTGCCAGAAACCAAATTACTAGTTGGGCCTCACATGATAGAAACAGGAAAAGAGAGGAGGAGCCAACTCATAGCACCATGTTGCCTCTTGAGAGTAAACATGACATTTCTAAGAGGATTGATGGAATACTGAACCGTTTACGCACTATTCAAAATTTTATGCAGGTGGTTCTTCAGATAGAGATCTCACGCCCCATTGCGATGTCAAACCAGAGTCTGAGTGTGGCCACGAACACACACCTGACAACCTCTATGCAAGTTGAACCGAATGTGTATGGGAGGGATGCAGACAGGAACAGGGTAGTAAAGCTGTTGATAAATGGAAAATACAGTGATATAAATGTTCTGGCAATAGTTGGCGGTGGAGGTGTGGGGAAAACGACCCTTGCTAGATTTGTATGCGATGGCCAAAGAATTATAAGCCATTTTGATTTGCAAATGTGGGTATGTGTATCCACTGTATTCGATCAAGTGAGGCTAACACACGAGATGTTAGAGCATGTATGCAAAGCTGAAATTGATTAGGATGTGGAAATTAAAGGAAGCTTCAGTTCCTTCTTTGGCGGAGTTAGTCCTAATTGTAATGCCAACATTGAAAAAATGTTCTGGTACATATGGAAGGAATTGATTTCCTGTCTGAGGCTACTAATGATCAAGGACTGCCCTGAACTGAAGGCGTTCACTCTTCTCCAGCACTTTTCTTTTGAAGAATAGCATAAGTCATGGTTTCGACATCTCAACATAATTCACATCGAGCTTTGTCCTCATATAATGTTGGTATTTCTTCTCTTTAATTATGTATTTCTATTTTCTAATTCATTTATGAATTCTTACACAAAACAAAACTGCAGCCAGTTGAAAATCCTTCCACTCAAAGGGATCCAGTCTCTCAAGGAGTTGAAGTTAAGTGAAATGCATTCTGTGAAAGAGTTGTCAATTCCTTTTCTAGAGAAGATGGAGCTAATAGATGTTGATCCTGGAAAGTTGCATTAGTACTAATATGGGTGAGCATTGAGTGTATTTGACCTTATGGTGCTATTATTTTCATTTTTTATTAAACTATGGTCTAAAAAACAAAGAAACCAAATGAAATTTGGTTGCTCCATACATTTTTTTTATGTTTGTAAAGGTTGGCAATTTGCGTTAGTCCGGTCAAATTCTTAATTTGCTAACGTCTAGATGAATAAATATCTGTTAATTGTGTATCAGGCATACTCAATTATTTGAACTGAATGCATATTACCAATGTATTTCCTCTTGGCTACAGATTTTTACAAAAGCAAATGCATGTTTTCAATCATTGGCTGCAACCAAAGGAAATTAGATTTATATATCTAAGTTATTTTTTATTTATTTTTGGCTGAGATTAGAAACTAAATCGGACTGAAATAGAGAAAATAACAAAATAAGAGAGGCTAATTTGGTTCGCAGATTCAGTTATTTGATTGCTTCAGCTCTGTCAGTTTTTCCAACCCTTAACTGTGTATGGGAAATAACTAGCTCCTTATTTAAGAGCTGTTCATGGAATATTGCGGTAAACTAACTGTATTCTCATTTGTGCCATTTTCATCATCTGAAGCTGCTCAAAAGGAATGGCCATCTAGTCTTCGTGAGCTGATGATACAAGATTGTGCTCTTTTGATGGTGATCCGTAAAAAAAAGTTTCAACGCTTCCAACAGTGAAGACAAAGTACAGTCTGTTCGGTCCAGGTTTCTCGGTCAAGCCCTCTGATGTGTTGAGGGTGCTGGATGAGAGTATTTTGGCATTTTGAAATCTAAGGGACATAGCAGAATTGCACATAGAAGACTGGCCGAATCGGGGGGTGCCTGTCATTTGGAGGCTTTAGGCTACTCTTCAATTTAAGGACATTGGAAATCATCAAATGTGGTAATCTACTATCATCTTATACAAGGGGGCATCCATGAAGACAATAGAGCAGAAGCAAACTGCCCTCTTCTCCCATCTGTCACACGTCTCAAAGTCATGTGGTATAGCAAGCAAGTGGCTAACTAAAATGCTGTAACATATACAGTCCCGTGAGGAATTGGATTTAAAATATTGCCCCCAGATGAAATCTATGTCAATCTATCATCCCAGACAAGAGGAAGAAAGTAACAGTTTGGTTTCATCCTCAGAATGTCTAGCTGTCGCACCAACATGCTTAGCCCAAGATGAGTACCTCTTGTACATTCCGTCAAATGTCCTCTTATCTCTCAGGAAATTTTCTATTCGAAGATGCCCAGAACTGCATTTTTGTGGCAGCAAGGAAGGGTTTGGAGGATCAATCTCCCTTGCTGAGTTGAGTATTTTGTGTTGCCCCAATCTGCTCTCGTCCGCCAATGAAAGATTTTCCCTTCTGTCGTCTCTCATAAAGCTCTTGATCGAGCATCTCCTGACAAAGCTGCATCCTTACTTTCCAGAGAATCAGATCGCTCTGACAAAACTGGAAGTACGGAATAGCCCAAATTTGAAATCTCTACGTTGCAATCCTGCACGGCCTTGGGAGGAGCCGGAAGTCTTGGGGTGTGAACAGCTAGATGCATTGGAGGGCTTGCAAAACCTCAGCTCCCTTTGAAGCTTGGAGATTGAGATGAATCCTGACCTGTCTGTTCCATGGGATCGCAAATCACAAGAGCAGGAAGAGGGAAGCGATCACACCCACCTGCTTCTTCCATCACTTGAGCGACTTTCAAGGATCTCCATGAGGAGATTATGCCCTGTTTGCTGGCCCACCTCTCTTCCCTCTCCAGATTAATGGTATCGGAAAGTCCAAATTTGACATCCTTGCAGCTTGGTTCCTGCACAGCATTGAAGGAGATGGAAATTAGAGATTGCGAGTCGCTCGCTTCACTGAACAGCTTGCAATTTTGTTGGGAACCTTACAGATTTGGAGGTGCGGAGATGCCCTCGCATACAGATAGGGGGCTATGAGCTATGCCCTTGACTGGAAACGCTTCAGATCGATGACCACTCTCTCCTTACCATGTCGTTTTGCAAGCACCTTAGCACCCTCCAATTCCTAGAGCTTTACTGCCTTACAGATGAGCAAGAAGAAGTGCTTCCGCTCCTAGCGTCTCTGCAAAAGTTCCTATTTTGGAGGTTCAAGGATATCATAGATCTTCCTGCGGGGCTGCACAGCCTGCCCTTCCTCAAGCAGTTAGCGATCTTTTATTGTTCAGGCATCTCGATGCTGCCGGAAAAGGGCCTCCCACCTTCGCTGGAACAACTGAACATTGTCCGTTGCAGCGATAGGCTAAATGAACAATGAAGTATGCTAGCAACAAGCAAGCTCAAGGTGCGAATTGATTGGAAATCTGTGAAGTGATTACTGGATGACTTGTTGGGCACACATTTCTGCCTGCACAACAAGCTGCCGGCTGCCTTTTTTCACTTTCCTGGTATGCACCACAATATACAGCATGTAATCTCCACAATCTATTGATAATATGCACCCTCGTTGTCCACTTTCTAAACTAAACAGTCTTTCTGCAGTGCAGACCCTCAAGCTGCGGTACATATCACTGCCACAGTCACTGTCTTCAAGGCCATCGCACAAGGATCATATCTAAGATGTGATGTGTTAAGGATAGAATAGGAAATAGAATAGGACTGTTATTTCCTATTCTATCCTTAACATGATGAACCAAGCAACCAATTCGTTGGAGCAGATCAAATTCATATCTCGATCTGCGAGGATGAGTGAGTGATGTGGCATCAAGTAGCACTACAACTTTGGTTAGTGCTTGCAGTTCTGTGCACAATGTTCAAGAAGTTTTGAATACCAATTCTAAGGTTTCTAACGTGCACAAAAGACATATTTGGAAAGATAATGAAGTCTATTTTCCAACGAATCAAACGGCACTTGATTTGGAGCTTCCTACACAAAGTTATGGCAATTTTATTGGATGCTGCACGAGCTGTCCGGAAAGACGCGCGAGACTTGCAAAACATAAAGAGTTCGAGTATTGCAATGCAAGTAAGGGTAAAATCCGACCACACCATGACTTTCTAAAAGTTGAGAAGGATTCCTTTTCAGGTTCCAAACGGATTTGGAAGCCTCTTGAACCAGAAAACAAAACATATAAAGATTTGAAACCGATTCGGACTCAGATTGGGACAGCTGGCAAGACCGATACTAAAACGTCCATAACTTTCACAAACGGAGTCCGATTTGGGCGTTCTTGGACTCGTTGGAAAGCTATTTTGAAGCCCCACATAATGGAAAAGGTGCCAGCCACGAAATCCTCATAGTCAAATCGCACATTAAGAGAGAATCCAGAGGTAGCAGTTTAGGTATTTCCTTTTTAGTTCGTATTGGAGTTTGTTTCGGCCTTAGGCCAAGTAGTGCGTGAGTTGTAATCAAGGCCGTGCATTGTGCACCAATATAAGGCCAGGGCCTTAGCCCCATTGTAACTTAGATTTGGATTTGAGAAATAGAAACCAGAAAATCATCATGGTTTGGTGGCCATTGTTGGCGTGTTCTTGAGATTTCCATCGAGGAATTGCTCTTGGTGTGTTGAATCCAATTGTGGTGTTGGATTCTACTCGCTGAAACTTCGGTTTCTCTACCCTTTGTTCACGTGCTGCGGTGTGCGTGGGAGAAGGCTTATCTTGGAGAGGGCATCCAACAAGGCGTATCGTGAAAGATCAGAGCCAAAGCAACGGGGTTCAGCTAGCTTGCTAGTAGATCCGCATCAGTGAGCCAGCAAATTACTAATGTGTGCATGAATTTAAGCATACCAGCCGGTAATGTATTAGTGCTACTTCTGATTGTTTTTCTTCCTTGTGATGCAGCCTGTATATTATTATATGTGCTCTCTTAACACGTTTCCCTGGTCCAAAATTGAGCTTGGATCCTCAGATAATTTTGCACCTTGTCTAGTACTCTGCTGTCAGTAGTAGTCTGCTATATGCATTCGTTATTAGCGTCTTCTAGTCGGCAGGTGTGTACGTGGTTTGAATGTACACCGGATTTCTTTTTGCTTGATGGAAGATTGTAAATGTACTAATGATTATTGAAAATCTCTCCGTTCAGTGTCAAAAAAGGAGTGCCGTATGAATTGGCAACTAGTTAACACATGCATATGGTAGCTTATAATAGTGATTTCCTTCTGTAGTCAAGATATATGTGGCCACTGTTTTCTTAAAGGCTACAACTAGTACAAAGCAAGATGGGGTAATCTGACGGCACAGCCGCAGCATCGGCTTCGGCCTTGGGAGGCTATGCAAATATGCAATATAGAAATGGTAATCTGACGTGCTTGCCCGTGGTATTGTTGCTCTCTTTGCTTCGCCGCCGTTGCTGGTTGCTACTTGCTACTGCTGATGGATGTCTGATGTCTCGCGTACGCACAAATAATACGTGTTTTCAGATTCGAGTGCATGCATGCTAACACCGATAATCAATTAGTGTTCAGTGGCAGTAGTATAGCAGGAATAGTTTTTTTTTATAGAAGAATAGTATAATTGAGAAAAAAAAAGAGAATTAGCCAGCCATTGAGGAAAAAAAGTTGAGGCCTGCAAATTTGATGAACCCACTTGGCCCATGTAACCATGTTAGACGGCCCAGTTCCAAACGCCTCCCAGAACAGTTGAGCAGAAAATACAGTTGGGCTAGGTATAGCTGCACCCTCCTAGGGATGGCAACGGGGCCCTATTCCCCGTTCCCCGTCGGAGAATTCCCCTATTAGGGGACGGGGATGGGGGAATTTTGCTCCCCGCGGGGAGGGATTTGGGGAAACTCCCCCCCCCCATCGGGTGAAGCGGGGGCGGGGGCGTTCTCCTATTCCCCGTCCCGTCCCCCGTTCGGGGCCCCGTTTTTATAGTATGACATGTGGGACCATGTATATATTATATAAGGTTTTGAGAATCCACAGCCCCCAAACCCTAGAAACATTTCTCCATCCACGCCCACAGGCGGCGGCCCCGATTCCCGAACGGCTCCTCGCCTCCTCCCCGGCCCCCGCACGGGCGCACGGCCGCACCCCACACCCAGCGTCCCAGCCACCCAGGCGGCAGCCGCCGGCGACCATCTCCGCGCTCGGACCCCTCGGAGTATCGGACCCAGGCCGGCGGCGGCCAACTCCTCCCTCGGTCCTTGGAGTCTCGGACCCAGGCCGGCGGCGGCCAACTCCTCCGGTCCTCAACTCCTCCCTCGGACCCAGGCGACGCAGAGGCTCTAGGCGGCGGCGGCCAACTCCTCCGGTCCTCAACTCCTCCCTCGGACCCAGGCGGCGGCGGCGGCGCGGAGGTTCCATCGGGGACCCGGATCCCCGACGGGGGGCGGGGACGGGGAGATTGTGTCCCCGCGACCGGGGACGGGGGCGGGGAGCGGGGAAAAATTCCCTGGCGGGGGTCGGGGACGGAGAGCCACTCCCCGCCGGGGAATGGCCCGTTGCCATTCCTACACCGTCCACGCCGGATGGAGCTGACCGTTCTACAACCACACCGAGAAACCGAACTGCCCGTTCGGTTTCGGGTCAGGTTTCGGGTCAACGTCCTTTTGCTGACCGTTCTGCCTTACGCAGTTAGGCTCAACATCCACACCGCGAAACCGAGCTGCCCGTTCGGTTTCGGGTCAGGGATCGGAGTCACCTAGCGAGGATGCCTTGATCAGATTCTTTCCCTTTACTCTTTTCGATGACAAAAGTAAGTCGCTTTAGATATTAATAGTCTTTCAAATACAACTTTGTCCACTTATTTCTATTATAATATATTTATAAAAAATAATAGAATTATAATATTATAAAAATACTTTTTGAAACAAAACTACAAGCATTATTTTCGTTTGTCTAATCTAAATATTAAATAGATATTAATAGTCAAAATTTGTAATGCTTGACTCCACATAACTCAAAACGGCTTTTTTTTTAACTAAATGGAGTACTTAACAGGAGCACACAGCTGGTACTAATCTTTTATCTATTTATTATTGCCCATGGCCCCTCGCATGCTTTGATGTGATGCTCTCTGAGGTTGTTGAGGAGGAAGGTCTGCGAAAACCGTAGTGTAATGCGTTCGGGTTCGGTTTGGGTCTTCGGGAATTCGAACCAACGTGGTTATACGCGTGATGATTCCATTTCCTGAAAATGATTGTAATTAAAGAAAGTTTACGTCGGTCGAGCTCAAATCAAGCTCTACGTACATGATAAATCCACACCGGGGGAACCGAGGTGCTCGGGTTCGGTTTCGGTTTCAGGGTAGGAGCCAGAGAAGATGTCTGGAGTCTGACTCTGCTGCGTGTGAAGATGCTGTTCTGACTCTGCTGGGCTGTTTTCGACAAGCTGGAGAGCTTCAGCCACTGCAAACCGAAGTGACACGGTTTGGGTTCGGTTTTTCGGTTTCGGGGCAACATGTCGCTATCCTTGCTCCTTCACCGCGCTTGACGCCCAACACGTCGGGCATTGAAAAATTGGAGATGCCAATGCCCGGGTTCGGTTTGCGCTTTGGGTTGCCACTGGCTATAAATTCATCTCAACCAAGCCGCCTACGGCCTCTCCCATGCACCATTCTCCAACTCCAAGCTCTCAAGCCTCTCAAATCAAGCAATTTCCTTGTGACACGCCGCACACATATCGCACAGTACTTGTAGATATGGATTCGCTGAGCAGCGCGGCACGCGCAATCTCGGAGGCCTGCGGCGACGGGGAGAAGCTGCCGGGGGCGTTGATCCTCTGCGGCGTCCTAGAGGCGGCGGCGGCGCTGTGGCTGGTCGTCTTCAAGGAGCCCAGGGGCATCTTTCTCCACCATGGCAAGGTGCTCTCCTACTTATACTTCGTCGTTCTCATCGCGGTGGTCCTCTTCGGGCTTGTGGAGGCGTCGTTCGGCTTTTGGGTGTCAGGCGACCTCGACAATCGGCGCGCCATGGGGATGAAGATCCTGTGGTTCTCCTTCTTGCCTCTCATCTTCGTCGCTGGCCTCGGAGGTTTTGCCTTTGTCGCCCCGAAATAGCAGCTACAATGTGCACAGTACTAGATGACGCCCTGTACCCGTATATGTCAAATTAATTGGTATCTCTATCTAGCTCCTATTGTTGGATGTCTGCGATTTTTGTCGCGTGACTACTCTTTTGTGTGTGCATGCAGATTACAGAGCTGCGTATTGTATGTTTGTATTGTAAATCTTTTTTTAGGGATATGGAGACACGGAGTTGGTGTATATGAATTGTGTGATGTAATTCGATTGATGCATTCTTTGTACTGATCTCTGCTACTAGTATTAAACTCTGCCATGCATCTATTAGATTTCGTTCCATCTGATCCACCCGCGCGCTCAATAATAATATCCCGCTGCCATGTTGGGCACTCGTTTGTTTGTGCCATGTTTGTTGTTACCCATGGCGTCGTTCTGGCCGGGTCTCCTCTGCCTCAAAAAGACCACGACTTGCCCCGGCCCATCAATCCTTCCCCTTTCTTCCCCAGACGACTTGCCCCGGCTGCATGCTGAATTGCTGATCCAGACGCGCGCGACCGCCACTCGATCATGTCCAGTGGGCGTAAGCGCGCGACGCGATGTCACATGCCATCAGCCGTTGGTCCGTTGCCTAGTATCCTGCCGCCGGCTGCCCTGACAGCGTCATGCAACGAAAGGTTTCTCGTGTAGACCAACCGAACCACAGTGGCCCAGCCCATTTCTACCGGCAGGCCATGCTGTGATCTCGACCAGAACCAGACCGTAGCGGGAGATACTACTAAAGTGCTAATGGGCTCCTCATTCCGGTGGTGGCCCTATCTTTTGCTCCATGTATAGATCCCTTCGAAGTAACTTTTGGCTTTTAGCTTTTAGAAGCTAAAAACTTTTTTAAAAGTTAGTAGATCCTAGATGATATATTAGAAGAAAAAAAATAGATCTGATTAATTTACAGGGAGCACAAACGGTGCTTATGGCAAAAAAGGAAAAAAGAAAGAAAAAGAAAGGCTACTCTTTACAAGGAAATAAGGGGTTGACAAGATGAGTTAGGCATTGTTTGCTACACATCATTGTTTACCCTTTCAATTAACTCCTTGAAGTGTTTTGCTCCAACTATCTCCCAAATATTGGCCTCGTCCTTGATTAGTGCTAAGATCTCACGTTGTGTCGATATTTTATTTTGGAAGACGCATCTATTTCTCTCCTTTCACTATTGCCAAAATACAAGGATGATGAGTGTATTTGCAGCCTTTATTAGGCCAATAAGGGAGGCCACCCGCTTGAGCCATCATGGTTCAATTGTCGTCAGTGGGTCCCAATTTGTTGGGTCAAGCATTGGCAGATGTAGCCATTTAGCTATTTCAGTCCATGTCCGCCAGATTGCTAGGAAGCCGATGAAGAGGTGCGTTGTAGTTTCAAGGTTTCTGTTGCACATTTAGCAAAAATAGTTGTTTGGCCATCCTCGAAACTGTAGTGTTTGAGCTGTCTAAATTTTGTCCTACAACACCAACCAAGCAAAGCTGAAACTTTCCAAATGATGCCTTGATATGAGGTTCAAACTGATCACAGAAACTGCACTCGATCAGCCAAGGACGTTGAGTATGGGCCATCTGTTGTTAGTTTCCATTGGATCTCATCCTCAATTTCTAGGTTGATGTCAAACTGCTAAACCTTGCCCTCATAGGCCCACATATTTAGCTAACAAGTCAATGGTGAGGTTATGTTGGATGTCTTGTATCCAATTCATATCTTAGATGGCATTTGCAACTGACTTGTTTTTTGACAGTTTGTACAGTTTTAGGGCCAAAGAACATGGCGAGACACCATCAATCCAAGGGTAGGTCTAGAACTTTGCTTTATGGCCGTTTCCTATGTACACCTTAGTGGCCGCTGCAAAGAGCGCTTTGTCCCTACTGTCACAGGGCGTTGGAAGTCCTACCTATGGCTTTTGTGGCACTATCCATTCATATCAAAGCCATCTGAGTCTCAATGCAGCTGCAAATTTCTTTAGGTTCAGGACTCTCAATCTCCCTAGCTCTATCAGGTGGCAAACTTTGTTCTAGGTTACTTTGCATTTTCCTCCATGTGTGTCTCCAGTTGCTGCCCAAAGGAAGTTTCGTCTGACCCTATCAAAATTCTTAAGGAATTTTTTTGGCGGTTTGAGTGCAGTGTGCATATATATCGGAAGTGAGCCAAGGACAAATTTTAAGAGGGTGAGTCGTCCTCCTAGAGATAGGTGTTTCAGTTGCCAACCCACTCGTCTTCTTGTTGCCTTATCATGAATTGGTTGTAGATCATTTCAACGCAGTTTTCCCAAGGTTAGCAGCAAACCAAGGTACTTGATCGAGAGTGTGACCTAAGCTTAAAAGGTTGCAAGACTGCTTTGGACATCAATGTCTTAGCATCTTATTGTGATAGCCAAGCTCTTATTTAGGTTTACTTTCAGCCAAGAGGCACTTCCAAATTCTTTTAGGATGGTGATTGTTGCTTGTAATTGTGCCCTATCTGGGTTTAGAAACAAGATCGCACCGTCTGCATAAAGTGACACTCTCATTGTTGTAGCTTGACCTTTTAGGGGTGTTAGAACCCCTCGCTTAGTGGCGACTTGCAGGATACGCTGTAAGGGTTTCAATTGCTAGGATGAAGAGGAAAGATGAAAGAGGGTCACCCTAGCACAACCTTTTATGATGCTTTATCTGGTGCCCTAGTACTCCATTGAGCAGGATCCTTGAAGATGATGTTGCAAAGGAGATTGCCATCCACTCTCTCCATTTTGGCCCAAAATCCCTTGCCTATAGAAGGTCCAATAGGTATTCCCAGGACACAGAATCAAAAGCTTTGTCTATGTCCAGATTGAGCATCCCTGCCAATGTGTGATTTTTGTGCAATGCTCTAGCTCGGTTCTTGACAAAAAGAAAGTTGTCCTAGATGCATCAGCCCTTAATGAAAGTACTATATGAACTCGAAACCAGTATGTCTATATGTCTAGAAAGCCAAACAATGAGTACTTTTGAGAACAATTTGGTTATAGAATGAATTAGGTTAATTGGCTTGAAACTATTGCCGCCGCTACTCCATCCCATTTCGGTATTAGCACTAAAAAACTATTTGGAACATGGTTTTTTCTCTATATTGTTTATGGAGATATAAAGGTATTTTTCATTTGTTCTATTTTTGTCTTCTTGCTTTGACCCATCCTTGTCCTATTTGCTTGTTACTAGACAGTTACTGGTAATTAATTTTGGATACATACTGTTGGAGAAACGAAAAATTACTTGTTGGAGTAGATTTCCGAATATAATATGGCTTCAACTTGGTAGGGCCTGCTTATTTGGACTTCAGCTTCTAGCTTCTTAATTTCGTATTTTTTTGGTTTTTGGAGCTTTTTTGTTTTTTTCCTTTTTTTTATATTTCTTTGCATTATCCATGATGAAAGAACCTGTTTTTTATTTTAAATTTTATAAATTTAATTACGCCAAAAAAGCTTACATTAGCTACAGTGAAAAAACCTTAACAGTGCCAAAAAAACCCAAAAGCTTAAGCCAACTACTACCACATGTATCGATCACGATAGCTGACATATTCGTGACGGCTTTGGGCTTCCTTGCGCAGTGACCTGTTAGGACGGCAATTAGCATGGAGTAGCAAGACCGCATCAGCCTCCTCCTATATTGCCTCCTGGGCACCATCGTCTATCTCCTCCCGCTTGAGGCCGCCGTCCGCATCACAGTGCTCTCCCACCGCTGGCGATCCATCTAGCCCTCACTGTCACTCCACCTCGACTCCTCTGACACGAATCTCTACTTCCTGGATGGCAAGACAATATCGTGCATCCTTTCCTCCAACCACGGCCCTGTGATCTGCCGCTTCCATGTATGCACCTTTACCCACGACATCACCACCCGCGCTTGGCTCGAAGCCCTAGCACAGACGCCAATCGACGACACCCACCCTCACCTTGGTGTTCACGTGTGAGGGCTACCCGACCATGCTGCTGCCCCATGACCTGGTTGCGAGCACTGGTGTGGCTCTCCGCCACCTCGAGCTCCACTCCTGCTGTCTCGGCCTCGCCTCGGACCCCCGTCATCCAACGCCGGCCTTGCCCGCCTAGAATTCCTACATATCCAATGTGGAGATCTCCGAGATGGCGCTCCACCGTTTTTGAACCATCTTTAATGACCTTTTCTCCAGTATAACTTGTTTTGTAGTAGTACCCAGCCATGCAGGAACTGAACCTCTTCAGGGTCCATGGCCTTCACTACGTTGTCCTCCGCTCCCATACCCTCACCTATACGGCCATCAAAATCCCCCTGGTGCCGCTCGATGACATCTCCGTCCGGGACACCCCAAATCTTTGACACCATCTTCTTCTCCTACGTCGACCTGTGGTGGATACCCCAAATCTTTGACACCATCTTCTGAGTTTTTGATATATTTGGCACTGTTTACAACCGTATTTATAAAAATAGTCGTATCTCTACCGTACTGACAAAAATGTCATTTTTATCGCCCGTGGCTAGGCGGCAACACGGGGGCCTGATGCGTAGGCCCCTGCCGTCCCGCCATCGGACGGCAGGCTACCTGCCGCCCCGTCACCAAACGGCAAGCAGCCTACCGCCCCAGCTGACCAACCTGCCACCCCACCTCAGCCCCATGTCAGCAGCTTACTGCCTGCCATCCCATGGCTAGACAGCAGATGATTAAGCTGGCTAATTAGCCGGCTTAATTACCTGTCCTATTTTTTGCATATTATTTGTTTGAATTTTTTAATATAGTAAATGGGATTGAAAAATTACAAAATTTTATGTGCAACCTCTCGACACAATATATTTGATTGTGTGATTTTTTAGCACTTTTATCCACTGTGAATGTTGTTAAAAAATTCACACGATTTTGAGATTTGTAGGAGTTATTACAATAGCAAACGAGCTCCAAAAATTATAAAATTCTATGTGAAGTCTTCCGACACAGCCATAGTAATTGTGTAGTTTTCTAAGAATTTTATATGCTCTGAATTTTTCACCTTAATTCATGTTAATTTAATCATGAAATTAACGATGCTCAAGCATCTTTTGCAGTGACTGATCTCTGTCCGTCGCACATATGTCGGCCCGTTGCTATTATCTTTTCTTGCCAGCTACGTCCTTCGCACAATTTTCACTTTGTCCATGTCGTCCCCCCTCGTGCCACCTCCCGCAGTTGTTTGATGAGCCACGACCGTCTCTTGGATCTCCCTTTACTATCAACGCCTGCTCATCATAAGTTTGAGATCCCTGCTCGTTACATCACTGAAACCCCTTCAGTAACTCCTCATGCACCTTGAGGGAGCTGGTGGTCTCCTTTATCTTCTTCTTGTCTAGATCAGAGGAGTACATAAGTGTGGTGACAATAGGTATATACTTCTCTGGTAGCACTTGCAAGTACTTCTTCACTATTACAGATTCCTTTATCTTGTCGCCAAGAGAGTAATCTAATCCTACAACGAAGTCAGCTTGCTGGCAAACTCATCCACCGACTGGGTCTCTCCCATCTTCAGATTCTTGAACTCACTCTGCAAATTCTAGAGCTGCACCTCCTTGACGCGATCAACTCCCTCGTGCATCATCTGAAGCATCTCCTATGCCTTCCATGCCATCTCCTTGATGATAAGTTGATGCATCATCGCATCTGGCACCGCCTGATAGATGATAGGCAAAGCCGCCTGATCCACCATGTCATCCACCTCCTTGTCCTTCTTCTTCGGATCGACTGCACCCTAGACTCCCTGGGTGCGCATGTTCGCCTCACCTTCATTGCTCACACCAGGTAATTGTCGGTCGCCAGAAGAGGGTACTGGAGGGAGATTAGCCCACCCTGGGCCTTCGTCTTATCACCCATGATCTTCAGAAATCATCAAAATCAACAGACTTTGATACCACTTGTTGCAGTTTACGACCACTTAGCAGTCGTTACGATCAAACACAGAGTCGTTACGACCACTTCTGATTTGCTCCGGCTGCTCCGACCATGTACTCGTAACTTCTACTGACGAGAGTTACGACCACATTCACAGTATGCTGCACGTTCTCATAACCATTCCTTCGACCACGTAGTATCGCTCGATCATCGTAGTCGTAACTCGATTATGACCACGCTGTGACTTACGGCCACGTTGAAGACTCGATCACTGTGGTCGTAAAGCTTATGACCACGTCTTCTACTCCGCGACTGTGGTCGTAACTTGTTTACGACCACGTCTTCTGCTCCTGCGGACATATCTGATCGCCGTGGTTGTAACTCGTTTACGACCACGTTTGTGAACATGATGAACTCGATATTTTTTCGAAGCCCAAGCACTCCGCTTTCTTTATTTGTCTCCCTCTCGTTTCGATCACCCCGATCACTTCCTCTCGCTCTCCGTGTACATCTCTCATTACATTGCTCTCCTTTTATACCCAACACAACGACTAAGAAACGGAAAAGCATGTAACTCAAAAACAGATTGGAACCGGACTCGGCTATAGACTCTAATATGGACTTGGATACGACTAAGCAACGGAAAAAAGATTACTTCTAACAGGTGCGAAAATCTTTCCTCTTCACATGTTCCTACATAGCACTGAAAGAGCTGACAATTCGAGATTGTGGATGGCTCGCCGCACTAGAGGGCTTGCAATTCCTTGGCGGTCTCAGGCGTTTGAAAGTAAAGGAGAGTCAAACTTTGAAATTTCCACAGCTGCATTCCTGCACAACACTGGAAGAGCTAACAATTCGATATTGTGGATCGCTCGCCGCACTAGAGGGTTTGCCCCTTGACAGCCTCAGGCATTTGGAACTATCCAGGTGCCCCGGCTTGAGTTTGTCAAGGCAGGGCTACAAGCTATTATCCTCGACTGGAAAGGCTTCAGATGGATGACCTCTCTGCCCTTACCACCTCCCTCCTAAGCCTAGTGTTTCTCGGTACCAGTAGCAGTAGGGATGTGATGAGCCGCCTTACAGATGAGCAAGAAGAAGCGCTTCAGCTCCTCACGTCTCTGCAAAAGCTCCAATTTGGCTGCTTCAAGGATCTCATAGATCTTCCTGCGGGGCTGCATAGACTTCACTCCCTCAAGAAGTTAGCGTTCTTTGATTGTCCAGGCATCTCAAGGCTGCCGGAAAAGGGCCTCCCACCTTCGCTGGAACAACTGGACTGTGACACCCTGGCCAATGTTGGCCCATGTGTGTATGCACATGAATTTCTGGGTTAGTCCCACATTGCTAGCTTACCTTGAGAAGCACTTACATATAAAGCCTAGGAGTTTCAATGGTAGCACTCCCGGTTAACTGTTTTGCGCGAAGTGAGGACGAAAGTGCAAGCGGATTGCTGCGTGTGCGTGTCCTATCCAGAATGTGGTTAGGTCTGAGCCGGTTTGGACCCTAGGGCATTACAAATGGTATCAGAGCCAACTCTTGCGGTTACATGGGCGTGTGCGGGTCAGGAGTGCGGGCATATAGCGCATGGCGCGGGTGGGCCCGAAGTGGACACACGGTATGGAATATGTGCTGGCACTGAACGCACGGACATGTGTCAAGAGGGGAGATCCTTATCATTTGCCTTAGTGTGGGTATGTTGGCCCGATGAGGATGTTGGGTCCTTTGAGGGGGGTGTATGTGACACCCCGGTCCATGTTGGACCATGTGTTTGTGCACATGAATTTATGGATTAGTCCCATCTTGCTAGCTTACCTTGAGAAGCACTTACATATAACCCTAGGAGTTTCAATAGTAGCACCCCCGGTTAACCGTTTTACGTGAAGCGAGGACGAAAGTGCAAGCGGGTTGCTACGTGTACGTGGTCTATCCAGAATGTGGTTAGATCTGAGCTGGTTTGGAGCCTAGGACGTTACATGGACATCGCTTTTGGCAGCGAGGAGCTAAATGAACACTGCAGGATGTTAACAACGAGCAAGCTAAAGGTCAAAATTAATGTGAATTGATTCCTGTGTAGCTCATTAAGCACACGTTTCTACCTGCCCAACATATATCCCTGCGTTGCTTTCTAAGGTATACTTCTACCAAATTGATCATGCCATCTTCCGAGTTGGAATACCCTCTGTGCCCTGATGCTAAAATAACCAGTCTCTCTGCAGGCATTCAAGCTGCTGTGCATATATCATTGGGGAAATGTTCGAATGATCATATGGGTAGCTGCTCACCTTCAGGGCATCCCTGTTTCTCCTGTTTCAGAGTTTTTGTTTGCCAGATAAATTCCTAAACGTATGGCTCTTTTGCTCAGAATATCAAAAACTCGTAGCAATTGGGGGGGAAAAAGGCCGAGGCCTGCAAATAAGCTAGGCCTACTGGCCCATATCACACGGTCGAACTGGTCCATACCATTCTTGCGCTAGCATCGGGAAACCGAGCTGCCCTGCCGGGTTCAGGTTCGGATCGAGGATGCCTTCATCGGTTCAGTTTGTTGTCCTTGTCACGTAACGAGAGGACGCATCTATCTCCTTTTGACTCGGAGGTTGTTAACGAGAAAATGCTACCACAACCGTGGTGCCACTGTTCGGGGTCCGGTTCAAAGTCGTCGGATTTTCGGACCAGCGTCGTTATATGCACGCGTCTAGTTCCTCTCCAGATTTTTTAAGAGACTATATATTCCCATGCAAATGACGTGTCCAACTACAAAGGTAAAAAGACTCTTATCTGAGCAAATGTAAGCGCACCTGTATTTGTATATACTAGTTGATTATATGTGTTTTACTATGGATAAAAAATATCATATTGCCTTAACACGTCGAGTTGATATTTTTAGGATCAGCCAGTCCAACTCATATCCTTGGCTCCGTCTCCACGCTTAGCCGTATTGCGCCTCCACGCATCCAATAGAACTTAGTTGTTTTTGCCTTTGCGAGTGAATTTTAGCCATGGATGTATAATGTAGAAGGGGCTAAGGTCGAGCTGAAGGTATTTCAGCCCCTCCAAAAAAATTTTCTGGATCCGCCACTGGTAAGAACTCTGGCTTTGGACGTGTGTGTTGCAAACAGAGCAACCACTACTTGTTTGCGAAAGTATTAACCAGTACAAACTCTACATTACAGAGTATATAAGAGCTCATTTGGTTTAACCATATAAACTCCACCCTTAATTGGCATATCTATCATACGGGAGGATTATCGTCTATGTAATGATAGAGCACGATATACGCCTCCTCCTATATTATTTCTCTATTAACACTCTAAGCCTTCTATAAATAACAGTGTTAAAATGAAATTAAATATGTTTGTGCTTTTGTTGTAGTTGTGACTATCCTAACGAGAGCATATTCTATTGCTATCATCAAGGCTGATGACGACGGGGGCCGGTTTACACGGTCGAGCTCAGAGTTGTGCGTGCATGCACGGCGGGTCGGGAAACCGAGATGCTCAGGTTCGGTTTCGGTTTGGTTTCGGTCTGAGAAGGGCAGATGTCTTCAAGCACAACAAGTACATTACATAGTCTACGGCTAGCTGCTTTGTGTTTCCCAGTTTATTATTGCTCCACCTACGTGTCACGATGCTTTCCCCACTCGTTGTTTAGCTGTTCCTGCCAAGCCTTTTGAACGACGCCAAGTCAAAATCCGAAATGACATTGCTCGGGTTCGGGTTCGGTTCCGCTTCCGGTTCCGGACACATTGCTCCGAAATGCTTCTTTGCTTTGCTTCCTGTCCATCAGTCGGAGTACACTGTCCATCCTATCCTTCGGTTTCGGTTTGTGCTTCCGGTTGGACCTTTTCCTATAAATACCTGCGCCATCCAAGCTGCCTTGCCTCCACACCTCCTCCTCCATTCGAGCTCTCAAAGCAAACAGCTTCTTCTCTGCCGCACCACGCAGATCAACACACTATATTCTATACGCTAGCATACATGAATTTCCTCAGCAAGATCGTGGGCGCGATTTCCGATGCCCTGCGCGACGCAGAGAAGCTGCCGGGGGCGTTGATGCTGTGCGGCATCCTGAAAGCCGCGGCGGCGCTCTACCTTATCTTCTTCAGGGTGCCCGCAGGAGTATTCCTCCACCACCACGACAAGGTGCTCATCTACTTTTACTACGGCATTCTCATCGCCGTGGTGATCTTCGGGCTCATGGAGGCTTCTGTCGGCTTCTGGGTGTCGGGTAACCTGGTCGGCCGGCGTGCCGTCGGGAAGACGATCCTGTGGGTTTCCATCTTGCCTCTGATCATCGTTGCAGGCCTTGGAGGCTTCGCCTCTGCCTTGCCGAAGTAGCTACGTATGGTGTGCCCGAGACACAGTGATGCCCTGTCAGTGTAGTATTGATTTCACTAGCTACTAGTCCACCACCTATGGTTGGATGTCTTGCGTTTATTTCAATATTTCAAGTATTCATCAGTATTCCTAGTTGGGGGTCTGCAGGTTTGTAGTTGTGATCTGATTTGCTATATTATTTGATCGAAAATCGCTATTTATGTGTATGTGTAAACACAAAAATGGTTCCAAAATAATTTTGTCGCAACATAATCGAAACGATTTCAAAGTACAGATGAAAATTTCTAGCTCACGAAGGTTGATATACAGCAGTTGGGTCCAGTTTCGACGATGAATGGAGCTGACCATTCTGGCAGCATTCACACCAATAAAGAAGAAACCGAGCTGCCCGGGTCCGGATTCGGGTTGTGACCGGACAACCTGTGGATGTCTTGTTCATCAGCTCGTTGCCCTCGTTGCTCATCAGAAGCATACATTTTTATTATTGCTCCCGATCCCTCTGCGTCCTTTATAATTTTGATTCATTGAGAGGAAACCGAGCTGCCGGGATCGGTTTCGGTTTTGAGTGAGAATGTCTGTATCAGTTCTGTCCTTGGTTACCTTACACAATCACACAGTTGCTATTGGTTCATCTATTTTGTATTGCCTTAGGGCCCTTGCGTGCTTTGACACGATGCTCTTGTTAAACAGGGAATTGCCCCCAAATACCGTAATGCAACTGTTCAGGTTCGTTTAGGTCTTTTTGGATTTTTTTTTTTACCAGCATGGTTATATTTACACGTCCTGATTCCCCTGGAAAAATGTGTGTCCGCAGAAAAAGTAAAAACCCACTATTTTACGTGAACAAATCTCACAGCACACTCAATTGATTTCAAAGTGTGTTTGGCAATAGAGCTACAGTCGGCAACGGTGAGGCGTTGGCATTGTGATTAAAAACCGTTTAAAATATTTAAATTCGAGTGTTTTTTAAAGGTATGCGTTTTATTTGGATTGTTACAGATAGCTATATACTCTAAAACTGATGTTTTTCTTAAAAAATACTCAAATTTTAGCTGAATTCATGTATTTGAAATCCTAATGCCCCATCTTGGTATCCATTATGGAACACTACATACACCCCTTCTCTATTACCGGTATTTATTAACGCACTTAGCCTCGTGCAAATAATAAAGTCTTAAAATAGATTTAATTACACTTCCACCCTCGTTGTTACCCTGACGACAGCAAGGGCTCACACCGGTTGAGCCCAGAGCTCTGCTCACAATCACGTCGGGAAACTGAGGTGTTCGGGTCCGGGTTCGGTTTCATTTCCAGGATTTGGGAGGCCAAGCAAAACGAGTATTACTTAAGTCTACCACTACCGTGTGTGTAATTGTGTATCATTTATTATTGCTCCACTTGCGTGCGTGTGACGATGCTATTGGTTATCATAGGTTCTCTTGGCGAGCATTTTGGCCAAGGCGGAACCCGAGATGTCATTGCTCCAGTTCGGGTTGGGTCCGATTCCGGACACGGGACACGAGTTAGGTCGTTATCGTTGCCTGAGTTTGCTTTCATCTCCATCTGCCCGGTCCTGATCAACTCGGTTTCGGCTTTTAGCTTCTGGTTTATTTTTCACTATTCATAAGTTTCGTCTTTTCTGAACTTTTAGCTTTTTGTTGAGCTTTTTTGCCGGTTCTTTTTTTCCCGTATTTGTTTGTATTATACATAATGGGCTAACATATTTTTTTATATTTTTAAATTTTTTAAATTTAATTATGCTAAATAAGCCTATGTCAGCTACAATGTTTTTTTCAGCCAGCTACAGTGTTTTCAGCCATAAGCCATGAGCTTTTCAGCCGAACCGATCACCACCCTACACTGCAAACGCAAGATACCAACCGTCGGATTCGGATTTTGTGTTTCGGGTTGATGTGTCCTATAAATACATGCATGAGGTCTCCTCGACTCTGCACACTATTTTGCCTTTTTTAGCTACGATTGTAACGTCTTAGGGTCCAATCTATTCTGGATCTATCACGCACACGTAGCAATCCGCTTGCACTTTCGTCCTAACGTTGCGCAAAACGGTTAACTGGAGGTTACTACCATTGGAAGTCTTAGACTTATATGTTAGTATTTCTCAAGCTAAACTAGTAAGGTGAGACTAACACATCCTCACGTGGACACACACATAAGCTAAACTAGCAAGGTTGGGTTCCGGTTCCAGATACGGGACACGGGTTAGGTCGTTGTCGTTGCCTGAGTTTGCTTTTATCTCCATCTGCCCTACACGGCTACACTGCAAACGCAAGATACCAGCGGCCTATAAGTACATACCATTGCCCAAGCCTTAAACGAAACCATTTCTCCGACACACCACACACGTACACGAGACATGGAGTTCCTGGCCATCCTCATCAACATCGTGGGCTTGATTTCCCAGATAGGCCATGAAGCCAGAGCGGCCCATCCCGAATTTTTTTGTATTTTAGCCCTTTTTTTGAAAAATATTCACATTTAGACCCCTGGTAGTTTTAAATCCGTTTTTGGACCCAGAGCTCGGCGCCGTGGGTCACGGCGCCGAGGTAACACGCCTCGGCGCCGTGGTCCACGGCGCCGAGGTGCGAGCCCCGCGCCAGAGCGGCGGCGGCGTGGCGCCTACGTGGCGCGCCGCCTCGGCGCCGTGGTCCGTGGCGCCGAGCTCGGCGCCGTGGATCTTGGCGCCGAGCTCGCGGCATTTACCCGGCCGGCCGGGCCGAGCATTCATTCGCGTAGCGCCGGCCTCCCGCCGCCTCCCGGCCGCCTCCCGCGCCTCCGGCTTCGCGCCTCCGGCCCGGCCGCCTCCCGCCGCCTTCCGGCCCCGCCACCTCCCGCCGCCTTCCCGGCCGCTCTCCGCCGCCTCACGGGCCCCGCCGCCTCCCGCCCACGCCGCCTCCACGGCCGCCAGCGCCTCCCCGCCCGCCAGCGCCTCCCCGGCCCCCGCAAGCCTTCAAGGTGAATCTCTAGTATATTTAGGGTCTTGCGGATTATGATTCGTGGTTTTTATGCTCTAATTCTTAGGAATCGAGTTTACAATTTGGGTTTTTTTTGTGTGTATTGAATTGATTGCATAGAAATATGGTTGTTGCTGTAGGTCCAAACATGCCTGTGAAATGGAAAATTATGCTGTACTATATATGTTGGTGTAGATGTGAAAATTGAGTGGAAAATATAAGGTTTGTGTAAACGTGGAAATCACCAAATTTGTATTGGTGTATTGGTAGCACACCTCACCAAATCTGGAGCCTAGGATTACATGTCTAGTTTGCTTCTCGGACGTGGCTGGCCGTCGTGGTAGTGGCATGCACATATGCAGCTCGGGTTCGCGCAGCAACATGTGGGATCATAAGAGCTTCCTATATTCACGACCTCCTCGTTGCCCCTCTCGCGTTGCATCTGTTCGCGGAGGTCGTTGTTCTCCTCAGTGAGATTCTCCATTCGGTACTCTAAGTCCCATATTCGAGCCCATAATGTATCCACATAACGATCAACATACCGTTCATGAGGAGGGTCGATCCAGCGGGAGAAGTCGCATTTGGCCATCTGCACAAAAAGTACGGTAAACTTCGAGGTCCATAAGCAATAAAAATGAAACATTACTAATTTGTACCCGGAGCGCGAGCATCGAAGAAACGTCGCCGCCATCGTTCGGGAATCCAAGATCCGGACAACCGCGTACTCATTGTGTCGCATTTCGCCACGGTGGTTGAGCACGCCGGCTTGGTATCAATCGGCATCGCGGACCGAACATATCCCTCGTTTCTAAGGGAATCTCATCCTTCGGTGACCCAAATCCCACTGGCCCCTCGGCTTCAGACATGGTATGTTTCACCACGAAAGAGAGGGTACTACTTTCTTCGATTCACAATGTCATGGGACCCCAACCGTGCTACTTATAGCAAAACGGGGCAGCTTAATGCAGCGACCACCAAAAAAAGAGGCTTTTGCTCAGTGACATGACAAAACGGGGCAGCATATGTCAGCTTTGCGCAGTGACGGAGTAGGCCTTTAGCCTATACACATATAGGGCGTAGGTCTTTAGCCTTTACAGGAGTAGGCCTGTAGGCCTGTACACATATAAGGGTGTAGGTCTTTAGCCTTTACAGGAGTAGGCCTGTAGGCTTGTACACATATAGGGGTGTAGGTCTTTGAAAAGGCTACGAACTATGAATTTATTACGAGACTATAGTCTCTGAAAAGCCTACATAGGGCCATTTATTACTACACTACAATCCAGGAAAAGCGAAAAGATCCTCTCCATGGACTATGCCCACTGCGCCGATAACCTGCCTATATGAATGCCTCATATGTCTTCCATACCACATCTCATCCCCAAGACATCACAATACTACCACACAACAATGTCTTCTTGGAAGTCCGACCCATTTGGAGTGCCGGAGTGGCATGAGCGCCCGAAGTGCCATTGCGGCTTTAGGACGATGTTGGGAGTCTGGACGGATCGACTACAACGAGCCAAATACGACCGTAGGTTCTTCAAGTGTCCAGACCTGGATGACGACTTCGTGGTAACGACCACAACTAAATCATTTGTTTCTCGGTACCGTTTTTCAACTTGATCCATGACATCTACCACGACACACATAGGCTTGCAGGTTCATCGAATGGGTGGATCGGGTGTCGCCGGCATGGCCAGATAACCGGGCAGTGGAGGTAGAAAACAAAGGACAATACTTGGTCAAGATGACTCAGGCTCGCGAGGTGGAACGACAGATGCGGCTTGAGCAAGAGCGCCGCGTGAGGGTGGACCAAATCCGTCTGCAGGGCAAGGAGGATGAGCTGCAAAGGAGGAAGGAGAAGTTAAGTCTGCGTGAAGCAGCCATCAAGCGTCAGGAGGAAGAGCTTCAAGCTCGTGAGGCGGCTCTCAAGACCAAGAGTGACAGGAAGAAGGATGCAGCAGAGCCATCTTCAGGGCGCGACAGAAAGGGGAAACAACCACGCTACACCCAGTAGACAAGATGTAATAGACCCACGCTATCTACGGTCTATGTAATCCTATTATTATGCACTGTATTGTGTTTGCCTAGCTGTATCGACTGCACTTGAGACTACCGGTATGACAGTGTTGCGTATCGGTGCTTCACACAACTACAATTTAAGAGAGTGCATAATGTTGCCTACCCATGCTTGCTCCAAAGAATGTCTACATAATGGATTAGTCTGCATTTAGAAAAGAACTGGGAAATCATAACTACTTAGTTCAAAATTGTAAATCATTACATGGAAATTTCACATTTTCAAGCACATAAATGTCTGCAAAAAAAATAACAAGACATAAAACTATATCCTCAACTTCGCAGATTATACCATGTGATTTGAGATACCAACATAATCACTTATGGGCTAATGGGGTTCTTACCTAGCCCCATTTTAGCTCTTTTGAATTCCATGAATAAGCAACACCATTATCCACTTCTCTAACAATTAGTGTTTGACCATCGGAGTTCACTGCTTAGGAAAAAAGTTACAAACATCATTACCATACTAGCACCCGAAATTTCCAGATTGAACACAACATCATCAAAAAATGTAGAAGAAAATTGTGTTTCACACAGTTCATCAATTTTCTGAATGTTTCCAAAGCTACGGATTATTTTGAAGGCGCCGAGCTGAAGCGCCACCGGTCACGGCGGCAATTCTGAATTTTCACAGCTCGGCGCCACGATCCACGCCCGAGCTCGGCGCCACCACCACGGCGCCGAGCTCCGCCACGCCGGCGCCACGCGGCCGCACGCTGAGCGGGCCTCGCACCTCGGCGCCGTGGTCCACGGCGCCGAGACGTTTTACCTCGGCGCCGTGGTCCACGGCGCCGAGCTCAGGGTCCAAAAACGGAATTAAAACTACTAGGGGTCTAAATGTGAATATTTTTCAAAAAAAAGGTTAAAATAGAAAAATTTCGGCGGCCCATCCCCCTTGTGTAGTTGCGTTGAGGCCTGATCGATCGATTTAGCCACTCATCTCTCTGATTGATTCACCCAACCAAAGGCCGAACATCCCAAGTGTCCCCCAATCGCCTCGCCTGTTCGTCTCGCTATCGTGCTCGCCCTCGTACGGAGACACGCGCCGCGCCCAACCACCACCACCAGTCGCCGACTCACCGGAGAAATTGGCAGCCATCCTTGGCTCCTCGCCTTCATATCGCCGCGTGCCCGCTTGACGTCGTGCCCATCGGTCTTGCGTCGCCAGCGCCCAACGCCTAACCGGGATGAGTCACCGAAGGCAGCAGCACAAGGGGCCGGGTCGGGCATTGGTGTATGATATTTACTTTGCTCTAAACTACTATCAATTCTTCTAATTTATTTCAAACATAAGGGCTAAACTTCCGATGTGGTCTTGGCAATAGACTAACGACACCGCAAATCCAGGCAAAATTGATGTGATCCAACCAACCAAGCTTTGGATCTATTTGACTGGATGAGATACAACATCATTTTGTACTTTTTTTATAGGCTACGGAGATGTGACAACCTGTATTTTTATCCTAGGATAAAAACGCTAATCAACAGATTATTATTCATTTTAGTCGATAGCACATCGTTGTAATGAATAATAAATCCTTCAGAATATTGCAGCAAAACAATAATTAGAGACAAAATACGATATCCCAAGAATATAGTCACACAGAACTAAAGTTTATTACAAAGTCACGATGACTCGAATATTACAATATCTAGGAGTGAAAATGTTCTAAGTACTAACAATCCGAAAACGAACATAAAGGTGTGTTTGGTTGCTGGGATGGAGTGGGATGGGATGGGATGGGATGGGATGGGGATGGGATGAGATGGTTCCACAAAAAAAGTGGAACCATATAGTCCAGCATCTAAGAAGAATATTCTCTAAATTTGCACAGGCTCATCCCACTTTGGACCATTCCATCCCACCCCATCCCTCAAACCAAACACATGGATAGGCTTGGTCAAAGGAATTATCCCATTCCATCCCACCCCATCCCAGCAACCAAACACACCCAAAATAACCACACCCAATTGTACTCGGATTTATCGAGGACAATCCCCAACCATTGCCTACTTCACCCCACTTGATGCTGCTACGAAGGGCTTCCGTAAGTTCCACGGCTGTGTGGACCCCACTTGATGCTGCTACGAAGGGCTGTGCGTCACTTGGAAAAGTTGGATGGTTTCGGGGCGCACGTATAGGCTGTCTCTCATTTGCTGCCTGCCTTTCTTTCTGCCTTCCAAGTGCTTCCTGCCGATGCATCATCGCTCTCCGTTCCTCTGAATCCATCTGTTTGGTTTCTCCCTTGTTACTGCTGCTGCTGCCGCCGCCGGACCCCATCCCACGACCTGCTTCCGCCGGATCTGATGGAGGCGGTACAAGACACTTTCCTGGAGGCCGCCATCCAATCTCCCGCCATTGGATGGCTGGTGCAAACCATCCTGGAGAGTCTCTCCACCGGCAAGCTGGAGGCGTGGATTCGCGGAGTTGGGCTTGCCGATGACGTCGAGAGGTTCAAGTCTGAGATCGAGAGAGTCGAGATGGTGGTCGCTGCCGTGGAGGGGTGGGCGATCGGGAATAAGCCGCTGGCCCGATCTCTCGCTCGTCTCAAGGAGCTGCTGTACGACGCCGATGATGCGGTCGACGAGCTAGACTACTACAGGCTCCAACAGCTGGTCGAAGGAGGTACGAGTAAACGCGTGTATGCATCTATTATTTGTTCATAACTAAACGCGGCTATGTATTACAATACCTCTAAAACTAAAAATAGTGATGTATTTGTTATCAAACTCTAATACATATATTTTGACTGAAAATACAATTATATTTTTCATACTACTTTAATAGCTCTCGCATACCCCGAAAGCGCGGATGGACATGGAGCAGAGAGACCGAGGGGCAATGCTGATATACGGAAAGCCTGTGAAAGCAAAATGTATTCACTGTCACACAGTGCTCAAGTGCGGATCCGAGAACGGGACATCGGTTTTGCTCAACCATCTAAACAGTAAAAAATGTCCATACCAGCCACCAAACACTTCGAGGTACGATATATGATTTATAACGTACGTTTCCTTAGGATCCGAAATAATTTACACCCTTGCATCGGCACATTTCTTTTAGTATTGAAATATTTTTTTCGCAAATTTCACCACAGCTCTCCTTTTACCTTTTATATGGTACTTGAGTTTTTCTAAAATTTAGTATATCAATCTCTTACATAAAAAAGGATTGGTTCAGACCAAGCCCACAATTTCAAACTGCTGTAGAATGTATATCGAGTTTAATTCATCAGAGCAACTCCCCCAGGAATATTAATGTGGCTATGAGATTTGCTAAGTTCTATATCTGTACTAATTGGCCAACCACGATCCTTTTCTTCATGCAGTGTTGCTGACGATACAGCAAATAGTACCCCAGCAGCAACTAGTGATTTAAGCAACAGAAAGAGGAGGAGAATGAATGAGGAGTCAACACACAACACTGCAGCTAATGCACACCTCTGGAATGTGGCTGAATTTTCCTATAGGATAAAAGAAATAACCCGTCAGTTACAAGACATCCGAGGGGCTGTGAGTGAGGTTCTCAAGCTACATGGATCGGACTCTGTTGCAAGCACAAATCAGTACCGGAGGACAAGATCAGATGTGTGCCCTAGAACAACAAGTCTTATTCAACGGAAAATATACGGGAGAGTTGCAGAGAAGAACTCCATCATAAAGATGATTGCAACTGATGAATATGACGGCATAACTGTACTGCCTATTGTAGGCATTGGAGGAGTTGGGAAGACAGCTCTCTCTCAACTTGTGTACGATGATCCGACAGTGAAAAGTCACTTTGGGCGGATATGGATTTGGGTGTCTGACAACTTTGATGAAATGAAGCTCACAAGGGAGATGTTAGACTTTGTTTCTCAAGACAGACATGAAGGTTCTCCTCAGAAAAAAGAAAGGCATGAAGGAATAGGCAGCTTTGCGAAGCTTCAGGAGATCTTGAAGGGACATATGGAGTCCCAGTCGAAAAAGTTTCTGCTTATTTTAGATGATGTATGGGATAATATGGACGATTACCGATGGAACATACTGTTGTCTCCTTTGAAATCAAGTCACGCAAAAGGTAATGCGATCCTTGTGACAACTAGAATTTTATCTGTTGCACAAAGGATAGGCACAGTTGAGCCGATTAAGTTAGGTGCTTTGGCAGATGAGGATTTTTGGTTATTGTTTAAAGCATGTGCATTTGGTGATGAGAACTACGATGGGCATGTAGGTCTAAGCACCATAGGCAGGCAAATAGCAGACAAGTTAAAGGGCAACCCATTAGCAGCAGAAACTGCAGGGGCACTATTAAGAGAGCATCTTACCATTGATCACTGGAGTAACATTCTGAAGAACGAAGATTGGAAATCGCTGCAAATCAGTAGAGGCATCATGCCTGCTTTAAAGCTTAGCTACGAACAGTTGCCCTACCATTTACAACAATGTTTCTCGTATTGTTCTATATTCCCCAACAAACATCAGTTTCTAAGCGAGGAGTTGATTCACGTTTGGATTGCACAAGGATATGTGAATTGTGGCCATTCAAGTAAGAGGTTGGAGGAGATAGGACAGGACTATCTGTTTGATTTGGTGAACTCAGGCTTCCTCCAGCAAACTGAAACAAAAGTGTCCTCTCTAGGCAATCAAACATGCTATGTTATGTGTGGTCTTATGCATGATTTTGCTATGGTGGTTTCAAGAACTGAATGTGCAACTATAGATGGTCTACAGTGCAACGAAATGTTGCCAACTGTACGCCATTTGTCAATAGTAACTGATTCTGCATATACCGAAGATCATCATGGGAACATACTTCGCAATGAGAAGTTTGAGAAAAAAATGCTCGATGTAGTTACATCAGTGAGGAAACTGAGGACATTGGTGTTAATTGGGCAGTATGATCCCTGTTTTTTCCAACGGTGCCAAAATTTCTTCAAAGAAGCACAGAATTTACGTGTGCTGCAAATTTCTACAAAATGTGCTGGTTTTAATTCTTTCCTGTGCAATGTGGCAAATCCTTCCCATCTCCGGTATCTAAAACTCGAGGCTGGTGAGGAGGACGGGGCTTTGCCTCAAGTTTTGAGAAAGTTTTACCATCTTCAAGTATTGTATGTTGGCTCAGGCACTAAACTCACTATATCTAATGGTGTTAACAATCTAGTTAGCCTACGGCATCTTGTTGCAGAAGAGGACGTGTGCTCTTCCATTGCTAACATTGGTAAGATGACCTCTCTTCAGGAACTGCACAATTTTAGTGTTCAAAATTCCAGCGGCTTTGAGATAACTCAACTTCAATCCATGAACGAGCTTGTACAACTTGGGGTGTCTCAACTCAAAAATGTTAAAACTCGGGAGGAGGCTTGTGAAGCAGGACTGATAAACAAACAACACTTGGAAAAGCTGCACTTGTCCTGGAACGATACCGTGTCACAGGATGAATTTACAAACAGAGAGGTGCTTGAGGGTCTTGAACCACATCAGAACCTGAAGCATCTACAAATATCTGGGTACGATGGTGCTACCTCTCCAGCATGGCTTGCCAATTCACTTACCTCTTTGCAGACTCTTCATCTAGAGTACTGTGGAAAATTGCAAATAATTCCATCTCTGCAGCGGCTCCCATTTCTTAGAAAGTTTGTGCTGATTGAAATGCTTAATGTAACAGAAGTATCAATTCCTTCGTTGGAGGAGCTGGTGTTATTTGAAATGCCTAAGTTGGAGAGATGTTCCTGCACTTCCTTGAGGGACTTGAACTCTAGTTTAAGGGTTCTGAGGGTAATTGTGTGCCCTGTACTGAAGGTCCTTCCGTTGTTTGAGGACTGCCACGAATTCAAAATCGAGCAGCAGCCATGGTTGTCCAGTCTTGGGGAACTCATTATCAACGAATGTCCTCGGTTGCTAGTGCCACACCCTCTACCGCCTTCAACTAGTGTTTCTTACTTATCCATCTATGGAGTTTCAACACTTCCATCGATGGAGGTGTTATCCAGCGGAACATTAACAATCGGGTGTTCCAATGGGTGTTCCGATGATTGTATTGATGTGCATTCCGATGAGCTGAGGACGCTGGATGGCAAAATGTTGTCGTTCCATAACCTGAGGTTCCTAACTCACTTGATAATAGAAGGTTGCCAAAATCTAACATATATTTCATTCGAAGGATTAAGGCAACTCATCTCTTTAAAGAGTTTGGAAATATACAACTGCAGGGAACTTTTCTCTTCGCATGTTCTGCCAGAGGATACGCATGAAGATATGGCAGCTGCAAATTGCAATACACTCCCATCTCTCGAACGTCTTCGTATTGTGTCATGTGGAATAGCGGGGAAGTGGCTATCTCTAATGCTGCGACACGTGCAGGCCCTAGAGGAATTGATTTTAGATGACTGTGAGGAGATAACTGCATGGTTATCGGTAGAAGAAGAAAACAGTCTATCAACTCTCATCTTTGGCGAGGCTTCGTCATCAGCATATCCAAATCTCTTGCGCATTCCGTTAAATCTCGTCTCCTCTCTGAAGAAGATATCTATTGAGCACTGCTGCGATCTAACATTTTACGGGAGCAAGGATGTCTTCGCTGGATTTACCTCCCTTAAGGAGCTAAAAATTTGGGATTGCCCCAAATTGCTCCCGTGTTTGGTGCATAAAGACGGAAGATGGCTCCTCCCGCAATCACTTGTTGAACTTAACATCGATTATTCCCCAGAGACGCTGCAGCCCTGTTTCCCGGGGAATCTCACCTGCCTCAAAAGACTAGAAGTATCGGATAGCCCAAGTTTGAAATCTCTACAGCTGCATTCCTGCACAGCACTGGAAGAGTTGAAAATTAGTAGTTGCGAGTCGCTCGCCGCACTAGAGGGCTTGCAATCCCTTGGCGGCCTCAGGTGTTTGGTGGTATACGGGTGCCCCGCCTTGAGTTTGTCAAGGCAGGGCTACGAGCTGTGCCTTGGACTGCAAACGCTTAAGATCGATGATCCCTCCGCCCTTACCACGTCGTTCTGCAAGCAGCTCACCTCCCTCCAACGCCTAGAGCTTCTCGGTTCAAGTAGCAGTAGGGATGTGATGAGCCGCCTTACAGATGAGCAAGAAGAAGCGCTTCAGCTCCTCACGTCTCTGCAAGAGCTCAAATTTGTCGGGTTCAAGGATCTTCCTGCGGGGCTGCACTGCCTTCGCTCCCTCAAGCGGTTAGCGATCTTTTATTGTCCAGGCATCTCGAGGCTGCCGAAAAAGGGCCTTCCACCTTCGCTGGAACAACTGGACATCAGCGGGAGCAGCGAGGAGCTAAAGGAACAATGCAGGATGTTAGCAACGAGCAAGCTAAAGGTCCGAATTAATGGGGAATATGTGAATTGATGTTAGCTGTGGGCCACACGTTTCTACCTGCACAACAAGCTGCCGGCTGCTAAAGATCAAAATTATGTGAATTGATTCCTGTGTAGCTCGTTAAGCACACGTTTCTACCTGCCCAACAGATATCCCTGCGTTGTTTTCTGAGGTATACTTCTACCAAATTGATCATGCTATCTTCCGAGTTGGAATACCCTCTGTGCCCTCGTGCTAAAATGAACAGTTTTTCTGCAGGCATTCAAGCTGCTGTGCATATATCATTGGGGAAATGCTCGAATGACCACATGGGTAGCTGCCCACATTCAGGGCTTTTGTTTGCCAGATAAAATCCTAATCGTATGATTCTTTTGCTCAGAATTATCAGAAACGGACTTTCTTATGCCAAATTCTGCAACATGTTTTATTTCCCTTCAGAAAACCTCATCCTCATGTGGTTATGTTGTTGATTACGGTGCCTCTCATATTTTATTCTGAACTTGTTGGGATTTCAGGAAGCAAACAGAGAACTTGTACTATCATGTCCGATAAGGCTGCTGTTTTGATGTCATATCAACTGAAGCAGTCAATGAGTCAACAGGTAAACCGGTCTATTGCGTTGTTTGTGATTCATCTCGTCTCATCTTTCTAAACTCGAGGTTTTTTTTTTCATTTCCTTGACTACAGAAGGAACTCCACACATAACTACAAGATTTCCCTGCAAATATCAAATTTTTGCCATACAAACACTTAGACCTTCCACTATCCTTAAGGAAACTGAGAAAGGTTTGAGTTACAGCCGCTCCTAGACCGCCTGGCTAACATAGTCCAGGATTGGATGGAGAGCAAGCTGCAAGAAACAATTGTAGAGCAACGCAAGGCCATCAGATCGTTAATAACCCTTGTGTCCTGGAAGCCATGGAAGGAGAGTAATCGACGAGTGTTTGAAGGCACGGCGAAACAGCCAGGAGACCTGATGCATGTCGTGCGCGGTGAAGTAGACGCCTGGACACAGGCAGTAGCGAGAGACCTCTCAAGATTGTAAGGCAGGAGCGAGAGACCTCTTAAGATTGTAATAGGCCTCTACGTGTAATCTCTCTTGTCATTGCCGATTAGTTTTCTCCATTGCGAACTTGTGATGGGAGTGATGCGACATGTGCATGTACTATGCTATCTTGGTACGGTTTTAGGAGCTCACATGGATGATGGGGTAAATCTACTTATGAGGTGCTCAAATTATAGTCATATTTTTCTTAAAGCCATTTTTTGTTAGTACAAAAAGAGATAGGGGTAATTTTATCAACGACGCAGCTGCACCTTCGGCTCGGCCTTGATATGCAATACAGAAATCAGAAATGGCAGCACAACTACAGCACGCATTTGCGCTCTTGCTTCACCATATCGTCGCTTGTTGCTTGTGCTGATGGAAGTCTATGCAGGTCGATGAGAAGTACTCGTAGCAATTGGGGAGAAAAAAAAAACGAGGCCTGCAAATAAGCTTGGCCTAGTGGTCCATATCACACGGTCAAACTAGTCCATTTTTTTTTTGATAATGGAAGTCTTTATTAATAAACCAAAAACAATATATCAAGATGATACACAGTCTTGGAATAGAAAACTCCCAGCCTCTGCCTCACTCAGAGACACACAGCTAAATCAATGAAAATAAAACAATCTAATGGCTATCAATCCGTAGACTAGATCGCCACCCATATGCCCGAGAGTAAAAATCCTTGGCCGCACGGTCCAAAAGTTGTGAGGCCGCCACAACCAGATCCTGCAAATCCGTTCTGTAAAGGATAGCCCAAGAACGGAGTCGTTGAGAAGCCGCATAAATAACCTGCAAGGGAGAAAAAGATTGTTTCTTTTCAAAAATAAAATCATTTTTGTGTAACCAAATTGACCAAACGATAGCTGCTGCCCCAAGCAGAACTAACGGTTTCAAGTTTTGAGTTACACCAGTTAGCCAACTTCCAAACATGTGTGATACTTTTGGGGTTTCATTATGTTGAAAGCGATTTGGGGATACTCGGATCGCTCTAGCAAAACGACAATCAAAAACAAGTGCCTAATTGTCTCGTCTTCGTGACAAAATCAACATGTTTTGCTTCCTTGCGATTCGTTTAGCTAGGTTATCTTTAGTCAACACAACACCTCTCGTAAGTACCACGAAAAACCTTGATTTGGTGGTGCCTTTAGTTTCCAAAGTCTCTTATTCAAATTAGGCACACTGAGCGGATCATGGCTTGATAGAATGATTTCACCGAGAAATGTCCATTTGGGTGTAAGGACCAGCGAAACACATCCTGTCCTTGGGACAACTGTATATTAGTCAAACGAGGAAGAAGATTATTCCACGCCACTAACTTGGGACCAAAAAGGTCACGTCGCCATGATAAATTTGGAGGATCAGAGTTTAGCACCTCCGAAATAGTTATGAATTTTGGTCTTGCAATGTTATAAAGACAAGGGTACTGAAATTTTAAGGGAGAGTTACCTAACCACTTATCCTCCCAGAACCTCACTTGTGACCCGTCCTTAATATTGAAAAAACCAAAACGAAAGAAATCTTGTTTGATCATCAAAAGACTGGACCAGAATTGGGAGTCCCCTTGCTTTCTTTCAACCTGAACAAGTGGTTTAGTTCCTAGGTATTTATTTCACAAGAGTTGTTGCCAGGTACCGTCCGCCGTGAGAAGCTTAAAAAGCCATTTACCTAAAAGGGCAATATTTTTCAAATGCAAATCATGAATCCCAAGACCACCTTGGTCTTTTGGCTGGCAAAGGATATTCCATTTAACAAGACGATATTTCCTCTTTTGTTCATCACTTTGCCAATAAAACCTAGAGCGATAGTAATTTAGCTTTTTTAACACCCCCTTAGGTATAGCGAAAAAGGACATCATATACATTGGAAGGCTACTCAAGACTGAGTTAATAAGTGTCAGCCTACCACCTATCGAAAGGTGTTTGCTCTTCCAACTACTAAGTCTTTTCTCGAACCGCTCCTCAATTATCCTCCAATCCGAAATTTTGAGCTTTTTGTAGTGAATGGGTATTCCAAGATATCTTAAAGGAAGACCACCACTTTACAACCGAATAAATCTACATATTGACCTATAGCCAATCGAGCTTCCCAAAGCAAAAATTTCGCTCTTATGGAAGTTTATTTTGAGACTGAAAGTTGTTCAAAGGCACCGAGAAGGAGCTTCACATTTTTGCCTTATGTAGATCGTGATCCAAGAAAAGTATAGTATCATCAAGATATTGAAGGATAGAGAGTCCATCATCCACCGGATGAGGAGCTACTCCACTGGCCCGACCATCTTGTTTGGCTCTTCTAATCAAAATTGAGAGCATATCTGCGACTATGTTAAAAAGCAAAGGGAGAGGATCTCACTGTCAAGACCTTTCTTAGTTTGAAAGAAATGCCCAACATCATTGTTAACATTAATCGCAACACTTCCTCCCGAAATGAAAGACTGCACCCAAGTGACCCACTTTGGTGCAAATCCTTTCATCCGTAGAGTTTGCATCAAAAAGGGGCCATTTTACCTTGTCATATGCCTTTTCAAAGTCTATTTTAAGAATGACACCACTTAGATTTTTCCTATGTAACTCGTGTATGATTTCATGCAATATGACGACACCTTCCAAGATGTTCCGTCCCACGCATGAACGCATGTGTCGAGTAGGACTTATGACACGATCTGCCACCGAATTCATTCTTGTTGTGGCAACCTTAGTAAAAATTTTGAAACTGACATTAAGGAGGCAAATAGGTCTATATTTCTGGATAATATTTGCATCTTCAACTTTAGGCACTAAGGTGATCACTCCAAAATTTAGACTGAACAACGGCAAATTCCCCAAAAAGAAATCATGAAACATGGTCATTAAGTCATCTTTTAAAACTTCCCAGAATTTCTGATAGAATTCTGCTGGGAAACCATCTGGACCAAGGGCTTTGTTATGTTCCATGCTGAAAATAGCACATTTTACTTCTTCCTCAGTGAAAGGGGATATTAAGACATTGTTTTCCTCTTGCGATACCTGAGGGGTATCCGAAGTCCGATCCTCCCACAAACTAAAGGAATTTTCCTCAGGCTCGCCAAAGAGTTCCTTATAGAAGTTAGTAATGTAATACTTTAAATTCTCTTGCCCCTCGATTTTGCCATTATCATGATCAAGGGAGAAAATCCGTTTTTTCCTATGCTTGCTGTTAGCGATCATATGAAAGTACCTAGTGTTGTTATCCCCTAGCACCATATCCTTTACTTTAGCGCGCTGCGCCCATTTGATCTCCTCCTCCCTAAGAAGCTTGGTTAGATGATCCCTAGATTGAGCTAAAAGATGACGCTCAAAATCACCAAATCCGAACCTCACTGTGGTATCCAAAAGCGTAACGATGGATTGTAAAGCCGATTTTTTTTGTTTGTAGACACCATTCGAATGGGCAGCCCAGCCCCGTAAATATCTTCGCAATGCGCTCAGTTTATTATTCCAGCGTTGGACTGAGTTTTGTCCTTTCACTGATTTACTCCAAATATTGACGACTCGATCATGGAAATCGTCATGAGTAAACCAACTAAGTTCAAAACGAAAGGGTTTTATGAGGCCTGCGTAAGCTGGTTCACCCGTGTCTAGGAGTAAAGGGTATGATCCAAACCCTCTATCCAAAGCTGTCACTGACACCGTGGATATTTAAATTCCCACTCCGTTGACATGAGGACTCTATCCAACTTTTCATACGTCGGATTAGGCAAAGAATTAGCCCACGTAAATTGTCGACCAGTTAGCTCTATCTCCCTTAGATCAAAGCTATCTATGATCGCATTAAACAGAAAAGGCCATCGATCATTAAATCTATCATTGTTTTTCTCTGTACTTCTACGCAAAATATTGAAGTCCTCTCCTATTAAGGTTGGTAAAAGACTTTCCTGGCAAGCGCGAACCAACTCCAAACTAGTCCATACCTGCTGTAGAGGTGTGGCCTCCACCTAACATTTACTCGGTCTGCTTAGCAAGAGGCCCAATAGGACATGTAAAAGTGCTGAATGATAACTCAATCAACTCAAAAGGTTCCCCATTCTCTAATAGGACATGTAAAAGTGCTGAATGATAATTCAATCAACTCAAAAGGTTCCCCATTCTCCAATTCAGAGTTATTAGTACCGTACCTGTGCGTTGCAACGAAATACCAAATTTTGGATGGTGTTAATATGTCATAAAATCTTTTGAATCAGCTGGAATTCATTCATTTGGTGATCAAGAACTACCCAAATTAAAACCTACCATTCCACAAAAAACATTATTCAGTACAATAATGGTAACAGGTAAATAATGTTTGAGCCGATTGCCAAATCAAAGCTTGCCCATACATATGCTAGAATATCATAGACCCAAGTGTTCCATAAATAGCAAAATATAAATAGTTAGCAGTTCATACTTCTAGTATAAACCGCAATGAAGAGACCAACGTAGTACCATCTGATCCTGTTGATAATTCTAAATTAGTAGATGTATCTAAGGACACTCCAGTTCCTTCCTAGTTTTATGATAAAAAGGAGAATAAAAGAATATATTTAGCTAAACATATTAGAAATGTAATTGATCTTACATAAAGTGCAACATGTCAGACTTTATAGGAAATATCAGCTATTTTCTACCAAAGAAATGTCAGGCTAATCATCTAACCTGAGTTAGTCTGCCGATGTAACACCACGCCCATCCTCTAGACCTAGAGTGCTACCATCATTGCATAATATTACTATTTTTTAACAACTACTAGTCATTTGAAGTAAACACTACTTTATTTTTATTGCAGTGACAAGATAGTCAATACTATTTTAAGCAACTACTCTAACATATTAATAGAGTCTAAACATACAAACCAAATCTGATATGTGAAGTGCTGCTGGTACATGAAATTATTCATGTACTGCTCCCACTCGTGCATGACGCATTCACTGACCACCTAAAAAAATAACAACAAATTAAAGGTGAGTCCGAGGACTCAGCAAGTATATATAGAACGATAAATACCAAAATATGAAAACAATTAACCAGTCATAACATACTCCATATGCATTATCATGTTCCTATTATCATTCTCATGTTCCAACATTGTCATTCCATTAGTGCAATACAGCACTACTCTACATGCTCATTTGCTCATCTCATTGCATATACTGGTATTGCCGAGTGAATACCCATCGATGTTCACCCAAAATCTTGGACCCGCCTTTATCAGCACGGGGGGTCTCCCACTCCCGTGGAGGTCTACTAAAATAGGTCTTACTCAAAAGTGCTCCGGATTAGTTAGCTAGCTTTACTCGTAGCTAGAAACTTTCTCACTGCTCTAACTCTTGAGTGCGCATGATGCAAACGCAGATGCCCATTGTCATTGTCAATTGAATCAGTATTATCATTGGTAGGGTGGCATTGCTGCTCACCCCGTTCCATTACCATTATCATCATTAAATAAACATCATCATGTCATATAAATATTGCAATTCTATGTAAGCACCATCAAATAATGTAAATAGTGCATGTTTCATGTAAGCATCAACATATCATATAAACAGCACATATTTCATGTAACCATCAACATATCATGTAAACATCACATATTTCATAAACTCTACGGTCTACCGCTCTACCATGCACTTGCCTATTAACCGAGTGGAGCGAAGCGACGTGCGGACGGCGTCGATCCCAGACCTCCACCTGAATAGGCAGTTAATCCCGACTCATAATAGAATTTCGGTTCATGCGCTTAAATGAATAGCATCAGCTCTACGCGTAAAACCCGACGCTGGCATAAAAACGCCCGGGGTTAAGAACCCAACACGCAGGTACCAAACCCCCTTTTTTCTTCTTCTTTTTCTCCTCTTTACTTTTTTTCTTTCTTCTCTTCATTTTCCTTCCCTTTATTTTTTTTCTTAGCTGGCAGAACTCTGTTTTTTTTCTGGCCGAAAGGCCTTACCCCTTCGACCTCTCCTTCTACTACTACTCTCTCTCTCTCTCTCCTCATCCAATCTCTCTCTCAGCTTTCCCCCCAAATCCCAATCAGAGGTGCGCCACCACTCAGGCCGCCAGCCATCGGTTATCGGCCGTTGGACGTCTCCTGCACCGCTCCTCCCCTCGGATCTGGCTCCAGGCCGCCACCCCCAAGGCGCTCTCCCGGCTCGGCCCCCTTGCGGCTACTCCGCCCTTTCGCGTCGCCGTGGCCTGCTCCCAGGCCAAGGCCCTGGGCTCCGGCCATGCTCGACGCCGTCGGCTCCCCTAGTCGACGCTCGGGCTTCGGCCGTGATTGCACCGCCGGATGGTCACCGGGTGTCCCCTGCCGCCGGCTTGTGAGCTTCCCCCTGGTTCTGACCCTCCTTCAGCACCCTGTGAGTCACCGCCGCCACCCTTTACTGCTAGTCGCTTGAGGCTCGCCTCCTTTATGCCGATCCTCTAACCCCCTCAATTCGCCGGCCATGGCTTGCAGCCGTGCACTGCCTTCTAGCATCTATTTTGTTGTGCTTTTACTCTTATATGCGCCCTGACTGGGGAAAGCCCAAGGCTGCCACCGCGACGGTACATGATTGGAAGGCGTGCGCCAGGGAACACGTCCTCTTTCTCATGGGCGCGTGGTGGGCCTGCGGCTTGCCATCGGTGGCACAGCAGCTATACTGCCCGGTGCTTAGGTGCCGTGCTATGGGGTGCAAGAGGGAAGAAAGGGTAGAGGGAAGGTGGGCACTCTTGATGGCCGGCTTGGCGTCAGTCCGACGGCCGTTGACGTCCCCCGTTGTCGTCGTTGCGGTCTTCGCCAACTCCATGGGCCCCCCTCATTTCCTTGCTCCTTCCTCTTCCCTCCCTCACGGCTAACTGGGTGGCTCTCGGCTGTGGAGTGTAATGGGGCTAAGGTGAGGCTTATGGGGTGGGGTTCTTTGCTTTGCCTAGATGGCTATCAACTGGGGAGGGAATGGAATGAGCAAAAGGGGCTTAGGCTCTCCGTGGCTGGTTGCTTGTAAATGGAGGCATGGCCATGAGGCTCTCTGTTCATTGACCAGGCTGCCCCTCCCTTCTCTCTATATGACTCAAGTCACTTTGGGCTTTTTGGACTTTTGGTCCAATGGGTGGCTCAGCACTATTGACTTATATGGCCATGTCTTTATGCATGTGTGGCCACATGCTGGCTCAACTTGAAGGTAACGTGAGATTTCCCACCGGATGATGAAAAACCATAATATGAGATGGTACCGACCGACCGACGACGGTCTGGGAACTTCAATAAGCGCTACTTTTATTCGGCATTCTAAAGTTGATGGATCTGACGGCAAAACTTTTATTTATTTCTTTTATTCTCCTTTAGATTATTTTCATTTCTTCGCTTCTGTTTTCTTTTGCGTTCTGGTGGTATTACAGCCGATATAGCTAGTTAGCTAATTAATTTGAATGAGCTAAATTTATAGCAGCGGCAAAAGACTGACTTGATATTAGACTTTTCAAGTTTGTTGTCATTATCTATTGAGCATTTGACAGAGAGAGGGCCTGACTAGATCTGGACAGTGGAAGCAGCGACAAAGGAGAGGCGGCAAGCGAAGCTAGGAAACCAAACCCAAGACAACACGCATGCAGTTGCTTGGCGCATCAAGTATGGTTACGACTGCTTTTATACTCAAATAGACAATTTAAATTGAAACAAATTTTTTGGCCGGTTTGAATTTTTACTGGGACCCACTGGTAAGACCGGTAACCAGCTATTACCAGCCGGTAGAATTTTCACTGGTCATCGTAACACGAATTTTCACTGGTCATCGTAACACTCTAGAGCATTGTAAGGGATGCTACAAAGCCTGCATCTAAAGCCTTTCAGCGGCACAATATAAGGAGTATAACCTTTGCTAGCAAGCAGGTTGAGACTCCCCATCTAACTCTTTATGCAGTAGCCAAAGTATACATGGTCATCAAGTAACTGATGAGTTGATCTAGTTCCAATGCATCCTTGCACAAGACAATATATGATCAATGCATAGACCAAGAACATAGAAGAGTTAACAAAGAACAAGACCAAGAAAAAAACCCCAGAAATGAAAAATTCAATCAAACATCCCTTAGTAAAACAAAAAAAATGGTGATATCATTGTTGCCATAAATTGTCCTCACTTATTCTTATTATACTGCATTGCACTAAACAAAGCAAAAGGTAAAATCATTAGGTTTGACAAAGAATGCAGTTGGTCACCAACATGACTGTCATATAAAGCTGATTTTCCAAAAGGAAATACTCCAGTCATGTCCCAATTCACTTCCAACAATAGGAAATAAATGACGAGAACTCATGCAAAGGCACCTTCTATTGTAAACAAGACTATAGACCGTTACCCCCAGGGTTCACGTTTCTGATTTTCACAAAAATACAGCCTTGGGTTTGGAACTGAAATTTACACTCAAATTCGGCTTCAGGAAATGCTGGGTAAGTCCTTGACTCCTTGAGCATGCAACTAAACAATACTTGCATGATTTAGATTTTAGACTATTTCTGTTTCAGAAAACTGCTTATGGATAGGTTCTTATCACCTAGCGTTTCAACTAAACAATACATGGTCATCATAACTTTCATTAATAATAGTAGTAACTCTCTTGCAACCTTTGATGAATAATATTCCAAGGTAAAAAGAAAACTGTTGATACGCAATACACATTAGTATAAATTTGTATGTGTAACTTGAGCCTGAAAATTTATACCCGTAGGCAGTAATGGGAGCATCTGGATTTGCTTCCCTGGGCATCAAATCCATTGCACGGCCCTCACTAATCATTTTTGCTGCCAAATCTATAATTTTTGTTGTTTCTGGAAGAGTTGCTCTATACTCCCTGTCACTTACTGGGCCTGAAGAGTAGATTATCATAGAAGTTACACCAAGATATCATTTAGATGCTAAATTAATTTCAACACATACAAGCAATTCTTATCAACAGATTAAAAATTTGATCAATTAACTCTGTCATTTAGGGGGTGAGAAATTCCTATCATACTTCACATTTAAATAGTTTGTACTTCCCTACTCAAGCATTCAGAGAACAAGGGTATGGACAGGGAGAAATACCTGCCATGCAAAATTTGTCCGCAAGTAATGCACAATATCTTGGCATCCGTTGAAGTGTTTACATTATCTTTTTTTTAGACTGTAAAATTGTGCCAGGATATTAGTAATAGCCTACCTGGCAACCAGTACTGTGACCAAGTAATATTACTCCTCCAGAATTTTCTTTATTTATCAAGTGACTGATGAGCTTATCTAGTTCCAATGCATCCTTGCGCAAGACAACATATGATCAATGCATAGACCAAGAACATAGAAGAGTTAACAAAGAACAAAACCAAGAAAAAACCCCAGAAATGAAAATTTCGATTAAACATCCCTTAGTAAAACAACAAAATTGGTGATATCATTGTTGCCACAACTTGTCCTCACTTATTATACTGCATTGCACTAAACAAAGCAAAAGGTAAAATCACTAGGTTTGACAAAGAATGCAGTTGGTCACCAACATAACTGTCATATAAAGCTGATTTTCCAAAAGTCCTCGACTCCTCGAGCATGCGAATGCGACTAAACAATACTTGCATGATTTGATTTTAGACTATTTCTGTTTTAGAAAACTGCTTATGGATAGGTTCTTATCACCTAGCATTTAAAAAATAATTTATAATGATGTAAATTAAATCCAGGCAAACATCACCGTAACAAGAGGGGCTCAAAATACTTTATGTTGCTGCCAGTTATTTAGATGCGTGTGGATTTTTCAGATAACCATGTAGCTTCAATTCATTCCAAGACAGGATTTGTAGCACATCAAGAAATAAAATAGCAGACACATGTATGTATGGGAATTCATTGGGGAAAATTAGATTGGGAAATGTTTACAGAAAGAAAAAAAATACATGAAATAAAGATGGAGGGAGACAGATCGGAAAGCATTAGTTATGAAGCACACATTTCGTATTAGCATCCTTCCATGTAACCGAATGAATTGTTTGCACGAAACTCAGCGCCACTGAAGCACGTCCATACCAGATTATTGCCCCTGCCCAAGCAACATTCCTATTTAGATCAATGCCAAACCAAAATAAAAAAAATCAAACGAACAGATCAAATCATCAAAAAGTTCACCGGGCAGATCAAAGATTGGAGCCAAAATGAATTGGTTGTGCAGTAGATCTGCATTGGTGGAGAAGAAACAGAACATACAAACATGGGGAAAACATAGTGCAACAAATGGGGAGATAATGATAGAAATAAAAAGTGAGAGAGGAGGAGGCACACTCACCACGCAAAAGTTGGCCTTATTGGCGATGGAGGCTGCTTGAGGTCCGCAACAAAGAGGGAATGACCAGGTTGTGGACGGCCGGCGACGACCTCGAGGACATCTGCAGGGGACACATGAAGTTCGATCTGGAGGCTGGAGTGGCACATGAAGTTCTCCAGCCGGATCTGGCGGCGGCGCGTGGGGAGTTGGTAGGTGAGATTATTGGGCAACAGCGATGGTAAGCACGGTGGCCGGCGAGGTTGGCGGCGGGGCGCTTGGGTGCGGTGCGGCACGGGCTGTTGGGGTGAGGACTGAGGAGAGGATTTGGGGAGATCGCGGCGGTGGTGAGGAGGAAGACGGGTCGTGGCCGAGCTGGATCTGCCAGTCGGGGTGGTAGGTGAGACGAGTGGGCAACGGCGACGGCAAGCGCAGTGACTGGTGAGGTTGGCGGCGGGCGCTTGTGTGCGGTGCGGCACGGGCTGTTGGGGTGAGGAGGAGTCGGGGAGGAACGCGGCTTCCTGTACCCTTATCTATGTTGGAAGATTGGATCATATACCCTCCCTTTAGTTGAGAAATTGAGAATTTACCCTTCGTATCTCAATGACACGTAGGGTCATCATAAGTCACTGACACGTGGGCCAGGAGGGTAAATCCTCAATTTCCATATAAATGGAGGGTATATGATCAATTCTCAGATCTATGTTTCTCTCGTATTCGTGTCCGCGTGACGAAGATTTAGATCATTTTAGATCTACTAGCAAAGAGATAAGTGACTTTGGATGAATACCACGTCAACGAAAATATGAGGGTGATATAGGTTGACAGGTGGCATAATTATAGCAATATCTCTAATTATTATTGATTGCTATAAACTTTTCCATATCTCTAATTGCTATTGATTATTATAAATTTTTTATAGCTACTATATTTTCTAGCAACAGCTATTGCTTATATGTATCTGTCATTAGTTCAACTCTCAGATGGTGACTCTTAGTTTGTGGGTAAACGGGTATGCCCACGGACGACAAGTATGGGCGAGGTTTTTCACCCGTCGTCCTTCGCGGGTATACCACGGGCGTAAATTGGGGTCACGAGTACGGGTATGGGCGAGCATTACCCGTACCCGCCGCGCTCAATTGCCATCCCTAGCAGCAGCAGCACCAAGTAGAATCAACAGTCGCAAAAAGAACCACTTCTGCAAAACAAAAGTTTCGTACGTCAATGCACGCAAGAAAATCTACGCCCGTTAGTCTTAGGTGTCGCTCGGTTAGACTGAAATAAGTTAATTTGTAGTTAAAATTATACAGTAACTGATTAAAATTATACTGTAACTAATAGTGATTTATTTAGCGTAACTAAATTTAAAAAATAAATTAGAAAAAAGATTAACTTATCACGAACAATAGAAACGAATACGAGAAAAAAAGAACTAGCAAAAAAGCTCAAGAAAAAACCAAAATATAAAAAAAATTCGGAATAATAAAAAATAAATGAGAAATCAGAAAGTCAAGCCTAAATAAACGAGCCCTTATCCTGAAGCCTGACCGTGTACATACCTTGACACGTTTGGGTGGCGTGTATTGATAGCTGTTTCTGGATTTGAATTCGGGCCTATAGCCGCCGCCGCCGTTATTCCTGAAGGCCGGCGGTATGCCCGCCGTCGCTTGGGCGTGCCCGGGGCCGGTCATCTTCTTGTCGTCGCGAGATTTCTGTAAGACGACGGTGAAGCGCTCAGCCAACGCCGGATTCTTCACATCCCACTCCCCAAATTTGGGCAGCGGCCGGCCCTTGTCCTGCATGCATCAGGGGCAGGGAACCACATCGTGCAATCGTACTCCACCTTTTGTTTTGGACTTCTGAATAATCGTCATAATGCGTCAGTGCTTGTGGTGTCTGTTGGACCGAAAAGGCGACTAGAGGGGGGTGAATAGGAGCACGACCTCTTTTTCTCCCAAATCAGATTCAATACGAATCTCACTCCAATAGCTATGAAAGCTATGAAGATCAATCAATCAAGCACAGCGGAAGACCTGTATTGAATCTCCTTCAAACCCCCGAGATAAAAAAAACAAAAACACAAAAATCAGCCTAATGAACAGTTGATTGACAGCGGAAGACCTGTATTGAATCTCCTTCAAACCCCCGAGATAAAAAAAATCAAAAACAAAAACACAAAAATCAGCCTAATGAACAGTACCAGCGGTCAGACCGGTGAACAGTAGCGGTCATACCGGTGAACAGTAAAATCAGACAGATGAATAGTAAACAGCCTGAAAAACGAAAATAAAAATTGATGTAACTTTTGATCCGAAACTCCAAACTTCACGAAACTTGGAACACATCTTCCTAATGATATTAGGAACCTATTCCATGCAATGATCGTGAAGATCCTTGCCAAAGTTCCTATCTTTTTCAGTTTGAATGGAGTGTGCTCCAAAACCGAGCCAAAATCAAAATATGATCTAGAGACTTGCTCGTGGATGATTGATGATCAAGATGACCCTAGATGGGTTCACACATGCTGCAGCAAGTTAGATCACAGCAAGAAACCAACCAAAAACTCACGGATCAACGAAAGACTCAAAATCATCAAATAGAGAGAAAGAAAGCAAAGGAACACATCTTTGAGCAAACTTTCTGAGATTGATTTGATATGGCGCAGGTTTACAGCCACTCCATCAATGGAGGACAAAGCTCAAGACATGAGCACGAAATCAAATCAAAAACTCACTAGAACCCTAACCTCCACTAATCCTCTCCCTAAGCAAACTAGGGTTTCAAAAACAATGAAAGTGTTCAAGAGGGTGCAGCCACCTCCCTCCTCTATTTATAGTGGAGGCTTAGACCTTCTAGAAGAGTAAGCATAATGGGCTCCCGTTAAGGCCCAACACAAACGGGTCACACACGCACGCATTTTAAAGCGCCGTCTTCATCTCCTCCTGACCTAATCTGCTTCTTTACGCACCGTCTCGCGCCGCGGGTTGGCAAAAGGTAACCAAGGCAGTATTTGGTAAGATTACCAAAATACCCCTTCTCGATCTTTTTCGAAGACCGAGTCCAATCTTCGTGAAGCACTTCCATGCTTCGCCACGTGTAGGTTGATCCAACGACTCTCATCATGTCGGCAAGTCTCTCCCATCCGGCTCCCACCGAAACCACCATGGCACTTGCACCGACCCCCACGCCGCTTGATCCAACCAGTCGCACCGAACTGCCCGTTCGGTCACCTTTGTCCATCTTGCACCATGCTTGAGTCCAATGACTTCACCCGGCATCGTCGATCGTTCTGAACCTCAGCTCTCCAAGCCTAGTTCCGATCATCCTCGCCGTTGACCGTCGTTGACCACCAAGCAACCTGCACAACAATAGACAAGCAAATCGAATCCGGGAACAAGTTCTTCACAACTTGACCCACGTTAGTCAAAACATGCATCATGCAATACATATGCACTGAAACCCACGAGATTGACCTAACAACCAACACAACACTGCCAAGCAGGCCAGCAACTTGCTGAAAACGCGTGTTTCCGCAAACCTTCAACGCCATTGCCAATTGTCTCATCATTCTAAGATCATGAGCATATCCCCATGATATCCACAGTGTCGCTCTACAATTCTACAACCGTTCAGGAGAATCTGGATCTGCCTCCGATCAGTTTGACGTAGATCTGGTACACCAGCGGATCATATTGGGCTTGGAATGGCTGGATTTGCGACGGTTCGGAAAACATCAAGAAGCTGTTGGTTTAATTCAGCGAGCGAGTTCTTATTCTGACGGTTCGGAAAACATCAAGGCTTGCATTCACTCCATGTCTGTCTAATCAATCGTTCTTATTCTGCATTTGCACATAAGCAATTTCACAAAGAAATGGGAAGGCATATGAAGAACATGAGATGGGAAGGATAATCCATTTGATCGATCAAGCATACGTGACGGACAGAAAAAAGTGGGAGGTGGAAAGAATTAGATTATGTACCGTCGTCCCGCGGATGAAGAATTCGACGACGCCCGCCCGGGAACAAGGTGGTGGTCGTTGGTGGTGGGTTGGGGGCAAGGGAGCGGCAAAGGGAGGGAGTGCTCTTCTTTCATACAGTACGACAAACCTGCAAAGAGAAATTTAAAACAAGAGAAAGAAGATTGATTCACTAACAACGTGTCCGTGCGCGAACGATTGAAGGACGCGTCGTCCGTCCGTTTCTTCCCGCGTCTCTGCGGCATGTACAACCCCAAGATACCTACCTGCGCAAACCACCGTGATCGCCCAGCCGGCACGTTCCCATTCCCAGCGGCATGTACAGTCAACTACATCTTTGTCCAGCCATTTTCTTTTTATACCTGGAAGAGAGGACAAAGGGAAAGAGAGAGAGAGTCGATGTCTCTTGATAGAGAGATGACTAAAGTCTACAAAATAAAGAGATATAGATAGCGTAAAACATCGCTGTATAGTTCATAATAAACATTCTTTTATGCAATAACTAAAAGATTATACGGAACTGCTATACTGCAGTCGCCTGTTTTGTATACCCCAAATCAGTCAATCCGTCAGCCGTCCGTTTTTTTTGAGATTCGTGCATCGTGGATGAACGCAGGCGCGCGATGCTTCCGGGTTGCGGATGGCACCCGTTTTCCGAGACCCGGCATCGTGAACTTTCTGTCCGGACGGGGTTTTGTTTGAATTCTTTTTTCCTCGTTGTACGCGCCTGTCCTAATCCTCTCGCTCGAGAGAGAGTGAGTGCGAACCGGTCGGTGAAGCGGAGCACCCAGGGGAGATTCTCGTCGCTGGAGGGGGGAGATCCTGTTGAAGCGGAGAGTGAGCAGAGGTGCGGAGCACCTGAGGTAGAGAGGCGAGGTGCGGGAGCACCCGAGGGAGAGCTGTTTGAGCAGAGATATTGTTGCGGAGCGGGAGATCTAGCCGCTTCTCAGTTTGTGCGGGGAGATCTCGTCGCCTGTGTCTTCTCCGGTGAGGTCCACCTCGTCGCGCGGTGTATCCCCCCGGTGAGCTCTGCATCTCTGGCTCTTCTGTTACTTCTCTGTATCTACTTGTACTGTTTTGTGTCTTTAACCGAGATATCCCATCGCAGAGTATTTTATCGGAGAGCTGTTTGAGTGGAGGTATCGTTGCGGAGCGGAGATCTAGCAGCCTTCTCAGTTTAAGCGGGAGATCTCGTCGCTGTGTCTTCTCCGGCGAGTTCCACCTCGTCGTTCGGTGTATTTTCTCCGGTGAGATCTGCCGCGCTCGCTCTTTTTTTTACTTATCTGTATGTACTTTTATACTGCATCTCCCTTTTATACATCACATTTTTTGTCTTCAGAATCTTCAGATCTGTAGTTTTATACATCTTTTTTGTAGGTTATAATTGTCAGACCCAGATTTTTCAATCTGAATCTTACTGTGTTTCACTGCACTAATCCCTGGATCAGTAGTTAGTGCACACAGGAACATTGCTGAATCATTTCATACATCGCATCAACATTCATTATATTACAATTACGCACAGCGGAAATACAGCAAAAGCAAACCCAAATCCACAGGCAAGCGACTGGAAGGTACTGTGTGCATTATATGTCACCAGCTAACTAGTAACATACGTGCACACAACGCCGGATGTCCACTTGTCCATGTCTAATCCACGAGGCCTACGCCTTAGTTTCCTTCGTCGTTCTTCTCCTCCGTAGCGGGAGCTTCCTCGTAGGCGTAGTGGTCTTGCGCTCCTGGTTCTGGATTTTTGTCGCAAAGCGAGCGTGAGCACTCCGACCCCGTGCTCAGCGAATCAACACACAGAATGCAGTATATAACATGCATGGCTTATTCAAAGGATGGCTTTGGTTTATTTTATTTTTGCGAAGAGTGCTTTTGAATACAATTATATAAAAATTTCCTTAGACCTAGCATTTGAACAAAAGCATAATGTTCAAGGAGTATTAATATGAATTTTCATACATATGGCATCACACCATATGCCTAATATTACCATAACTGTTCCCTACATACGGCATCACACCGTATGACCTTTTTCAGCGTTATAGCCGCTTAACTTACCACTGGGACGACACCCAGGAACCACTGGAACGACCTCCAGTAACTACTGGGACGACACCCAGGACACTCTGGGACGACACCCAGTACACTCTGGGACGACACCCAGGATAATTCCACTATTGGGACGACACCCAGAACAATTACACCACCGGGACGACACCCAGGACAATTCAAATCAGGGCTTTCCTCTGCCCTTCCATTTTTCCATTCCCACTTTTCAAACATTTTTAAATAGAACTATATCTAGTTAAGTTCCCATGTCTGCCCTTGACCGTGGGCACGGCTATTCGAATAGTTTTGACTCTGCAGAGTTTTGCACACTTTACCCACAAGAGATAAATCCACCCGTTGCCCCACATGATTCCTTAGCCATGCGGTTGAGTAGACTATCACAGGATTGTTACAATGCATAGTCCTCACGTGGTTACGCCCGCTAAGGTCTATCTTCCGTAGGATCCGACCATCCCTCGGGAAGGGTCCCTCGTGAGCCATCACGGGTAAAGGCGGGGATACGACCATCCATCCCTTTACTCGTGTTCATACCTTCACGTAACCACCTAGAGCCACACAAATTAGTAAACCCTGCCTACACTTTGCCAGCTTGTGGTTGTACTGTTTTACACGGGTGACATGCCAAGATTCAGTCCTTAGTGGTATCTGGGCGGTCTACCACTAACCCACTTATGCAATCACTGCACCACACACAAACACACCATCGAACCAATCCGCCCAGATAATTAAGCCAGTTGGGGATTTTGCGAGTGTAAAATAATCATATTCAACATATACCAGTCATTATCACAACGACTGCCCAACCAATTTCTCATGAATAAAGGTGATGCTCGGGACAATCTCTTGCCCCGAGTTCCTAATCAATGCTAAGCATGGCATACGATTACGGACTTATTTTCGAAATGTTACTAATATATTTTTGCTAGAGCGACAAGGTTCACACATTCAATTACTCAAGGGAGGGATAATATTATTCAGCGTAAACAATGGCACATAACTAAAATATCAATTTAGCATGCATTTGCATAAAAATAACAGCAATGCAATTTGTTAATTTAAAACAAAGTAATTTGTAGAAATGTAGGTTCAACATGATCAAAGTATTGACTCGCCTTGGTCACAGCGGTCGGGTGCTTGATTGTCCGGGGCTTCTAGTGCTGCGGCCTCGATCTCTTCCTCTTGAGCCTCGTAAGCTATTTTAGCGTGCGCCCAAAATTCGTACAAAAAGAAAAGCGGCGAATCAAACCAAATAACACCAAAAATCCAAATGAACTCTAAAAATTATGATTTCAGTTCCATTGGACAGATCTTGAATTTAGATGAATTTAGAAATTTGTCTCATTCAATTTGGAGTAAAAATGAAAAAGTTATGATCATTCAAAGTTCTCAGTCCTGTTAATTCCAAATATTCTCAAATTTCTGACAGTGGGTCCCACTGGCATTTTCAGATTTATTTTTAATTTTCCTTTTTATTTACGTTCTGTGCTATTGACATGTGGGTCCGGTTACTGTTCATGGGGTCCACATGTCAGTGTGGGCTTGGTGCAGAGGTGCCACTGACCAGTGGGGCCCAGTGGTCAGCGAGCCGCCTCGATCACAGCGGCCGACAAGTGGGGCCCACCTGTCAGGCTGAGGGAAAAACCAAAAGAAATGCTCAACCGCGCGCGCGGAGCGGGGCTCGAGCACGCGACGCGGGAGCAGGAGGGAGAAGAGAGTAACGCTGGAAGCCACTCGGTCGCCCGAGCGATGCTTACCCTATAAGGGCAAGTAATCCCTTTGACGTCGCTCTGGGACGGAGCCGGGCAGAGGAAGTCGGGCACGACGGTGGCCGGCGGCGAGCGGTGGTCGGGGGGCTCGGGGGTTGCGTAGAATGTAACCCTGGCGCAATGAGGAAGCTTCTGGTGTTGACGGCTGGGGATGACGGTGGCCGGAGAAGACTGGCGACGAGCGGTGGCGGCGGTCCGAAGGGGTTGATCGACGCCGGCGAAGGAGAGAGGTCGGGGAGCTCGGTGGAGAGTGTAATCTACTTCGCCGTGTCACGAAGAGGTGTAGGAGGAGGAATTGGTGGTGGTGGTTGGAATCAACGCGGCTCGGCTCGCCGCCGTGAGGAAGACGAGGCGCTGCGGGAATTAGAGGCTCTATGGCTCGATTGTTCGCACGTGAGGGAAGGAGGGAGTATTGCGCGCATTTGGGACTCCAGCGTGGCTTTTATAGCGGGAGAAGCGCGCCGACGGCGAGGCGCCATCTGCTCCGCCTGCTTCGCGCCGGGGAAGGAGGTGAACCAAATCTCGCCGGATTTGGTGAGAGAGAGGTAACAGGAGGTGCACCGGACTGCCGCGGAGAAGAGAGAGAAGGAAGGAGAAGATTGGCTGCGCCATCGCGAGCGCGAGGAAGGAGCGCGCCGGCGCGTGGAGGAAGAAGAGGAGGAGGTAGAAGCGGCGCGGCGGGGTCCACCGGCCAGCGGAAGAGAGCGCGACCGGGCGCGGGTCCGCTTGCCCGGCGGCGCGCGCGAGGGTTGGGCGACGGAGCGCACGCCTGTGCACGGGCCACGCGGACCCGACACGCGCGCGGCGCGTGAAGGGACTGGCTGGGCCGGGGTGACGGCCGGCCCGGCTGGGTTATTCTCCTTCTCTTTTTCTTTTTCTTTTATTTTATTTTGTTTTTGCATCTAAATTTTGTATGCATATACACTTGCACATACATCTTGGGTATATATCTATACACATACTTTCATCTCCTTCTTGTGTTTGTGCATAAATATATTTTATTTATTTATGGTATTCATGTGTATATATGTATATATGTCCTTATATACACATGGTTCAATGCATATTTACATGAGTATTAATTTCCTTTAATTTGTTTACCCTAATTTTGAGGGATATTATTTTATGCTTATTTTCATTTCTCAACTTGGCAATTTATGGATCATCTTTTCAGATTCTTTATTTAATACTCATGTTTTATCATTTTATGTGTGAATTTCTTCCTTTTCTTTACTGTTAAAATTCCTTTAAATTCACAAAAAGCCAATAAACTCCAAATTCAAATAAAAAGCAATTACAATAATCCAAAAACTCCATAATTTACTATTTATATTTCCCAGGATGTTACAATAATGTGTCTTTACTGCATCTCTCTTTTATACATCACATTTTTTTGTGTTCAGAATCTTCAGATCTGTAGTTTAGATGAAGGATAGAGTAGGTGAAAGTGAAGGGGGGGGTGGTTAGGAGAGTGATACTGCTACTGCTGTTCTTTTTTTTCTAGTTTTTTTTTCTATGTTGAGGTTATATGTGTCTATTACTGTTTCTTTACTGCATGTCTATATACATCACATTTTTTATGTTCAGATCTGTAGTATAGATGAATTCTAGGGGGAGGTAGAAGGGGAAGAGAGGGGGAGGTGGTTTTTAGGACCTTTTTGTTTCTGCTGTTTGATGTGTTTTTTTTTGTACGGATGGTATTGATGCTGTTGTTTGTATATATTTTTTTTGATAATGTTGCTTTTTTGTTGCTGCTGTTTGTCAGACTCTATTCTCTAGTGTTTTTATGGAACTGACTTTTAAATGGAGATGAAATCGGTAAATACCATGTTGTAGTGCCTTTTAATATCTCTTGTGACATATTGATCGTTTTAGCTTGTTATGTTCTTTGAAGGGATTTTGAATAGGTTTTTTTTGGCAGTCATAGTAGATGTTTTGGTTAGCTTTTTTCTAGGACTGTATGAAAGAAGATTATAAATGTTTTAAGTTCATTTCATTAGAAAGGTAAAGAGTCAGGTCAGTGTTACTTTGTTATGTTTGAACTTCAAACTTCGAAGAATCATATGTGGTTTTTGGTTAGTTTCCAGGACTGTTGTTTTTTGGGATATAAATTCTCCCCTCAAGATGAACTAAAGATTTGTAGGTTTAACTGTGTTATTAATCTGTGTTATTAACTAAGGCCCTGTTTGGATACGCTTAAAATCCGATTCTGGGTAGAATTAAGCGAGAATCCCACCCAAACGCTTTGATTATTTTTCGATTCTTTCAACCGCCGCGGTGGGAAAAATCAGCATTTGCACCGAGAATCCAAAATCTGCATCGCAAGCCCCATCGAGATTATTCGATTATTCGATCGCAGATTCTTCAGATCGCGACTTATCGGAAAATCTTGATCAAATTAAAATCGATTCTCAGATAAGCGTATCCAAACAGGGCCTAAAGATTGAGAATATAATCTTGAGCATTTTGCTGAGCATTTTAGCCTAAGTAGCCGTAAGTCAGGAGCAGACTCAGTCTTTTGTCTGCTGCCAACGGCTGTGTATTCTGTCCGACTCAGAACAGCTGTGTATTCATTTTGTTGTGCTACTGTTATTTCCTATTTTGTTGGTTTTTCGTCGATTTCATTAACGTCAATTCATCCATCAAGACGTGAGTTCGATTTAGCGCTGGCGTCCTTATGAGCTTTAGATGCAGTAGCCATTTCTGACATTTTTTACTTCTCTGTATGTTCTTTACTGTTTTGTCTCTTTAACAGAGAGATCCCATTGCAGAGACATTATCCGTGTTGAGTGGAGACCTCGTCGAGCGGCGTCTTCTATTTTGAGGTATGCGTATCTCTCTCTATACCTCTTTATAGTAGTTTACTGTGTATTTACTGCATCTCTCTATATATATCACATTTTTGTGTTCGAATCTTCAGATATGTAGTTAGATGAAGATAGAGTAGGTGGAAGTGAAGGAGGGGGTTAGGGAGAGTGATCTGCTGCTGCTTTGTTCCTTTTCTTTTCTAGTTCGTTTTCCTATGGTGAGGTATGCATATATGTGTCGATTCTTGATTTTTACTGCATGTCTATGTGCATCACGTTTTTATCTTCAAATCAGAGTTTATGTGTAGTTTGTTATGTGTATTATGAAATTCTGCATATTTTTGCTTGAAAGCAAAACGTGTTCATAATTCTCATTCACACAGTAAACAATCGAATACTATGCGTACTATTTTTTTGTCTTGTAAATATTCAAAGATAGGAGAAATCTGAATATGCTTTAAACTTTGCACATTGGTGAGAGAGAAGGCTTATTTTTATGCACAAATTTTTTTTTGAAACCAACATATTATCTCCTGCATATATCTCAAAAAAATGAAACCTCTGCATTTTTGGTGGCAAACACAGTAAATTTGCATAGGAATTGAAAATCTAAAAGCGTGGCATATTACGATAAGAAAACTTCCTTTTAATTAGCAGCGTTTTGTATGCACATATCACAATCAAGTATGCAATCTCTAGAATAAAGTGTTTGTGAATTTCAGTAATTTGTATTCTTGAAATCCTGCATATTTTTTGATGAGCAAAAACGTGTTCATAATTCTCATTCACAGTAAACAATGAATACTATGCGTACTATTTTTTTTGTCTTGTAAATTTTCAAAGATATGAGGAATCTGAATATGCTTTTATACTTTTGCACATTGGCTGAGAGAGAAGGCTTATTTTTTATGCACAAACAAGTATGCAATCTATAGAATAAAGTGTTTGTGAATATTTATTTTAAGTCATTTTTTGTTTTTGTTTTTTTCTATGTGTTTTTAACAGAGAGATCCCATCGCAGAGACATTATCCGTGTTGAGTGGAGACCTCGTCGAGCGGCGTCTTCTATGTTGAGGTATGTGTATCTCTCTCTATACCTCTTTTATATGTAGTTTACTGTGTATTTACTGCATCTCTCTCTCTATATATATCACATTTTTTGTGTTCAGAATCTTCAGATACGTAGTTAGATGAAGATAGAGTAGGTGGAAGTGAAGGGAGGGAGGGGGGGTTAGGGAGAGTGATACTGATGCTGCTGTTCCTTTTTTTTCTAGTTCGCTTTTCCTACGGTGAGGTATGCATATATGTGTCTATTACTGTTCTTTACTGCATGTCTATATGCACCTACAGCTGGATGTGTTTTGTCTTTGCTATGCATGTTTTCCATTTTAGATTATTTGTAGATTACTTGGTGAACCTCTAATGGATAAAACACGGCTGTAGTTTTAGGTGGTCACATGAATTAACAGCTAATCTGCTAATGATATGCATTGCATACTTGGACAATGATGAATAAATCATCTGCACACTCCTGATGATTTACTTCTTCTGCAGATATTGCTTCGAGGGAGCACATAGTGAAGAATTGAAGGAAGTCAAGCAAGTCTTGCACTACACAGTATTTTGCAGCATACCACCTGGTTCTTGAGACATCCTTCTTTGAAGATCAGAGGGCATTATTGAATAATAGAAATATTTTCCAGAGAAGAAAATTCTGTTGGTACGAAGGAAGGGCCATCGCCAGTTTTATCTTCAAATCTGTAGTTTATGTGTAGTTTTGTTTTGTGTATTACTGAAATTCTGCATATTTTTGCTGAAAGCAAAAACGTGTTCATAATTCTCATTCACACATATAAACAACTGAATACTATGCGTACTATTTTTTTTGTCTTGTAAATTTTCAAAGAAAGGAGAAATCTGAATATTCTTTAAACTTCGCACATTGGCTGAGAGAGAAGGCTTATTTTTCATGCACATTTTTTTTGTGCTGAAACCAACATATTATCTCCTGCATATATCTTAAAAAAAATGAAACCTCTGCAATTTTTTGTGGCAACCTGGTAAATTTGGATAGGAATTGAAAATCTAAAACTGTGGCATATTACCTGATAAGAAAACTTCATTTTAATTAGCAGCATTTTGTATGCACATATCACAAACAAGTATGCAATCTCTAGAATAAATTGATTGTGAATATTTATTTTAAGTCATTTTTTGTTTTTTGTTTTTTTGTAAGTGTTTTTATCAACCCTCCTAAATGCCATTGAGGTATCCATTACGGTGAGTGAGGGTTTATTATGCTTAGTAATTATCTTTTTAGAATCGGTTCTGTATATTTTTTACTGTCACCTCTTTATAGATTGTTAGATGCAGGCCTAAGCTTGTTTTTTCAGTCAATTTAAAAAAGAATTCTAGGTTATGTTATTTGAGGGGGGGGTTTTTTTTGTAAAGTTGAAAGATAAGAATTTAGGGACTTCTGATTTACATCAACTTATTTCTGATGTAGATTAAAAAGATATCCTTGGAACTGCATGTTATTTTTTTAATGTTTTTATACATCTTACACCTGGTAGTGCTGGATGGAACTTCAAAGGTGACTGCTTGCATTCGTCCTAGATATATAAAATTACTGTATATTGCTAATTTTAGTTCAATTAAATAGTTATATGATCTAACTGATGTTTGTGGTAGCATCTTGTCAGTTATATTTGTCCGTTGAGGGCATTTTGCTCTTAAAGGTTACTTGATGTTTTCTACAAGCAATATTTGATGTTTTATACTTGATGTTGTCTATTTCGTGTGTATTTCATGACCGCAACGGAGCTATCACAAATATGGTCATTATATTCATGGACATCTTATGGACTAGAGGTTGCATATACTCCTAATTCGTTTGAGAAGGGAACACAATTCATGTCTCAACCTTTTTGTTACCGGTTGCTATTCTCCAATTTAGCTTCCCAAGTTCCCATGTAACCATTATATTTTACAAATGTATTGGGGAACTAGAAACCATTTATGCTGGATCTGGAAGGTTTCAGTTTTACTTGGTCACCTGATTGTCATCTGCAGATGTAAATTTCTTGTATTCGGGGGATAAAAAGGGACAGCTGAGCTAAGATTTGAATTTTCTATTTGTACAAATAGGTTGATCACCTGTTGGGATGGTGGGTTACTTGTTAGAAATAAACAGATTGTCTCTTGGGATGATTTTATAACATAATACAATATCTTGATCATGTGATAAACTACTGTGTGTTTCCTGACATGCAATTTTCTCTACAGTTTGTAGGTGCTATAGGTTGGTTGACTGAAACATTTTCTTGTAGTTTGTTAACATTGTGTACATTTCATATCTATGGTTTAGAATTCATAGCTATGATAGTTTTTTGTAGGTGTTTTTCAACCCTCATAAATGTCTGCTCAAATGAAATCAAAGTTCAAATCCATTTTTGATCAACATGGTCAAAATCCATTATTTCATGAGGTAATTATTCTTAAATAGTGTGTTTTGTTTTTACTAGTTAACTTATTTGCTTTTGATGTTCAATTTTTTGTAGGTTAAGGAGACATTATCGTCGATGCTTGATCAATTTGAGCATGAACAGACAACAAGGTTACATCATGGGTTAGAATGTTTGGCAGCGGGTATAGCCTCAGTTCTTTGTAGCGACACCAGGAATTATCGTGGAGGAGTTAATAATACAAAGTTTGAGGGCAACAGGACTTCACCTAATATGGTACATGCGGATATTCATATGGAGGGAGTAGATGCCCAAGGACTCAATCTGAAGGGGTGTTGTGATGAGCATTGCGTGAGGGATGACTGTCCTGCTGGTCCAGCAGGGTTTTATCCAACTGGGGTATGTGATGATGGTGATTGCAATCAAGAGGAAACTCAGAAGCTACCCAATTCCGGGTCAGAAGCAACACCAGGACAATGCGATGATCAACCGACACAGAAGCTATCTAGCTCGACAGGTGAAGTAATTTTCTGTCCTATTCATTTCTTTAGCGTTATATTTAGTAATTTTCTGTCTTGTAAAATTTATAGAGTCAATCCGGGGGGGTGACTGCGATCAAGAGGAGACTCAAAAGCTGTACAATTCAGGGTCAGAAGCAACACCAGGACAATGTGACGATCAACCAACGCAGAAGTTATGTAGCTCAACAGTCCGCAATGTATTTTCCTTTTTGTCCCTTTGTAAGCATATTTTGCTCGCATACCAAAGACTTTTTATGGTAAATGTTTTATTTGTTTTTGTTCATAATCTTTTTTTGTTTCGTATCTTTCATCTAATAAATACAGAGTCAATCCAAGAAGGTGATTGTGATCAAGAGGAAACTCGAAGTTCTCAAATTCGGGTCGAAGCGACATCGATACATTGTGATGATCAAACGACACGAAAGATTTCTACATCATTAGGTCAGCAATATATGCGTTTATTCTCTCTTTCGAGGTTTTTGCTTGCATACCAGTATAATTTTATATCTGTTTTATTTTTGTGTTCACATTTTTTCAATTTGTTTTTAGATGTTTCAACTAATAATAAAAGAAAGAGGACATCTAGCGACCAAGATTATGATAGAACCAGAATGCGGTATGTTACATGGCCGCTTTGTTTTGTTATACCCCAATCAAGTTCAAAACGCAAGCATATTGCTGAAGCTCAACGACTTGTTTGTTGTTTGGTGGTTCATTTTTATGTGTGAAGGTTTCGCCTGACCAAGTTAGTTTTATTCATGGCAAGGTTTATACGTGCTCAAATTCGTGTTTTGTCCAACTCTAGCTCTATGATGTCTCTCTGTAAAAAAAAGCTTAATTATGGTTTTCGGAGATGCTAGGATAAGATTTTCTAGGATTCTCTGATGGCTGAAATCATTGTTTAGAATGGTTGCTTTAGTCGATTGACCGAGGTCTCAGATTTTTATTGATTTGTCTGCTCGTTTTTGGTGATCTCTTATTTTGTAGCAACACAGTTTTGATGGTAGTATGTTGATGAGTGATGTTATGCTATGTCATTGTGAGTGGTGTTTGGTTATCATTGTTTTTCTATTGGATGCAATTCAATTCGGGTCTTTTTGTGCAAAGTGAGTGAAGAATATGATATTGGATTGTTTGGATCATAGGTTTCAAGTTGTGCTTTGTGCATTTTAAGACGTTAAATCATGTTGCATGTTTAGTAATTTTGAACGTTATGTAGGGGTCTTTAGAGTTCAGACCAGGGGTCAACTTTTCATCTTATGACTGGTATTTAGTAGATTTTTCAGTTTTGAGGTTCCATGTTTTTGTTTTCTAAACTTTTTATTAGAATCATATCTTAATACAGAGAACTAATACTACCAATGTTTATTTGTTAATTAATGAGGCAGTATACATTAACACGCTATTGCAATTAGTATACCAATTACTAAACCAATTCCCCCCCATACACACTTTTTTATATTTAATCCGATATAATATCCAGGAAGCCAGAACCAAGCTAATACAGGGGAAAATGATAGGACAAGCAAATACTTCAAGTTCCCGTATAGTCCAAAGGTTATGGATTTGTTTAACTGGGTCCCCTCATTTGATCTCGGCATCGACGATGATGATGTGCATTTTATACGGAGTCAATCAGATGCAATATTTCTTCCGGAAGGTGTAAGTAAATCAAAGCTGAACAATATTTCACATTCTGTTCATGGTGTCACAGGGAGCAGTTCTGTAAAAGAGGTAAACATCTTTCATCTTAAAGAATAATGCATTTGTTCTGATGTTAAACACTGTTATCTTTTTTAAAATATCTTCTTTGTTTTGAAGGATATCCGCACTTTAAACATTGATAGAGACAACGACGTCCAAGTCATGAATAATCCACAGGAACATAATCAGGTGTATTAAACAGCAGAGCATTTTTTGTCTAAAATTTTTGTAGTTATGAATTCTTTTTTTTTGTTTATGCCTTTTTTTGTATCATCATTTTGTAATGTTTTCATCTGTTTGTTTTTTATCCCAGAGAGGTGTCATTGTTATTGATAATAGTAAGTCTCAAGTTCCTACAGAGAACACCCCACTAGCCAACAGTGTCTCTTCTATGAATGTCATCAATCTGGTAAAAAAAACTTTTATCTTTTTTGTGATTTATGCATGTCTTTTCCCCCCTGTTGTAACATGGTGGTTTATCATTTCTGTATGTCTTTCTATCATTCTTTTTTTTATAAGATAAGCATGATATCTTTTTGTTTTTTGGTGTACAGGTTTCTCCAGGCATTGTGTTCTCTTCAACCACTCCACAGAAAACTGTCAACGTCCTCCAACCACTAGATGCAAATGTTGTGAACAGCAGGGGCAGCGGGGGTGCTGGGTCATCCACTTGCAAGATGCCTGCTTATGGAAAGAGAAGGCAGGTGAGGGGTAGTAGATACACTGGTCACCCATACACTAGTCCAATTAATAGATTCGTTGTGTCTTCAGAAGATATGGCATATTATCAAGCAGTAATTACTTTGTCAAAAGGAAAACATGGCGAGTTAGTGTTTTATGCACCCACATTTTTAATGCATGCATTGTTTTTGCCATTTACTTATGCACATATGTAATTTGGTATTTTTCTTAAGTTCCAAGGCAATTTCAGTGAAACCAGATGGCAAAACATATGTCACATATAGTCGCTTAGGGTACTCTCTCAGGCCCGAAGGCAAGATTGACAATTTTTTGGTGAATTGCTTCTGTCGGCTTCTTTTTCAAGAGAATCATCCAACAAAGTCAAAGAAGCACTTTTTTTCAACTCAGTTGGAGTATGTCACCATCTAAATAAAAATTTGTAGTTGTTTTCAGTTCATACATTTTGATCTTTTTCTTTTTTTGTAGCAACAACTTTTGAAGCCAGAATCAGAATTCAGATTTGCAAATGTGAAGCATGAATTCGAAATTGCCCACAAAGTAAAGTCACTACAATCTTGTGAACTGGTTAGTACTCATCCATTTTTTATATACCTTTTTTTTGTATGTATTTTTAGGTTGTTTAACTGGTTTTTTGTTTTCAACATTTTTTATTTTTTTGCTAACCTATATATTATGCTTTGTCTGTTGTGTGCTAGATTCTATTCCCTATTTTAAAAGAGGATCATTGGTTCCTTTTTGTTGTCGATATAAAAGATCAGAAGTTTGTATTCCTTGATTCGGCAGTTGGGGGGAGGTCGTATGATGACACCAGCATGATGAATCTGGTACATGTGCTATATCTTTTCCTTTTATTGTTGTCCTCCTTTTTTTGGGGTTGCTATGAACATCAACCAAATATGTAATGTTCTTGTACATTTCAATATTTTTTTGTTGTACAATTTATTGGTCTTTGTAGATAGGAAATTTCACAGCAGCATTTTTTGCAACCGCGAAAAGAACATCAGTCAACCCTCTTGATTTTGACATCGATCAGCTATCACCTCATCGGCAACAGTGGAAGTAAGTCCCCTTTTCTTCTTATGTGTGTTTTGATTTCCAGCACGTGTGTTTTACCTAGTTGTTGTAGTTGCCTCTTTTTCAATCCCATAATTATCATTTGTGATGATTGTTTATTCATGAATTTTTTTGCTTTTTTCCCCAGGAAAGACTCTGGTGTGTTTGTTATGAAATATATGGATATTTGGGACCCTAGAGTTGCATTGGAAGCTCGATTCACTGTTGATGATTTGCCAAAGATAAGGATTCATTTGCTTAACCGTATGTTGCGTAGCAACCAAAATTTGGTAGATTTGAGTTTTGTTGAATCTTTTAGTTGGGAAGGTTAGTCATTAATTTGCATTTTCATATATTGCACTTTTCTAGGCAGATTTTTGTACATTTGCTCTACATTTTTTTTGCTTTTATGATATATTCATTTACTATCATAGCTGAATGCAGAGTACTACCATTAGCTCAATGCATAGCACATATATAAATGCAATAATTGAAGTTGCATAATGCAAATTCCACAAAGTAATGTATCCCTGCTTTTTTTTATTTGTAGGGTGACTTCCGACACATTAGACATCAAATTTAGCTGTTTTGGGCATCTCCAATGGTTTCTACGACAACAAGTTCAATTGTTACCAGGCATATTCATTAGCGATATAGTATATGGACCACACATTTTTGTTTTTCAGATATACTACACGAATGATGTACTGCTCTTAAAATGTTTCTGTTAACAATATATGTGTTTGTTTGCCTCATTAGGTTGTTGGTTTTAATTTTTCGCAAGATGTCTTGTTTGATTAAACTTCTGAAGCTGTTTTTGTTTTGGTGGATCATTCCTTGAAGTTTTAAACTTCCCAAACTTTTTTAGTATACAACTGTATTTTTGTGTGGTTTAGTGACACCCTTATTATTGTTTTTTTTGTATCACCCTAAATATTGTCTTGTTTGTATCACTAATTCTGCCTCCTAGTAGGATCATTTAACTTTTAGTATACAACTGTAGTTTTGTTTCGTCTAGTGACACGCTAAGTATTGTCTTGTTTGTATCACTAATACTGCCTCCTAGTAGCACTAAAAACTTCCATTAACATCTGCATAAAACCCTTTTTGTCCTGCTGCACATATGAAAAAGTATCTGCTCATAGATGATACTTTTGAACAATTGTTAACATCTGCATAAAACCCTTTTATTGTCCTGCTGCACATATGAAAAAGTATCTTCTCATAGATGATAGTTTTGAACATCACTGCACAGTGAGTGTCATCTCTTTTAGTTCTAAAATTTATCATAGTTCTGTGATCTTTTAGTTTTAGCTGATAGGAGCTATTCATTAGTTGGGTTGATTCATTCTCTGAAATTGTCTATATAGGGCTGTTATTTTGTGTGATTACTAATATGGTGCAAATTTAGTGTCATAGTACTAATCATTTGGCCTCTATAGGTGGCAATGTCAGTCCTACAAATTTTAGCAATACCCAACTCTTATCTATCTACTTAATATCATATCAACATCCCCGTTTGTCTTGATTTTTTTGGCTCTCTTAGTATAGGTGCCAGTGCTTTTTTCTATCAGACATACACACATAAGGGATTAGTTCAGCATGCCTTCACTAATGATATTATCTAGCTGGATTGATACTATCACTTTCTAGTTTTTTGTCATGCTTTGATGTAGGAGCAGAGGAGAGGGGTATGATTAAAAACCCCTCTCCTACTACTTGATAAGGGATTAGTTTTTTGTCATGCTTTGATAAGGGAAAAGCACATTTTGTCATGCTTTGGTGATTCTTGAATTGCATTTTTTTTGGACTTAGTACCATATCTTCTGTATACAATTCAAGCATATTCATTTTTGTTCTACTACTTGAACTCTCTCTCTCTCTCTCTCTCTCTCTCTCTCTCTATATATATATATATATATATATATATATATATATATATATATATATATATATATATATATATATATATATATATATATATATATGACCACTCATGTAATTAAAAACCAATTAATGACATGTCATTGGTTTTCGGGACAGTGCAATCACGTGCCTTGCCTTTTTCGATTACTTCAAGTGGTTCGAATATCACTTTGCATGTGAGTGCCATCTTTTTTTTCCCTTTATGTGATCTGCGGTAGGAAGAGATTGCTAGTGGGCCTGTCATATGCTCGAGGAGGATATTTTGTGGTCTACTGCTGAAATTGAATGTTCAAATCTTTGAGCTCTAGATCTTTTTACATTTCTGCCATTTTTGTCTCACTGTCCTACAGTTAGATTTTTTGAGAGTATGTATATGCTGTGATCACTAGTTTTGTGTTGTATGCACCTCGATTAGTAGCTGAGAGTAATTTTTCTTGGTGACAGTCAATAGTTGAGATTGGCAAATTGTTGTTTTTTAGAGCTCAAAATTTGAATCTCACCTGTCATATTCAATTTATGAAGAGTATAGACCAAAGTAGCGGGACGGCCAAGATTGAATTCTTGAGTAACCCTACATCTGAGAGCAATAACACATTAACATGTTTTTGTTTGAGCAGATCTGTATCTAACCATATATACTAAGGCTCCAATGATTTTCGGAAGTGCTATACTGTAGTCGCATGTTTTTTATACCCCAAAACAGTCGTTTTGTCCATACCTCTATTTTTCGAATAGTTCTTTCATCGAGTCTCGCGCCTGTCCTAATCCCACTCGCTTTTTGCTGGTGGGGGGGGGGGGGACCAGAAGTGCAGAGCACTCGAGAGAGAGAGAGGATAGAGGAAAGGTGCACAGCGAGTGCCATCTCTTTTTTCTTTTCTTTCTGTGATCTGTGGTAGAGGAAGAGATGCTAGTGGGCATGTCATATGCTCGATGAGGATAAAATGTGGTCTACTACTGAAATTGAAAGGTCAAATTTTTTGAGCTCTATATCTTTGCATTTCTGTCATTTTGTCTCGCTGTCCTACAGCTAGTTTTTTTGAGAGTATATATACGCTGTGATCACTAGTTTTGTGTTGTTTGCACCTTGATTAGTAGCCGAGAGTATTTTTTTTGGTGACAGTCAATAGTTCAGATTGGCAAATTGTTGTTTTTAGAGCTCAAAATTTGAATCTCACTTGTCATATTCAATTTATGAAGAGTATAGACCAAAGTAGCGGGACGACCAAGATTGAATTCTTGAGCAACCCTACATCTGAGAGCAATAACACAATACATTTTTTTGTTGAACATATGCTGTATCTAACTATATATGCTAAGGCTCAAATTGATTTTTCGAAAGTGCTATACTATGTTTATGCATGTTTTTTACTGGTATAACCATATATCAATGCTTCAATTTACAGGAGATTTACTGAAGCATCATTTGTTTTGTTTTGTTTTTATGATTTTGCTTCTATTATGTTTTCAGTCCTGAATTGGTTCTTGTTTCTGAGTTGTGCTTGTGGCGTCTTCGGGAATATCATCATATTTTACCTAAGTTCGGTGGCTTGATCGGTTGATCTCCTTTTATTGACCTGATTTAATTATTTGCACATTATCTGAATCCATTTCTACTATAGTGTTTTGATAATAAATAGTTCTTCAGGATCTAGGATGGTTTACTGGTTGTTCGGTGGGGAATTGGCCAGCTATAGTTTTGTATATACCTTTGGTTTAGTAATGACCTGTTGTAGATATGTGTAATTCCTGGATGCATATTTAGTATTCCTCATAATTTGGAGTCCTTTGAGGGTTCTGTCCTAGCTAGTGGTTAACCAGGCAGTTAAGAGCTCCCTACGACAATCCTATAGGGACATTAGGAACATCAGTTTCTTTACTGTTTGTGGGTTATCCAAGAAGCTATCTTACTACTATGAGGATTTGTATGTACCTTTGGTTTTGAAGGTTAGCATCTTGCTCAATTAGTTTCAAATTAGTTTCAAATTTGTTTTGTAGAGAGGGAGTCAGATCAGGCTTCAAATTAGTTTCAAATTTGGATTATAGGGTTTTTGAGTTTGTTCCCATGTCATCAAATCGGGCTGTTCCATATGTAGATGTCCATAAGGTTGTGAATTTTGTGCGTATATGGCTAGATTTCATCTGTTTCCTAGCTTGTTTGGTTTATTTTTGAGATTCATTTGTCTGTATTATCTCATTTGTTCTAATTTTTACTCTCTTATCCATATGGCTTGTGAAATCTTGTGTATGTGTCCAGATTTTCATCTGTTCCCTTCCTTGTTTGATCGCCGTGGGGTTGGGTTGGTTTTTTCTTTTTGCTCTAGCTTTGTTGTGTTGGCAACTCCAGTTTGTTTCCTGCATGTGCCAGAGCAGCAAATCATGATAATTGAGGTTAATTTGTGTTAGGCACTCATCTTTGTTGCATGGCAATGCCTATAGGAGTAAGATCTTAATGTAAAGTCTCAAATATTAGGAGTTTTGCAATAAAATTCCCAAGCTGTCAGTTTTGTTACCTTTTGTTGTTTCCTGCATGTGCCAGAGCAGCAAATCATGATAATTGAGGTTAATTTGTGTTAGGCACTCATCTTTGTTGCATGGCAATGCCTATAGGAGTAATATCTTAATGTAAAGTCTCAAATATTAGGAGTTTTGCAATAAAATTCCCAAGCTGTCAGTTTGTTTCCTTTTGTTGTTTATTGCATGTGCCAGAGCAGCAAATCATGATAATTGAGGTTAATTTGTGTTAGGCACTCATCTTTGTTGCATGGCAATGCCTATAGGAGTAAGATCTTAATGTAAAGTCTCAAATATTAGGAGTTTTGTAATAAAATTCCCAAGCTGTCAGTTTTGTTACTCATTGTATACATGAGCACTAACATGAAATTAAAACAACAAAATTACATATAGGGAAAGCACATTTTGCAATTGTCCATATTACAATAGTCTTTTTCTTTTTTGCAAATGTATTTGTCGAAAATTGTATGAGCTAGACGATTACAGAGAATAATTGTGTTGTCATTCCAGTAGTGTCCTTCTATATCATACTTCTAAATTCAAATGTCATATTTTCTCTGATCTTTCAGTCGAGTAATTTTCCATCTTCTCCTGGCCGCATTGTAGCCTTCTGAACTTCAGTATTCTCTACATCTCCTTGAGTGTTGCATGCTCCTTGGCCTTCTTTTTTGACTGTCCTCCTAAAGGAAATTCAAAATACAAACATTAGTTTTGAACATTTGCATATGTGTTTTTTAAACAATTTTTTTTTACAAAATTACCTTGTTTGTTTGCTTTATTCATGTTTTGCCTCTTCTTCTTGGGAAGTTCAATTTCAATGTGCTTCAGTTTGCATGTTGCAAAGTTGTGATCAGTTTCTCCACAGTGACTACAGTGATATATTTCCTTCTCTTTAATCCTATCAATTAAACTTTTAAATCTTGTTGATGGTCTTCCTTTAGTCCGGGCAACATCCGGATCTACAAGATTGATCTGTCCAATCGCTGAACTTTCATCTGCTGCAACATCATTTGCATTTTTGTCATTTGTTGCTTTGTCCATGTATTGTTCATGCAATTCTTTGTCAACTGCAACTATGTTCAGATGGTTTTCAATCCTCGATATCTCTTCCATGAGGTAATTATATGTTGCACATGTCTTAGATCCTTTTGATGCTAAATCAGCAAACCTTCTAGAAAGGACATTAAACCTTAAGGTCGAATTTTCGCATCTGTATTCATTGCATTAATTCGACAACTTTGTTGACTTTCTTCCTCCATCTATCAATAATGTATCTGTGCAGGATTTTTGTGAGGTCAAGGAAAAGAATTACTCTCGGTATATGTGAACACAATATACCATCCTTATGAAATTTGGCACATATGCAGCTAAGATCCTCTCTGGTAAGTCTACTAGTACGATGTATTTCTGTGTCTCCATTCCTTTTTCCTGTAATTTAATGCTTGGAAAACTTCATAAACCTTGGATGGTTCTAGTTCATCAATCAAGTCCGTGGTATCTTTGAGTTGCTTTTGGAACTTTTAAATATATTCTGTTGTAAAGCTGCATAGCTTGCTCCTCAATGTAATATTCGGACCATATTTGTTTTGGTTCTCTGGATCTGCATTCATGGTTGTCTTTTTCCTCGGTGGTGAAAATTGTATCTATCAATCTATCATACTCTTTGAGGAAGCTAGTAACACTGTACTGTGGACCAACATTCCTTTTGATCCTTGCATTTGTACCTTCGCTCAGTGCGGTGCTTTCTATAAAAGGACAGAAGTTTTTTTTTAAAGTATACTGGAACAAACCTCTCTCTAGTCAGCCACATCTGTTGGAAATACTTGATGTTTTGTATTTGATATTTTTCAATCATTTCTTGCCAAAGCTTTTCAAATTCATCAGTTGTTAGACAGTTGTGGATAATGTCTTGAAAATCCTCAAACAATTCATGGTTCCTAGAAAAGCATTTCCCACCCTTCTCAACTGCTTTCTTGATGTGTGGAACAGACAATTTCTATGTGTTGTGTTTGGAAATATTTGAGATATTGCTGATCTCATCGCTCCATCCAGTCGATTATTATTGTCAATGGCTCTTGCCCTCCCATGGTGTTAGGAATGTGGTGAACAACCATTTGAATGTGTCTCTGATTTCATCTAGTATGAATGCACACCAAATATACATGTGTTCCCATGCCTGTGATTCCAACAAATGGTGCAAATGGCAGATTGTATCTATTAGTTTGATAGGTTGTGTCAAAGCTAACACAATCCCCATATTGAGCATAATATTCTCTTGATCTGCCATTTGTCCAAAACATATTTCTGACTTTCTTATTCTCATCCAAATCAAAAGCATAATAGAACCTTGGATCATCTTTCTGTGTATTGCTGAAATATTCTAGAACTTGCACCATGTCATTAGTTGTTGTCTCTCTGTTAATTGATGTTCGAAGATTGCTAACATCTTTTTTTGTGTAAGGCAATGCTGTCAAGCCACCACGCAGAAATGATAGAATCGAGATCATGCTTCTTGTCGGTATGTTACACTCTTTTAATGTCCTTATCAATCTCTTCTCCTCTGGTGTCATGTATTTATGCGATCTCATGAATCTTGTCTCTGAATTTGGACTCAGATCATGGTTGTGGTCTAAATCAAGCCTTGTTATGTACCATATTTCATTTGTTTTTGTCACAACCATAACACACTCACAATTGGTCTTTATCAAAACATTTGTGTCCCTTTCTTTTGTTACTTTCTCCTGTTTTTGCTTTTTTGTAACTCCATGCCTATTGCACTTGTATGTGACTCTTGTGACCCCATCATCCCTCTTTTTGCCTGTGCTGTGATAGGTATGTGTAAGGACCACTGAAAATCCTGATAGGAAAGCATAAAAATTGAAAAAGTGGTGTGCTTCTTCTGCTGTTTTGAATTGCATCCCCATTGCAGGAGTGTACTTGCTATCTATCTGTACATTATTGCCCTGTTTTGCTGCTTGCTCTTCAAGAATTAAGAAATTTTCAATGTCATCTTCATCTAGCAGTCCAGTTTGCTCTGTTTCATTTACGACTTCTATTTGGTGTGCTTCATTGTTCATATGAAATGATGGTTCAGTTCTAATGTCATCATCCTCATCTGGCCCCAAAAGCAATGTTTCATCCAAGAATTAGAGTTTTGTATCCTATGTTAGCATGTATAGAAGATAGTATTTTTTTAAGTATGATATCATACCTTGCCATTTTCCATTGATTTTAACATGTCCAAAGACCAATAATGGGGAGTTTCATCTTCACTGTCTACATGCATGTCCTGACAATAATCTGTATGCCCTATTTGCATACCTGAGTAGTCATCATTTATCCTGCTGCTTGTCATTATCATTGAATTCTGGATACATACAGAATTCTAGTTAGTACTTCCACGGGGAAACATAATTTATCCTGTAAATATACATGTTAGTACCTGAAAACTGGCAGGGGCATTCAAAAAATCAGTGCATGCTCCTAATTCGTCCTGCAAAAGCACCAAATGAATGCAGGTCAGTTTTTTTGTGCCATTCTCACTGGTTGACTCAAAATATTTGCATGTGTTTTATTTTTTGTTGTTCCATGTCTGTTTTTCTCACTTGGGATTTTGGGTAAATTGATTCAGTGCTATTAATCATCTGCTGCATCAAAGTCGTAAATGGTAGATGCACTCCCTTCGGCAAAAAAAATGACAGTTAAATGTATAGCCAGGATTTTTTTATGTTCTCTCAGTGAATTTTTTGTCTCTATGTACTTACTGTTCCCGAAGTATAATTCAAGAGTTGCAATTCATCATACGTCAGATATGTGTCTGTAGTTTTGTGAGGTGTCGTCAGATCTTTAGTTATTGTATTGTCAGTATGAATCCCTGAGCTCACCTGTAAAATAAGTTGGTTTCACATAGTTTACAATCTGAAAGCACTAACCTGTATAATTATCATTTTTTTGTGATAATTTTGAAACTTACCTTCATCCCATCAACATTGACTGGTATTGATATAGCAAGATCTGAATGGTTTCCTGTTGTTTTTTTTAAACAAGGAACAATTTGTTTTTGTTAGGTTCTCATGATATTTTGTAGTAGTGACATAACTAAGGAACACGTTGGTAACCATTTTGGTGAAACATTGAAATAAGTTTTGTTTGGTGAAACACAGTACAGATAAACATATACACGAAATACTTATTTATGTTTTGTTTTCTTCAGTTATGATGGAACATCAATGTTTGCTCAATATATTACATTGTTACATTCAGTTATCATGGAACATCAATTTTTTGATTCAGAACTATTACATTGTTAGTAATAATATACATTGTTAATTTTACTATAAAATCTTATTACAATGTTAATACTAATATACAATCTTACTCACAGAGAAATTTTAACTCTTAACTTTTTTGTGTGCACGGCTGAACTCAAGTCGTTATCACTGTTAGACAATTAGCTTTGTTAAGCTCTTGTTAGCACTGTATACATACATGTTTTGTTAGCACTGTTAAACTTTTTTGATTTGTTTGCACTGATTGTTTTGTTAGCACTGTAAAACCTAATGTTTTGTTTGCAGTTACATGTTAATCCATACATTTAAATGATTTTAATTGTTTTGTTAGCACTTGTAAACTTGTTTTGTTTGCAGTTACATGTTAATCCATACATTTAAATGATTTTAATTGTTTTGTTAGCACTTTTAAACTTGTTTTGTTAGCAGTTACATGTTAATCCATACATTTAAATCATTTTAATTGTTTTGTTAGCACTTTTAAACTTTTTTTTGTTAGCACTAATGCAGTTGCGTGCCTTTGCCTAGTTTTTTCGAATACTTCAAGTGATTTCGAATATCACTGCACAGTGAGTGTCATCTTTTTTCTTTCTTTCTGTGATTTGCGGTAGGGGGGAAGAGATGCTAGTTGCCTTGACATATGCTCGATGAGGATAATTGTGGTCTAATACTGAAATTGAGTGTTCAAAAATTTTGAGCTCTAGATCTTTTTGCATTGCTGTCATTTTTGCCTCACTGACCTACAGTTTTTAATTTTTGTTAGCAGTTACTCCTGATGGTTGTTTTGTTTTGTTTAAACAAGCTTGTTTTTTGTTTGGAAGATTATACCTTCCTGTGATTATACATTGTTGGGACTTTATCTAATGTTGTATAGGCTGCAAGGTTTAAGAGATTACTGAAGCATCATCTGTTTTGTTTTGGTCTTAGATAATCATGAAATACTGAATACATCCCGGAAATTTGAATCACTTACATGTTAATCCATGCATTTGATTTCAAATATCACTGCACAGTTTTGTGATCACTAGTTTTGTGTTGTCTGCACTTGATTAGTAGCCGAGAGTATTTTTTTTGGTGACAGTCAATAGTTGAGATTGGCAAATTGTTGTTTTTAGAGCTCAAAATTTGAATCTCACTTGTCATATTCAATTTATGAAGAGTATTGACCAAAGTAGCGGGACGGCCAAGATTGAAATCTTGAGCAACCCTACCATCTGAGAGCAATATCACAACACATTCTATTTGTTGTACATATGCTGGATCTAATCATATACGGTGAGGCTTCAATGAGATTTAGTATGCAGATTCTCATGTGTTTCCTGTCTAATTTTTTATATTAGAAGGTTAGTTTTGTGTTAGCACTTACATGTTAATGCATGCATTTGTTATCATTTTAATTGTTTTGTTTGCACTGTTAAACTTTTTGATTTGTTAGCACTGATTTTTTGTTTGCACTGTTAAACCTTAATGTTAAACCTAATTTCTGTTTGCAGTTACATTGTTTTAAGAGATTACTGAAGCATCATCTGTTTTGTTTTGGTCTTAGATAATCATGAAATACTGAATACATCCCTGAAAATTGAATCACTTACATGTTTATCCTAATTTTTGTTAGCACTGTTAAACATTAATGTTAAACATAATTTTTGTTAGCACGTATATATGTAACCTTAATGGAACATCAGTTTTTTAATTGTATGTATGCACATATATATGTAAGTATGCACATATATATGTATGTTTTGGAACTTGTCCGAATATATCCATGTAAATTGAAGCATTGATATATGATATATGTAACCATAATTTGAGAAGATTTTTATATACTTCTCCGTGTATATATGCCCAGTACCATGTGTTTTTTAATCTTATACCATGTGGTTTCTTTTTGATATATTTGAGATGATATATTTTGTTTTTTCTTTTTGATTTGGCAGTTTCTTTGAATATATCCATGTAAAATATAAAATGTAAAATGTGAATGGCAGATTCTTTGAATATATCCATGTAAAATATATGTTTGTTATCAGGTTTTGTCTGATTAAACTTCCTGATGTATATGTGCATGGCAGATTCTTGAATATATCCATGTAAAATGTACATGGCAGATATAAGTTTCCTGTTTAAACTTCCTGATGTATATGTGCATGGCAGATTCTTGAATATATCCATGTAAAATGTACATGGCAGATATAAGTTTCCTGATGTATATGTGCATGGCAGATTCTTTGAATATATCCATGTAAAATATAAAAATGTAAAATGTGCTTGGCAGATTAAACTTCCTAATGTATATATGCATGGCAGATTCTTGAATATATTCCTGATTGAACTTTTTTCTTGAACATATCCATGTAAAATGTAGCATCGATATATGTTTGTTATCAGGTTTTTTCAAGAAGGCTATACCTTCCTGTGATTATTTTTTTTTGCATGGCAGATTCTTGAGTGCATGTGGAATTTACATGACCACTAACTATTTTTTTTTTGTTGCTAGTGCTTACTGCAGGTGTTGATGCAATCAGATCAAATGAAAGGAGCTAGCAAGGTATGATTCTGAATGCTGATTTCTCAGGTTTTTTTCTGAAGTCAAATTGAAGCAAAAACTTGGTGGGTTTTACGCAATGTACCTTGGTTTTGTTCTGGAACCCTACTTTTTGCTTCTAATATCTCTCGGTTCCCTGAATCCCATTGCAGTTGCTCCGTTTCTTCTTGATCGGCGCCACCATCCAAACCATTGTCTTGCTGCATGGCTGCGTGTATCTGGCTGTGTTGCTCTTTTCTTCAATCAGTTGGTATCTGCATTGGGAACCCTCTTAATCTCTCCTCTCTTTTCTTTCTAGAATTTGCTTTTTTTCCCCTTTTACTGGATCTCGTCGTCGACAAGCCTTTTTATATGTTTCTTGGGTGTCAAGTTGATGCTTTTGTACAACGTTTCTATTCGTGGGCTATGTAATTTGTACCGTGAGAACTAATTTTGAATGGATTTGTGTTGTTGGGCCTTTTTGTTCATCTTTTTTTCCCCGTGCTTAGCGTGATAAAAGAACGGCCACAAAGCCCACATGCAGTACGACAAAGCAGATGATCAAAAACCCACAATTTTGAAGCTGACAGGGTTGTGGAGTTGTGGATGCTGATCCGTTATGGGGCATAAACAAAACGAGGCCCAAACTGAATTGAGGGCCCGTTAAGAATCTGACACGGCACCACGCAGCTTTTTGTGCACAAATCTCATACGTCCATCTTGCAATCGTGCGGTACAGATGTTGACTGTTTTTGGCGTTGAAAACAGTCAGTTATTGTATAGACAGTCCCAAGATTATAGGGTCTCATATAGGCAACTTAAGAGATAAATTACTGTAGAAGTTGTGTATAAATGACGTGAAGAGATACTATAGATAACAATTATTTATACAAATATAAATGCTCTAACCGTGCGGCTAACGAAAAAACAACAATATCCACACTATGTGTGTGAGTTCGCCAGATCCCGCATCTCACCTGCCATCTCAGCGTCTCCTCTACTCGACGTAGCGATCGTGTCACGCTTGCCCGCGCATTTGTGCCGCACCAAGCCGCCAACTGCCAAGGCAGCCATACACGATAGCGCACGCCGCACGGAGTCGTTAGCTCGCTTCGGTTGCCCAAGACCCAAGTTTGGAATGCATAATAGTAAAACATAGGGATTGAAAAATAGCAAAGGGATAGGAAAGGAATACAGGGTAAAAAAGTGGGTTGAAAAATAGATAGGAAAGGAATGCAAGGTAAAACAGTTGAAAAACAGATAAAAATATATGAATTATTATTTGGAGCACATGAATAAGGGCCTATTTGGTATAACTCATGCACCCAACTTTTTGTTTGGATCTTGTAGAGCTACGTCAAATACTCAGCTTCCCAAAACAACCAAATTCTGACTACGCAAAGAGTAAAGGTAGAAATGAACTAGCAACAAGAAGCAACTGTTGGATGGATTCTCGTGGGAAGCTAGCATATCTAAAACAAAAGTACCCTTTGAAGTTGAAAATAATTACCCACAAAATACCATCCACCTACCCCCTCACCCCTCCCTACTAGGGCTGTAAAAAAGCTCGAGACTTATGAGCTATTCAAGCTCAGCTTGTACTAGGCTCGATTTGAGCTCGGCTCGAACTTTAAACGAGCAGAACTTGAGTTTGATCTCGAGCTCACGAGCTTTACCAAGCTGAACTCGAATAGTTCACGAGTCTCGATTGAAGCTTAAATAGTGATACATATTAACTCTTATCAATCTTACTCGAGCCGAACTCAAGCTCAATCTTTTCTTATTGTTGAAAATTAGTGTATATTTGAATTATTTTGCCTGTTACCAAGCTTACTCGAGTCGAACTCAAACTTTTTTATTGTTGAAAATTAGTACATAATAAATTATTTTAATTGTTATCAAGCCTCAACGAGCCGAGCTCAAGACTACTCGAGCTTAGGCCGAGCTGAGCTCGAGCCCAATTCTAGGCTCAGATCCTAACTCGAGCTCGGCTTGAGCTACTATCGACCTCAAGCTTAGAAGGCCAGGCTCACTCGAGCTCGGCTCATTTACAGCCCTACTCCCTACCTCAAGCCCCCAACTCTGTTCGCTCGGCGCCTCCCCATCTGTTTGCTAGCTCCACCCACTGTTGCCCCCTCCTCTACATCTGTAGCCACACCCCTCCCCCTATTGGTCACCGCCTCCCCTCCCCCACACTCATCATTATCGTCCCTACATCCGTCCACCCACCATTGTCCCCATTCTCCCATCCGCCGCTATGCCCCTCCCCCAATAGTCACGCGCCGTTGTTGGCCCTACAGTACACCGCTGCTTGCCCTGAAAGCCTTGTGGCGCCCGCTGACCTTGCCATGTTGCCACTGTCGCTGGATCCGACCATCTCTGCCTACATGGGCGAGAAGGTGCAAATCAGGTGATATGGGCTTGCCTGATCTTCGTCGATGTAGAATCAAGATACTCACATATATACTTCCAATCATAGTGATCCTCTATTGCTAATACAAGAATAAACACTCTTTAATTCGTGAGAACACACGTGCTGGACTTCACGACCACTAAGCGAAATTTTATTGTGCTTTTAATTCCCAGTGAAAAAGTTGAATGATCTCAATTATCGAAGAACTCTTAATTCCTCTCATGAACATGGTTCTACCATGCTTGGAAAAACAAGAACCGAAATCAACCTATTAACTCATAATATATGGTCTCTCCAACAATGAGGACATGCGGCCATATATATGGTGCCCCCTATACATCACACATTCACACGCATGGTCTAAAGCCGACTGATTTGATTCGGTCGGGGGTGGCCGAATTGACTACTCTCTGTTTTGAGAAACCGAACTCTTTGCTGCCTATTCAAGTAAACTAATTAAGGCTCGGACTTGATTAGCCAAACGTGATTCAGACTTCTAGCTAAAAGACATCACATGGCTGAAGAGTTGGGCTTCGCCGCTTCGGCCACACATTGGCACGCAGGCCTGGAGCTTTTCCTTGTATCTCGTGCATGCATGCAGCATAGCTTCTTGCTTTCTTTTCCCTTGATTTCTTTACACGCTTCACTTCTTAATTTGCACCAGACCGCACGCACTCAATCCAGCCATGCACACATGCAACACGCGCATGCAGCCCTTCCTTTAATTCCACTCAACAACAAACGTCCTCCTTCAATTCTTTTCCACGCATGTGTTATCTTCTTTTGACGGCCTTCCTCCTATATCTTCCACTGGACACCAACTTCACTTATGGACTTGAACACCAGCTTCCGTTAGTTCTATATTAAAGTACTTTAAAGTTTTAATTCTTTACGATTTTTATTGTTGCTTTTAATCCTTACTTTGGGGATCATGTTCCATAGTAGTATCCCAGATTAGCTGTATGTGGGATGCTACAGATTCTTTGAGGAATAACTCTCGTTCTCACTCTCTCAATCTTCTTGGGAGTTTGTACTTCATTTTTGTGTGACCTGAGAAGGAAGAGTAGCTCATACTCAGTGTTTGGCATATCAGACGTCATGAAATACAAGCAGTTACTAACGCCACCGCAGCAGTTGCGAATCCCTGGAACTGGAAGACGTATGGACGGGACAACATCAAGTGGCGCGCCGCGCGCGGGCCCGGTCGATCCTGCGCGCTCCTTATTCCAACGATAGGCGTGCCTTTATTCCTTGCTTCTTTTTTGACAATCCTTTATTCCTTGCAAACGCTCAAAGAGGCTTCTACTGAGCCTCAAAACTCAAATTTGAGGCTTGAGCTAAAAACGAGCTCCAGTGAGAGCCCTACTAGAGCCCTCAAATTTGAGGAGGCCCTCAAATCACCCTCCCACCCCTCATTCCTAGGGGCCCCCTACTCCAGCCCTCATTTTTCAGCTTTCCTCGTTTTTTGTGGAACATTTGTGCTTTCAATTCAAATTCGGAACAAATTTGAATTTAAATTTGAATATTCGTATTTGAATTCATATTTGAATTCGGAACAAATTTGAATTTAAATTTGAATGTTATGTGAAGAACTTTGTGCTTTCAATTTAAATTCGGAACAAATTTGAATTTAAATTTGAATATTCGTATTTGAATTCGGAACAAATTTGAATTTAAATTTGAATGTTATGTGATGAACTTTGTGCTTTCAATTTAAATTCGGAACAAATTTGAATATTCGTATTTGAATTCGGAACAAATTTGAATTTAAATTTGGATGTTATGTGATGAACTTTGTGCTTTCAATTTAAATTCGGAATAAATTTGAATTTAAATTTGAATATTTGTATTTGAATTCATATTTGTGCTTTCAATTTAAATTCGGAATAAATTTGAATATTCGTATTTGAATTCGAAACAAATTTGAATGTTATGTGAAGAACTTTGTGCTTTCAATTTAAATTCGGAACAAATTTGAATTTAAATTTGAATATTCGTATTTGAATTCGGAACAAATTTGAATTTAAATTTGAATGTTATGTGATGAACTTTGTGCTTTCAATTTAAATTCGGAACAAATTTGAATATTCGTATTTGAATTCGGAACAAATTTGAATTTAAATTTGGATGTTATGTGATGAACTTTGTGCTTTCAATTTAAATTCGGAATAAATTTGAATTTAAATTTGAATATTTGTATTTGAATTCATATTTGTGCTTTCAATTTAAATTCGGAATAAATTTGAATATTCGTATTTGAATTCGAAACAAATTTGAATGTTATGTGATGAACTTTGTGCTTTCAATTTAAATTCGGAACAAATTTGAATATTTGTATTTGAATTCATATATTTAAATATTGTCCCTCATTGTGAAATCATAAATATTTTATTATGTATTGTGCTTTTGTCCCATACATATGCATATAGTGTGTGAGGAAATAGAGGAATTGAGAAGTAGGGCCCTGTTTGAGGGCTCTGCTGAGTGCACTAAAACAGGGCCTCAAAAGTAGGGAGCCTCAAATGAAAAGTAGGGGCCTGCTTTGAGAGGCCATCTTTGCTGAGTTGCTCTTAGGTACTTGCTTTGAGCTCTCGACCCGTCTTTAGTTGATCCTCTTCTCCTCCACGGCCCTCTCCATCCACTGTCTTCTGGACTCATTCCATTTCTCAAGAACTGCTGCTGTGGTTGATGATGGATGCTGTGGCGACTGTACTTTGGCTGGCGCAAACCATCCTGGAGACCCTTTTCACCGGCAAGCTGGAGGTGTGGATTCGACAAGTCGGGCTTGCCGATGACATCGACAAGCTCAGGTTCGAGATCGAGAGAGTCGAGATGGTGGTTTCTGCTGTGAATGGGAGGGCGATCGGGAATAAGCCGCTGGCCCGATCTCTCGCTCGTCTCAAGGAGCTTCTGTACGACGCCGATGATGCGGTCGACGAGCTAGACTACTACAGGCTCCAACAGCAGGTCGAAGGAGGTACGGGTAAACGCGTGTATGCATCCATTATTTGTTCATAACTAAACGCCGTTATGTATTACAATACCTCTAAAACTAAAGATAGAGTTGTATTTTTTATCCAACTTCAATGCTTATATTTTGACTAAAAATATAATTGTATTTTTCATACTACTTTAATAGCTCTCGCATGCCCCGAAAGCGCGGATGGACATGGAGCGGAGCAAGTAGAGAAACCGAGGGGCAACGCTGATATACCGAGTAGCAGCGGCGGCAAAAAACGGTCAAAGGCATGGGGGCACTTCGATATCACCGAAGAAGAGAACGGAAAGCCTGTGAAAGCAAAATGTATTCACTGTCACAAAGAGGTCAGGTGCGGATCCGACAAAGGGACATCGGTTTTGCACAACCATCTCAAGAGTGACAGTTGTAAGAAAAAACGTGGAGCAAGTGACCAACAACCAAACACTTGCAGGTACGGTATATAATTCATAACGTACGTTTCCTTAGGATTTGAATTTAAACCCTTGCATCGGCACATTTCTTTTAGTATTGAAATATTTTTTCGCAAATTTCACCACAGCTCCCCTTTTATATGGTACTTGAGTTTTTCTAAATTTTAGTAAATCAACCTCTTACATAAAAAAAAAAGGATTGGTTCAGACCAAGTCCACAATTTCAAACTGTTTTAGAATGTATATCGAGTTTAATTCATCAGAGCAACTCCCCCAGGAATATTAATGTGGCTATGAGATTTGCTAAGTTCTACATCTGTACAAATTGACCTACCACGATCCTTTTCTTCATGCAGTATTGCTGACGGTATAGCAAATGGTACCCCAGCTGGTGATTCAAGCAGCAGAAAGAGGAGGAGAATGAATGAGGAGTCAACACACAACACTGCAGCTAATGCACACCACTGGAATGAGGCTGAATTTTCCAATAGGATAAAAGAAATAACCCGTCAGTTACAAGACATCCGAGGGGCTGTGAGTGAGGTTCTCAAGTTACATGGATCAGACTCTGTTGCAAGCACAAATCAGTACCGGAGGACAAGATCAGATGTGTGCCCAAGAACATCAAGTCTTCTTCAGGGGAAAATATATGGGAGAGATGCAGAGAAGAACTCCATCGTAAAGATGATTGCAACTGATGAATATGACCGCATAACTGTACTGCCTATTGTAGGCATTGGAGGAGTTGGGAAGACAGCTCTTGTTCAACATGTGTACGATGATTTGACAGTGAAAAATAACTTTGAGCGGATATGGGTTTGGGTGTCTGACAACTTTGACGAAGTGAGGCTCACAAGGGAGATGTTAGACTTCGTTTCTCAAGACAGACATGAAGGATCTCCTCAAAAAAAAGAAAGGCGTGAAGGAATAAACAGCTTTGTGAAGCTTCAGGAGATCTTGAAGGGACATATGGAGTCCCAGTCGAAAAAGTTTCTGCTTATTTTAGATGATGTCTGGGATAACATGGACGATTACCGATGGAACAAACTGTTGGCTCCTTTGAAATCAAGTCGTGCAAAGGGTAATGTGATCCTTGTGACAACTAGAATTTTGTCTGTTGCACAAAGGATATGCACAGTTGAACCGATTAAGTTAGGTGCTTTGGCAGATGAGGATTTTTGGTTATTGTTTAAAGCATGTGCATTTGGTGATGAGAACTACGATGGGCATGTAGGTCTAAGAACCATAGGCCGGCAAATAGTAGACAGGTTACAGGGCAACCCATTAGCAGCGGAAACTGCAGGGGCACTATTAAGAGAGCATCTTACCATTGATCATTGGAGTAAAATTCTGAAGAACGAAGATTGGAAATCCCTGCAACTCAGTAGAGGCATCATGCCTGCTTTGAAGTTTAGCTATGATCAGCTGCCCTACCATTTACAGCAATGTTTCTCGTATTGTTCTATATTCCCCAACAAATATCAGTTTCTAAGCAAGGAGTTGATTCACGTTTGGATTGCACAAGGATATGTGAATGGTGGCCATTCAAGTAAGAGGTTGGAGGAGGTAGGACAGGACTATCTGTTTGATTTGGTGAACTTGGGCTTCTTCCAGCAAGATGAAAGAAAAATGTTACCTCTAGTCAATCAAACACGCTATGTCATGTGTGGTCTTATGCATGATTTTGCTATGGTGGTTTCAAGAACTGAATGTGCAACTATAGATGGTCTACAGTGCAATGAAATGTTGCCAACTGTACGCCATTTGACAATAGTAACTGATTCTGCATATACCGAAGATCCTCATGGGAACATACTTCGCAATGAGAAGCTTGAGAAAAAAATGCTCGATGTAGTTACATCAGTGAGGAAACTGAGGACATTGGTGTTAATTGGGCAGTATGATCCCTCTTTTCTCCAACGGTGTCAAAATTTCTTCAAAGAAGCACTGCATTTACGTGTGCTGCAAATTTCTACAAAATGTGCTGGTTTTAATTCTTTTCTGTGCAATGTGGCAAATCCTTCCCATCTCCGGTATCTAAAACTCAAGGCTGGTGAGGAGGACGGGGCTTTGCCTCAAGTTTTGACCAAGTTTTTCCATCTTCAAGTATTGTATGTTGGCTCATACACTAAACTTACTATATCTAATGGTGTTAACAATCTAGTTAGCCTACGGCATCTTGTTGCAGAAGAGGACGTGTGCTCTTCCATTGCTAACATTGGTAAGATGACCTCTCTTCAGGAACTGCACAATTTTAGTGTTCAAAATTCCAGCGGCTTTGAGATTACTCAACTTCAATCCATGAACGAGCTTGTACAACTTGGGGTGTCTCAACTCGAAAATGTTAAAACTCGGGAGGAGGCTTATGAAGCAGGACTGATAAACAAACAACACTTAGGAAAGCTGCACTTGTCCTGGAAAGATACCTTGTCCTCTGAATTTTCTATAGACATAGAAGCAGAAGATGAGAGCTCGCCAATGGATGATAGTGGCCCAAGCTCTGAACCTTCTAGAGACACAGCTAGAGAGGTGCTCGAGGGTCTTGAACCACATCACAACCTAAAGCATCTACAAATATCTGAGTACGATGGTGCTACTTCTCCAGCATGGCTTGCCAATTCACTTACCTCTTTGCAGACTCTTCATCTAGAGTGTTGTGGAAAATTGCAAATAATTCCATCTCTGGAGCGGCTTCCATTTCTTAGAAAGTTTAAGCTGAGGAATATGCTTAATGTAACAGAAGTATCAATTCTTTCCTTGGAGGAGCTGGTGTTAATTAAAATGCCTAAGTTGGAGAGATGTTCCTGCACTTCCTTGAGGGACTTGAACTCTAGTTTAAGGGTTCTGAGGGTAACGAGGTGCCCTGTACTGAAGGTCTTTCCGTTGTTTGACCGCCAGATATTCAAAATCGAGCAGAAGTCATGGTTGTCCAGTCTTGGGGAACTCATTATCCACAAATGTCCTCAGTTGCTAGTGCCACACCCTCTACCTCCTTCAACTAGTGTTTCTAAATTATCCATCTATAGGGTTTCAACACTTCCATCGATGGAGGGGTCATCCAGCGGAACATTAACAATCGGGGTTCCTGAGTATTCTGATCCTGAAGAGTGTATTGATGAGCATTCCGATGAGCTGACGACGCTGGATGGCAAAATGTTGTCGTTCCGTAACCTGAGGTTCCTAACTCACTTGAGAATAGCAGGTTGCCGAAATCTAACATCTATTTCGTTTGAAGGATTAAGGCAACTCATCTCTTTAAAGAGTTTGGAAATAGAAGATTGCGAAAAACTTTTCTCTTCGCATGTGCTGCCACAGGATACCCACGAAGATCTGGCAGCTGCAAATTGCAATACACTCCCATCTCTCGAACGTCTTCGTATTGGATCATGTGGAGTAACGGGAAAGTGGCTATCTCGAATGCTGCGACACGTGCAGGCCCTAAAGGAGTTATATTTAGAGTACTGTAAGGAGATAGGATTGTTAATGGTAGAAGAAGAAGAAGAAAACAGTCAATCAAATCTTATATCATCTCCGGATTATTCGTCATCGACAAGCTCAGTTCCAGACGGACTCTTGTGCATCCCGTTAAATCTCATCTCCTCTCTGAAGAAGATATCTATTGAGGGATGCCAAGATCGAGATCTAACATCTTACGCGAGCAAGGATGTCTTCGCTGGATTTACCTCCCTTGAGGAGCTGACAATTTGTCATTGCCCCGAATTGCTCCCGTCTTTGGTGCATAAAAACGGAAATGATGACCAGGCGAACGGAAGATGGCTCCTCCCGCAATCACTTGTAAAACTTAACATCGATTATTCCCCAGAAACGCTGCAGCCCTGCTTCCCGGGGAATCTCACCTGCCTCAAAATATTACAAGTACACGGGAGCCCAAGTTTGAAATCTCTACAGCTGCATTCCTGCCCAGCACTGGAACAGTTGGAGATTGGTGGTTGCAAGTCGCTCGCTTCACTGGAGGGCTTGCAATTCCTGGGGAACCTTAAGGGCTTGAAAGTATCTATGAACCTAAGTTTGAAATTTCTACAGCTGCATTACTACAAAGCACTGGAGGAGCTAACAATTCATCATTGTGAATCACTCGCCGCACTAGAGGGCTTGCAATCCTTGGGGAACCTTAAGGCCTTGAAAGTATCTGGGAGCGGAAGTTTGAAATTTCTACAGCTGCATTCTTGCACAGCACTGGAGGAGCTGACAATCGAAGGTTGTGGATCGCTCGCCGCACTAGAGGGCCCGCAATCCCTTGGCGGTCTCAGGCATTTGAAGGTATCGACGAGCCATACCTTGGAGTTTCTGCAGCTGCATTCATGCACAGCACTGGAAGAGCTGACAATTCATGATTGTGCATCATTCACCGCACTAGAGGGCTTGCAATCCTTGGGGAACCTTAAGGCCTTGAAAGTATCTTGGAACGGAAGTTTGAAATTTCTACAGCTGCATTCTTGCGCAGCACTGGAGGAGCTGACAATCGAAGGTTGTGGATCGCTCGCCGCACTAGAGGGCTTGCAATCCCTGGGGAACCTTAAGGCCTTGAAAGTATCTGGGAGCAGAAGTTTGAAATTTCTACAGCTGCATTCTTGCACAGCACTGGAGGAGCTGACAATCGAAGGTTGTGGATCGCTCGCCGCACTAGAGGGTTTGCAATCCCTGGGGAACCTTAAGGCCTTGAAAGTATCTGGGAACGGAAGTTTGAAATCTCTACAGCTGGATTTCTGCACAGCACTGGAAGAGCTGACAATTCATCATTGTGGATCGCTCGCCGCACTAGAGGGCTTGCAATCCCTTGGCGGCCTCAGGCGTTTGGTGGTATACATGTGCCCCGGCTTGAGTTTCTCAAGGCAGGGCTACGAACTATGCCCTCGACTGGAAAGGCTCGTGATGGATGAGCCCTCTGCCCTTACCACGTCGTTCTGCAAGCACCTCACCTCCCTCCTAAGCCTAGGGCTTCGCTTTCCATTTTGCAGTAGGGATGTGATGAGCCGCCTTACAGATGAGCAAGAAGAAGCGCTTCAGCTCCTCACGTCTCTGCAAGAGCTCCAATTTTGGTGGTTCAAGGATCTCATAGATCTTCCTGCGGGGCTGCACAGCCTTAGCTCCCTCAAGCGGTTAGAGATCCTTAGTTGTCCAGGCATCTCGAGGCTGCCGGAAAAGGGCCTCCCACCTTCGCTGGAACAACTGGACATCCGCGGGTGCAAAGAGGAGCTAAATGAACACTGCAGGATGTTAGCAACTAGCAAGCTAAAGGTCCAAATTATTCTCCACGGCTTCATTCCTGCACATCTCTCCGAGAGCTGACAATACAACTATACGGATCGCTCGCCGCACTAGAGGGCTTGCAATCCCTTGGCGGCCTCAGGCGTTTGGTGGTATACGGGTGCCCCGGCTTGAGTTTGTCAAGGCAGGTCTACGAGCTATGCCCTCGACTGGAAAGGCTACCTGCACAACAAGCTGCCGGCTGCCCCTTTTATTTTCAGTTTTTTCAGGTATGCAGTACACTATACATCATGCTGTCTGCACAAATCTATGGATAGCATACGCCGTCATTGTTCTCCTGCTAAACTAAGCGGTCTTTCTGCAGGCACTCAAAGCGCCCGTACATATCACTGCTGCAGTTAAACTGTCTTCAAGAGCATCGCCCAAGTATCATACAACTCCAGCCTTCCATAGGTCAGATGGCATGTTACATTACGACATGCCAGGGAAAATGGTAAAACTTACCGCGCAACATTGCTCTGCAATCTGCATGTATACAACAATTCAGCTTGGGGTTGGAAGTCCAGTTCTCATATGTGATGAACAGGCCTATGTGTTGGGGTTGAGTGAATTCATATCTAACTGTCAGGAATCAGGATGGATGAGCCAGCAAATAACTAATTTGTGCATGAATGTAAATATGTATCTCTTTTTCTTTAAACGAAACGGTAGGACTCCAGTGATTAATTAAAAGTGAGGAGTTAAGAACGGAGTCATCAATGCAAATATGTAAGCCGGTGGTGTATTGATGTTGGTGCTGATTGTTTTTCTTCCCTATGATAGGACCTTTTTAGATAATGGTAGATTAAACAACCGGCTTCTTCCTTCAAGAAGGAATCAGGCCACAAGTTCAACACAAGAGAACACCACACATCAGCTGACCAACACAACCAAGGCAGCACAAAGCCAGTTTTTAACCAAAGACTAAATACTCAGTCTAAGGGCACAAGGCCAACCAAAAAAAGCAGAACATTGCAGAGCCGCAGTCTCTAACTTCCGGCACCCTTGGATAATAAACTTCTTCAAGTCTTCACTCCTTTGTAAAAGCCCCCACTGCCGCAGCCAATGCGTTACTCTGAACATGACCTGCGAAATAGATTTTGGACTGCAATTGTCAAATACCTGTTCATTCCTAGTAAGCCAAATTGACCAACACAAAGCAGCAGCTCCTGTAAGCAATAAGCTTCTAAATTCTCCCCCACTTTGTTTGTGCCAAGCACCAAAAATGTTCCGAATACTTGTTGGCGGTTTTAAACCAATCACCAAATGGATAGCACGCCACAAGGCCTTGGCCATCACACAATCGAAAAAAAGATGCTGAATATTCTCTAGTTTAGAGCAAAAACAACAATATGGGTTGCCCCTCCAATTTCTTTTAGCTAAATTATCCTTCGTTAGAATCACCCCCCGCTTTAGAAAACACAAAAAGATCTTGACATTTAATGGAATTCTAAGCCTCCAAATGTCCTGAGACACTTTGATCCCATTATTTATTAGGTACACATACATGGATTTAACCGAGAACATTCCATTAGAATGCAAGTCCCAGCAAAAAGAGTCCCTGCCATCATGTAAATTAATACTAGCAATCTTACCAATTAAGTCCTGCCAATCAACCCACTTGCTTCCCACTAACGCTCTTCTGAAGGCGATGTTAATTGGTACCGATCGAAGAACTTCAGCTACCGAAGACTGCTTCCTACGAGCAATATTGTAAAGGGATGGATATGCCTCTTTCAAAGGAACCCCCCTAGCCATCGATCCTCCCAAAACCTGATTTGGGACCCATCGGAAACCTTGAAACTTCCTAATCTCAGAAACTGCTCTTTCACCCCCATAAGACCCATCCAGAAGTGAGAGTCTCCCGGTTTCTTGGTCAATTGAGATAAAGTCTTATTTTTAATATACTTGTTTCTAATAAGTTCTTGCCAAATACCATCTTCATTCAAAAGCTTGAACAACCATTTACTAAGCAGACATTTGTTTTGGATTTCCAGGTTCTGGATGCCAAGGCCCCCCTGTTCCTTAGGTTGGCAGATAATAGGCCATCTAACTAACCTATATTTTTTCTTGTGCTGATCATACTGCCAGAAAAACCGAGATCTAAAAAATTCAAGCTTCTTTAAGACCCCTTTAGGGATCTCGAAGAAGGAGAGCATGAACATAGGAAGACTGGACATAACAGAGTTGATCAACACTAATCTACCGCCAACTGACAGCATCTTCCCCTTCCAGCAGCTAAGTTTTTCTCAAATCTTTCCTCTATGATTTTCCAATCCTTGTTGCTCAGTTTCTTGTAATGCATAGGGAGGCCAAGGTACCGACATGGATAAGATCCTAATTCACAACCAAATAATTGTGTATAAAGATTTTCCTCCTCTTTTGCCTTACCAAAACAAAAAATTTCACTTTTGTGGAAGTTAATCTTAAGGCCAGATAATTGCTCAAACAAACACAGAATTAGTTTCATGTTTGTCGCTTGCTCAATATCATGGTCCATGAAGATTATTGTATCATCCGCATATTGTAGAATAGATAAACCATCCTCCACAGGATGCGGAACTACCCCACTAACCTGCCCATTCACTTTGGCCCTGGCAATTAAAATGGACAACATGTCCACCACTAAGTTAAACAAAACGGGTGACAACGGGTCACCTTGTCTAAGACCCTTTCGGGTTTGAAAGAAAGGGCCCAACTGATCATTAATTTTTATACCCACATTTCCGCCCTACACGAAGGCTTTAATCCAATTGCACCACGTTTCGGAAAAACCTTTCATGCGAAGAGTTTGTTGCAAAAAAGACCACTTGACTTTATCATAAGCTTTCTCGAAATCAATTTTGAATAAAACCCCATTTAGCTTCTTCGTATGCATCTCATGGATTGTTTCATGAAGTATTATTGCCCCTTCCATGATATTCCTACCCGGAAGGAAGGCTGTCTGAGATGGTCGAATAATTTTTTGGGCAACAAGGGCAATTCTATTTGAGGCTACTTTTGTAAAAATTTTGAAACTGACATTAAGCAAACAAATAGGTCTGTATTGTTCTATCCTGTTTGCTTCATTACCCTTTGGTAGCATGATTATAGTTCCAAAATTTATACTATGTAGAGGCAGGTCACCCCTATGAAAGTCCTCAAATAACGCCATTAAGTCACCTTTGATCACCTCCCAGAACACTTGGTAGAATTCGACTGGAAAACCATCAGGCCCAGGGGCGGTATTATGCTTCATTTGGAAAATAGCCATCTTGACTTCATCCTCGGTAAAGACCTCAGCCAGGATTTCATTTTCCAAATTTGAAACTTGGGGAATATCATCAGTCCGTGACTCATCCAAGAACATAGAGGTTTCCTCGGGAGGACTAAAAAGGTTTTTGTAATAGTTGGTGACATACTTTTTTAGATTAGCATCACCACTAATTACCCCTTCCTCCTGTTCTAACCGGAAAATCCGACTTTTCCTATGCTTACCTGACGCCACCAAGTGAAAGTATTTGGTATTCGCATCACCCTCAAGTAAATTCTTGACTTTAGCTCGTTGGTACCATTTGAGCTCTTCTTCTCTTAGGAGATCAGCAATCCTAACTTTTAACACAAGTTTCAGATTTACTTCTTCTGCATTGAGATTTATGGATTCGGTTTTTTTGTCTAATTCATCTAACTTATCTAGCAACATTTTCTTCTCTTTTTTATAAGCCCCGCTAGTGTTCTTCGCCCACCCCCTTAAGTATTGTCGAAGCCGCCTAATTTTAGCCTGCCATCTTTCTAAAGGGGTGTTACCCATCTGCACACTAGCCCAGATCTCCTTGACCATGTCCATGAAACCTTCTCTAAGTAACCAACCAAGCTCGAATTTGAAGGAAGGTTGGGAGTTACTAGAAGAAGGATTTCCTGTATCCATAAATAACGGAGTATGGTCCGAGATTTCTCTGGATAAAGCCTGAACAGTCGTTTTTGGGGAACTTTAATTCCCACTCAGTGGACATTAAAATTATGTCCAACTTTTCAAAAGTCGGGTTTTGTAGGCTGTTTGCCCAAGTAAATTTCCTACCCGAGAGTACTAGTTCCTTAAGATTGAAAGTGTCTATGATAGCATTGAAAAGAAACGGCCATCTGTCATTGTAATTAGAGTTGCTTTTCTCCCTAGGCCCCCTAATGATGTTAAAGTCACCCCCTAAAATCATAGGCAGCGATTCCTTAGCACAAAGGTGGGCTAATTCAATCAAAAAACTTTCTTTAAGACTGGGTTGAGCAGCACCATACACAGAGACAAGTAACCATTGAAAGCCATCATCCTTGTTCCTAATCTGAAACTTAACAAAGAAATCTCCTTCTTCTATTTCTCCAATATCAAAAGTGAGAAGATTAATCCCTAACAGCATACCTCCGGACCTGCCCCGCGGAGGCTTGACATGCCAAAGGAAGTCCTTCCCACCGCACAGATTTTTGAGAAACCTCTGAGAACAATCTCCCCTCCCTGTTTCAGACAGGGCAATAAAATCTAAATTCTTTTCAGTCGTCAAGTCCGAAAGAAATTTGAATTTCTTCGGATCCCCTAAACCATTACAATTCCAAAAAAACTCCTTTCATTTAGACCGAGAAAGATTTATTCTTCCTAAATTTCTGCTTTCTATTCCTATATTTCCCCCACTGATGCTTTGCCCGGGTATCCTCCGAACCCTCGCAATCGCCATCAGATGGACCCTCAGCCATCTCACCACAGATATGGTTCAAAGCCAGGATATCACTATCATCCCCCCCAAAGTTCCTCATAGGGATCTAGCGACGAAACAGATTCCCAGGTTTTTTTCTACCTCCGACCTCTTGGCACAACTAAGCCTATCCTTTTCTACAGATTTAAGGTAATCTAATTGCTCAGAACCCGAGACATTAGACACATCCAAACAGACCCCCAGAGAACTGCACTTAGCAGCTAAAACTGAATTATCTAAATCTGAAAAAGAGATAACAGAGGAAGAATTACCTTGCGTAGTTGATTCCTCCAAGTTCCTTTTGGCCTTCAGCTTAGCAGCTCGCTGCAGTGAATCCTGGTCCCCCAAACAAGCATTTCTTTTGCTAGCTCGAGAAGGTGTTACTACAGGCTGAGTCCCCGCTTTAATCGGAGTGTTTGGGCCATCAATCATCATTGCGACTGGAATGGTACCTTGTGCTGAAGATTTGGGCTGTCCAGCAGCCGGTCCAATTGGAACCGTCATCCAGGCAGCATTTTTGCTAAAACCAGATGACTGAAGCGCCACTGTGGGCCTAACCTTCCCAGTTACCATAGCACCACTGTTATCCGACACAGGGGCAAGAATAGCCTGGCGGCCCATCTTAGCAGGAGGCGAACCAGACCAGCTTTGTTTTTCCTTCCTCCATATCTTCCTTTTGTTATCATTGTTGCTTTCTTTCCTTCTTCTTCAATATTTTCCTCTTCCTCAAGATCGTCATTTGGTTCAAAATCCAGTCCATGTCAATCGGCCTCGGTGATGATTCAGGAACAGAGTTCTCCACCCTGAATTGTAATTCATACACGAAGTCCCCGATAACTATGTCCACTAAATCAGGGACAAGACCAGCATCAAGAACTGCCACCTGAATCCTGCCCATCTCATATGCTTTTACAAACTTCATATCTACCTTCCTAGTCACCCCAAGTATGCCCAAGTATGGAGCCAATCGCCCATACAATGGGGAACTCCAGGAGCTCCTCAGGGAGCCCCCTGAACTGAACCCAAACCTTGGAAATCTCATATTTAAACACATTAGGATTGCTTTTGGTTTCAAATTGCATCTTCGCTACTGTGCATTTAGCTTCCACAGGCCCCACGCGCACCAATCGCTGTAGCTCATCTAAGGAAGGAAAATTGGCAGCAAAAGTATTTTCCTCTAATGCTTTCACCTCCCAATTCACATTGCCAGGTATGAGCCTCTCAAGTTCGGTACTGACCTGCAGATCAGCCATAGTACCTCTTGAGATTTTCACCTTAGCAATTTTTGAGTCTCTCTTTTCCTTTTGCTTCCCAGAATGATCTATGTAATAGAAACCCATTTTTTCCACCGCAAACCCATGTGGCACTGCCGTAGGCTTAGCACCCTTTGAAAAAGGGCAAGCTTTTGTGACATGATCATCACTGTCACAAATCTCACAGCACAGTATCTTTGAGCACTTGCTCAGGACATGCCCCTTGGTTAAACAACGGAAGCAGTATGGAGCTTTGTTCTTTCCTTTACCCGCATTCTGCCTTGGCAACAAACTATCGCTCTGATTGATGGCCCTCAAATTAGCTTCCTTTGAATTGATCTGCGAGTTCAGCAAGTTACCTTCGGGGGGCGGAATTGCAGAAGAAGAAGCTGAAGCTATCGCTGAAGGGGTATTTGATGTCAACGATCGGGAAGCCAGCGGGTTAGCGCTCCACTCCTGGCCACCGCGGCCTCGGCCGACGCCGCGGCCACTGCTCCCTCGTCCTGCACCGGAGAAGTTGTTGTTGCCGAAAGCGCCCCGGCCGGCATAGCCGTGAGGGGCGTGTCCGCCACGATCGCCTCGACGACCGCGCCCACCTCCCTGCCAACCCCGGTTAGCGCCAGGGTGGTAGCTGGGGTTGAAACCCAGGTGATATCCCCCCTGCCCGCCGACTGCCCCAGATTCCTATGATAGGACCTGTATAATTATGAATTCTTTTCACGTTTTCTTGATTTAAAGTTGAGCTTGGATTGTCAGATATTCTTGTTCCTTGTCAAGAGCTCTTCTGTCAGAACTCACAAGTAGCCTGCTGTGTGAAATATGAATTCGTAAGTCGTAATTAACACATGCATATAGCATATGCTAGCTTATGGGGGGTTTAATTAATCTATTCCTGTTGTAGTCGAGATGTGATGGCAGGTCTTTGGTCTTGTTACTTGTGTCTTTTAGCTTTTACTATAATAACTAGTTTTTAAATGATGTGTTTTTTCACAACGAGGTCTACAAGTCGATTTTAGTAGACACTATACTAACTCAGCTATATCGGCCAAAATCGCGTACCACTGTCTTTCTTCATACTCTTTCTCGTAAACAGATAGAATTTAAAAATTATAAGTTATAAGTCACAGCTTAAAAGATCCTGCCGCTATTTTCTTGTAGCTATTATTAGTACGAAGAAAAATAGCTATTATTAGTACAAAGCAACATGGGGTGAGTTGATTGGACAGTCGCACCATTGGCTTCGGGCGGCGTTGGAGGCTCTGCCACCCAGAAATGGCAGTGCGATAGTGCTTGCTCGTTGCTGGGTTGGCAGGTTCCTCCTGCTGATGGACACGTGTGTACTCACACATTGCCTTTTATTTTCCAGATTTGAGTACGTCATGTTTACACCGATGCTGAAATTAGAGTTCAGTAGTTTCAACTTTCGAAAGGTACCGGAAGATACATACAGTAGAGTAGTATGGTCGATGAGAAGCAGCAGCTGCCGTGGCCTGCAAATAAGATGGGCTTAGAGGTCCATGTGGCCTGCAAATAAGATGGGCTTAGAGGTCCACTTGGCCTGCAAATAAGATGGGCTTAGAGGTCCATGTGGCCTGCAAATAAGTCGAAGCGAGGAAGACAAATGTACGCGTCTGCGGCCCAGAATAGTTAAAGAGAACGTAACACTGTTACTACTAGCATTTTGATGCAGACACCAGCATTCAGCATTTCAGCGACCCTCTCGCGCACACACTATCGCAGTGTGTTTGTGCATGCGTGCTCCCGATTCCTTCGCGTCCTTTTCGACTCATGGGAAAACCGACCTGCTCGGGTTCGGTATCGGTTTGGAGTGACGATGTGCTAATCACTTCAGTGCCCTTGGTTATCACTTAAGAACACAGTTGCTATTCGTTTATCCATATTATTGCCTCCGGGCCCTTGCGTGCTTTCACACGATGGTGTTTGACCCAGAGTTATGAAGGCATATCACCACAGGGGTTCACATCGGTCTATTTCAGAGCTCTGCGCACAGTCACAGAGGACGCCTTAATCAAAAGGGTAACCCCAATCAAAACTAGTAGTATTATTAAGTCTACTGGTACTAGTAGTCTTCGGTTCGGTCTGGTCCGGTTTGGGCAAGGCGCCCTACTTGTACTACTTGACCGAGGGACCGAGCGCACGTCTCTTGATATTACCTGGTATATAGCTAGTACCATCATTTTTTTACTACGTGCTGATCCATCAGTTATGCCAACTGCATGGCTAGTTATGCATCATTTTTTTCGTTACTACGTGCTGGTATATAGCTAGTACCGTCTCATCATTTTTTTACTGCCGACTGCATGGCTAGTTATGCATCCACGATGAGACGCGTGCTCGGTCCCTCGGTCATGCGGTCGGCGCGGAAGTCGACGGTACATTTCCGCGGTCGGACGGGGCCAGTTTTGGAATTTTTTCACTGAAGAGATCAAAATTAGAATTTTTACGTGCAACAGTGTTAGATGTGTCCAAAATTCCTGCGCAGTCACGGAGGACGCCTTAATCAAAACTAGTAGTATTACTAAGTCTACTAGTACTAGTAGTCTTCGGTTCGGTTCGGTCTGGTCCAGTTTGGGCAAGGCGCCCTTCTACTTGTACTACGGCATTCTCGTCGCCGTGGTCATCTTAGGGTCTGTTAAGGCATCGACCGGAATCTGGTTGTCCGGCGACCTGGGCGGACGGCGTGCCGCTGGGAAGACAATCCTGTGGGTGCCCATCTTGCCCCCTCGTCTTTGTGGCTGTGCTAGGCTTCGTCACCGTAAAATAGTTGCACCCACTGGTGTGTGTGTGTGTGTATTAATTTCGCATTCTTTTGTGAGTTTGTACCAAATTCAGTTATCATGTATGTGCATGAGGTTTCAGGTGTTCCTGCTTGTAGTCTTATCTTTAGGACATGTCTGGTAAAACTCGGGTTTCTCATTTTTCAGTTTCTATTTCGGATTATATAAGAATCCAGTTTGATGATAATCTAGAACTGACTCTGAAAAACGTTTAGCTTGGCTACAGAAACATAAGAGGAGGGATTGAAAACAAATAGACCATGATATCTTTGGTTGTAATACTTCATCTATATCTGTGTTTTACTCCTTTGTATTTGTACGTAATTTATGAAATTTTTTGTCCAAATTTTATAAGACCATATATACACAAATTATAATTTTTTGCAAATTTTATATATACATTAGCCTTCACAAACTTACCATACCCTTTTATACTCCAGTCAACAGCAATATTACAAGTTAAACTTTGACGGATAATATGAGTAGCTGCCACCTTTAGGGCATACTTGTTTCTCCTGTTACAGAGCTTTTGTTTGCTAGATAAAATATTAAACGTGAAACAAAACCAAATTTCAAAAGCAATTTGAATTTTGTTTGATTTTGATTTGTTTTGAATCTTGGCCTAAACCTTCATCCGTCTCAGCAGTCCGTGCCTTGATTCCCCTGTCAAATCACCCTTCCTCCTATCCTTTCGCGCGCAACACGGTCTTCAGGCGCTGTTCACCGTCTGACAGAAGACGCCGTCCTGATTTTTGCCACCGTGCCCTCCCGATTCTGCCACGCCGCTGCAGTTCTGGTCAGAGACCGTACTCCCTTGTATTTCCCGCCCTGACACCCTCTTAATTGCACCAGCCGCGCATCAGACCAGCCAGCAAAGCTCGCCACTGCCTCTGCTCTTCCCGCTCTCTCGGCTAATCGCTTTGCGTCGCAAATCGCCTCGCCCGCCCTGCCAGTCCCAACCCTTGCCACACACTACCGCTGCCATAACCCAGGCCCGTGCCAAACAGCCATGGGTTGGCTATAAAGGCCCAACCCTCCGTAGATATTGCATAAGTGCCCAGTAAGCCACTCACACCCCCAATTGCTCCGATGATCAAAGCTCCACCGACGATCATCGGAAAGCACCAATGTAAGACAAATTTCAATTCCTGTTAATTAGTTAATTGAATTTAATAGATTTTTCATGTAGCCTCCTCTTGCCCCTAGTATCACTCTAGAAGCAAAGCCCTAGCTTCCCAAGCTCCATATTGTGCTGGCACCTAGCGCCACCGCTCGGCCATAGGAGGCCACTGTGGGTAGCTCGACTCAGCCATCCCCGACCCAAACCACTACCCCTAAGCCCCCTGCTCCTAGAGATGCTCAATTGAAAATGCTATTGTCCTCTTAACCCTCCATTAACCTCTATGCCATTCAAAAGTCCTGAGAAGAGAAGACCTTGCCACCGGCGATCGCCTAACTTCTATCCGCTACCAACCCCAAAAAAGGGAATCCTGGTAGCACCAGGAACCCATCCATGTTCTCCAATCACGTTGCAAATCACCCTAGCCCTACCTTTCGCCGTCGCCTTTCCTCCCCTGCTTCGGTCACTACAATACCAGCTGAAGAGAGAAGAAGATGAACAGTGGAAGCTGGGCCAAATAAGTAAATGGGCCAATACAGTAGCAGATCAGGCTGACGCTATCACTGTCGATCATTGTACAACACTGTAGCTTTGGATCCGACATGACCAATAATCCAACCCCGATTTGAACAGTGCCAGCCCTTGCAATGAATAATGCACAAACCTGTTATTGTTCACAACCCCCTAAAATACAAGTATGCATCCATTCCAATCGCTTCGAGCCCGTCTACCCATTCCTCAGCTCTGTTTCCCCATACCAGTCTCTTTAAACCCTAAACCTATTTTAATTATTTTTTTGGATTTTATTTCTTTTTATTCATAGCTTAATCTTTCGAGCACGGAATTGAATTGTTTCTTTTGCTTTGCGCTAGCACACAATGTCGTAGACTAGCCAGTCCATGAAGGAGAAGCTCAAGTTCAAGCACAAGAATCAGAAGAATATGGAATTGTAGAATCATATGTCTTTGATCCGTAAGGCAAATCACATGTCTTTGATCATATTGAACCTATATTCCTTTAACTATTTAATTATCAATTTTTTCATTATGTTATTTACGTGCCATTATTTCACGTACAATAAATGTGTAGAATAACTTGATAATAGTTATGTCCTATCACCTAAAAAGCCCTATTTAATTTGATAGCCATATTCACCTTGACAAGACTTAGTAATATTAAAGATAATATTTAAATAATCATGGTAGACTAGAAACTCAATAGTTTTACAATACTAAGAGATTTTGCATTTTGCTACTAGAATTTTAAAAGTGGTTCTAGGATAAGGAGATATCATGGGAAGCTACATTATTGTATATTAAAAACATATCATGCGGAAGCATAAATAATACAGTAATACTTACTCGTGGACTGATTAGGCCGAAAACAATAAAATACAGCAGCAGAAACTTCACACAGATGGGGCTCGCAGGACTTGCCCACAGGCAGTCAACTAGGGTTCGTGACCTAGTCCATGGCCTCATCATCTTCCAGCTCTGTCGACCCCTTTTTAAGCACCACTGGGCTTGACTTTCCTTTCTTTCTGACTGAGTAATGATAATTAAGCAAGAGTGAGTACGACAGTACTTAGCAATCCACTACATAAGATGCAATAATAATAGATGCAAGGCTATCAAAGGAGGCTTGAGGTTCTTTTATTTGCTTAATGCGATATTTGCAATAATCATAATTAAAATCCCTATGACTTGGCATTTTATAAACATGCTTTAAAGAGTTTGAAATTGTACAATATTTATAACAGTGTAGGTTTCATCCACCAATTACATGGTTCCATCCACCTATGCTACCTTTTGATCATTATGCCACTTCCATCTTATTGACCACGCTGGAGTACGCCCCTCCAGGAAAATTCATAGTCAGAGTACATCCCTCTGATAGGTTTTTGTCCCACCCACAAAGGTTTTTGAAATAGAACTAACTCGAGTAAGTTCCCATGTCCGCCCTTGACCGTGGGCACGGCTGCTCGAACAGTTTTACACTCTGCAGAGGTTGTACACTTTCACCACAAGAGATAAGTCATCTTAATAGCCAACATGTTTCCTTAGGTATGAGACCCAGACGATTTATCACAAAGCCTTTACCTTACTCCGATCTCGCTAGACACCACCCCGCTGAGGTTTCACCGCTGAAGGGTTAAATCCACCACAGTCAGAAGCCCCCTCTTGCGCCGTATGAGTACAGTAAATCCCTGTGCCTCACTGTGAGTAAACCAGCATACCCTAGTACCCACTTTCCATGGTGATATCTAAACTAAACCTTTGCAAGTTAATCAGCTAGGTCGTACCCATATAGACTTGTGGTTGTACTGTTTTACATCAGAAGGTCATCACAAGATTCGGTCCTTAATTTGTCCGGGCGGTTCAGTCCATAAACCACATATTCTCGTGCTACTTTCGCACCAACCACTCTTACCACCCGCCCAGACAGGTATAGCACGTTTTGAGAGTTTTGAGAAGCATAAAATAAGTATTCACAAAGTATTCAGCCACGTACATTCTATGACTATCCCAAAACAAGTTCTTATGTTTTTAAAGATTGATGATCAAGGCAACTAGCGCCCTGGACTTGACAAGATTAGCACAGCATTTAATATGACTTATAGCTAGTAAAGCTACCATTAATATCTATGATGACAAGGATCAGGTGATTCAAGTGTCAAGAAATGGCATAATAAATTTAATACCACATCAAGTGGGCATGTAGCTACCTTAAGTTTTGACATATGTTTGCATAATAAATTAAGCATGCAAGTTGATAATTTAAAAGAACATAATTTTGCATAAAATGTAAGATCAATATGATCAAAGTGATGACTTGCCTTGCTTGGTGTACCATGGCCTTGATTGACCTAAGTCAAAGCCTGCTCAGTCAACGATCTTAACTTCCTAGTCATCGCTTTTACCCAAGTCTTGATCATGTTCGAATCTATTGCTTTGTTGAGTCTTCAGATTCTAATACGCAACAAACAAAAGAAAGACCAAATAAATCCAAATACTTTAAATGCCCGATTTAATTTAAATTATACATTTATTACGATTTGAGAATAGAAGAATGATTCGGGTTAGTGTGCTACAAACACAGCGGTAGATGAATTGGGCAAGAGAACAAATTATCTAACTAGCTTTACCGTGAGAGAAAATTAGGATAAAGAGGAATCGGAGGTGAAGAAGTATCTACATGAATTATCTGCTTTGGAAAAGAAAGTGGCCAAACATAGCCAATTGGGGAAAGTGAGGCTCAACCCTTTTATCGATGACTTCCCTTTTTATAGATTCACATTTATCAAGAATGTCCCATGAGTCAAGCAGGACTTATGGACAGACAAAAGAGGTTAGCGAAGATAGTAAAGAGGATCTGCATCTAGCTTTGAAAGATGCATGTGAGGAATTGGAATGATGAGACTTAGAGAAGTGCAGAATTCAGGGGGAGAATTCTCTCAAGCCCACTAGTAAATCTTGATCATGAAGATTAAGTACCCAAAAGAAGAAAGTACTGAAGACTGAATGAAGTTGGGTGAATTGTACTCTTTTTCTCTTGACGAATTTTCCTGAAGTTTCTTGACCAAGGTTTTTAATGAGACAATTTGTGCATTGCAGCATAACATATATCATGTGCTCTTTCTCCAAATTTTTCTCACTGGGTTTTTATGGAGTTTTAACGAGGCATGAATGTATCGGATGAGTGCCCAGGGGGGGTGTTAGGAAACCTGGGCCTGGGCCGACAGACCTGGCCCATGTGGGCACCTCACACGGAGACTATAAATAGGGAGTCATACCGGCATATTTTGTACATATGCAATCAGAAAGTAATAAAGAAAGACCAGGAGTTCTCTCTACCTCTCTCTGTGTGTTCAATTTATTATTCTGTCTTCTGTGATTGATTCGATTTGTTCTAAGTAAAGGAATCGATCGGACTGGTCGCCAGCGATGGTTCCTTAACATCTTTTACTCTTTTCGATAACAAAAGTAAGTCGCTTTAGGTATTAATATAGTCTTTAAAATACAACTTTGTCCACTTATTTCTGTTATAATATATTTATAAAAAACAATAGAATTATAATATTATAAAAATACTTTTTGAAACAAAACTAGACTTCAGCCACTGCAAACTAAAGTGACACGGTTCGGGTTCGGTTTTTGGTTTCGGGGGCAACATGTCGCCATCCTTGCTCCTTCACCGCGCTTGACGCCCAACACGTCGGGCATTGAAAAATTGGAGATGCCAATGCCCGGGTTCGGTTTGTGTTTCGGGTTGCCACTGGCTATAAATTCATCTCAACCAAGCCGCCTACGGCCTCTCCCATGCACCATTCTCCAACTCCAAGCTCTCAAGCCTCTCAAATCAAACAACTTCCTTGTGACACGCGCACACATATAACACAGTACTAGTAGATATGGATTCGCTGAGCAGCGCGGCACGCGCAATCTCGGAGGCTGCGCGCGACGGGAGAAGCGCGGGCGTTGATCCTCTCGGCGTCCTAGAGGCGGCGGCGCGCTGGATCGTCGTCTTCAAGGAGCCCAGGGCATCTTTCTCCACCATGGCAAGGTGCTCTCCTACTTGTACTTCGTTCTCATCGCGGTGGTCCTCTTCGGGCTCGTGGAGGCGCTGCTCGGCTTTGGGCGCCAAAGCGACCTCGACAATCGGCGCGCCGTGGGGGTGAAGATCCTGTCGTTCTCCGTCTTGCCTCTCATCTTCGTCGCTGGCCTCGGAGATTTTGCCTTTCTCGCCCCGAAATAGCAGCTATAATGTGCACAGTACTAGATGACATGCCCTGTACCCGTATATGTCAAATTAATTGGTATCTCTTTCTAGCACCTATTGTTGGCTGTCTGCGATTTTTGTCGCGTGACTACTCTTTTGTGTGTGCATGCAGATTACAGAGCTGCGTATTGTATGTTTGTATTGTAAATCTTTTTTTTAGGGATATGGAGACACGGAGTTGGTATATATGAATTATGTGATGGAATTCGATTTATGCATTCTTTGTACTGATCTCTGCTACTAGTATTAAACTGCCATGCATCTGTTAGGGCATCTGTAGTGTATGAAAATAGAGAGTCTTAAGCCACCTTAAGGTCAACCTTATACATTACAGGGGTGACCTTAAGCAAGCTATAAGTAAAAAAGGCTTGAGACTGGTGCTCAAGCTAAAGACCTGGCCACAAGCATTAAAACACAATTTTTCTTTATCTGCCGAGTGGGATCATCTTAAGTCCCCTTAGGTTATATACATTAAAACGTCGGCCTTAAGGTTTAGATGGGACCCACCTTAAAGCCCCTTAGGTTATATACACTATGAATGCCCTTGAGTTAATTTAAAGTGCTACAAATTCAAGAATGAGACATTTGTTTAAGTACTTGTAAGTTTTGTAATTTTAGTAAATTGAGCACATTTGACATGATTTGTCTTTTGAAACTCATGGTTGTTTCCAACCAAAATTTTAGTCATGTGCTAGATCTCAAGCCTTATGCGACTAATCCAAGCAATAAGCTTAAGAAGATGATCTTGGTCTACCAGAACTCCCCCTGAGTTCATACCTAGTGCAATGGCAAGCAGTCTCATGAGAAAGAACATCCAATCCACCTGCGCGCTCAATAATAATGTTCCGCTGCCATGTTGGGCACTCGTTTGTGTGTCATGTTTGTTGTTACCCATGGCGTCGTTCCGGCCGGGTCTCCTCTGACCACGACCGGCCTATCCATCCTTCCCCTTTCTTTTCCAAAGGTGTTGGGACTTGGGCGAGAGGCCGCATCCAGACGCGTGCAACCGCCACTCGATCATGCCCAGTGGGCGTAAGCGCGCTACGCGATGTCACATGCCATCAGCCGTTGGTCCGTTGCCTAGTATCCTGCCGCCGGCTGCCCTGACAGCGTCATGCAACGAAAGGTTTCTCGTGTAGACCAACGGAACCACAGTGGCCCAGCCCATGTCTCTACGAGAACCAGACCGTAGCGGGAGATACTACTAAAGTGCTAAGAGCAACTCCAGCAGGGCCCCTACTTGAGCCCTCAAAACCAAATTTGAGGGCTTGAGGCAAAAATAGAGGTCCAGCAGGGCCCCTACTAGAGCCCTCAAATTTGAGAAGGCCCTCAAATCCCCCTCCAGCCCTCATTCCTAGGGGCCCTGCTGGGAGCCCTCAAACGACAGTTGCTGCCGTTCCTCTACCCGCCCGCACACGGAACCAAATCACGCCCGCCCCGTCTTGCCCCGTCCGCATCCGATGCCGTGTGGTGCCGCCTCCGGTGGAGCTCCCCGGCCGCGAATCCCTCCTCGGCGCGGCTCTCCAGCCCCCGTCGGCTCCCCTCCCGCGAATCACTCCCCCGGCGCGGCTCTCCGGCAAGGCCCCCTCCCGGCGAGATCTCCGGCGGCTCCTCTCGGGACGGATGCGAGGCCTCCTCGGCCCCGGAACTCTGGAAGTAAGTTAGCTGAGATTTACATGGCTAGAATTGTGTGTTTGCATGGAGTTCCGAAAAAGATAGTATCGGACAGAGGTAGTCAGTTCACATCCAAGTTTTGGCAGAAACTTCATGAAGAGTTAGGAAGTAAGCTTAATTTCAGTACGGCTTATCATCCCCAAACAGATGGCCAGACAGAGCGAGTAAATCAAGTGCTAGAGGATATGTTGAGAGCATGTGCTCTGGATTTTGGAAATAGTTGGGATCGCTCATTGCCCTATGCTGAGTTCTCTTACAACAATAGTTATCAGGCCAGTTTGCAGATGGCACCTTTTGAAGCACTATATGGCAGGAAGTGCAGAACACCCTTGCATTGGGAACAGTCTGGAGAATTCCAAGATGCGGGACCAACCCTACTTCAAGATGCTGAAGAGAAAGTGAGGAAGATCAAAGAAAGATTGAAGATAGCTCAATCCAGGCAGAAAAGTTATGCCGATAATCGTCGTCGAGACCTGACTTTCGAAGTTGGGGACTATGTGTATCTCAGAGTATCTCCGCTCCGAGGAGTCAGAAGATTCCAAGCCAGAGGAAAACTTGCACCAAGATTTGTTGGGCCATTCAAGATCTCAAGCCGCAAAGGAGAAGTTGCATACCAGTTGGATTTGCCGCCAAGCATGTCAGGTGTGCACAACGTCTTTCACGTCTCTCAGTTGAAGAAATGTCTCAGAGTGCCCGCAGAACAAGCAGACCTGGAAACCCTTGATCTTCAAGAGGATCTCACCTATCAAGAGCAACCGATCAAGATTCTTGAGACAGCCGAGCGTCAGACTAGAAGAAAGACTATCAGATTCTGCAGAGTTCAATGGAGCAATCACATCGAAGACGAAGCAACTTGGGAGCGAGAAGAAGATCTGAAAGCCAACCATCCCCATCTCTTTGCTAGCTAGTTCAAATCTCGAGGGCGAGATTTCCTTAAGGGGGGTAGGTTTGTAACATCCTAAAAATTTTATTTGCATTTTATTTGATTTTCTGGAGTTTATTTGGATTTATCTGGATTTTATTTCAAAATCTAAAGCAAGAAAATCTATTTAAAATATTTTATTAGAAGTTTCCTTCTTCCCTTCTTCCCCAACCGGTCGGCCTCCATTAACACCCCATCCGAGCTTTAAAAGCTTCGGTTACTCCTTCCCTCGGCCGGCAACCGAAGCCATTATTGGCCCTTAAGCTCGCGCGCTAGTAACCGCCCCACCTCCGTCCGTTTTCGCCGCTTAAAGCTTCGCCGTTATGCATCGCTTTCTAAAGTCCTTAACTCCGCGAGCCCATTACCTCCGTCTCCGCCTATAAAGCTCCTTCCCGAGCCCGTTATCCTCCTTCGCCTTCCCGTGCGCGCCACCTCTTTCCCCTCCACCCTGAACCGACCGACTCGACCCGTGCTTCCTCGTCCGCCGCCGCGCGAGCTCCGGCGAGGAATTGGCGCCGCCTGGTCTCTCCGCGCTCGCCGACGACGCCGTGATCCCGTGCACCGGCGACCACCATTTCCCTCTCGCCGAGCGACGCCGCCACCGAGCCCGTCGTTGCCGAAGACTCGAGCGCCGCTTTCTCGCCGACCGACCATCTCCACTCGTAATCGAACCTCTACGACCATCCGCTGCCTCCGCCGCTCGCTGATTCCCTCGACCACCCGCGCCAACCGCTTCAAGGTAACACCTTCCGTGGTCGTAGATCCGTAGTCGTAAGTCTTAGCCGTAGTCGTAGCCGCCGAGTAGTCGTGCGACAATGTGATCGTAGCGACTAGGTAGCCGTTAACTGTTTGAGTGGTCATATTCGCCTCGCAATGTAGGTTCTCTGTGCGATCGAAGTCGTAGATTCTCGTGTAGTCGAAGTCGTAGATTCTCCGTAGTCGGGTCGAGATTCTCCGTAGTCGGTCGAGATTCTCCGTAGTCGGGTCGTAGATTCTCCGTAGTCGGGTCGTAGATTCTCTCGTAGTCGGTCGTAGATTCTCCGTAGTCGGGTCGTGGTTCTCTGTGTAGTCGAAGTCGTGGGTTCTCCGTAGTCGGGTCGAGGTTCTCGCAGTAGTCGTAGTCGTAGACCGTCTGGTGTCGTAGTCGTAATTTCCTGCGTGAGTCGTGAAACCTTCCGTGTGGTCGTATGTCGACTGCGTGGTCGTAAACCTTCCATGTGGTCGTAAGTCGACTACGTGGTCGTAGCTCCGCCCGATCACATTTGCCGTGGTCGTAGCTCCGCCCGATCACGTTTGCCGTGGTCGTGAGAACTTCCGAAGGCCATAACTTCTTCATTTTAACTCCGATTTAACTCGTTCAAATTTCTAAATTTTTCTAAAATCCTAAACTACCCATTTCTGGACTCTTTTTGAATTTTTTATTTTATTTGAATTTTGTTTGAATTTTTCTTTTGGCTCTTTGCGTATAGATTACGACGAATCCGGAGAGTATTTCTTCGACGAATCGCAGCAAGACTTTGAGCAAGGCAAGTTACACCTTTGACCATGTTGATCCCAGTAATTTAAATTATTTATGTTGTTTTTAAATTAATATGCATGCGTACTTTTATTCAAACTAGTTCAATTGTGGTTTAAGCTTTAGTTATGCCGAATTCCTTTGTGTATGGCCAATCTTGAAAATTGAATAAACATACCTTGTCGCCGTAGATGAAAACCTAGTTGGTACATTAGTATTGACTAGAACATTTTATGGAATTGCTTAGCCATGCTTAGAATAATTCGGGTGGGAAGAATTGTTTCTCATAAAATGATAAAGTTTTCGAATGTGTTCTTGACTTTGGTGGGTCAAGAATGATTATGAAATATTTTCAAACAAAATATGAAAACTTGGTTTAGACTTAGGCCAATGGTTAGAGTGGTGGGTGCTTGCTGGTATGCATTGTTGTTTGGTGACACAATGTTGATTGCCAGGCACAAGGGGTATGTGGTTGGTGCCTGAGTCAGTTAAGGACCGGTCTGTGAACTACTAATACAAAGTCACACCGTACTACCACAAGTCTGGTATGGGACAGACCTGGCTAAGTAATTTGTGAAGTTCTATTTTAGTTTCGCTATAGGCTGAATGTGAGCGTGGCGTAGGCCATGAGAAGTCTCACATGGCACAAGAGGGGGCTCCAACATGTGGATTCATGTTTTGGTGAAACCTTAGTGGCGGCGTAGCTAATTTGGTAATGGAACATTGGAACAGCTTTGTCATGATCTCCTCGGTCGCACACCTAAGGAAGTGTGTTAATCCGGTGGCAAAACGGGGGACATGTCTTGTGGGTAAAGTTGTACACCTCTGCAGAGTAACAAACTATCCTGGATAGCCGTGTCCACAGTCAAGGACATGCTTAGTATGGTTTTTCACGGATTAGACTGTGGTTTTAATAAAATTTGGTTTATGGAAATTGGTGAATCTTTTGGAAAGATGGTCCGGGTGGGATACCCGTGGATAGGTTAGTGTTAGGTGGTTGCCTGCGCTAACGTTATTATTTTGTTAAATCTTGTTTTATGTATTGTGTCAAATTCAGCTTTTGCACTTACGTTATTGTATTTAATTCAATAATGCTGTTTATGCAAATGAACCATATTATGCCTTCATTTGTAATCCCTTATGCATGCATCAAATCTGTTATATCTCCTGGTGTAACTTGTGGAGTACTTTATGTACTCACCTTGCTATAAACAATGTTGCCAGAGGACGACGACGTCGACTATGTTGAGGATTGCGACGAATAGGCCACGTCTTACAGTCAATTCGCCTTGTGGGAAGGCAGGATGGGCTGCTCCTTTTATTTATCTTCCGCTGTTTATTTTCATGTTTGGCTATGAAGCCACCTTATTGTAAACATTGGCCATAAGGCCCATACTTTTGCTTTATAATAAAGTTTGATTATCATGCATGATATGTATCACTGTTCAGTCTGTGTGCACTAGCTTTTCCTGGGATAGTGCGAATAACACAGAGGGTTCTGGAGTTGTTGCTCCGGGTCCCGACAGGGCTTCTGCTAGAGTTTAACTCAAAAAACAGGCCCTCAAAAGTAGAGGGAGCCCTTAAATCAAAAGTAGGGGCTCTGATTTGAGGGCTCCTGCTGGAGTTGCTCTAATGGGCTCCTCATTCTGGTGGTGGCCCTATCTTTTGCTCCATATAGATCCCTTCCAAGTAACTTTTGGCTTTTAGCTTTTAGAAGCTAAAACCTTTTTTTTAAAAGTTAGCAGATCCTAGATGATATATTAGAAGAAAAAAATAGATCTGATTAATTTACAGGGAGCACAAACGGTGCTTGTGGCAAAAAGGAAAAACAAGAAAAGAAAGGCTACTCTTTACAAGGAAATAAGGGGTTGACAAGATGAGTTAGGCATTGTTTGCTACACAGTATTGTTTACCCTTTCAGTTAACTCCTTGAAGTGTTTTGCTCCAACCATCTCCCAGAGATTGGCCTCGTCTTTGATTAGTGCCGAGATATCACGTTGTGTCGATATTTTATTTTGGAAGACACATCTATTTCTCTCCTTTCACTATTGCCAAAATACAAGGATGATGATTGTATTCACAACCTTTATTAGGCCAGTTAGGGAGTCCACCCGCTTGAGCCATCATTGTTCAATTGTCGTTAGTGGGTCCCAATTTGTTCGGTCAAGCATCTGCAGATGTAGCCATTTAGCTATTTCAGTCCATGTCCACCAGATTGCTAGGAAGTCGATGAAGAGGTATGTTGTAGTTTCAAGGTTTCTGTTGCACATTTGGCAAAAATAGTTGTTTGGCCATTCTCGAAACTGTAGCGTTTGAGCAGTCTAAATTTTGTCCTGCAACATCAACCAAGCGAAGCCCAAATTTTCCAAATGATGGCTTGATATGAGGTTCAAACTGCGCTCGATCAGCCAAGGACATTGAGTATGGGCCATCTGTTGTTAGTTTTCATTGAATCTCATCCTTAATTTCTGGGTTGATGTCAAACTGCTACACCTTGCCCCCATAGGCCCACATATTTAGCTAACAAATCAATGGTGAGGTTGTGTTGGATGTCTTGTATCCAATTCATATCTTATATGGCATTTGCAACTAACCTGTTTTTTCACTTTGAGTGTTTGTATAGTTTTAGGGCCAAAGAACATGGCGTGACACCATCAATCCAAGGGTAGGTCTAGAACTTTGCTTTGTGGCCGTTTCCTATGTACACCTTAGTGGCCGCTGCAAAGAGCGCTTTGTCCCTACTAGCACAGGGCGTTGGAAGTCCTACCTATGGCTTTTGTGGCACTATCCATTCTAGCTTCTTAATTTCGTATTTTTTTGTTTTTTTTTTGAGCTTTTTTGTTTTTCGTTTTTTTTAATATTTCTTTGCATTGTCCATGATGAGAGAACCTATTTTTTTTATTTTTATAAATTTAATTACGCCAAAAAAGTTTACATTAGCTACAGTGAAAACCTTAACAGTGCAAAAAAAACCCAAAAGCTTAAGCCAACTACTACCACATGTATCGATCATGATAGCTAACATATTCATGACGGCTTCGGGCTTCCCTGCGCAGTGACCTGTTAGGACGACAATTAGCATGGAGTAGCAAGACCGCATTAGCCTCCTCCCAGACTGCCTCCTGGGCACCATCGTCTCCCTCCTCCCGCTTGAGGCCGCCGTCTGCACCACAGTGCTCTCCCGCCACTGGCGATCCATCTAGCCCTCACTGTCGCTCCACCTCGACTTCTCTGACACAACTCTCTACTTCCTGGATGGCAAGACAATCTTGTGCATCCTTTCCTCCAACCACAGCCCTGTGATCTGCTGCTTCCGTGTATGCACCTTTGCCCACAACATCACCACCCGCGACTGGCTCGAAGCCCTAGCGCAGACGCCAATCGACAACACCATCACCTTGGTGTTCACGTGTGAGGGCTACTCGACCACGCTGCTGCCCCGTGGCCTAGTTGCGAGCACTGGCGTCGCTCTCCGCCACCTCGAGCTCCACTCCTGCTGTCTCAGCCTCGCCTCGGACCCCTGTCATCTGACGCCGGCCTTGCCCCGCCTAGAATTCCTACATCTCCAATGTGGAGATCTCTGAGACGACGCTCCACCATTTTTGAACCATCTATAATGACCTTTTCTCCAGTATAACTTGTTTTGTAGTAGTGCCCGGCCTGCAGGAACTGACCCTCTTTAGGGTCCATGGCCGTCACCACGTTGTCCTCCGCTCCCGTACCCTCACCTACATAACCGTCAAAAGCCCCCTGGTGCCGCTCGATGAGATCTCCGTCCAGGAAACCCCAAATCTTTGACACCATCTTCTTCTCCTACGTCGACCTGTGGCGGATACCCCAAATCTTTGACACCATCTTCTGAGTTTTTGATATATTTGGCACTGTTTACAACCGTATTTATAAAAATAGTCGTATCTCTGCCGTACTAACAAAAATGTCATTTTGTCACCCGTGGCTAGGCGGCAACATGGGGGCCTGATGCGTAGGCCCCTGCCAACCAGCCATCGAACGGCAGGCTACCTGCCACGGCCTACCGCCCTAGCTAACCAGCCTGTTGCTCCACCTCAGCCCCATGTTACCAGCTCACTGCCTGCCATCCCATGGCCAGACGGCAGATGATTAGCCGGCTTAATTACCTGCCCTATTTTTTTGCATATTATTTGTTTGAATTTTTTAATATAGTAAATGGGCTTGAAAAATTATGAAATTTTATGTTCAACCTCTCGACACAACATATTTAATTGTGTAATTTTTTTAGTAATTTTATCCACTGTGAATGTTGTTCAAAAATTCATATGATTTTGATATTTATAGGAGTTATTACAATAGCAAACGAGCTCCAAAAATTATAAAACTTTATGTGAAGTCTTCTGACACAGCCATAGTAATTGTGTAATGTTTTAAGAATTTTATATGCTTTGAATTTTTCACCTCAATTCATGTTAATTTAATCATGAAATTAACGATGCTCAGGCATCTTTTGCAGTGCCTGATCTCTGTCCGTCGCACATATGTCGGCCCATTGCTACTATCTTTTCTTTCCAGCTATGTCCTTCGCACAATTGTCACTTTGTCCATGTCGTCCCTCCTAGCGTCACCTCCCACGGTTGTTTGATGAGTCACGAACGTCTCTTGGATCTCTCTTTACTAGCAACGCCTGCTCGTCATAAGTCTAAGATCCCTGCTCGTTACGTGACTGAAACTCCTTCAGTAACTCCTCATGTGCCTTGAGGGAGCCGATGGTCTCTTTTATCTTCTTCTTGTCCAGATCGGAAGAGTACATAAGTGTGGTGACAACAGGTATGTACCTCTCCGGTAGCACTGGCAGGTACTTCTTCACTGCTACAGATTCCTCCATCTTGTTGCCAAGAGAGTTAATCTAATTGTACAATGAAATCAGCTTGTTGGCGAACTTATCCACCGACTGGGTCTCTCCCATCTTCAGATTCTTAAACTCGCTTCGCAAATTCTAGAGCCGCACCTCCTTGACACGATCAACTCCCTCGTGCATCATCTGAAGCGTCTCCCATGCCTCCCATGCCATCTCCTTGCTGATAAGCTGATGCATCATCGCATCTAACACTGCCTGATAGATGATGGCCAAAGCCACCTGATCCACCTTATCGTCCACCTCCTTGTCCTTCCTCTTTGGATCGATTGCACCCTAGACTCCCTGGGCGCGCTTGTTCGCCTTCATCTTCATTGCCCACATCAGGTAATTGTCGGTCGTTAGAAGAGGGTACTGGAGGGAGGTTAGCCCACCCTGGGCCTTTGTCTTATCACCCATGATCTTCAGAAATTATCGAAATCAACAGGCTCTAATACCACTTGTTGCCGTTTATGACTACTTAGCAGTCGTTACGACCACGTACAGAGTCGTTACAACCACTTCTGATTTGCTCCGACTGCTCCGACCACGTACTCGTAACATCTACTGACGAGAGTTACGACCACGTTCACGCTACGCTGCGTGTTCTCATAACCGTTCCTTCGACCACGTAGTATCGCTCGATCACCGTAGTCGTAACTCGATTACGACCACGCTGTGACTTATGACCACGTTAAAGACTCGATCACTATGGTTGTAATGCTTACGACCACGTCTTCTGCTCCGCGACCGTGGTCGTAACTCATTTACAACCACATCTTCTATTCCGCGACCGTGGTTGTAACTCATTTACGACCACGTCTGTGAACACGATGAACTCAATATTTTTCTGGAGCTGAAGCACTCCACTTTCTTAATTTCTCTCCCTCTCGTTTCGATCACCCCGATCACTTCCTCTCGCGCTCTCTGTGTACATCTCTCATTACATTGCTCTCCTTTTATACCCAACACAACGACTAAGAATAGGAGAAGCATGTAACTTAGAAACAGATTGGAGCCGGACTCGGCTATAGACTCTAATATGGACTCGGATGCGACTAAGCAATGGAAACAAGATTTTCTAACAGGTGCGAAATTCTTTCCTCTTCACATGTTCCTGCATAGCACTGAAAGAGCTGACAATTCGAGATTGTGGATGGCTCGCCGCACTAGAGGGCTTGCAATCCCTTGGCGGTCTCAGGCGTTTGAAAGTAAAGGAGAGCCAAAGTTTGAAATTTTCACAGCTGCATTCCTGCACAGCACTGGAAGAGCTAACAATTCGATATTGTGGATCGCTCGCCGCACTAGCGGGTTTGCCCTTGACAGCCTCAGGCGTTTGGAAGTATCCAGGTGCCCCGGCTTGAGTTTGTCAAGGCAGGGCTACGAGCTATTACCCTCGACTGGAAAGGCTTCAGATGGATGACCTCTCTGCCCTTACCACCTGTCCACCTCCCTCCTAAGCCTAGTGTTTCTCGGTACCAGTAGCAGTAGGGATGTGATGAGCCGCCTTACAGATGAGCAAGAAGAAGTGCTTCAGCTCCTCACGTCTCTGCAAAAGCTCCAATTTGGCTGCTTCAAGGATCTCATAGATCTTCCTGCGGGGCTGCGCATCCTTCACTCCCTCAAGAAGTTAGCGTTCTTTGATTGTCCAGGCATCTCAAGGCTGCCGGAAAAGGGCCTCCCACCTTCGCTGGAACAACTGGACATCGCCTTTGGCAGCGAAGAGCTAAATGAACACTGCAGGATGTTAGCAACGAGCAAGCTAAAGGTCAAAATTAATGTGAATTGATTCCTGTGTAGCTCGTTAAGCACACGTTTCTACCTGCCCAACATATATCCCTGCGTTGCTCTCTAAGGTATACTTCTACCAAATTGATCATGCCATCTTCCGAGTTGGAATACCCTCTGTGCCCTGATGCTAAAATAATCAGTCTCTCTGCAGGCATTCAAGCTGCTGTGTATATATCATTGGGGAAATTCTCGAATGATCATATGGGTAGCTGCCCACCTTCAGGGCATCCCTGTTTCTCCTGTTTCAGAGTTTTTGTTTGCCAGATAAATTCCTAAACGTATGGCTCTCTTGCTCAGAATGATCAAAAACCCGTAGCAATTGGGGGGACCTGGTCCATACCATTCTTGCGCTAACATCGGGAAACCGAGCTGCCCTGCCGGGTTCAGGTTCGGATCGAGGATGCCTTCATCGGTTGAGTTTGTTGTCCTTGTCACGGAACGGGAGCACGCATCTATGTCCTTTTGACTCGGAGGTTGTTAACGAGAAAAGGCTGCCACAACCGTGGTGCCACTGTTCGGTTCCGGTTCAAAGTCGTCGGATTTTCGGACCAGCGTCGTTCTATGCACACACGTCTAGCTCCTCCCCAGATTTTTTAAAAGAGATTATATATTCCCATGCAAATGACGTGTCCAACTACAAAGGTAAAAAGACTTATCTGAGCAAATGTAAGTGTACCTGTATTTGTATATACTAGTTGATTATCTGTGCTTTACTATAGATAAAAAATATCATATTACTCTAACACGTCGAGTTGATATTATTAGGATTAGTCTGTCTGACCCACACCCTTGGCTCCACCTCCACGCTTAGCCGTATCGTATCTCCACGTGTCCGATAGAACTTTGTTGTTTTTGCCTTGTGAGTGAATTTTTAGAAAGACCACATTTGTTTGTTGATATATTTTTTGTTAGAGGTTTTTTTAGAGAGGTGGAACAAGCTGGCCTACATGACCCACATGTCAACGCATCGATTAGGAAGGAGGGGCGAGCACAAGGGGAGTTGGTGAGATTGAGATGAATAAACCACCATCATCAGTAGGTTAAATTTAAGTAGTAAAGAGAAATAGTAAGAACTCTTGCTTTGGACGTGTGTGTTGCAAACAGAGCAACCACTACTTGTTTGTGAAAGTATTAACCAGTACAAACTCTACATTACAGAGTATATAAGAGCTCATTTGGTTTAACCATATAAACTCCACCCTTAACTAGCATATCTATCATACGGGAGGATTATCGTCTATGTAATGATAGAGCACGATATATGCCTCCTCCTATTATTTCTTTATTAACACTCTAAGCCTTCTATAAATAATAGTGTTAAAATGAAATTAAATATGTTTATGCTTTTGTTGTAGTTGTGACTTTCCTAACGAGAGCACATGCTATTGCTATCATCAAGGCTGATGACGACGGGGCCGGTTTACATCGGTCGAGCTCAGAGTTGTGCGTGCAATGCATGCACGGCGGGTCGGGAAACCGAGATGCTCGGGTTCGGTTTCGGTTTGGTTTCGGTCTGAGAAGGGCAGTGGCAGATGTCTTCAAGCACAGCAAGTACTTATAGTCTACGGCTAGCTGCTTTGTGTTTCCCAGTTTATTATTGCTTCACTTGCGTGTCACGATGCTTTCCCCACTCTCGTTGTTTAGCTGTTCCTGCCAAGCCTTTTGAACGACACGCCAAGTCAAAATCCGAAATGACACTGCTCGGGTTCGTGTTCGGTTCCGGGCACATTGCTCCCAAATGCTTCTTTGCTTTGCTTCCAGTCCATCAGGCGTACACTGTCCATCCTATCCTTCGGTTTCCTATAAATACCTGCGCCATCCAAGCTGCCTTGCCTCCACCCCTCCTCCCCCATTCACGCTCCCAAAGCAAACAGCTTCTTCTCTGTCGCACCACGCAGATCAACACACTATATTCTATACGCTAGCATACATGAATTTCCTCAGCAAGATCGTGGGCGCGATTTCCGATGCCCTGCGCGACGCAGAGAAGCTGCCGGGGGCGTTGATGTTGTGCGGCATCCTGAAAGCCGCGGCGGCGCTCTACCTTATCTTCTTCAGGGTGCCCGCAGGAGTATTAATTCCTCCACCGCCACGACAAGGTGCTCATCTACTTTTACTACGGCATTCTCATCGCCGTGGTGATCTTCGGGCTCATGGAGGCTTCTGTTGGCTTCTGGGTGTGGGGCAACCTGGTCGGTCGGCGTGCCGTCGGGAAGACGATCCTGTGGGTTTCCATCTTGCCTGTGATCATCGTTGCAGGCCTTGGAGGCTTCGCCTTTGCCTTCCCGAAGTAAATACGTATGGTGTGCACGAGACACAGTGATGCCCTATCAATGTAGTACTGATTTCACTAGCTATACCGCCCATGGTTGGATGTCTTGCGTTTATTCCAATTTTTCAAGTATTGATCGGTATTGCTAGTTGGGGGATCTGCAGGTTTGTAGTTGTAATCTGATTTGCTATATTATTTGATCGAAATCGCTATTTATTTGTTTGTGTAAACACAAAGACGGTTCCAAAATAATTTAACATAATCAAAAAGATCTCAAAGTACAGATGAAAATTTCTAGCTCACGAAGGTCGATATACAGCAGTTGAGTCCAGTTTCCGTGATGAATGGAGCTGACCATTCTGGCAGCATTCACACCAAGAAAGAAGAAACCGAGCTGCGCGGGTCCGGATTCGGGTTGTGACCGGACAACCTGTGGATGTCCTGTTCATCAGCTCGTTGCCCTCGTTGCTTAACAGAAGCATATATTTTTATTATTGCTCCCGATCCCTCTGCGTCCTTTTTAATTTTGATTCATTAAGAGGAAACCGAGCTGCCGGGATCGGTTTCGGTTTCGGTTTTGAGTGGGAATGTCTGTACCAGTTCTTTGTTCTTGGTTACCGTACACAAGCACACAGTTGCTATTGGTTTTTCTATTTAGTATTGCCTCTGGGCCCTTGCGTACTTTTGCCACGATGCTCTTGTTAAACAGGGAATTGCCCCCAAAAACCGTAATGCACAGGTTCGGTTAGGTCTTTCGGATTTTTTTACCAGCATGGTTATATGTACACGTCCTAATTCCCCTGGAAATATTTGTGTCCGCAGAAAAGTAAACACCCACTACTTTACGTGAACAAAACTCACAGCACTCTCAATTGATTTCAAAGTGTGTTGCCAATAGAGCGACAGTCGGCAACGGTGAGGCGTCGGCATTGTGATTAAAAACCATTCAAAATATTTAAATTCGAGTGTTTTTCTTTTTAAAGGTATGCATTTCGTTTGGATTGTTATAGAAAGTTATATACTCTAAAACTGATTTTTTTTCTTAAAAAAATACTCAAATTTTAGCTGAATTGGTGTATTTCAAATCCTAATGCCCCATCTCGGTATCCATTATGGAACACTACGTACACCCCTTCTCTATTACCGATATTTATTAACGCACTTAGCCTCGTGCAAATAATAAAGTCTTAAAATAGATATAATTACACTTTCGCACTCATTGTTACCTTGACGACAGCAAGGGCTCACACCAGTCGAGCCCAGAGCTCACGTCGGGAAACTGAGGTGTTCGGGTCCGGGTTCGGTTTCATTTCCAGGATTTGGGAGGCTAAGCAAAACGAGTATTACTCAAGTCTACCACTACCATGTGTGTAATTGTGTATCATTTATTATTGCTCCGCTTGCGTGTGTGTGACGATGCTGTTGGTTACCATAGGTTGCTCTTGGTGAGCATTTTGGCCAAGGTGGAACCCAAGATGTCATTGCTCCGGTTCGGGTTGGTTTCCGGTTCCAGACACGGGACACGGGTTAGGTCGTTGTCGTTGCCTGAGTTTCCTTTTATCTCCATCTGCCCTACACTGCAAACGCAAGATACCAGCGGCCGCATTCGGGTTTTGTGTTTCGGGTTGATGGGTCCTATAAGTACACGCATGAGGTTTCCTCCACTCTGCACACTATTTTGCCTTTTTTTTAGCTATGATTGTAACGTCTTAGGGTCCAATCTATTCTAGATAGATTATGCATACGTAGCAACCCGTTTACATTTTGGTTCTCGCGTCACGTAAAACAGTTAACCGAAAGTTACTACCATTAGAAATTCTAGACTTATATGTTAGTGCTTCTCAAACTAAACTAGTAAAGTGAGATTAACCCATATCCTCATATGCACACACACATAAAGACCATCACGGTTCTAATTCTACATGAGTCAAAGTGTCACAACGATTTATTAATTTAATAAATAATAATTACTAAGAGAAATCAAAAACTACTAAATAACTAAAAACAGGAGCATCATCCAGGCCTCAAACCAAACCATTTCTCCGACACACCACACACCTACACGATACATGGAGTTCCTAGGCATCCTCATCAACATCGTGGGCTTGATTTCCGACGCGTGCCCAGACTAGCGCTCGGCCCAGGTAGGCCATGAGGCCAGCGCGGTCCGTGCGGCTGAGCCAGCCATACCCCTAGTGTAGTTGCGTTGAGGCCTAATTGATCGATTCACCCAACCAAAGGCCGAACAGCCAAGTGTCCCCCTGATGGCCTCGCCTGTCCATGGAGGCTTCTGTCTAGGGGTGCAAACAGGTTGGGTTAATTCCGACCGATCTGACACTGAATCCGATTGGTACCGAATCCGGAGAAAAAATATGGGTTAGGATATGGTAACAATAATATCCGTCCGAATCCGATACGTCTTTAAGTTTGATTTCAGGTTAGTGCTATTATTTGATGTTTCATTTTCTTTTGCAATGGTAAAATAAAATCTTCCACATCAGCTATTAAGTAGTAACATCAAGTTCTTGATAGTACGTCCTCCTACTCCATTTGCTGTACTGCATGCATTCCTTACAAACAAGTAGGGGTGCAAACAGGTCGGGTTAATCCCGACCGATCCGGCATCGAATCCGATTGATACCGAATCCGATTGGTACCGAATCCGGAGAAAAAAATATGGGTTAGGATACGGTAACAACAATATCCGTCCGAAATTCCGAATCCGACCCGTTTGCACCCCTACTTCTGTCGGCTTCTGGGTGTGGGGCATCGGGAAGACCATCCTGTGGGTTTCCATCTTGCCTCTGATAATCGTTGCAGGCATTGGAGGCTTTGCCTTTGCCGTCCCGAAGGAGCTACGTATGGTGTGCACGAGACACAGTGATGCCATGTCAATGTAGTATTGATTTCACTAGCTACTAGTCTACCACCCATGGTTGGATGTCTTGCGTTTATTTCAATTTTTCAAGTATTCATCAGTAGTGCTAGTTGGTGGTCTGCGGGTTTGTAGTTGTAAGCTGATTTGCTAAATTATTTGATCGAAATTGCTATTTATGTGTATGTGCAAAACAAGAATGATTCCAAAATGATTTTGTCGGAACATTATCGAAACGATCTCAAAGTACAAATGGAAATTTCTAGCTCACAAAGGTTGATATATTTCAGTTGGATCCGGTTTCCACGATGGACGGAGCTGACCATTCTGCCAGCATCCACACCAAGAAACCGAGCTGCGCATGTCCGAATTCGGGTTGTGACCTGACAACCTGCGGATGTCTTCATCAGCTCGTTGCCCTCGCTGCTTGACATAAGCATACACTTTTATTATTGCTCCCGATCCCTTTGAGTCCTTTTTCGAATTTTGATTAAGAGGAAACCGAACGGCCGGGATCGATTTCGGTTTGGAGTGAGAATGTCTATCAGCTCTTTGCCCTTGTTACCTTACACAAGCACACAGTTGCTATTGGTTTTTCTATTTAGTAGTGTCTCCGGGCCATGCGTGCTTTGACACCATGCAGTTGTTAAACAGGGAATTGCCCCCCCCCCTCCTTCCCCCAAAACAAAACCGTAATGCAACTGTTCAGGCTCGGTTTAGATCTTCGGATTTTTTTTACCAGCATGGCAACGGTGAGGCGTCGGCAACGTGATAAAAAACCGTTCACAATATTTTAATTTGAGTGTTTTTTCTTTTCAAAGATATGTGTTTTATTTAAATTATTATAGATGGTATATACCCTAAAACTAAAATTTTCTAAAAATACTCAAATTTTGGTTAAATTTGTGCATTTGAAATTATGGTACCCCATCTCGGTGTCCATTATGGAACACAAATACATCCCTCCTCTATTACCAGTATTTATTAACGCTCTTAGCCTTGTGAATAAAATCTTAAAATAAGTTTAATTACACTTTTGCCTTAAACCAAACCATTTCTCCGACACACCACACACGTACACGAGACATGGAGTTCCTGGCCATCCTCATTAACATCGGCTTCACTTCATCAACCTCCGATACGTCGTTGTTCATCTAACACAACGGAGCTGATGTCGCCTACCTTCTCCTCTATGTCGACGACATCATCTTGACAGCCGCCTCGACCCGTCTTCTCCGACAATTGTCTTCTCGGCTTCACGACGAGTTCGCCATGACTGACTTGGGTGATCTCCACTACTTCCTCGGCATCTCCGTCAAGCGCACCCCTACAGGGCTTCACCTCTCCCAGCGCCAGTACGCCATTGATCTTCTACAACGGGTTGGCATGGTTGAGTGTCACTCGACGGCGACTCCAGTCGACACCAAGTCCAAGCTCTCCACTTCTGACGGTGTCCCCCTGTGTGATGCCGAGGCCACCGAATATCGCAGTCTCGCCAGGGCACTGCAGTATCTCACTCTCACCCGGCCTGACCTCGCCTATGCCGTCCAGCAGGTCTGCCTTCACATGCATGCGCCGCGCGACATTCACATGGCCTTGATTAAACGCATCTTGCGTTATGTCAAGGGCTCTGTGGATCTTGGCTTGATTATACAAGCCTTCTCGTCATCTTCGCTCACGGCCTACACCGACGCAGACTGGGCAGGTTGTCCAGATTCCCCGACGTTCTACTTCAGGCTATTGCGTCTACTACGGTGACAACCTGGTATCTTGGTCCTCCAAGCGCCAGGCTACGGTACCCCGCTCCAGTGCGGAGGCTGAATATCGCGCCGTCGCCCACGCCGTCGCTGAGTGCTGTTGGCTTCGCCAACTTCTCGGGGAGCTTCACTCTCCCCTGTCCTCCGCCATGGTGGTCTTATGTGACAATGTCAGTGCTGTCTATCTCTCGGCCAATCCCGTTCAGCACAAACGCACGAAACATATTGAGATCGACATCCACTTCGTTCGCGAAAAGGTGGCTCTAGGTCAGGTCCGCGATCTACACGTGCCTTCGTCTCACCAGTTCGCAGATATCATAACAAAGGGGTTGCCGGTTCAGCTTTTTGAAGATTTTCGGTCCAGTCTCTGCGTTCGGGAACCTCACGATTCGACTGCGGGGGGGGGTGTCAAAGATAGCATTGTATTCACATTGTATCTTCTATCTTTGGTGTATAGGAGTTGTATAGGAACTCTTGTATTTCCCCTTCCATGTCCTTGTACTTCTTCCCGGATGCGGAATAGTGCAATATAAAACAGAACCGGCCAGCACCTATTGTGCTTGAGCTGTGTCCATCAATCTCTCCCACGTTCGCAGATAGTATGCATCACTTTTATTTGGTTTTCTGTTGCAACGCACGGGCACCTTACTAGTCTTAAAATAAGTTTAATTACACTTCCGCCATCTTTGTCACCCTGACATCAGCAGGGGCTCACATCGGTCTAGCCCAGAGCTCTGCTCACAATCACGTCGGGAAACCGAGGTGTTCAGGGCCGGCTTCGGTTTCATTTCGAGGATTAGGAGGGAAGATGTCCTAAGCAAAACGAATATTGCTTAAGTCTACTACTGTTGTGTATTATTTACTATTGCTCCACTTGCGTGCATGTGACGATGCTGTTGACTGTCATAGGCTGCTCTTGGCGAGCATTTTGTCCAAGGCGAAACCCGAGAGGCCGAGATGTCATTGCTCCGGTTCCAGACAAGGAACACGGGCTAGGTTGTCGTTGCCTGAGTTTGCTCGACAATCATATTCATCTCCATATACCCACTGCAAATGCGAGATACCAACGGCCGGATTCGGGTTTTATGTTTCAGGTTGACGTGTCCTATAAATACATGCATGAAGCACACCATTGCCCAAGCCTTAAACGAAACCATTTCTCCGACACACCACACACGTACACGAGACATGGAGTTCCTGGCCATCCTCATCAACATCGTGGGCTTGATTTCCCAGATAGGCCATGAAGCCAGAGCGGCCCGTGTGGCTGAGCCAGCCCATCCCCCTTGTATAGTTGCGTTGAGGCCTGATTGATCGATTTAGCCACTCATCTCTCTGATTGATTCACCCAACCAAAGCCCGAACATCCCAAGTGTCCCCCGATCGCCTCGCCTGTTCGTCTCGCTATCGTGCTTGCCCTCGTACGGAGACACGCGCCGCGCCCAACCACCACCACCAGTCGCCGACTCACCGGAGAAATTGGCAGCCATCCTTGGCTCCTCGCCTTCATCTCGCCGCCTGCCCGCTTGACGTCGTGCCCCTCGGTCTTGCGTCGCCAGCGCCCAACGCCTAACCGGGATGAGTCACCGAAGGCAGCAGCACAAGGGGCCGGGTCGGGCATTGGTGTATGATATTTACTTTGCTCTAAACTACTATCAATTCTTCTAATTTATTTCAAACATAAGGACTAGACTTCTGATGTGGTCTTGGCAATAGACTAATGACACCGCAAATCTAGGCAAAATTGATGTGATCCAAACAACCAAGCTTTGGATCTATTTGACCACATTGTTGGTTTGGTTATCCACTACATTGTTGAAGACTTACGACCACGTTGTAAGTATTGACCACATTGACAGATTTCTACCTCCTTGCCTTCCTTGCTCTATTCATCCAGTCTCTTCAATTTTCTTGTGGGTTTTCAACTATAATCTTTATAACTCTGTAGCTATCAAAGAAAAAGGGTTAAGTGAATACTTGAGAAGATTTGAATGCACTATTCACCCTCCTCTGTTACCTGTTCGATCCTACAGAACGAGAACTCCTCCTGTCCTGTGCGTTTGGTGCGATGTGTGTGTTCGCGGAAATGGCTGACATCTCTGTCTTTGCAGGGTCCATGGTGATTTTGTAGTTTATATATTGCGTTTCTCGCTAGATATTCATGTTTATCGACCAAGTGTTGGTCTTAGTTTGGTTGTTGTTAGTAGGCGCTTCCATGAAATTGCCTTGCAATTCTGTTGTCACAGGCTAGTAAATTGGAGAAGTTTAGGGACAGTAAGATTTGCATTCTGGGAGTCAAAGCCGAAGATCAGTTGCCACAGCCTTGTCATATATTTGGCGAATTTTGGTTTTTGCCTAGACTAGTGGTAATTTCCCGTATGCTGTATGTTGAAGTATAAGTGAATTGTCCATCTTTCCTCATCAACTTAAGCTTTTGGGTGAACTGGTTGGTGCATGAAACTCAATACTGTATGCCAAATTTTGTCGCCAGGTACAAAGTAGTACATCCTTTGCAGGAACCATCAAGCAACGCAAGATTGATCTAAGCTCAATCCTTGTGACTGATTCATTGGCCCTTTGTAACATTTTGTCCGAAATGCTAATGTACCACTTGTCCAATATAGTAGTGTCATACGATAGTGTCTTGGCTGCTGCGTCCAGAGTTTTCAGGCTGCTATAAGCCTATAACTCAATGCTTTTTTTGGTTGGCTAGTCTCAGTAAGTTGATTTCCACGAAACCGCTTTGCAGAATTGCGGCCCGGAGCCCTATCGTCCTGTAGTTAGTACGTAATGAGATAGAATTTTCTACAAAATTGACAGCTACGCTATGTTTAATTAGTAAAGAGGAATGTACTGCACAGCCACACAACCAAATACACCATCAGTTAGCGCAATCGTGGAGCAAGACTTGACTCGCAGGCTTCCATAAGTTCCGCAGCTGTGCGGACCCCACTTGATGCTGCTACGAAGGAATGGAGCTTCCCTATCCTTTTCTCCCTATTCCCCTCTCTATTTCCTCAATCTAAACCACTCATATCTCATCCAATAGCTAGTTTTTTTAATATATTTTCACCATTTGCCCATCCATAATAAATAATAAAAAATTACAGAAAAAAATAAATTTTATTTTTTGATTATAATTTTTTACAGAAAATTATAATTTTATTTTTTTCTGTAAAAAAATTATAATAAAAAATAAATTTTATTTTTTTCTGTATTTTTTTATTATTTATTATGGATGGGCAAATGATGAAAATATAAAAAAACTAGCTATTGGATGAGATGTGAGTGGTTTAGATTAAGAGAATAGGGAGGGGAATAGGGAGAAGGGGGTAGGGAAGCTCCATTCGCTACGAAGGGCTGTGCGTCACTTGGAAAAGTTGGATGGTTTTGGTGCGTACGTTTGACTGTCTCTCATTCGCTGCCTGCCTTTCTTTCTGCCTTCCAAGACTCCAAGTGCTTCCTGCCGATACATCATCGCTCTCCGTTCCTCTGAATCCATCTGTTTGGTTTCTCCCTTGTTACTGCTGCTGCTGTTGCCGCCGGACCTTATGGAGGCGGTACAAGACACTTTCCTGGAGGCCGCCATTGGATGGCTGGTGCAAACCATCCTGGAGAGTCTCTCCACCGGCAAGCTGGAGGCGTGGATTCGCGGAGTTGGGCTTGCCGATGGCGTCGAGAGGCTCAAGTCTGAGATCGAGAGAGTTGAGATGGTGGTCGCTGCCGTGAAGGGGAGGGCGATCGGGAATAAGCCGCTGGCCCGATCTCTCGCTCGTCTCAAGGAGCTGCTGTACGACGCCGATGATGCGGTCGACGAGCTAGACTACTACAGGCTCCAACAGCAGGTCGAACGAGGTACGAGTAAACTCGTGTATGCATCCATTATTTGTTCATAACTAAACGGGGCTATGCATTACAATTCCTCTAAAACTAAAAATAGTGCTGTATTTATTATCCAACTCCAATACTTATATTTTAACTGAAAATACAATTGTATTTTTCGTACTGCTTTAATAGCTCTCGTATACTCCGAACCCGCGGATGGACATGGAGCAGAGCAAGTAGAGAGACCGAGGGACAATGCTGATATACCGAGTAGCAGCGGTGGCAAAAAACGGTCAAAGGCGTGGGGGCACTTCGATATCACAGAAGAAGAGAACGGAAAGCCTGTGAAAGCAAATTGTATTCACTGTCACACAGTGGTCAGGTGCGGATCCGACAAAGGGACATCGGTTTTGCACAACCATCTCAAGAGTGACAGTTGTAAGAAAAAACGTGGAGCAAGTGACCAGCAACCAAACACTTGCAGGTACCATATATGATTCATAACGTACGTTACCTTATGATCCTAAAGAATTTAAACCCTTGCATCGGCACATTTCTTTTAGTATTGAAATATTTTTTTTCGCAAATTTCACCACAGCTCTCCTTTTATATGGTACTTGAGTTATACTAAATTTTAGTAAATCAACCTCTTACATAAAAAAAAGGATTGGTTCAGACCAAGCCCACAATTTCAAACTGTTTTAGAATGTATATTGAGTTTAATTCATCAGAGCAACTCCCCCAGGAATATTAATGTGGCTATGAGATTTGCTAAGTTCTACATCTGTACAAATTGGCCTACCACGATCCTTTTCTTCATGCAGTATTGCTGACGGTATAGCAAATGGTACCCCAGCTGGTGATTCAAGCAGCAGAAAGAGGAGGAGAATGAATGAGGAGTCAACACACAACACTGCAGCTAATGCACACCACTGGAATGAGGCTGAATTTTCCGATAGGATAAAAGAAATAACCCGTCAGTTACAAGACATCCGAGGGGCTGTGAGTGAGGTTCTCAAGCTGCATGGATCGGACTCTGTTGCAAGCTCAAATCAGTACCCGTGGACAAGATCAGATGTGTGCCCTAGAACTTCAAGTCTTATTCAACGGAAAATATACGGGAGAGTTGCAGAGAAGAACTCCATCATAAAGATGATTGCAACTGATGAATACGACGGCATAACTGTACTGCCTATTGTAGGCATTGGAGGAGTTGGGAAGACAGCTCTCGCTCAACTTGTGTACGATGATCCGACAGTGAAAAGTCAATTTGGGCGGATATGGATTTGGGTGTCTGACAACTTTGATGAAATTAAGCTCACAAGGGAGATGTTAGACTTTGTTTCTCAAGAAAGACATGAAGTATCTCCTCAGAAAAAACAAAGGCATGAAGGAATAAGCAGCTTTGCGAAGCTTCAGGAGATCTTGAAGGGACATATGGAGTCCCAGTCGAACAAGTTTCTGCTTATTTTAGATGATGTATGGGATAACATGGACGATTACCGATGGAACAAACTGTTGGCTCCTTTGAAATCAGGTCGTGCAAAGGGTAATGTGATCCTCGTGACAACTAGAATTTTGTCTGTTGCACAAAGGGTATGCACAGTTGAACCGATTAAGTTAGGTGCTTTGGTAGATGAGGATTTTTGGTTATTGTTTAAAGCATGTGCATTTGGTGATGAGAACTACGATGGGCATGTAGGTCTAAGCACCATAGGCCGGCAAATAGCAGACAGGTTAAAGGGCAACCCATTAGCAGCGGAAACTGCAGGGGCACTATTAAGAGAGCATCTTACCATTGATCATTGGAGTAACATTCTGAAGAACGAAGATTGGAAATCCCTGCAACTCAGTAGAGGCATCATGCCTGCTTTGATGTTTAGCTATGATCAGCTGCCCTACCATTTACAGCAATGTTTCTCATATTGTTCTATATTCCCCAACAAATATCAGTTTCTGAGCGAGGAGTTGATTGGCGTTTGGATTGCACAAGGATATGTGAATGGTGGCCATTCAAGTAAGAGGTTGGAGGAGATAGGACAGGACTATCTGTTTGATTTGGTGAACTCAGGCTTCCTCCAGCAAACTGAAACAGAAGTGTCCTCTCTAGGCAATCAAACATGCTATGTTATGTGTGGCCTTATGCATGATTTTGCGATGGTGGTTTCAAGAACTAAGTGTGCAACTATAGATGGTCTACAGTGCGACGAAATGTTGCCAACTGTACGCCATTTGTCAATAGTAACCGATTCTGCATATACCAAAGATCGCCATGGGAACATACTTCGCAATGAGAAGTTTGAGAAAAAATTGCGCGATGTAGTAACATCAGTGAGGAAACTGAGGACGTTGGTGTTAATTGGGCAGTATGATCCCTTTTTTCTTCAACAGTTCCAAGATTCGTTCAAAGAAGCACAGAATATACGTGTGCTGCAAATTTCTACAAAATGTTCTGGTTTTAATTCTTTCCTGCGCAATGTGGCAAATCCTTCCCATCTCCGGTATCTAAAACTTGAGGCTGATGAGGAGGACGGGGCTTTTCCTCAAGTTTTCAGCAAGTTTTATCATCTTCAAGTATTAGATGTTGGCTCAGACACTGAACTTACTATATCTAATGGTGTTAACAATCTTGTTAGCCTACGGCATCTTGTTGCAGAAGAGGACGTGTACTCTTCCATTGCTAACATTGGAAAGATGACCTCTCTTCAGGAACTGCTCGATTTTAGCATTCAAAATTCCAGCGGCTTTGAGATAACTCAACTTCAATCAATGAACGAGCTTGTACTACTTGGGGTGTCTCAGCTTCAAAATGTTAAAACTCGGGAGGAGGCTTATGAAGCAGGACTGAGAAACAAACAACACTTAGGAAAGCTGCACTTGTCCTGGAACTATACCTTGTCACAGGATGAATATGGCAGTGACATGTCCTCTGAGTTTTCTAGAGACACAAACAGAGAGGTGCTTGAGGGTCTTGAACCACATCAGAACCTGAAGCATCTACGAATATCTGGGTACGATGGTGCTACCTCTCCAGCATGGCTTGCCAATTCACTTATCTCTTTGCAGACTCTTCATCTGGAGTGTTGTGGAAAATTGCAAATAATTCCATATCTGGAGCGGCTCCTATTTCTTAGAAAGTTTGAGCTGAGGAATATGCTTAATGTAACAGAAGTATCAATTCCTTCGTTGGAGGAGCTGCTGTTAGATGAAATGCCTAAGTTGGAGAGATGTTCCTGCACTTCCTTGAGGGACTTGAACTCTAGTTTAAGGGTTCTGAGGGTAACGGGGTGCCCTGTACTGAAGGTCTTTCCGTTGTTTGAGGACTGCCAGAAATTCAAAATCGAGCAGAAGTCATGGTTATCTAGTCTTGGGGAACTCATTATCCACGAATGTCCTCGGTTGCTAGTGCCACACCCTCTACCGCCTTCAACTAGTGTTTCTCAATTATCCATCTATAGAGTTTCAACACTTCCATCGATGGAGGGGTCATCCAACGGAACATTAACAATCGGGGTTCCTGAGTATCCTGATCCTGAGCGTTCCGATAAGCTGAGGATGCTGGATGGCAAAATGTTGTCGTTCCATAACCTGAGGTTCCTAACTCACTTGATAATACAAGGTTGCCAAAATCTAACATCTATTTCATTCAAAGGATTAAGGCAACTTATCTCTTTAAAGAGTTTGGAAATATACGGCTGCACAAAACTTTTCTCTTCGTATGTTCTGCCAGAGGATACCCATGAAGATACGGCAGCTGCAAATTGCAATACACTCCCTTCTCTCGAACGTCTTCGTATTCAGTCATGTGGAGTAACGGGAAAGTGGCTATCTCTAATGCTGCGACATATGCAGGCCCTAGAGGAATTGGATTTAGAGGACTGTGAGGAGATAGCATGGTTATCGGTAGAAGAAGAAGAAGAAGAAAACAGTCTATCAAATCTTATCTCATCTCCGGATTATTCGTCATCGACAAGCTCAGTTCCAGATGGACTCTTGTGCATCCCGTTAAATCTCATCTCCTCTCTGAAGAAGATAACTGTTGCGGCATGCCGAGATCGAGATCTAACATCTTACGGGAGCAAGACAATTTCTACAATCTTCGCTGGATTTACCTCCCTTGAGGAGCTGACAATTTGTTATTGCCCCGAATTGCTCCCGTCTTTGGTGCATAAAGACGGAAATGATGACCAGGCGAACGGAAGATGGCTCCTCCCGCAATCACTTGTACAACTTAACATCCATTATTCCCCAGAAACGCTGCAGCCCTGCTTCCCAGGGAATCTCACCTGCCTCAAAAGATTACAAGTATCGGATAGCCCAGGTTTGAAATCTCTACAGCTACATTCCTGCGCAGCACTGGAGGAGCTGACAATCGAAGGTTGTGGATCGCTCGCCGCACTAGAGGGCTTGGAATCCCTGGGGAACCTTAAGGCCTTGAAAGTATCTGGGAACGGAAGTTTGAAATTTCTCACTGCATTCCTGCACAAAGACCGGAGGAGCCGACAATCGAAGTTTGTGAATCGCCGCTTCACCGGAGGGCTTGGAATCCCTGGGGAACCTTAAGGCCTTGAAAGTATCTGGGAACGGAAGTTTGAAATTTCTACAGCTGCATTCCTGCACAGCACTGGAGGAGCTGACAATCGAAGTTTGTGAATCGCTCGCTTCACTGGAGGGCTTGGAATCCCTGGGCAACCTTAAGGCCTTGAAAGTATCTGGGAACGGAAGTTTGAAATTTCTACAGCTGCATTCTTGCGCAAAGACCGAGGAGCCGACAATCGCAGTTGTGGATCGCCGCCGCACTAGAGGGCTTGCAATCCTCGGGAACCTTAAGGCCTTGAAAGTATCCGGGAACGGAAGTTTGAAATTTCTACACTGCATTCCCGCACAAAGACCGGAGGAGCCGACAATGGAAGTTTGTGGATCGCTCGCTTCACCGGAGGGCTTGGAATCCTGGGAACCTTAAGGCCTTGAAAGTATCCGGGAACGGAAGTTTCAAATTTCTACAATGCATTCTGCACAAAGACCGAGGAGCCGACAATCGAAGTTTGTGAATCGCCGCTTCACCGGAGGGCTTGGAATCCTGGGCAACCTTAAGGCCTTGAAAGTATCTGGGAACGGAAGTTTGAAATTTCTCTGTTGCATTCTTGCGCAGCACCGAGGAGGAGCGACAATCGCAGTTGTGGATCGCCGCCGCACTAGAGGGCTTGCAATCCTCGGGAACCTTAAGGCCTTGAAAGTATCACGGGAACGGAAGTTTGAAATTTCTACAATGCATTCTTGCGCAGCAGACCGAGGAGCCGACAATCGAAGGTTGTGGATCGCCGCCGCACTAGAGGGCTTGCAATCCTCGGGAACCTTAAGGCCTTGAAAGTATCTGGGAACGGAAGTTTGAAATTTCTACAACTGCATTCCTGCACAAAGACCGAGGAGCCGACAATCGAAGTTTGTGGATCGCCGCTTCACCGGAGGGCTTGGAATCCTGGGAACCTTAAGGCCTTGAAAGTATCTCGGGAACGGAAGTTTGAAATTTCTACAACTGCATTCTTGCGCAGACCGAGGAGCCGACAATCGAAGGTTGTGGATCGCCGCCGCACTAGAGGGCTTGCAATCCTCGGGAACCTTAAGGCCTTGAAAGTATCCGGGAACGGAAGTTTGAAATTTCTCTGGTGCATTCTGCACAAAGACTGGAGGAGCCGACAATCGAAGTTTGTGGATCGCCGCTTCACCGGAGGGCTTGGAATCCTGGGAACCTTAAGGCCTTGAAAGTATCCGGGAACGGAAGTTTGAAATTTCTACAACTGCATTCTTGCGCAGCACCGAGGAGCCGACAATCGAAGGTTGTAGATGGCTCATTGCACTAGAGGGCTTGCAATCCTCGGGAACCTTAAGGCCTTGAAAGTATCCGGGAACGGAAGTTTGAAATTTCTACAGCTGCATTCCTGCACAGCACTGGAGGAGCTGACAATCGAAGTTTGTGGATCGCTCGCTTCACTGGAGGGCTTGGAATCCCTGGGGAACCTTAAGGCCTTGAAAGTATCTGGGAACGGAAGTTTGAAATTTCTCTGACTGCATTCTTGCGCAAAGACCGGAGGAGCTGACAATCGAAGGTTGTGGATCGCTCGCCGCACTAGAGGGCTTGCAATCCCTGGGGAACCTTAAGGCCTTGAAAGTATCTGGGAACGGAAGTTTGAAATTTCTACAGCTGCATTCCTGCACAGCACTGGAGGAGCTGACAATCGAAGTTTGTGGATCGCTCGCTTCACTGGAGGGCTTGGAATCCCTGGGGAACCTTAAGGCCTTGAAAGTATCTGGGAACGGAAGTTTGAAATTTCTACAGCTGCATTCTTGCGCAGCACTGGAGGAGCTGACAATCGAAGGTTGTAGATGGCTCGCTGCACTAGAGGGCTTGCAATCCCTGGGGAACCTTAAGGCCTTGAAAGTATCTGGGAACGGAAGTTTGAAATTTCTACAGCTGCATTCCTGCACAGCACTGGAGGAGCTGACAATTGAAGTTTGTGAATCGCTCGCTTCACTGGAGGGCTTGGAATCCCTGGGGAACCTTAAGGCCTTGAAAGTATCTGGGAACGGAAGTTTGAAATTTCTACAGCTGCATTCTTGCGCAGCACTGGAGGAGCTGACAATCGAAGGTTGTAGATCGCTCGCTGCACTAGAGGGCTTGCAATCCCTGGGGAACCTTAAGGCCTTGAAAGTATCTAGGAACGGAAGTTTGAAATTTCTACAGCTGCATTCTTGCGCAGCACTGGAGGAGCTGACAATTCGAGATTGTGGATCGCTCGCCGCACTAGAGGGCTTGCAATCCCTTGGTGGCCTCAGGCGTTTGGTGGTATACGGGTGCCCCGGCTTGAGTTTGTCAAGGCAGGGCTACGAGCTATGCCCTCGACTGGAAAGGCTTGAGATGGATGACCTCTCTGCCCTTACCACGTCGTTCTGCAAGCACCTCACCTCCCTCCTAAGCCTAGTGCTTCGTTTGGTGGTATATCTGGGAATGAGCCGCCTTACAGATGAGCAAGAAGAAGCGCTTCAGCTCATCACGTCTCTGCAAGAGCTCCAATTTTGGTATTCCCATGATCTCATAGATCTTCCTGCGGGGCTGCACAGCCTTCGCTCCCTCAAGAAGTTAGCGATCGGTTTATGTCCAGGCATCTCGAGGCTGCCGGAAAAGGGCCTCCCGCCTTCGCTGGAACAACTGGACATCACCTGGTGCAGCGAGGAGCTAAATGAACACTGCAGGATGTTTGCAACGAGCAAGCTAAAGGTCAAAATTAATGGGGAATATGCCAATTGATGTTAGCTGTGGGCCACACGTTTCTACCTGCACAACAAGCTGCCGGCTGCCCCTTTTCTTTTCAGTTTTTTCAGGTATGCAGTACACTATACATCATGCTATCTGCACAAATCTATGGATAGCATATACCCTCATTGTTCTCTTGCTAAACTAAGCGGTCTTTCGGCAGGCACTCAAGGCGCCCGTACATATCACTGCTGCAGTTAAACTGTCTTCAAGACCATCGCCCAAGTATCATACAATTCCAGCCTTCCATAGGTCAGATGGCATGTTACATTAGGACATGCCAGGGAAAATGGTAAAACTTATCGCGCAACATTGCTCTGCAATCTGCATGTATACAACAATTCAGCTTGGGGTTGGAAGTCCAGTTCTCATATGTGATGAACAGGCCTATGTGTTGGGGTTGAGTGAATTCATATCTAACTGTCAGGAATCAGGATGGATGAGCCAGCAAATCACTAATTGGTGCATGTATGTAAATATGTATCTCTTTTTCTTTAAACGAAACGGTAGGACTCCCGTGATTAATTAAAAGTCATCAATGTAAATATGTCAGCCGGTGGTGTATTGATGTTGGTGCTGATTGTTTTTCTTCCCTATGACAGGACCTGTATAATTATGAATTCTTTTCACGTTTTCTTGACTTAAAGTTGAGCTTGGATTGTCAGATATTCTTGTTCCTTGTCAAGAGCTCTTCTGTCAGAACTCACAAGTAGCCTGCTGTGTGAAATATGAATTCGTAACTATTAGTTAACACATGCATATAGCATATGCTAGCTTATGGGGGGTTTAATTAATCTATTCCTGGTGCAGCCGAGATGTGATGGTGGTCTTTGGTACTGTTGCTTGTGTCTTTTAGCTTTTGCTACAATAACTAGCTTTCAAATGATGTGTTTTTTCATGACGAGGTCTATAAGTCGATTTTAGTAGACAATATATTAATTTCAGCTATATGGACCAAAATCATATACGACTGTCTTTCTTCGTACTATTTCTCGTAAATAGTTAGAATTCAAAAGTTGTAAACCATAAGTCATAGTCATAAAAACCTGCCGCTATTTTCTTGTAGCTATTATTAGTACAAAGAAAAATAGCTATTATTAGTACAAAGCAACATGGGGTGATTTGATTGGACAGCTGCACCATTGGCTTCGGCGTTGGAGGCTCTGCCATCCAGAAATGGCAGTGCGATAGTGCTTGCTCGTTGCTGCGTTGGCAGGTTCCTCCTGCTGATGGACACGTGGGTACTCACAAATTGCTTTTTATTTTCCAGATTTGAGTACGTCATGTTAACACCGATGCTGAAATTAGAGTTCAGTAGTTTCAACTTTCAAAAGGTACTGGAAGATATATACAATAGAGTAGTAGGGTCGATGAGAAGCAGCAGCTGCCGTGGCCTGCAAATAAGATGGGCTTAGCGGTCCATGTGGCCTGCAAATAAGTCGAAGCGAGAAAGACAAATGCACGCGTCTGCGGCTCAGAATAGTTATAGAGAATGTAAGACTGTTACTAGTAGCATTTTAGACGCAGAGACCAGCGTTCAGCATTTCAGCGACTCTCGCGCGCACACACCATCACAATGTGTTTGTGCATGCGTGCTCCCGATTCCTTCGCGTCCTTTTGGACTAAGGGAAAACCGAGCTGCTCGGGTTCGGTTTCGGTTTGGAGTGACGATGTGCTAATCACTTCGGTGCCCTTGGTTACCACTTAAGAACACAGTTGCTATTCGTTTATCCATATTATTGCCTCCGGGTCCTTGCGTGCTTTCATTTGACCCAGAGTTATGAAGGCATATCACAACAGGGGTTCACATCGGTCCATCTCAGAGCTCTGCGCACAGTCACAGAGGACGCCTTAATCAAAACTAGTAGTATTACTAAGTCTACTGGTACTAGTGGTCTTCGGTACGGTTCGGTCTGGTCCGGTTGGGGCAAGGCGCCCTTCTACTTGTACTACGGCATTCTCGTCGCCGTGGTCATCATCGGGTCTGTTGAGGCATCGACCGGAATCTGGTTGTCCGGCAAATGCAAACATTGCTCTCTGCAACACCACATACCCTGGCGGACTTATGGACGGCTTCTCGTGGAGGGCGATGTACGTGCCCGGGTTCCTTTCCTGCAGGACATTAAGCATACGAGGAAGGTTGTCGTACGCCGCCTCGAAAGTGCCAAAACGTTTTTCCAACGCCTTCTGCTTGGCACGCCACGCCTTCGCGTAGCTAATCTTATACTTGAATTTATTCTCAATAGCTACCACAATATGCGTGGCTGCCATGTCCTTCTTCTGCACTATCTCCCCATACATAAGATTGGCTATAAATCCGGACGTCAGGTTACGATGTCTCGCCAAGACAGTGTTTAGAATGCAGGAGTACGGCTCAAACTTGGACACAATCCAATGAGTCTCATACTTAGGTTTACGGGCGTGCACCCGCCAAGGGCAACCAGTCTGCTCGCGCTTCACAGTATACTGCTCTTGGCTTGATTTGACGACGCGAAATGTCCGCTGCATTGAAAGGGCCCAAAGCTTGATGGCATCCTGCAGCGCTTCCTTGTCAGCAAACATAGCATGCAACCGAACCTCTGTCTCATGATACTCCCATTGTGATTCATGCTCATCATGTGCGGAAAGACCCTCCGCATTAAACCGGTTCCATTCCTGGGGGATAGGAACTTCATCCTCATCGAATCGCCCTCGCCGCCGTCCTCTCACACCTTCCTCTTCATCCCATGCCCTCTCGTCATCGAGTCCATCTGCTGCACAATGTACTCATTATACTCTCCTTCATCGGCTTGCCCAGTTGGCTCTCTATGGCTTGACGGCTGTAACTCTCCTCCATGTACCGCATCGGCTTCATGACGAGCAACTTCATCATGTTCGCCTACATGCGGCCCGCCCGAGCTGCTAGCACCTCCCACAACAACGGCTGTTGCACGAGCTTCCTCAGCTGCTTGTACTGAGCACGGTTGCACAAGCAGCACACACTCGTATCCACGACGCGGCACCCTAGCACAAAGCCCTTCCATGTGGCGAGCGCACCAATGTCTTCAACTCCCATCCGATGTCCGTGGGAGACCGGCTCCAAAGCCCTTGCACGACGACGTACACCTCGGGTTCAACGAAAACTCCGGTCACCAAAGCTGCACATCTCCCATTCGAGCATTCTCGTCATCCGAAGTACGAGAGTGACTTATGGAAAATCGCTCAAATCCACACCATTCGGACCTTCACGAATAGTTCCAGCTCCGTAATACACTCTCAATGTAGTGGACATTGATGATGTCGGCCTGCATATATATTTCAATTTTGCGACATGTCAAATAATATCGCACAATACTAAACTTCCTATACCACAAACTTTGCTAAAATTTATATACTACCATACTACAAATTGCATACCAAACCTTTTCTATACTACCATAATACAAATTACAAATTTCCATACTACAAATTACAAATTTCCATACTAACACGGTACTAATTATTCTACATCTATAATTTTTATTAACACCAACATTTCATATAAATAATAATGCAAATACAACATAATCCAAAAAAATACCTGGATCCAAATTGATGGAATAGCTTCTACTCCTCCTTCCTCCCTCACCTCCTCCTCTCCTCTTCTTCCCCTCCTTCCTCCCTCACCCCCTCCTCTCCTTCTCCTCTTCTTCCCCTCCTTCCTCTCTTCTCCCCCTTGTTTCTTTTCCTTCTTTCTCTTCTCTGTGCGCCGAATGTGTTTGCTGAATGAGTGAAAAAGGTGGTTGGTAGTGGGAGCCGGCTGGGGCCTTAACCCCCTCGTCGCCTAGCGTTGGCGCGATCGCAATGCGATCGCCAACCGTCATAATGACAAATTAAGTCGCCCAACGTGCAGGCGACAACTCTGATTCGCCCAACGGTTCGCATATTCTTTAAATGTCGCTTCTCGGGTGGGCGAAAGGCTCTAGTCGCCCCTCCATTGGGCGACTGGAGGCTATTTTTGTAAAAAAATTTCCCGCGGGTATATTTCTGTATTTTCGAATAAAAAAAGATTATCCGTACAAAAAATTCTGCTGGGTTCAGGTTCGGAGTGAGGATGCCTTCATCAGTTCAGTTTGTTGTCCTTGTCACGTAACGAGAGCACGCATCTATCTCCCTTGCGTGCCTTTTGACTCGGAGGTTGTTAACGAGAAAAGGCTACCAGAACCGCGGCTCGGGTTCGGTTCAAGTAAAATTTTTGCTTTTTAGCCCAAAATTTGAAAGTTTTTTACATATGGACCCCTGGAGAAAAGATTTGCAAAAATGGACCCTTCACTCGGCGCCAAAGCATATGGCGCCCAGGGTACATGGCACGGCGCCATATGCTTTGGCGCCGTAAATGGCCACGTAGGATCCACGGTGGCATAGAACGGCGCCAAATCACATGGCGCCGTGACGTGTAAGTTGGGCGTTAAAGGCCGTGGCGCCGTGCTCTGGGACTTAGCCCGAATTTTGCAGTGCAAGCCCAGCTATCACGGCGCCAAAACTTCTAGCGTCATATTTAGCTATCACGGCGCCAGAGTCTTTGGCACCGAATGGTTTACATACGGCGCAATATTCTTTGGCGCATCAAAAGGCGCCAAAGACCCTGGCGCCGTACATAAACCCCTCGGCGCCAAAGACTCTGGCGCCGTGCTAGCTTCACCTGTAGAAAAAACAGCAAACCTTGCTGTTTTTTCCGCAAAACATATGCACATACACACATACATATACATTCACACATAAAACATCTGAACAACTCAAATGACAACATCGCATAATTATCGAAAGTCTCAAAATATCACATAACATCATATAGCTATCAAAAGTCTCAAAACATTACATAACACATCTCAGCGCACAAAATAGTCACTCTCATCGCCTCTTGGCCTTTCCTTGCCCTTGGCCAAAGCATCGACTGGAGTGTACGTGCTCGGGGACGGGCGAACGACGAGGCGCTGGGAAGCTCGAGTAGATGGTGCGTCGGGCATCTGCGACATCCCAATCTCGTCGTGGTAGATGCCTCCTCGTCCTCGTGCTCGCCTCGCTCATCTGCTCGCCTCCTCGTCCTCGTGCTCCGCCTCGCTCGTCATCTGCTCGCTGTCGTTGCCGCGTCATCGCTATCGCCTCGACTGAAAGTCGGAGTGCGTGACGAGCTCCTCGTGGATCGGGCGCGCGCGACGATGTGACGACGAGGCTGCAGCGGCACCCGAGCGCTGGGAGGCCGCCGGTGGTGATGTGACGTCCGTGCGTGCGCGGCAACCACACCGACCTGCCGCCCGACCGAGGCGACGTCGAAGTCTTTGCATGTAATGATATGTCATAATTGCATACATGCTGAATCGATCTAACCTAGCGAATTATCTTCGTACCTGCAGGAAGTCCCTCAGGGGGTGGCTCTCGCTGTCCAGGTGGCCGAGAACCTCGTCGATCTCACGCACCGAGGTTTGGAGAGAAGTCCCCTAAAGAAATAAGTAAACATAAGTGCAAGATAAACGTATGGAACCAAAGTATTGCAAATATCATGCTTTCTGTACCACTCGATCGAGAATCGGAGTGGCCTCGACCACTGTGCCCTCCCTCACACGCCTGTCGTACGCAGTGTCCTCGTCCTCGGACGAAGCGAGGTCCGCGTAGTCGACATCGGTCCACTGCTGCCTCAGCCTGTAGCGCGTGGCAGTGTGGTACGAGGACAAGTAACCCGAAGCCGGCGTTCGCGTGGGGGTACCGTCCGCTCGCAGATTGTCCTCCATCTTCCTCCACCACCGCACGCATCGCTTGGTGATCGGTAAGTCCGTCACCTTTCGTTGGCGGACCCTGTCGAACCTGTACATATAGCAGATGTCAACAATAGTTGTTAGTACGAACCAAAAGAATTTTAAATTGTTACTTACTTGTGCAACTCAACAGAAGTCGACATCCCCTCTGGGGGGAAGAACTGCACGAGGCCGAACTGCCGCGCAACTCTGTGGGGGAGGTGAATCTCCACGGCATAGAAGCAGATCAGCGGACACCTCATCCTCCAAATATGGGAGTCCCTGCGGCACATGGTGCTGAGCGGTAGCGCTAGAACCTGTGGCTCGGAGTAAGGCTCCCAGGTCACCTAGTAAGAGAACACACGATTAGCCGTGTACAAAAACCAAGAACTGTAGAATAAATAAATGCAGTACCAATTTCTTACCATCGTGGGAGACAAAGTGTCAAACTCGTTGCTGAAATCCACGTACGCCCGCTGAGTAATCGCGAACGGGATCGACATCAGTATCCATGTGCACGCAATGCATGGGGCCGAGGTCATCCACACCCAGTGGATGCCAAGGCTGCGCCTGCAACACTCGAGGGCGCCCCACTGGAATGCGTGTCCACATCCACACCTAGCAATCGAACATACGGGCAGACACACGATTAGCCATGCACAAAAACAAAGAACTGTAGGAAAAATAAATGCATTACCACACCTGCAGGAGGAAGACGCAGCCACCGAGCGTCGACGAGGGGGCCTTGCGTCTGCAGGCCTCGCAAAGCTGGCGGTAGAGGAATGCGAGGACCGCCGAGCCCACCTGAATCGCCCAGCGTCCCCGCCCCGAGGCGGTGGATGTACATCCACGAAGCGGTATCCCCCGTGGCGTCCGGGAACAGCACTGCCCCGAACATGTGCAGGACCCAGGCGCGGCAGTGGTAGGTCACCGTGGCGTCGTCCGCGGCAGCAGGGCATTCGCCAAAGGTACTCCGCAACCATCTAAGGTGGACCCCCGAGACGCGGCCTCGCCTGGCATTATCTGGGGCAGGAGGCAATGGCGTGCCCAGGAAGGCCTCCACACGTGCCCTCCAGCCCTCAGACACCGCCGGGCCGATCACCGCCGTCCCGATGGGAAGTCCAAGTATCATCGCCACGTCCTGCAGCGTGACGGTCATCTCCCCACAGGGAAGGTGGAACGTGTGTGTCTCTGGCCTCCACCTGTTAGTAGTACAAGGAGAAAAGAATTAGTTACGTGCGTAAGAATATAGAAGCGAAAACAAATAGACCGGTAGAGAAAATGCACTGCCGACAAGTGCGGTCAAAGCTGCGGGTTGAAGACCGCATGCCCGCCCGTAATAGGTTAGCGACCGTGTGAAGCCCAAAGACGGCGCAGCAGATGGGGTATAGCGGTCGTCGTAGCGCATCAACCGGAACCCATCATGGGTTCGAGGACGAAGTATGGGTATCTCCTGAAAATTGCTATAAAAGTTAGCTGCGTGATCATCAAGTTGAACACATGTACATTTCGACCACACACGCACTGCCGTCCTCCGTGAGCCTCGCGCGTGCTCCTCTCGTAGTACTCGCCTAGCAGTAGGTATCTCGCCATCCCGTGATAAATTTTAGAATTCAATGGTTAAGAAATATTCAAATAAGAAATTTATAAAACATGATTTATATATATATATAACTTAGTGTAATTGACAATAAGTTGTCTTTGCCACTTGAATTAGAATGCAAATCTAAATTAGGGGTGGTAAAAATATAATTTTGTAAGTATAAACAATAATCAAAGCTACTAAGGGTTAGGTGGACATACAATCTTGCCCATGTTGACATGAAATCATCCTATTTGCTATATGAAACCCTAAAAACCTAAAACCGAACACAACCATGTATAAATAATAATCAAACCCTAAAAACATATGTATTTCTAAATCAAACCCTAAAAACATATCTATTTCTAAATCAAACCCTCAAAATATATGTATTTCTATATCAAACCCTAAAAACATATGTATTTATAAAATGGACCCTAAAAACATATGTATTTCTAAAATTTTAGAAATCTCGCTCAAACCAAACCCTAAAAACATGTGTATTTCTAAATCAAACCCTAAATCTAAACATTCATCAATCTCGCTCAAATCAAACCCTAAAAACATATGTATTTCTAAATCAAACCCTAAAAACATATGTATTTCTAAAAATCCAACCCTAAAAACGAATCTATACACATTACTACTCTTACATTACGCATATCTATTGAAAATCCAACCTAAAACCGAGCCAAATTGAAGTAATTTCATCTAGGGTTTGCAATCTTCCCATACGAAATGTACCTCAAATAATCCATATTTATTGCAAAAAATCAAGGGAAAGGAGGGGGTTCACCTTGTTTACTCGATTTGGAAGTAAAATCGCGAGAAAAACGGATGGATTTGAGTTGATTTTGAGGGGGAAGGGAGTGGCGGCGGCGGCGGTTGCTTCGGCTTGGGCAGAACAGAGTGAGGGGGTGGGGGGCCGGGGGGCCGCGCTTGGGTTTAAGTCCCAAAGCACGGCGCCACGGCCGTTAGCGCCCAACTTACACGTCACGGCGCCATGTGATTTGGCGCCGTTCTATGCCACCGTGGATCCTACGTGGCCATGAACGGCGCCAAAGCATATGGCGCCGTTCCATGTACCCTGGGCGCCATATGCTTTGGCGCCGAGTGAAGGGTCCATTTTTGCAAATCTTTTCTCCAGGGGTCTATATGTAAAAAACTTTCAAATTTTGGGCTAAAAAGCAAAAATTTTACTCGGTTCAAGCCACCGGATTTTCGGACCAGCGTCGTTATATGTACGCTTACGGGGCTAGTTCCTCCCCAGAATTTTTTTAAGAGATCATATATTCCCATGCAATGACGTGTCCAACTACAAAGGTAAAAAGACTTATCTGAGCAAATGTAAGCGCACCTATATTTGTATGAGCTTTCAATAAAAAATATCATATTACCATAACATGTTGAGTCAATATCATTAGGATCAGTCTGTCTGACACACACCTTGGGTCTGTCTCTGTGCTTGACCGCATCACACCTGCACGCGTCCAATAGAACCTTGTTTGTTTTTGCCTTGTTAGATAATTTTTATGGAGACTGTATTTGTTTGTTGATAAATTTTTTTGTTAGAGATTTTTTAGAGATGTGAAACAGATTCGTATGCATGACCCACATGTCAGCGCGATTAGGAAGGAGGGGCGCAGAAGGGGAGTTGGTGAGATTGAGATGAACAAACCACCATCATCAGTGGGTTATTTTTAAGTAGTAAAGAGAAATGGTAAGAACTCTCTTGCTTTGGACGTGTGTTGCAAACAGAGCAACCACTACTCGTTTGTGAAAGTATTAAGTAACCAGTACAAACTCTACGTTACAGAGTATACAAGAGCTCATTTGGTGTAACTATATAAACTCCACCCTTAACTGGCATGTCTATCATACGGGAGGATTATGTCTATGTAATCATAGAGCACGATATACGCTTCCTCTTATATTTTTTTTATTAACACCCTAAGGGTTCTATAAATAATAGTGTTAAAATGAAATTAAATATATTTATGCTTTTGTTCTACTTGTGAGTACCCTAACGAGAGCATATGCTATTGCGATCATCAAGGCCGATGACGACAGCCGCAGGGGCCGGTTTACATCGGTCGAGCTCAGAGTTGTGCGTGCATGCACGGTGGGTCGGGAAACCGAGATGCTCGCGTTCGGGTTCGGTTTCGGTCTGAGAAGGGCAGATGTCTCCAAGCAGAGTGGCAGTGGTGCGTGTCCATGACGACAATGTGGCTATGGCAATGGCAGCACGTGTTGACAGTGCGGTAGTAGTGCACGTCCATGGTGAGAGAAGACAGAAGAAGACAAAATTAAGAGGACGAATACATGTGGACTCACATTGCCACTTTGGCACCATGTCCGAGGAAAATCGTCTTCAGGTGATCTCAGAAGGTAAAATAAATAGTATTGATACCTAATACGAGGTAAAACATCTGATTTACAGTTAGAGGTTGAAACTTAAACTAACGTTCAAAAGGGTAAAGTATGCTTATTCCTTCTATAAATACCCACACACGAAGCTGTGGCAAGAACCCATACCTTCTACCATCCTCCAAGAACAAACCGAAGCATTGCTCTGACACACCACGCACATACACAAGACATGGAGTTCCTGACTCTCCTCATCAACAACGTGAACTTGATTTCCGAGGCCTGCCGCAACGTGGAGAAGATGCTGGCCGCGCTGATGTCGCGCGGCAGTGTCCAAGGTGCGGCGTCGCTCTGCCTTGCCGTCTTCAAGGCTCCAAGTGTAGTGACGAAGCCAGGATAAAAGTAAAGGATAGGCTTTAAGGACTTACTAACTCATGTTGGGCCGTCTTCCTTGCAGGTTCTCTGTCACCGCGGTGGGTTGCCTATGGTCCTTCTCCACGCTATGCCCAATCCGCCTAATCCTCAATATTGCAGATCATATTTCTGACATTTCTACATAAAGATAGCAGAAACATGTTATCTGTTGGATTAATTGGGCTTGGTCCATTTAATTTAGCAATTAATCAAATGAAATTCCTAGGCCCACATGGAAAAACTGTTTAGTCCCATATGGAGAGTTGAATGGGAGTTACACCACTTTAAAAGGTGGAACGTGGTAACCCCCTTGTGGAATTGGAGAGAGCCATTACACGCGCGCGCGCTCGCTCGCTCGCTCGCCTCGCCGTGCCGTGCTGTGCCGTACGCAGGCGTGTCGGGTGCGTGCGCGTTTTTCTTTATCTATTCGAAAATCGAAACGCACTGACTCGCTGGCAGTAACGGTGCAGTTACTAGTGGATTATGGCTGCCATTACTTTCAAGTAATGGGTGCAGTTAAAGTAGGCCTCCGGAACTTCGTCCGTTTGTGTACCTGCAGTAACTGTGGTTACTTTCAAGTAATGGGTGCAGTTACTAATGGCGGCAGTTACTGGTCTCTTCAATTTTGCTGTTACAAGAGAACAGAGCATAAGAAGGCTCTTCTCTCCATACGAAAGAACAGTTTTCTCTCCCTCTGTTTTTGTTGCTGCTCTCGCAATCTCGGTCCGAACCTTGCGCGCACAAGTTTCGGGCGAGTAGGCCTCCGAACTTCGTCCGCTTGTGTACCGCACGGTAGGCGGGCGATCAAATTTTGGGGCGCGATCGGCGCGACTACTCAATCTGCGACGTCTACTTCCCGGTGGTGAATCGCTCGAGGACCGCATGCGAACATCTTCTGCATCAAGCTTCGCCCCGCATCACGTCTTGATCGACTACATCGAATAGGCCATCATGTCGATCGATGGTAACGGCGCCTCGGTGTCTCGACACCGCCCCGCCCGAGGTATAAATCTAAAACTTTTCTGGTGTATTTGTTTCTGTGCGCTACGAATATGTTAATAGATGTTTCTGTTAGCTTGTTCGTTAGCGAATATGAATACATCGTTGATAGATCACTCATGCATGTTTATGTCATGTTTTATATGCTGAATTTCTGGATTAAAATATGCCGAAAATTGACTAGATTTCCAACAATCCAAAAACTTGATAGGTCTTTTTCGGTAGTTGGCTTTGCTGCGTCGCTTAAACCGCACCCTCCGTTTGATGGTTCCAATTATAAGAGATGGCGTGCACGTGCGATCCTGTGGTTTACTGCCATGGAATGTTTTCATGTTGCACAAGGCAAGCCCGCTGAGCCTCTGTCTGCAGAGGACGAACGCAAGTTCAATTTAGCGGATAACTTGTTTCGAGGTGCACTTGTCAACATACTGGCGGATAACATTGTGGATGTGTACATGCATTTGCCTACGGGCAAAGAGATGTGGAATGCACTTGAGGCCAAGTTCGGAGTTTCCGATCTTTGGCAATGGTCAGATGTCATGGAGCGCTTCTATGACTACAAGATGGTCGATGATCGCTCGTAGTAGAACAAGCTCATGAGATTCAGCGCCGCAAAGGAGCTTGAGAACAATAAGTGCGAGTTACGGACAAGTTTGTGGTGGCGGTATTATCGCCAAGTTACCACCTTCTTGGTCGGATTTTGCTACTTCTCTAAAACACAAGAGGCGGGAGTTCGGTGTTCCGATCTCATTGGCACTCTTGGTGTTGAAGAGAAGGCGAGGCAAAAGATACTCGTGGCAAGAAAGTTGTTCTGAGGAGGTTCTAGTGCCAATTTGGTGCGAGAAGAAGAACCCTCGGGCTTCCCACAATAAGAAGAAAAATAAGCCTTTGTCAAGCCCAAGGCTACTCACGAGTTTAAGAAGAAAGGCAAAGGAAAGGGCGGCTGCTTTGTGTGCGGTGATTCTCGCCATTGGGCTAAGGATTGTCCAGACCGCAAGGATAAGCGGAAGAAGTCCGCCAACATGGTTATTAGTGATGCTTGGAGGAACATCGGGTATGGTAATTATTTACCTACGCTTCTTTCGCTTGTCAATCACCGAGTGGTGGGTTGACACCGGTGCTAATATTCATGTGTGTGCTAATATTTCCTTGTTTTCATCTTATCAGTCCGCCGAGGTTCCTCCTTGTTGATGGGAAACGGATCGCATGCAGCTGTTCATGGTGTTGGTACGGTCGATCTGAAGTTTACTTCGAAAAGACCGTGCACCAAGAACGTGCAGCATGTCCTCCATAAAGAAAAATCTGTCGGATCTCTCTCTGTGTAGAGATGGTTTTAGGCTTGCATTTGAGTCCAATAAATATGTCGTGTCTAAGTATGGAACATTTGTTGGTAAAGGTTATGAGAGCGGAGGCTTGTTCCGTTTTTCTTTGATGGATTCCTATAATAAAATTGTGAACCATGTGTGTAACGATGATGATGAATCTAATGTTTGGCATTCACGACTTTGTCATGTTAATTTTGGGTGTATGACGCGCTTAGCTAATATGAATTTAATTCCGAAATTCACTTTGGTCAAAGGTTCTAAGTGCCATGCGTGTGTTCAATCGAAACAACCTCGCAAGCCTCACAAGGCAGCAAAAGAGGCGAGGAATTTGGCACCGTTAGAACTCATTCATTCTGATTTATGCGAAATGAATGGCGTGTTGACTAAAGGTGGAAAGAAATATTTCATGACGCTGATAGATGATTGCATTAGATTTTGCTACGTGTACTTATTAAAAACAAAAGATGAAGCGTTGGATTACTTTAAGATCTATAAAGCTGAGGTAGAAAACCAACTTGAGAGGAAAATCAAGCGGGTAAGGTCTGATCGTGGGGGAGAGTATTTTTCAAATGAGTTTACTTTATTCTGCGAGGAACATGGAATTATTCATGAGAGGACGCCTCCCTATTCTCCCGAATCAAACGGGGTTGCCGAAAGAAAGAATCACACTCTAACTGATTTGGTTAACGCCATGTTAGATACTGCGGGACTTTCTAAGGAATGGTGAGGTGAGGCTATATTGACCGCGTGTCATGTCCTGAATAGAGTTCCTACAAAGAATAAAGAAGTAACACCATTCGAGGAATGGAAAAGAAGAAGTTGACTCTCTCATACTTGCGCACCTGGGGATGTTTGGCCAAAGTTAACGTGCCAATTGTCAAGAAGCGCAAACTTGGACCAAAAACCGTAGATTGTGTATTTCTTGGTTATGCTATGCACAGCGTGGGTTATAGGTTCTTAATTATAAAAACTGGAGTACCTGACATGCGTGTTGGTACAATCATAGAGTCCAGAGACGCTACATTTTTTGAGAATGAATTTCCTATGAAATGTGATGTACCTAGCTCATCTAGTCAAGAACCTATAATTTCCCTTGATTCTTTTGTGCCGATAGAACATGTTGAGGAAACGTCTGTGGAAAATCCTGAGGAGGATAACAATGAAGTTACTCGAAAGAGTAAGAGACAGAGGATTGCAAAGTCTTTTGGTGATGATTTCATTGTATACCTCGTGGATGACACTCCAAGAACCATGGAAAAGGCATATTCTTCTCCTGACGCTGACTATTGGAAGGAAGCAGTACGGAGTGAGATGGATTCTATTATGTCTAATGGAACTTGGGAGGTCGTTGACCGTCCTTATGGGTGTAAACCTGTAGGATGTAAATGGGTTTTCAAGAAAAAGTTTAGGCCTTATGGTACAATTGAAAAGTACAAGGCAAGGCTTGTGGCCAAGGGTTATACCCAAAAAGAAGGCGAGGACTTCTTTGATACTTATTCACCTGTTGCCCGATTGACCACAATTCGAGTACTACTTGCCCTGGCTGCCTCTCATGGTCTGCTCGTTCATCAAATGGACGTTAAGACAGCTTTCCTAAATGGAGAGTTGGAGGAGGAGATTTATATGGATCAGCCAGACGGGTTTGTGGTAGAAGGTCAAGAAAGAAAGGTGTGCAAGTTGTTAAAGTCTTTGTATGGCCTAAAGCAAGCACCTAAGCAATGGCATGAGAAGTTCGACAGAACTTTGACATCTGCTGGCTTTGTTGTGAATGAAGCCGATAGATGTGTGTACTATCGCTATGGTGGGGGAGAAGGAGTGATCTTGTGCTTGTATGTTGATGACATACTGATTTTTGGAACCAACCTCAATGTGGTTGAGGAGGTCAAGGACTTTCTGTCCAAGAGCTTTGAGATGAAAGATTTGGGAGTGGCTGATGTGATTCTTAACATTAAGCTACTGAGAGGAGGTGATGGTGGGATTACACTTGTGCAATCTCACTATGTGGAGAAGGTCTTGAGTCGCTTTGGTTATAGTGACTGCAAGCCTGCTCCTACTCCTTATGATTCTAGTGTGTTATTGAGGAAAAACCGAAGAATAACAAGGGATCAATTGAGATACTCCCAGATCATTGGCTCATTGATGTATTTAGCTAGTGCTACGAGGCCTGACATCTCGTTTGCTGTGAGCAAGCTAAGCCGGTTTGTTTCAAATCCGGGAGATGATCATTGGCGTGCTCTTGAGAGAGTAATGCGCTATGTAAAGGCAACCGTGAGCTATGGAATTCACTATGCTGGGTACCCAAAAGTACTGGAGGGCTACAGCGATTCAAACTGGATCTCTGATGCTGATGAGATAAAAGCCACGAGTGGATATGTGTTCACACTTGGAGGTGGTGCTGTTTCCTAGAAGTCTTGCAAGCAGACCATCTTAACGAGGTCAACAATGGAAGCAGAACTCACAGCATTAGATACCGCTACTGTTGAGGCTGAGTGGCTTCGTGAACTCCTTATGGATTTGCCGGTGGTTGAAAAACCGATACCGTCTATCTTGATGAACTGTGATAATCAGACTGTAATTATCAAGGTGAACAGTTCTAAGGACAACATGAAGTCATCTAGGCATGTTAAGAGGCGGTTGAAGTCCGTCGAAAAGCTGAAAAACTCGGAGTGATAGCGCTGGACTATGTCCGACGACTAATAATCTGCCGACCAATTTACAAAGGGTTTATCACGTAATGTGATAGATAGTGCATCGAGTGAGATGGGCTCGAGACCCACATGAGTCATACCACGGTGGTAACTTTGTTCTACGTGATCGGAGATCCCGTGAAGTAGGATGGTGAAACAAGCCGTTGGTTGATCGGGAGGAGAGACCTTTACAAGGCTCATTTCTTCAATGATGCGCTTCTCTCCTATTCTGTATGGCAGTTAGTTTTACCTTAATGTGATCCGAGTGGCTTATTTAGAGCGAGAGATGTCGGCCTACAGGACATCTTAGAAGGAACACACCTATATGAGTTCGATCGCTGGTCACGATCTATGAGATTTGGGTGATCTCTAGATACTCATGAATAGGCATGGAGTATGACTTATACGCTCCAACCGGAGGGGATGCTTTAGGCGACCTAGTACTAGTAAAGGAATTGGGTAAAGCTTGTTCGCACAAAACTGTCAATTCAAGGCATAGTCCATTGTTCAGTTGTGGATGAGTGTAACTCCTTTCCTAGATGGATGTTCAACTTAACAGTCTCCATCGAAACACTGGTATATCAAACAACAGCAGAACTGAGAGTATTTCTCGTGTGCCTTGAAATTTGGTGGGGATTGTTGGATTAATTGGGCTTGGTCCATTTAATTCAGCAATTAATCAAATGAAATTCCTAGGCCCACATGGAAAAACTGTTTAGTCCCATATGGAGAGTTGAATGGGAGTTACACCACTTTAAAAGGTGGAACGTGGTAACCCCCTTGTGGAATTGGAGAGAGCCATTACACACGCGCGCGCTCGCTCGCTCGCTCGCCTCGCCACGCCACGCCACGCCATGCCGAGCCGTGCGTGCGTGCGTGTGTGTGTGTGCGTCGCGTCGTGCACGCACGCACGCAGCGTGTCGGGTGCGTGCGCGTTTTTCTTTATCTATTCGAAAATCGAAACGCACTGACTCGCTGGCAGTAACGGTGCAGTTACTAGTGACTAATGGCGGCAGTTACTGGTCTCTTCAATTTTGCTGTTACAAGAGAACAGGGCGAGTAGGCCTCCGGAACTTCGTCCGTTTGTGTACCTGCACGGGTAGGCGGACGATCAAGTTTTTGGGGAGCGCATCGGCGCGACTACTCAATCTGCGACGTCTACTTCCTGGTGGTGAATCGTTCGAGGGACTGCACTGCGAACATCTTCCTGCATCAAGCTTCGTCCTGCATCACGTCTTGATCGACTACATCGAATAGGCCATCATGTCGACTGATGGTAACGGCGCCTCCGGTGTCTCCGACACTGGCCCCGCCCGAGAGTATAAATCTAAAATTTTTCTGGTGTATTTGTTTCTGTGCGCTACGAATATGTTAATAGATGTTTCTGTTAGCTTGTTCGTTAGCGAATATGAATACATCGTTGATAGATCACTCATGCATGTTTATGTCATGTTTTATATGCTGAATTTCTGGATTAAAATATGCCGAAAATTGACTAGATTTCCAACATTATCATGAATCTTTTATCGTAAATATTGCAACAAAATAAAGCATCACAAAAAGAGATACAAGGTATGCTAGCTCAACATACATCTTACGTTGTTGTGGCACATATGTCTTCGGTATTAAGACATGTAAAGCACAACGTATCATGAAGGCCTGCAACTGTGTCACTGTGATGCAAAATATTTTGAGCTCCAACCGGCCTTTGTGGTCCCAACTCTTTTGACACTCTTCTATGAAAATCTGGCATGAAAGGAAAAACAATGGAGAGAGTTCAAAATGCACCATCTCTAGAAATCTGGCATGAACTTGCAGTAAGCAACAACTCCTCCGTGGGTAAAGATATTATGGGACCCCAGCCAAATGCTCTTCGATTTGTGTATCAACGTCCTAATTTGAGCCGCTAATGATTTGTGATATTGTGGTTGGCTGTAACATGTATTCCAAATTGTATATGTTTTTCTGTCTTTCGATCCTCTTATTTGTTGTTCAATTTTTTCTTTTTCCAACATGGCGAGCTCGACGTGCCGGACGGCTCCAACTCAGCAGTGGAGGCTGCGCGGATCTGCGATGAGTGTGTTTGAGTGTTCTTTGCTATTGTGTTTGTGCTCCAGTGATTTCGAAATCGTTTAGTTTTTTTCTTCCCAGTTTGTGTCCCAAAATGATAGTTTGTCATCACCTTGATGTCCAAATTCTACTCAAATTCTCCGTATCTTTTTTCTGCCTGAATTAGACAAGGAGAGGAGGTGATGTTGCTGTTGTTTTGATTTCTTTGAAGTAGAAAATTTCGATTGTCTCATTTGTGTTGGGACTTGACAGGTCTTGCAGAAGATGGATTTTTTTTTCTAAATGGACAGCTGGTGCATTTCCTCTTTCTTGTTTTTGTTGGGTGTTGAATCATCTCATGATCTTATTGAATAATTGTGCTACGGGTCGCATGTCATGACCTTTCCTGATTTTTTTTTCTTGAATCAGATAAAGAAGTCCATAAAAACATTGTGCTGGTGAGGTGGCGGGTCGGCTTTTGGCGTGGCGAGGCGGCGGGAGTTCGGTGACCGGGCTTCAGCTCGTCGGGGGTGGAGGAGAGGCCTTGCTGGTGAGGTGCACGGTTTGTGCTCGACGTTTTGTGTCGCCCGGTATATGAGGACCGTGGGGGATGCAGCACAGAAGGATTTTCGGGCTCCATTCGTACGGGCGGTGGCCGTGGTCCTGTGGGTGCTGCTGGAGGTCGTGGTTCTGCGGGGGCTGATGGTAGTCGTGGTGCTGGCCGTCAGATTTGGCTAGCGACAACGAAAGGGGCGGCTGATCACAAGGGGGCTAACTCCGCGGCGTTCTTGTTGTGGAGTTCAAGGGTGGCTATGCCATGGCCTTGAGGCGTGCAGGTCCCCGGTGTGTTGGTGGCGGTCTATTCTGTGAGTGGGTAGTGCATGGGGTGCTATGGAGGTGCTGGCGAAAGCCATACCGGTGATCTTACCGGTCTCGACAACAATGACGCCTTCGGGCACTATTTTCCTTCCTGGAGGTGTTGTCATGGTGCTCCATAGCCCTCATGTTTACTGATCTCCAGGTGAAAACCTTGCCTCGGTGGGGCGGGCGGCGTCGGCGACTCTCGTCGCTTCCTTGGAGGCGTCGCCTCGGAGGTCCTTCTTCATGCAAAGTAGACCGAAGGTTGGATGGCACGGTCGGATGAGGATAGGGAATTGGTTGAAAGTAAGGACGAAGAAAAATTCTGAAGCTTAGTCTTTCTAGCTTTTTTAATAGTCCTTAAGCTTTATGTCTTGTTGTTTGTGCTCCTCGGTTTTTGAGGATTAAAGCCTAAGAGCTTGTGTAACTTTTGGCTATATATATCCCTCGTGGATATAGAGGCCGGATTTTATATCCTTTATCTAAAAAAAACATTGTGCTACGGTTGTGCTTGTATGCAGATGGTAGATGTTCTATATCTCTATCTCATGAGATCCATTACAAAGCACGAGCGTCTTATCTCATGAAATCCATTGCAAAGCACGAGCATCTTACTAATCAACTAATAAAGAGCAGAACTACAGAAGCAGCAGCACAGTTCAAGACTACCAAATGGGTTGAAGCTGCCTACATAATGAATTTATGAAATCAAGCAACCTTGAATATGCGATAACCAATCCAATATATTCTCAGAGAGAAATTGTATAAGTACTATAGTATTTAGAGGGCTGTAATTAAAAAGTGCCGCTATGTTATTGTTGCCCCAAACCCAACTAACTCATTTGATAGGTACATAATAATACCAACCATACAGTCTGTGGATGCCATCATTTTTTCCGCATCGTATGGTATCCATGGCTAGAATTAGCTGGTAATGAATGAAATTTAATTCCTTGAGTGTAAATAAAGCTGTCTTCATAACCGATTCTACGAATATTTTCTACAAAAGTTTAAATTTTTTAATCAGTGATCCAAAATTATCCCTCCAATGGCGGGCTTGTTATCTATCGAAAGGATTGAGCTAGCAAATATAAACTAAAAAGTATTTTCTTTAAGAGAAGGGCCAATCGTTTTTGGTGGAAAAGGGGTTAAAGAATTAACGGCTTAACGCACACAATGCGCCTCATGAAGCAAAAGTTACTAGGATTTAGATTAATGCTCCTCCACACCCTAAAGAAACTGGGAGCTTTTGTTTTTCAACTATGCATAGAAGAGCTGTACCAAACTGCTATCTGAAACAAGTTTATACTCACTAATCAGGTTTTCCAATAAGGTAGGTCTTGCCAATTTTAACGCCTACACAAGCAAACTAACCACATCAACCTAAAGGAAAAATAACATCACAACGAACAGATGCGTACTGAGACCTCATACGCGCTGATACGGCTGATCCTGTTTAGATTAATCGAGGATTGCGAGAAACCCAACTAACTAATCGCACAAAATCTGAACGCAAGAGAGAGAACACCAGAAACAACAGATCCACCACTGGATCGATAGCCCTACCTACCAGCCTGCTTGAGCATATCGAGCATGTTGGTCTGGAAGACATGATCGACTGCCTCGACGCTGACCCTGGTGCCACTCTATGGCATGGCGAAGACGTCGACCACCCTGCCCGGCTCCCTTCTTGCCTACCTCCTCGCCTCAGACGCTCCCGGCTGCGCCCCGTCCTCGCCGGCCCAGGCGCCTTCGCAGCTCGGCCGTCGCGTAGGCAGCCAACCGTCGTGCCACCGCCCCGTGTCCCTGTGCCTCCCTTGTATGCGCCAGCCACCAGGTGCTTGGGGGAGGGGGTTCGGGGCGGGCTGGAGAGTGGACTCAGTCTGATGAAGTCTATCCGGTGGCTCTGCCCCTGAACAGGAGGTATATTTCTTCAGCATGGCATGGCACCCTTCTACTTGTACTACGGCATTCTCGTTGTCGTGGTCATCTTCAGGTTTGTGGAGGCGTCGGCCGAAATCTGGTTGGACGATGTGACACCGGGAAGATAATCCCTGTCATCTTTATTGCTGTCCTAGGATTGGGAGGCTTCATCACCGTAAAATAGTTGCAAATTTCACATTCTTTTGTGAGTTTATACCAAATTCAGTTATGATGTATGTGCATGAGGTTTCAGGTGTTGATGCTTGTAGCCTGGTCTTTATTTTTCTCGAAAACATACTTGTAGTCTGATACGAGATCTGGGTTATTATGCTATGAATTATTCAAGAAAAAGTTTTGGGTTCTGATGTGGCTTTTCATAGCCAATGATGGAGATCAGAGGAGGTGAATAACCTTTTCTTCTTTTGGAGATCAGTAAAATCAACTCCCTTCAAATACAAAACTTCTTCACTTCAATAATTATAGAGAACTAAGAAGATCAGATGTACAGTAGAAACAATCATCAAATAGAAGCTAAATAGCCAAGATAATAACAGAAGGACAAAACGATCTAGGTCATTGCTGGACCAGCTTGACCATAGGTTTAAGACCGATCTAACTGGTCTAACCACTAGTCTAATGCCGGTCTAGTCGTAGGTTTAGGGCCGGTCTGACCGGTCTCCTGTTTCTAGACTTAAAAACATCTTGTGTCAAAACTCAAATATCAAGAACTTACTCAAGTCTCATCCGAATATTCCTTAATTTTGCATGAGACCTGTTAAGGCATTAGGAACCTAAACTAATCAAGAATCGCAGGGTTTTTTTGGCTCAAGTTCACTAATTTGAAGAAAATCAAATCGAGATCTCATGAACACCCAAAACCCTAAAATCCAAATTAGTTCTTATTCGAGTAGTTTCTAATCAAGAGGATGATCTAGATCTATTTTTACATGTTATAGCAAGCTTACCTAGGCATGGATTCAGGGTAAAACTATCTTGACCACGAAACCCAAACTTGAGCCAAGAATAAGCAAAGCCAATCTTGATCTCGAATATTGTTATACGAGTGGTCTAGATAGGTGAAGATTATTCAATAGACTCATCTGCTACCTCTTACTCATCAATCATCATGGATCACATCAAAATTAAGAGGGGTGAATGAAGCACTAAAAATCAAGGCAAATCAAGATTTCAACACTTATCAAAGAGGAGAAAATTTTGGATGAATTTTGGATATTTATAGATACTTGGAGATGAATATTTACAACCACTTCCTAGCCATTCATAAAGCCCAACAGTGACAAAAAAAGTTAAAGCATAAGAGCTACAACTTATGTCTTAAGAGTTGTCTCTAAGAACCCTAACTTTTCTCTACTTGGCTTAGCACAAGTTTTTTAAAACTTTCCCTACACTAACACTTCTCCCTCCTTATATATAGAAGCTCACAAGAAACCCTAACCAACACCTTTAGTTGGGTTTTATCTACTTACATGGGCTAATCTTAACCTAATACTATATCGAGTTTTACACTCATACATGCACACTTCTCAAAAACACAGACAACTATTAAGTCACTAGTGAATCAACACTTTATCTACTTAAATTTTCAGCATATCTTTGACCTAAACCACCTCTCTTTTGCGCCTACTCACGCCATGGTTTGATGAAGTCTCAACTTTCCGGCTTTGGGCAAAAAGACCATTTTGCCCCCAAACCATCTTCCATGAAGCTTCGCGCTTTCTTCGCCTTGAAGCAACCCCGTGCTTCATCTTCGACCCTATATGGCTCCAATGACTTACCGCTAAGCCTCTCATGTGTCCAGATCCACCGAAGCATCCTCGCTTTCAAACAGGTCGAAGTCACTTGGCACGCCACATATCTCTCCATATACCATGACAACACCTAGTTTTACTAATCGTTTTAGACCTCGGTTCCTCCCTGAGTTTAGTCCTAATTTACCTTGCCATTGCCTGTCATGTCCGCCACCGATAACTCTCGCTCCGATTTCTTATCTTTTCAGTTTGTAACCACACCCCTAGTCTCAGTCATCTTCCAGCGGTATCTTAATCATTCTAAACCTCAACTCCCCTAACTTAGTTCCTACCCCTTGATCACTCTAGACCTAAACTCTCCTAACTTAGTCCCGATCCGTTTGACTCACTTTGACCTAGCTCCGGAGTTCTACAACCAAGAACAATAACCAAACCGTCACGTAGCACCGCACAATTGCATAAAACCAACTCTGGCTAGTCATACCACCCTTAAAATTGCAACTCTCAAAACCAAACTCAAACTTCGTCAATATTTGTACAACCAAGTTAAATACTCATCACACACCATAAAATGACCTTCACATGGTCTCACACTTTAGATATAAATTATTATGTTGTGAAAGTAATGTGTTTTGTCTTGTGATACAAGTGTACTGATCTCTGCTAGGTATCAGTTACATTTTCAAGCTGAGCAAACAGGTAATCAAGAACAATAGACCTATTTTAAAACATGTCGCTTTCAAGCTAAGTTTCAAAGCATCGTGCAGAAAGAAAATCAGCAGATAAGCTTGGTGCAATTGCTAATTTTCTTGTGACACGACCCGTGTATGGTGCTATCGGGTCACGTTCAGTGTACATGTTGACTATTGGGTCTGTTTTGGTCTTTGAGATGCCGATAAGGCCACCAAATTGTACTTCAAACCGTTCTTGGATCTGGAGCCCTTCTGTGAAAGGTACTTTCGCTCATTTGCTGTAGCAATGCATTCACAAGCAGTCCATGCAAGTTTTCTGGAGCAGTGTCATCAATGTTCAAAAAAATCTCGTCAATTGTAAGAAACTAGAGTCCAGGATAAAATACCTGAGTGAACGAGTGAACATGAGGAATTATTAGAGGAGACGAGCAACAGTTACTCCTTTCTTACATAAAGCATTGGAGTTGCATCGGTCATCTCAGTTTACCCAATTTCGGAAGGAATCGTAAGACAACTCTGAATACACAGTGCACACTTTTCATTACAAATTAGCGCCTAGAAACATTCGGAATGTTATTGACAAGGCCATGCAACAACGTTGCAAGCATATAAAATGCAGCTTCGAAGCTGGAAGCCCATGCTAATATCTGATAGACAGCAGAATAGAAGTATACTGCCAAGTGCCAAATATGTTGGGACTTTTGGACTGATTTGGTATTCAGATTCATATCTCGTCCTGTCGGCATGAGCGAACACCTGTCTGGGGCCCGGTAGAAGATCGCAGGGAAGGACACGCGCTCCTCGACCTGACGACGGGAGCCTATTATCATTGGAACCACCGACTAAAATCTCCACTCCTCATCGCGGTCGCGCCGGCGTCTTCTCATCTCACACTCTCGATCCTGCCCGGCTGCTCCCCACCCCCCCACACACGCACATCTCTCCTCTCCCTGACTCCCTGTGATTCAGCGCCGCTAGTAGGCAATGCAACCCATGATCTTCACCCGCCGACCACGCGGCACGGCTGACGCAAGCGTGCTCATCTACCGCCCGTGCCGAAGAGGGCGCCGGTGTCAGATCCCGGGGAGGAATCCGATCGAGTGGTGGAAAATCTCTGCAAAACTGAAATCTGGAGAAAGGGAAAGCTAAGGAACTAGAGAACCATACGCTACAGACTACAGCTAGGGCTAAAGTTTTGAGTCGGCAAAAGCATATGTTTCATTCCACCACAACAGAGTATATGGGTACAGACCATCATTAGGCCTAATTGCCGAGTACAGTAATTACATCCAAAATAAACACCATTACTTCCTAAGTAAAGTAAACTACTTTATCAACTTAGCAAGCATTAACTGAACTGATCCAAACCGTTGATGCCATCCCACAAAGTATTGAACAATCCTGACCGTTGAAGACTTGACTGAAATTGATGAAACGGTATGTTGCTGGAAAATTAGACAGAAGACTCCCTTCAAGCATTTCCCAGTTTCTGACATTTCCTTCCCCTCAAGAGCATACTTGTCCTCAAGTACGGAAATCAGGTTTTTGATGGTCTGGGAGTAAAATTCAGGAAACCATGATCTAATAGTCTGAGAATAAAACTCTGGAAAAGTTCCTTTTATAAAATCTGCGCCCTCCCAAGTAGCTTCCTCAGGCGGCAAATTAACCCCTTGAATGAGCCACTGAGTCACCAACTGGTCTAGAGAATTCATTGTAGGAAATATACCGTGTGTCCAGGTTGATGATGTGACCAAGCTCAGAGGGAATTTCGCAGTTGTCCATGATGAAGACGCGCACATAGAGCTTGATGTTGTTGAGCTTCTTCCTGGTGTCAATGAAATCGAAGGGGCCCTCGTGGAAACGAAGGGAATAGCCTTGAACTCAAGCTGACTCTCCACAGAGAAGTGCTTGACAGCAAAATGCTCCTCCCAGTCATTTGTTGAGCTCGAGTAGAATGCAGCACACTCTTCCTTAGTGATCTCTTCTGACTTCCTCATCCAGATAACAGTACGCTGTACTCTCTTCTCATACATATCCTTCTTCTGGCCAGGGACATAGTTAGGACCCATAATACCAACTTTCATGCCAGTTGCAACCTTCACTGAGAAAACACAAACAAAGGCAAAGAATCTGCCTTTGTCAGATGTTGGAATCATCTTAGAAACGTACAACATAAGCAGACCCTCCGAATCATAGTTTCTAAAAGCAATTGCATGGATATTATCAAGGAGTCCCTCGTATAAGTTCTCCCCAAGATTTTTCTGTGCCTTCGATGGAGAGGAAAGGTGGAATATCACCATCCCCAGCAGAGCATTACTGGCTGGCAGCCAAGTTTGCATAGCACGCTTCATGAGAACCTTGCCCATTAGCTCCTTCTCATCAGTCTTCATGGTTACACCAAGCTTCTGCAACATATGCCATAACTTATCCTTATGATCATTCATGCAGGTCTTGATGATTTGCTTGATTGGCTCATAGCAGAACTGAACAAAACCTCTCTTACAAGTAGCAGATCCAGTGTTCTTGGTGGTCCATTTCTTTGACATTGGGTCAAAGAAGTTCTCACCCCAAAGCTTCTCCATCATCTTAGATTTGTCAACTCCAAACTTGGACACATACATCTTAGCAAGGCTTGAGAGGGGAAAAGCCCAGCCATGCAAACCAGCAGAGAAAGCAACAATTCCCTTCTCTTCAACTTGAATCACAAGGAAGCATCGGTCCATCTTGTTCACAGTAAGGTCAGGCCTAATCCTCTCACCAAGGGCTTGGCAGAGCACAGTTTCAGTTTGTGCACAGACACCCTCAATACAGTCAACCACTACCAAAGCACCATCAGTTATACGAAGTGCAGCTGTGACTTCTGAAGAAAAATCAACATAGCCAGGTGAATCAATAAGGTTGATGAGGTATTCGTTCCCATTCCTCTCACTCTTATAACTCTTGAGAAATTCAACCTCAGCATCTTCTGCTTTCATAAGAGCCTCAGAATGGGCCAGTACATTCTCACACCGCAACCTCATCTGCTCATCACTCTCCACAGAATTTTCATATTGATCATTCTGAACTGGCGCATCAAGTTGAGTAGGCAATGGAACCATTTGAGTTTCTGACACGTTTATGTGGTCTTGACATAACCTCTTTGCAATAAGAATACCAAGATCATATATAGCATGCAGAGTCTTAGTCTTATTTAAATCAACCACATCTTCAGAACATTTGACACTTCTGAATATAGATACTATTGTTGTGAAGCTCTCCTTTTCCATGCCTGGAACTCTATGCTGCAACCCTTCTTCTCCCAGGAGACTTGAAAGAAACAGATGCAATCGCCAGTAAATTGGACCAAGTGCTTTGACATCCTCATATTCCTCAATGTTAGGGCAAGCAGGATCATGAGTGAGGACATGAACCAAATAGGAAATTATATATTCTGGGTAAGCCGTGAGCAAATTCATATTTGCTTGTACAGAAAGTTGACGCATCTTATCTTGTTGGCATAGTTGCACCACCTCAATCAGGATATGCTTAAACTCTTCGTACTGTGGAAAATCGTCCTGTGAAATCCTCAGTGTCAAATAAAACACATCAACATGCACTTTGTGATCCCATTGTCTTGATACTACAATCCTCTTCCGAAGTAAAATATGCTGGGTAGGAAGATCCCTTTTTACCCACAGTTTTATAGATGGGGGATCTCCCTTACGTTGCCCAATCTCCTTCTCATTAGTACCTTCCCTCTGTCTGAGCTCCTCAAACACTGCGAAAAGGTCATCTGAAGGTGGCGGTGGTTTGTGAGAGAACTCCTTCATCTCTTGAAACTTCATTGAGCAAATCACTTCTCTGAGCCTTTCTGCAACTCTTACTGATTCTTTATCCACACTATTGCCTCGGTGGAAACTGAGGAAATCCTCAAGGTCAGACTGAAGCTTGTTCAGCTGTGCATACTTGCTGTCTAGTGTCAGCTTTGCATCAACAAGCTTTATCTGCACCCTCTCTTCACGCCAAACCCCTGCCATCTGCAACATCTTCCTTTCTTCCTCCACTTCATGTCTCATCTTCATCGACTCACTCTTGTAAACAGCCATGAGCTCTTCGAATTTGCCAGTGTTATCTAAGACGCTATGATTGTATTGTTTAACCGAATAGAAATTCACCACTACTTCATTCCCGCTATGTTGAGCAAATCAATCATTAGTCATTGCACAAAAATCAGGCCAAGGTGGAGTTTTCCAAAGCAGTCCAGTACACCTCAATCTCTTGTCTGCTCTTCCCACCATATACAACTGAGCTAAATCAAATTGGGCTTCATCGGAGACATCACCAGCCATTAAGTTGACCTGCTGATTTTGTTTGCACTTGTGCCCTAAAACCCATTTATACCCGCAATACTTGCAAGCTCCTGGAGTGAATGATTTCCTTGTTGTCTCCTTTTTCTGAACTACAGCTCCCACTAAAGGTTCTCCTCCATCAAGTTCAGGGGAATCAAGAGCTTCCACTAAAGGTTCTCCTCCAACAAATTCAGGGGAATCAAGTATAGGACCTTTAGCTAGAGACTTAAAGAAACTAGGAGCCCTATCATTGCTGGAATTGGAGTTCCACTGCTTTGCTAAGTCTGAACCCTGATCCTGATCCCAACCAGTGACAACTACCGAAAGATCAGTGGAAGGAAAATTGAAGTTACCTTCGGGTGTGCTCATCAATTGAGTTTCTTGAGTGCCATTCTGACTAATCTGCCACGAATCTTCAGCACTTCTGGCCATCTCCAACTCCATTTCTCTCGGCTGCTCTGATGGTCGCAAGTGAACTATTCGCCAGACAATCGTGGGATCGGACGCATCCGCTTCGTACCTCACCACCGACTTCGTCATCTTTCCCAGATCGGAACAAGGTTTAGGGATTTTACCCGGAGTGGAGCCCGGAACCTTCACCAAGCGCCGATCCAATCCGCCGCCAACTGGGACCGAGACGGCTAGCGCGAGCTCCGCCGATCCAAGCCGCCGCCGCAAATCAGAGGGATCCGGGACTTGACGAAGAAGATGAGGCTCCCGAGCTGGCGTGAGCTCCACCGATCCGGATTGAAAGCGACTGGGGATTTTACAGGCCGAAGACCCCAACCCAATCACTCCCAAACACTCTTTGCCCACGCTCCGTTCTGGTCCGCCGCCATAGCCGGATAAGAAATAAGGCCGGTCCGCCGCCAAAGCCGGGAGGGGATTAGGGATTTTACAGAGAATCTGACTCTCCAACCCAATCGCCCAGCTCTTCCGCCAAGGATTCGAGTGCTCTGATACCATTTTGTCAGATCCCGGGGAGGAATCCGACCGAGTGGTGGAAAATCTCTGCAAAACTGAAATCTGGAGAAAGGGAAAGCTAAGGAACTAGAGAACCATACGCTACAGACTACAGCTAGGGCTAAAGTTTTGAGTCGGCAAAAGCATATGTTTCATTCCACCGCAACAGAGTATATGGGTACAGACCATCATTAGGCCTAATTGCCGAGTACAGTAATTACACCCAAAATAAACACCATTACTTCCTAAGTAAAGTAAACTACTTTATCAACTTAACAAGCATTAACCGAACTGATCCAAACCGTTGATGCCATCCCACAAAGTATTGAACAATCCTGACCGTTGAAGACTTGACTGAAATTGATGAAACGGTATGTTGCTGGAAAAATAGACAGAAGACTCCCTTCAGGCATTTCCCAGTTTCTGACAGCCGGCCTCTACATTCCACCGCCAGTGCCGGTCGTGCACGGGCACCGGCTGCGCGGGGGCCTTGGCGCGTGCCGACGCAGGATGTACTCGTTGTGCGCGACTAGAGACTTCGGTCCGGTGCGTTTGGTGCGATGCGCCCTTCATATGTTCGCGGAAATGCCTGAACGAAACCTGAACAGTGTCTCTGTCTTTGCAGGATCCACACGCGGGTGGCTGCCACAGGCATAGTTAAAGTTGGTATAAATTTGTACCGTATTTATGTAAGACACTTTATTGTCTCATGTCAGTGTATGCACAGATTATATCAGTCATGGTGTCAATATGTAGCAACCGATTTTGATTTGGTTTTCTTTTCATGTGGAACTCTTTTCTCTCGCACTATATATGTACCCTAATAGTCTATAGGAAGAGGTGTGCTCAAGAGCAAACGCTCTATTGTAATATCTCATCATTATAATGATTTGCCTTTGAGCGTTCGTGTTTTTCTTCCCGTAAGAGTTTTCCACATAAAAATTCGTCTCTTATCTCTATTTTTCTGTGTATTATTTACAACAAGTAATATCAAAACTTTAGGTTCAGATTCAGCAATGCCCCGGAGGAGAGACTCTGGGGCGTGGTAGCACACCGTCTGACATTGTCGGGGCTCCCATTGCGCGGCGATCACACGACATCAAGGGTTGTGATCAAAATGGTGAAAAGCCCGTGGCTTATGGTGAAAACATCAGTATTTGGTGAAAAAAGCATCAGAATGGTAGAGGCTTATTTACCATAATTAAATTTAAAAAAATTTAAAAATAGAAAAAACATATTAGCCCATCACGTAAAGTGTACACAAATACGAGGAAAAAAAGAACCGGTAAAAAAACTCAAAAAAAAGCCAAAAGTTCAGAAAAAGGCGAAATTTATGAATAGTGCAAAAATAAGCTGAAGCCAAAAGCTCAAGCCATTTTGATCACAACCAAGGTCGGCACGCACTGCGGCCATAGCGGGTATCAAGCTAGGACAGGATATACGAAGAAAAATTTCCGGTGTGTTTATTCATCGAATCTGAGCCACACTCGGTGTTCATCTCCGAGCCAGATTTGAGTCCCACGGACAAAAGCGGAGAGTAGCGCAAATAGCAAATGCAATGCAATGCAAAGGTGCTTCGGTCCAACGTAGGCGTTCCTGAGGCGGAGATCTCCTGAGGCGAAGTAGCCAGAGCCCTGGTCTCCACTCATTGGTCCAAGCACTAGTCTCACATCTTCACTTCGATCCGCGTGCGACAGTACCAAATCGCAGGCAAAACGTCTTCGGTCTGGAGAGAGACAGCAGAGCAGCCAACGCTCCGTTTTTCTCGCCTCGGTCTACGTACATGAAGAAGCAAAACTGCAGCAAGCAAACATCAGTAGAGAAGAATCAATCATAGAGAGAAGAAAAAGTCACCGATCCATACAGCATGCATCCGCTCCGAAGAGAGAGCGCAATAATAAAGCACTGCCCCTGTTTTTGTCCACCAGTTCAAGCGGCGCCTCGAGTCTTCGCCCACCGGTCTAAGCTGTGTCTTGATTCTTTGTCCATCGGTCCAGCGACATTTCTGAGTGCTAGGTTCTGCCAATATTATCGTCTGTGCTGCTCGACGCCATAACTTGGTATTGTACTACATCATCTTTATCAAAACTGTGTCGTCAGCTCTGTATATTTTCATTGGAGGTGGAGTTCACTATAATTCAGGACATTGTATCTATTATTTGCGGTATTCATGTGAAATTAATCATTGGTGATTTCGTTGACGATACATCGTCTTCTATGGGTTACTGTGGCAAGATCTACGATGAGAGGTCTAAGGTAGAGTTACATGCATTCTACACAATGAGGTAATTGGGTTACGCTTGACGGAGGAGATTTACAAAAAAAATAATATCAGTTGTGGGAACAACTGAACTGAATTTGGTGTTTTATTCACCGTTTGATAATACCCTGATGGCAGCTAGCATGATATTCTCTGGAGTTTTGTTGTTTAAAAATGAAGATTTTGCTCCAATTTCAGTTTGAGATGAAAGATTTAAGTGTAAGGAGTTCTATTTTTGCGTGGATACTATAACGTCTTCCAGTTGTCGTAGCTCGATATGAGGGGTCTACTATAGTTTATTTTCCATTAACGGCACAAGCGTTCCTTTCATCCAAACAGTTTTATAGGAGCAGTTTCAACCATGTCATGGAATTCAATTACTTTTGAAGTCGGCAATTTGGTGTACATGATTGCTACACGTGCAATAAGACTGTTCCAGTCTTTCTTACTGAAGAGTTGCTCTTCCAATGAGTGTTGTTTGCTGAGTTTTGTGTTCTAGGTGGAGCATATCAGATTCCATGATATGAGTTTTTTTGCTATCTATCCAGCGTCTCAGGTGATGTTTTGGCTTATGCCATTCGACGATTGAACATTTGTTTCAGAAGGTCAGTTAACAGACTCAGACTTTGCTAGTGTTATGAATTGTTGAAGACCCAGATTTGTTTGTTTGCTTTATTGATAGCTGTGTGTTCAGACCTGCTGGTGATTAGCTCAATGTTGCTTCACAAGAAGCGTTTCAACAAAACTGTTCTAGTATTTCTACTTGAAGATTAGTCCGATGGACTTTTGGCATACAAGGTGTTCATGCTAATTTTAATTGGAGGAGTTTATCACATACTTCGACTACTGGAGGGAATTCAGTTCAAGGTGAAGATTGTTAAAGTTGATCCGAATTCGTACCGTGTCCATGTAGGACACTTCATCACCTTATGCCAGACGTGGTATGATAGGTGTATGCACATGTTATATCAGACGTGGTGTCAATATGTAGCAACCGATTCTGATTCGGTTTTCTCTCCGCGTGGGAATATTTTCCTTTGCACTATATATATACCCTAGTAGTCTATAGGAAGAGATGTGCTTAAGAGCAAGTGCTCCATTGTAATCTCTTTTTATTATGGTGATTTGCCTTTCAGCATCTGTGGTTTTTCTTTTCGTAAGGATTTTTTACGTCAATATCTCTTATCTCTATTTTTCTGTGCATTATTTGTAACAGGCACCAACAGCGACAAGCTTTTGCGTGGCCTTGTCTCCATGCTAGTCCGTCGAATGGTAAGCTTGCCTTGTCTCCATTCTAGTCCTTCGTCGAATGGTGGACTGATATAATCTGCTTACAGTACCCTCGGCGTTCCCTTGGCGACTCATGTTCAGTTCAGCTCGCCTCCAAGCTTGTCGATACAGATGTAACTCCTCTGGTGATTTTGTACTGTAGACATTGCCAATGCTATATGCCAAAACTGCCTCAGCCTATGCTATAATATGGATGCTTGGCTAGATCGTCACGTCAACTGACCAACCGAATGTTTGGTCATGGATAGTAGGTGCTTCCACGAATTGTGCAGTCTGGGAGTCAAAGCCGAAGACCAGTTGCCTCAGCCTTGTCTTATATTTGGGGAATTTTGGTTTTTGCCAGACTAGTTGGAGGATAATTTCCCCTATGCTATATGCCAAAATTTGTCCTAGGTACAAGGTAGTACATACTTATCATGAACCATCAAGCAATATAGTAAGTGGGATCTGCTTTAAGCACTCCCCCAGCTTACCTCCATGTTTGGAGCTGTTGTCGCAACAGCCAGGGGCATCTGAGATCTGGTCTCCACCGGAAACTCTTGAGATTGGTGACGCCTCTGTCCTTACCATGTCCCTCTGCAAAGAGCCCACATCTCTAAGATGCTTAGAATTCTGTTTTCAGGGAGCATGGTAAGCCTAACAGAGGAACAAGACACAGAGCTCTAGCTTCTAACATCCATCCAATAATGTAGGATGGACTATAGCAATCGGGGGAGGGAGGGGGGTTCCCCTAAAGTATTCACGAATCTTTGAAACTTAAGAATCTCAGATTCTATAGGAAACGCTCAATCCATCAAAACTGTAGGACCGAAATGGCGACAGAGGGGGGGTGAATGTCGATCGCTTCAAAATCGCCCCCTGAGAATTTGTACACTGATTTTTCAAACAGATACAGAACAACGCAACTTACAGAAAATTAATTGATGAAAACTGGAACGCATGCGACACTGAAAAATTCAGCATAAATCAGAGAGTAATCAGTAAAAATTTCAGCTGAAAATAATGTCGTTTGATCTGCGTGCAAAATGATTGAACTCTAGAAAAAGAAGAAAAGAAAACCATATAAAACAAGAAGACTAGATGCTTCAATCGGAATGAGTTATGGAGCTACAGGAGCCAAAAGTCTTCAGACTTTAAAGAGGCAATGCAATTGCCGAAAGCAGGATAAAAGGAGAAATCAAGACCAAATACTACTGCATACCGACAGGAGACAAAAGAAGCTAACTTCGGGTTGATGCTGCTGCCGAGAAAATCACAGGAAGGAACAATCGGCTGGACAAATCACAGCAAAGAGAATTAAACTTTTGCCCAAGAACAAGGCTGCAGCTGAAAGGAATTAAGAGCAGTCTTTGCTGCTACTACTGATTGTATCCTCTGCAGTAAACCGAAAAACAACAGACAGTGAACAGCCAAAAAAGAGAATTTCTACTATAGCTGCCAGAAGACCACTTAAATCAACGAATTGAAGCTAGAACTTTAATCTCCTTAAAACACAAGCTCAAGATCAAGATCCAAATAGCCTTGGGACAAAAGGATTGCAAAGATTTCAATCAAACAACAAGAATTTCAGAATATTCCCAAAACTGAAACTTTTCAGAGAGAGAGGCACAAAAACTCAAAATCCCAATAAACCTTAGATCCCTTGGCAATGAGACTTTGCATACGTGTTAGCAATAAGGCAAAGACTCTTCAGATCAGAGATTAAGCCAAACCAAGAAGGGAAATAAGTTTCAACTCAAAACCCTAGAAAATTGAACAAGCTTCAGAGAGAACTCAAAAATCCAAACTTCTCACAAATCCTTGATCCTCAGGCCTTGGAACTTTGGGGATATATTAGCAATACCTTCAAGATTCAGAACCCCAGATATTAGCCTATCTCATGAGGAGAATCAAAATATCATCAAATCCCTAGAACTGCACAATATGAACAGAGCATCCCAAAATGCAAAACCTGAGATTAAAGAAGTTTGCTCTAGGGGAAATCGATCAGATGATCTTGTGATGCTATCCCATCATCGAGCAACCCATTTTGCCACTTCCCAGCAATTAAAAGCAAGAAATCAAGAAAAGAGGAAATCACTCAAAATGAAGAACGAAGAACAGAGAGCGATACACGAGACAAGAACTTCAGATTTACATTCCAAATCCAAAAGATGAATACAGATACGTCCCGATACGCATGGACATTAGGACAAGGAAGTGATTACAAGTCTCTCAATCCCTCATCTCCCACTCAATCCTCAAAATCACCAAGAAACTCACATACTTCTTGGGAGGAATACACACTGAGGGGAGAGCTCTCTGGAACACATCGAAGAAGGATACAGAGCCTCTGGACACAGAGGGAGCACTCTCTGAATTCAACACCAACTCTCCACCAACTAAAGCCTAAAGCACAACCACTTGCTAAAGACTCTTTTGACTCAAATGAAACTCTAATTCTCCTCAAGTGCTCAAGTGGGCATGCAGCCCCTCAATCCTATTTATAGCCTTGGCTAACGGTCTCGCCCGTTACGCTGCTAAATCAACGGCGCCGCTCCCGCTTGTGCGCCTCGCGAATTTCCGATCGCCTCTCCGCACCTTCCGGAAGCTTCGCGCTCCTTGCCTCGCACGCCTCGCAACCACCTCGAGTCCACGTCGTCTTCGACACATCCCGACCGTTCGACCTCGGCGCCACCTGCGCCTAGTCCGGTCCACGTGTCTCGCCACGACTCCGCCTCGACGTCCTGCAGCCACACAGACAAGAAACACATCAAATAGCACCGCTCGATACATGAAAGCGTAAATACCATTACTTACCATACCGAAGTCCAAACCTGTCGAAATATTGGAATATGCAACCTAAACCCATACGACCAGGAATGACCAAGTCCGACCGAGTCCAACGCACCACGCAACGACTCGACTCCGAACCACTCAAACCAAACTCGACTAACATAACCAATGTCAATTACTCATCATACACATGTGGTCACATCCACATGGTTCATCAATCTCCCCCTTGATGAGTATATTGACAAACCCCGAAAAAGCAATAAGTTGAGTTTGATTTTGAAGAATCCAACATGGTCCAAAGAAGAGAATGAAGCTAATGACCATGTCGACAGAAGGAACACTAGAGCAACAACTGAAAGAGCAAATTGTTCTCCAAGCTCTAAAGTGATCCCAAACTAGCGTTTTCTTCTCTATTCTCCCCCTTTTGGCAATAAACACATCAAGATGCAATAGAGAGAATATGACATGGCAATGGATGAATATGGCTGAAGATTGTTTATTTAAGCATTTAGAGCCATGAGAATTATCCATATTGACCATAATGTAATACACCAAGCCATAACTCAATAAAACGCTATCTAGATCATGACAACATATATATAAACCAGCTAGAGCACATAGATGACAATCTGAAATGTAATGCATTTAGTGAGCAACTCAAGTCATCAATGAGCAAAGTCTAACTAGAGATATCCAAGGATGATGCAGGCCATGTCAATAAGCTAAGCAAAACAAGGAAGCTACTATTGCGACCAAATAGAGTGCTATGCTCAAGATTGAAACATTGGTTAAGTACTTGATTCTTTTTGTAGCTTAAGCAAATTGAGCACATAAGACATTGTCTTTTTAAAGCTCATGGTCGTTTCTAACCCAAATTTTGTTTATGTGCTAGATCTCAAGCCTCATGCGACTACTCCAAGCAATAAGCTTAAGAAGATAGTCTAGGTCATCCAAAACTCCCCTGAGTTCATGCCTAGTGCAATGGCAAGCCGTCTCATGAGAAAGAATTGGTGAAATCAGTTTTTTTCGCACAAAAGATATTTTTGTTTTTGTGCTAGATCTCAAGCCTTATGCGACTACTCCAAGCAAGCAGCTTAAGAAGATAGTCTAGGTCATCCAAAACTTCCCCTAAGTTCATGCCAAGTGCAATGGCAAGCCGTCTCATAGGGAGGAATTGGTGAGATCAGTTTTTTCGCACAAAAGAGATCTTTTTGCTTTTTAACATATTGTACTAACTCATGCATCATCAAGAGACTAAAACAGCTCAAACTAAGGCTCAATATAGATTCAACGCCCTACTCAGCCTATTTGACATGGCATGAATCATAACGGGATAGCTCAAGCAAGACTAATCTCGAGTGCTAACATGACAAGTTTTAATTTAAGTTGAGCAATTTCAATTTACTTATCATGGCAAAACTAGTCTACACATATGATGTCATGATAAATCTAGCAAAGAAAGCACAAGTCATGGCAAGGTGTAAAGCATTGTAAACATGTCATAACAGGATAATAATCAAGGCTCAATGCAGTTATATTACAATGCGAGATGCTAACATGCAAGAAAATCCAGCTCCCCCTCAACATTAGATGCAACTTTTAGTTCAAGTTGAGTTAAGTCAATATTAAGTTGAGTTAAGTCAATATTAAATTCGAGAAGCTGGCAAAGAAAATCCAAACGGGCAGTCCTTAAAGCATAGATAAGATATAGAGACAACTATGGCTCAGACTGACTCTCATCTACCCCATATGACTCGGGACAATCACCGACAAGAAATCACACACTAGAGAGCAAACACGCACTGTCTGCCCGAGGGTGGCCCAACCTCGCTAGAACACACAAGAAGTGAGTGAGCTCGACCTAGTGAGATAAGAAGCGACTAATCCTGGAAGCACAAGATAAGAGTTAGAAGTCTAAGCATCTCGGCAAGAGAAGCACTCTAACCTATCTTGGAAGGACTAAACCTACATGCACCCCGAGTGCAATGCAACAGAAATGAGACAAGCATAATCAATATAGTAAAGCGAGAAAGCCCAAAGCTCCCTCTCACTACAATCCGTAAGGACACACCACCCCAAGCTCTCCCGCAGAGTGAAAACCTCGAACTATCCAAAGGCTTGGTGAAGATGTCACCAACCGGTGGTCACTCTCCTGGCTGGAGCACTATATCACCCTTCTCTACATGATCTCTAAGGAAGTGGTATCGGATATCAATGTGCTTGGTCCGAGAGTGCTGCCTCGGGTTTTTAGCAATATTGATAGCGAGGCGTGTTATCACAAAAGAGTGGAACAACGTCTAAGGCTAACCCAAAGTCCCGCAGGTCGAAACCATCAAAGTACTGCCGCGACAGAATCGGCGGCAAACGTGCTCGCCTCTGCGCAGGGTGTGCAACACCGATCGCTTCCTCAAGACCAGAAGCGAGAAGTGCCAATGAATTGGCGGTGCGGAGGTGCTCTTCCTATCTATCCTACACCCAAAAAAGTCGCATCCGAGAAGGCTCTCAAGGAAAGACAGATGAGGAAGAGTACCGATACCATAGTCAATGGTAGCTCGAAGGTACCGAAGATGCGCTTCACCGCTTTGGCGGTGAGATACGCGAGAGAAGCTCAAAACGAGCACACGCACACACCGAGAAGTGTATGTCCGGTCTCGAGGATGAGGTAAAGAAGGGAGCCGATCATACTTCGTATTCTTTCGATCAATCGGCTCGCCATCCTCATCCAGGTCAAGATAGGCCGTGAAGCCATCGGAGTTGACACCGCTTCCCATCACTCATATCGAGCGTCTCGGAGGTCACGAGTGTACTTGCCCCGATGTAGAAAAGTACCCTCCCGAGACTGCTTGATTTGGAAACCAAGGAAGAAAGTCAACTCACCCATCATGCTCATCTCAAACTCGGTGCTCATGACATCCGAGAACTGAGAAACCAGAGCATGGGAAGAGCCGCCAAAGATGATGTCATCGACATAGATTTGGACAAGCAGAAGGTCACTACCAAGCCTACGGATAAACAAAGTCTTGTCTACTTTACCCATCTCAAACCCATGACTCAACAAGTAGGACTTAAGCCTCTCATACCAAGCTCTGGGGGCCTGCTTAAGTCCATACAACGCTTTGGAAAGCTTGAAGACATGGTGTGGGTATTTGGGGTTCTCGAAACCTGGAGGCTGTCTGACGTAAACTTCTTCCTCAATAACGCCATTAAGGAAGGCACTCTTGACGTCCATCTGGTAGAGCTTGAAACCCTTAGAAGCTGCAAAGGCAAGCATGATTCTAATGGCCTCAAGTCGAGCTACAGGGGCAAAGGTCTCCTCGAAGTCTAGACCCTCAACACAGGAAAACCCCGAGCTACCGGTCTAGCCTTGTTTGAATAACCACTCCATCCTCGCTCTGCTTGTTCTTGAACACCCACTTAGTCCCAATAATATTGTGACCTCGCGGGGGCTCGACAAGCGACGAGACCTTGTTCCTCTCGAAATTTTCTAGCTCCTCATGCATGGCGTTGACCCAAGACTCGTCGAAAGAGCATGAGAAACATCCTTGGGCTCAAAGGAGGCAATGAAAGCGAGAATGGAGACAGAATTGAGATAAGCGATTTTGAGCGGGTAACACGCTCGAACAGTCTCCAATCATCCGCTCGTAAGGATGTCTTTTCGGATATGTCGGGAGGTCCAGATGAGATGAAGAAGTGGCCTCTACCTCGTGAGTGACGAGGTAGGAACAGAGCCACTAGCTCCGGAGGAAGCGAAGGCATGGGTGATCACCGGAGGTGCGGTAGAAGACGGCACCTCAAGGGGTGGATAAGGACTGGATCGGGTAGACAACCCTCATCTCCATCGTCCTCGTCATCCACGAAGATGGTCTCGGATCGCTCTAAAGAACTCGAGATATCGTGCCTAGTCCCGGACCGCCTCGTCAAACGTCACCTCACGAGTCTCTACCATTTTGCTAGACTCGCGAGCCTGCCCTATAAGCCCGCGAAGAAGGCGAGTAACCTAGAAAGATCCCATCACAAGAACGTGACTCGAACTTATCTAGGTTCCGGACTTGAATAAAGCACTTGCAACCAAACACACGAAAATGAGAGGCTGGGCTTTCGCCCGTATCTCAACTCATAAGAAGTGCGGTGCAAGTGTGCCCAAGAAAACTCGATTCAAACATGGCACGCGGTCGCAATAGCCTCACCCAAAACTTCCTAGGTGTAGAGTACTCATCGAGCATCGTCCGCCATCTCGACCAAGGTACGGTTCTTCCTCTCCACGACACCATTCTGCTGTGGGACGTGCGGAGAAGAGAACGGTGCTCTACACTGTCTCACCACGAAACTCTCAAAGTAGGAATTCTTGAACTCCGTGCCATTGTCATGCGGATCGCTCGTAAGGCACCGGAAGCTCAACAGAAAGCCTACTAAAAAGACCTCGGAAAAGTGAAAACGTCTCATCCTTCGAGGCTAAGAAAAACACCCAAGAAAACCTCGAGAAGTCATCGACCACAACAAGAACATACCACTTCCCTCCTGCCGATCGCACTCAGTTTGGTCCAAGCGTGTCCATGTGGAGCAATTGTCCCGGTGCATCGGTCATAGTAATCGTGACCGAGGATGAGAAGCGGCAACCATCTTGCCATGCCGGCATGGAGCGCAAACAAGATCTTTGACCATCTTGAGTTTGGCGGACCACGAATGAGATCGTGGCGCTAACTCGGGTCAAATGGTCAAATCAATATGACCAAGTCTCCTATGCGAGAAAGAGAGGTCGCGGGATTCGAAGCAACTAAACACCGAGAGGATCACGGAAGACTCGAAAAATTAGCACGAAAGATCCTCCCAAAGCGAAATCCATAAAACCGGACTACAGAAGAATCAAGAATTTTGCAATTATTTTTCTTGAAGCTCACCTCGAAACCGTCATCGGTAAGTGAGAAACAAAGCAAATTGTACTGCAGCTTACTAACCAAGGCTACATCTTTCAAAATGAAAAAGTCATTAATCGCGCTTTGTACCTTTGGCGATGACGCGCCGGATGAAGCATCTCCAAAGTGATCGTCTCATCACCGGAGCACGGGCAAGGGAAGAAAACCAACGGAGTCTCGGTCATGTGTCGTGAACACCCGAGTCTACAAGCCAAACCTTTCCTTCCTGCCCGGCGAGCCCGAGTCAAGCAGAGTAAAGTCTCGATCTTGGGGTAAATCAAGAGTGATTTTGGCACCCAATCTTGAACAACACGTCCGAGCGGATGAAGTAGTCAAGCACGATCGACCTCTATCTACCCTACGCTCTGTCACTCCACAGCGAAGGTGCGTGAGCGGACTGAAGCCGCTTGCGGGTCCGCGCTCTACGGAGAGCGAGTCGAACATCGGCAACACGCTGAACACGCCGCGGTAAGCGTCTCGGCGGGGAAGCGAGATGTACCCTCGGGGCGGCGGAAGTCATGACCAGGAGCGGCATGAGGACGAAAAACGAAGACTCGGAAAAACCAAGTCCTCGATGCTGCCCAAACCCATCAACGGCGGTAAACCTAGACCTCGTCTTTGGTCTGGGTGCACTCAAGATCTGGGTGACCACGAATACGCCTAGGAGACTCAACACGGTCTCTACGCGCGATCTTGGCGCGCTGAAGCATCGATCAACCGTGTGTCCATCCTTCGGCGAGAAGGTGCGGTGATACTTCATCCTCGAGAGGTAGAAGTAGCACGGTCGACTTCGCCTTCGAGAGGCGGCGGCGGTGCAATCACCTTCTTTGCCGAAATCCCTGGACATAGCCCGCCGACTTAAATTGGACTTTCTCGGTCCGGGCTCGGTCTCGATCACACACGGTGCTATGGGTCCGAGCACGGCGGTGGATGCTTCCTCATATCCTCATAATAGTCATATCCTAGACCACGATTAAATCTGCAAATCTTGGGTGGTCTAGAATAAGATTAAGCTTCTTCTTGCAGCCTACAAATCTCTCGAGAGTGTTCATAAGGTCCGACACTCCGAAAGAGAGAGTGCAAGAAGAGCAGGAGAAGAGGGAACAGCAGGAGGTAAGGGAGCAAAAGAAGAACCAACAGTAGAGGAAAGAATGGCTTGTGCACGCACAGCCGACTCTGAGGGGACAGTCCTACTACTAGCAGGTTGGTTCGCGTCTCTAGGCGTCTCACCCTTGCCCTGGGGCTTCTCCCCCACACCATCAATCACATCACAACCAGATTGTGGCTTCTCTAGTAAGTCCTTAGTTAGCTTCACACATTTGTCATTCAAAGCAACGAGTTCAAGTTTTAGTTTATCACAACTAACGCAAGGTGAGCTAACAGGATCCTTAGTCGCATACTGAGCCATTTTCTTGTTGTTGTCAATCAGTTCTTGAAACTCTTTTGAGACAGCTTCAAGTTCAGCAGTTAACTTGGGACAGTTCAAACATGAATCAATAGGCTCAAGTAAAGAAGCATGCAACTCAGCAATTTTGTGATTTGCCCGTTTTAGGTTCATCTTTAAATTATTGCAATTTTCACAAGAATCGGGCAGATCAAGGAGCATGGCATAAGGTCCTCTAGCAAAGAATGTCCTTAACCTCACATGAGGTGGGAGAAGTAGTCTCATCGGTAGTAAGTAGGGTAATGACCATCCTACTCAACTCTAACTCAGCAAGCGACTAACATTCTCCACCTTAAGCACATCAAGCTCGAAAGACAAACTATCATGAGAGGTCCTTAGTTTCTCCATGTCTCCAAGCAAAGCAGGGCATGTATCACAATCGTCACGGGAGGGAGCAGATCTAAGTGAAGTAATCTCCTGTGATAGTCTATCTACTTCCTTCTCTAACTCGGTACACCTAGACCTAGCTCTAGCATGAAATCCACCTAGCTTAAGAAAAGCATCATTTAGCTGGTCATAAGAAGGAGTACCTCATCCGAGTCGAGATCTGACTCATTGTCGTGATCTCGCCCTCGAGGCCATGAAGCACATGCCGAGAAGTCGTCGCCGCCATTCTTGGGCTCTTGGTCACCCGTCCGTCGTCGTCGCTCCATCCTCCACCTCGCCGAGGTCGAGGTCGTCAAAGCGGTGAGGACGCGGTGGAAGAGCTTCTTGGCCTTTCCGGTTGCGGAACTTCTTCTTTCGCGTCCTCGAGCCGAGTCTTCTTGTTGCGGTTCTTGTCGATGTAGTCGTTCTTGCTGAACCGCCGTAGTCGTTCTTGCCCTTCTCCGGCTTGGGACGGTTCGCTCGAATGTGGTTGGGGCCACCACACTCGAAGCGGATGACTGGTCCGCCTCTCTTCTGTCCCTCCTCCTCTTGTAAGCATGGGAGAACTTCCGAGCTAGGAGGGCCACTGTTCATCCTCTAGCTGCTCCAACCGATCATCGATTCGTCACATAGAGCGACTAGGAGAACCTACAAAGCGAATCGGCGGAAAAACCGAAGCCGGATGGATCGGTGACCAAAGCCATCGATCGTGACTTCGACCGACGAGAGACAACGTCAATCTCGTGAGTCTTGAGGCGAGTACAGCGCGTCAAGAGTCGTGTCGAGAGGTCTGTCGTGTCTTTGATGGTGGTCACCTTCATCTCCCACACGCGGCATCGAGTGCGCGAGCATCGACGGCGTTGTCCGAGTCGGGTATGTGAGACCGACCGCTCGGAGGTTGCTCAAGATTTTGTGAAATCGCGAAAAGCACTCGTCGAGGACTCACCAGCAAGCATCTCGAATTTGTTGTATTCGCGCTTGAACGGTCTGTCGAACCGTCTTGATCCGGGTGGTGCCCTCATGGTATGCGCCGAGGTCACCCGGATGTCGTGGCGGACGACGGTGAGATATCTGATCAAACTCGCTCGACTCAACCCCGGATGATGATGTTCCTTGCCTTTGCATTCGCCTCAACATCGCCATGTTCCGGCATTGATGTTCTCATCGGCGAGAACAATGAATCGTGCTGACCTTCCGCGGATGGCATACCCCAGGCCGGATGTATGTCTCCATTCGGCTCTTCGGAAAAGTAATCGATGCCATCGAACACGGGCGGCTTGGTCGAGTACTTGTCCGTCGCCATGGCTCTTGAGACCGGTTAAGATCTATGAATTAGAGCTAACCGGCTCTGATACCAATTGTAGGACCGAAATGGCGACAGAGGGGGGGTGAATGTCGATCGCTTCAAAATCGCCCCCTGAGAATTTGTACACTGATTTTTCAAACAGATCTGAACAACGCAACTTACGTAAAATTAATTGATGAAAATCGAACGCATGCGACACTGAAAAATTCAGCATAAATCAGAGAGTAATCAGTAAAAATTTCAGCTGAAAATAATGTCGTTTGATCTGCGTGCAAAATGATTGAACTCTAGAAAAAGAAGAAAAGAAAACCATATAAAACAAGAAGACTAGATGCTTCAATCGGAATGAGTTATGGAGCTACAGGGCCAAAAGTCTTCAGACTTTAAAGAGGCAATGCAATTGCCGAAAGCAGGATAAAAGGAGAAATCAAGACCAAATACTACTGCATACCGACAGAGACAAAAGAAGCTAACCGGGTTGATCTTGCTGAGAAAATCACAGGAAGGAACAATCGGCTGGACAAATCACAGCAAAGAGAATTAAACTTTTGCCCAAGAACAAGGCTGCAGCTGAAAGGAATTAAGAGCGATCTTTGCTGCTACTACTGATTGTATCCTCTGCGATAAACCGAAAAACAACAGCATGATGAACACCAAAAAGAGAATTTCTACTATAGCTGCCAGAAGACCACTTAAATCAACGAATTGAAGCTAGAACTTTAATCTCCTTAAAACACAAGCTCAAGATCAAGATCCAAATAGCCTTGGGACAAAAGGATTGCAAAGATTTCAATCAAACAACAAGAATTTCAGAATATTCCCAAAACTGAAACTTTTCAGAGAGAGAGGCACAAAAACTCAAAATCCCAATAAACCTTAGATCCCTTGGCAATGAGACTTTGCATACGTGTTAGCAATAAGGCAAAGACTCTTCAGATCAGAGATTAAGCCAAACCAAGAAGGGAAATAAGTTTCAACTCAAAACCCTAGAAAATTGAACAAGCTTCAGAGAGAACTCAAAAATCCAAACTTCTCACAAATCCTTGATCCTCAGGCCTTGGAACTTTGGGGATATATTAGCAATACCTTCAAGATTCAGAACCCCAGATATTAGCCTATCTCATGAGGAGAATCAAAATATCATCAAATCCCTAGAACTGCACAATATGAACAGAGCATCCCAAAATGCAAAACCTGAGATTAAAAGAAGTTTGCTCTAGGGGAAATCGATCAGATGATCTTGTGATGCTATCCCATCACTGAGCAACCCATTTTGCCACTTCCCAGCAATTAAAAGCAAGAAATCAAGAAAAGAGGAAATCACTCAAAATGAAGAACGAAGAACAGAGAGCGATACACGAGACAAGAACTTCAGATTTCCATTCCAAATCCAAAAGATGAATACAGATACGTCCCGATACGCATGGACATTAGGACAAGGAAGTGATTACAAGTCTCTCAATCCCTCATCTCCCACTCAATCCTCAAAATCACCAAGAAACTCACATACTTCTTGGGAGGAATACACACTGAGGGGAGAGCTCTCTGGAACACATCGAAGAAGGATACAGAGCCTCTGGACACAGAGGGAGCACTCTCTGAATTCAACACCAACTCTCCACCAACTAAAGCCTAAAGCACAACCACTTGCTAAAGACTCTTTTGACTCAAATGAAACTCTAATTCTCCTCAAGTGCTCAAGTGGGCATGCAGCCCCTCAATCCTATTTATAGCCTTGGCTAACGGGTCTCCGCCCCGTTACGCCTGCTAAATCCAACGGCGCCCGCTCCCGCTTGTGCAGCCTCGCGAATTTCGGTCGCCCCTCCTGCACCTTCCGGGAAGCTTCCGCGCTCCTTGCCTCGCACGCCTCGCAACCACCTCGAGTCCACGTCGTCTTCGACACATCCCGACCGTTCTGACCTCAGCGCCACCTGCGCCTAGTCCGGTCCACGTGTCTCGCCACGACTCCGCCTCGACGTCCTGCAGCCACACAGACAAGAAACACATCAAATAGCACCGCTCGATACATGAAAGCGTAAATACCATTACTTACCATACCGAAGTCCAAACCTGTCGAAATATTGGAATATGCAACCTAAACCCATACGACCAGGAATGACCAAGTCCGACCGAGTCCAACGCACCACGCAACGACTCGACTCCGAACCACTCAAACCAAACTCGACTAACATAACCAATGTCAATTACTCATCATACACATGTGGTCACATCCACATGGTTCATCAAAAACAAGCCAAGCCAGCCTTGGGCCGGTATGATCGCCATGCAATAGGTTGTTTGACCAGGGCTGTCTGATCTGACTGCAGGGATAATGGCGCTCTAACCTCTCCCCTGGTTCAGAACCAAAATACAGTACGATTCCAAAACCCAAATTCGCCCAACTTCCAAAATATGAGTCTAAATCACTTGAAACTTAGTACACATCTTGCCTAGAATATCAAAAATCTATTCCAACCAAGAATCACAAATATCATGATTAAAGTTCCAACCTTTTCTCAAGATAAGTAAAATTGCACTAAAATCAGGCCAAATACAAAAACCAAGATTAAGACTTGCTTGTGAGTTTGTGATGGTCAAGATGACTCTGGATCAACTCCCACATGTCATATCAAGCTAAACCATAGTAACAATCGAAACCAAAACGATTGGATCAAGATCTTCCACAAAATGCCTCAAACCAGGTCAAACCGGGCAAACTTCATGAACTTGATGCAACCCGTTACTCGAACCTTGCCTTCAATGTCCCTTGTCCACATTGTGCTATACTTAAGCTCAATTATCTCACTCATCATTCATGATCGTTTTGGATCTTGGTTCCCCTAACCAAGTCCTGATCATTCTCGCTGTTGACCATAGTTAACTGCAAGCCACCTACACATGCAAAGATCAAGAAATTATTTTTGGGTATAAGTTGTTCGCAATTTGACCTACGTTAGTTTAAACATATATCATGCAACATATATGCAATGATCAAAGACAAAGCAACACATCACATGACCAACTTAACTCCTTACAGTTGGTCGACTACCGTAAGGCCTATCGACCTGTTTAACTCTTTACGACTGGTTTACCACCGACCAGACAATACGACCTGCTGAACTATTAACAGGTGGTCGACCACTGACCAGACCTATCAACTTGTTTAACTCCGTACTACTGGTCAACCACTGACCAGATTTAACGACCTGTTGGTAAATCAAAACAAACTTCACACTCACTCAGAACTGGGTGTCAATTACTCATCACAATACTTCCACAAGATTCAGGTTATACTTCCTCAAATTTCAGGTCAGTCTGACCACCATTTCCAAATTGGTCAGACTGCACCTAGTCCACTCAGCTCAAATACCTTCTGGAAATTTCAAACTTTATCTAGTTTTAACTCAATTTTCCAAATCAAATGACAGACAGAGAAAACGCATCGCCTGACATGCTAACACAAGTGTTTTGTGCTCAATTCCTAAAAGCTACATGGCTGGTCACACCGCTCCAGTTCAGCCTGAACTGAAACCGGTTGGACCTACAACTCAAATTGGTTGCACCGCCATTGCACATCGGTCAGACTGACTAGGACTTGAAGATTTTGAATTTTTGCGAACTTTTGCAAAAACAAAATCCAACTCGACACATGTGCCTGGGAACTAAATTTTTTGTGGTACCCGGATCTCTTGTCACTTCCTGCAAATCTTTGAAGCCTTGCTTCCCTGGAGAGGTTATATATCAATGATTGTCAGAGCATCACAATGCTGCCAGAGATGGGCCTCCAACCTTCGCTCAAGCACCTTTCTTTATTCGGTTGCGGCGAGGAGCTTGATATGCAATGCAGAATGGCAGAAACAGAGAAGGTAAGGGTCAGTGATTAATAACTAAACTGTGAATTAATCACCGGATGTTACTTCTGAGGTACAGTTGTTTTCAGAATTAATCAATACACTCACCCTCCATTTATGTCGCTTAAAGTAATTGATCTTTCTGCAGACGTACTACAGCAACATGAGTCACGAGATGTTGTGCATTTCTTTTTTGAGTTTTTTTTAAGAATATGTTGTGCATTTCTTTTTTGAGTTTTTTTTAAGAATACTAGTTAGAGACTCGTGCGTTGCAACGAAGTCATAAAAATAATGAGACGAAACTTACTGTCTGACCAACTTCACACATCAAACATTGGAGAGCAAGCAACATAGAGAGAAGGGTGGCCAGAATACGCAAGGAGATGGAGAAAGTGGAGGGGGTAGGCGGTTGTATCCTGAGAGAGAGAGGAGGAGAGAGACAAATGATCCAGATCAAATCGGATGGCTGAGAAGAAATGAGGTAGAATGTACTAACCACTAACTCACATTTTTATAATAATAAAGATGTTGTGCATATTAGTCCGCTGCCTTGTCTTGCACAGATGGGCTGGTGGGCTGAGGATTGATGGGCTGACTGCCCTGACTGCACTTACCGTCTTCGGCCATCTGTGCAAGTGTTCTAGTATTATGCTTGCATGATTAGTGCAGGAGCCCTAGCTAAAAGTGATGAATGTTTTGATCAGGTGCATATACGACCTTTCCCCTTCATTCTTGTGCGTCCTTTCCTATGGTTGGCGGCTGACAGTTAGCCTTGCCTTGGCCTGTTTGTCATATGCTTCTATTTATTACCGTTAGTTTTGTTCAATGGTTTAGTTGGTGAATTTTCCCTTCTTAGGGATGTACCGATCAAGCAAATGTTTCGAGCCATATTTCGCTACTTAAAGCACCCCATCATCTGTTTGTTTCTTTTTGGTGTTGTTAATCGTCTGCTGTGTTTATTCTGACCATTTGTATCAACTTCGAAACATTAGCCAAATGTCATGTATTACGAGAAGTCAATGTTTCGGGTGTCATTTTAGCGATGTCAACGTTAGAAGTCCTATTATAGCGAAACACGTTGTTTGGAATCCCATTATAGCAATTTTCTCCTAGAAAACTAGATACTATTTGCGGACAATTTTCAACAAGTTGCATTATTGTATCCTTGCTTCTGTTTTTTGGCTGCAGTTGGATGTTTGGTGTGCCATACATGGCTTGAAAATTTATCCAGCTGTCTCCTGTTGCCGTTGCTCTGTAAAAGGATGTTCCTGATTGTGAATGATACCTTATTCGTTGCTTACATGGCATTACTTAACCTTCAGTTCCAAAAGAAGTTTTATTGTAAATCAGCAGTAGTAATGCAAAATTAGTGAACGCAGTTCAGTGCGAGCTTATTTTGATGGTTTTCGATTATTGTCAGTTTGAATATTCTTGTTGGTTTAAAGCATTCATCTTTTGGAGGATGAAGTTATACCAGGGAGTAATCGCTGTGAATGTGATGGTGTCAGGTGTGGACTGGCAGGTTTCACTCACATCGGTCGGACCATGTCCCTGAAGATGGACGGCACGATTGGTCGGCGACGATCTCCTACAAAACCTGGAGGTCAGGGTGAACTCAGAATGCGGAGGTGGCAACCGGTTCGTAAGGGCACTTACGTGAACTGCAGCCTAGCAAACATTTCTGAACTCCGTGAGCGTCATGGCATCAACTACCAACTCAACGGCAAGATCAGATCAGACCGCAGCGGATCACACCCAAACCCCAATGACCCAAACTTTGGAGATCATTTCTTAACGGAGGTGACGAGAAGACTGCTTGGGTGCCGCTTGTTTCGTGCAGATTTAGTTATCGTATAGGTGACTCTGGCAACAAAAATGAGGAGATTTGCAGAGTGAATAGAAGATGATCAAACGATTAAGAATCTGTAAACATACGTGCTTAAACTCGAAAACTATTTTATTGACAAGCTACAACTATTTGTTTTGCATATTACAGTATATATGGCTTAAATGTAATTGAACCAAATTCAACTGCATATATCAGACAAATGCTCCTTGTAGGGTGTCGAGACCTAAGCCAACAAACCAAGCTACCCTTCTGCTGGGAAAACATCAAACAAGCTCTCCGTCTCGTCTATTCCGCCTGCTTGTTTTGCTTCCTCCGTCACTTACAAGTTCCAACCACACCACCACCTGTCCTCCTCTCCGTCATCCGTTCGCTCGCCTCCCGCAGCCATGGCGGCGCTCTCAGCATCACAGTGGGTGGCACGCACAATGGGGGTGGAGGGCAGCGTGGTGGACGCGGCGACAGGTTGGCTGGTGCATAGCCTGGACGGGAGAGGTTGGGCTCGCCGGCAACGTGCGGAGGCTCGAGAGCGAGATGAGGTCATGAGGACCGTCGAGACGGTGCTCGCGGAGAGGGAGCTCTTCGAGAACGAGCCGCTGGCCCGGTCCTGACTCCGTGGAAGATCTGAGGCAGTTGTTGTACTACACCGTGTTGAAGCTCCTTGCGCCTAGGAGTCTAGATCCGAGAGGTTGAAGAGAGAGAGAGAGAGGACTGTGTTTTGTTCGTTACCATCGGAGCCGGTCGCCGGAGCCGAAGAAGAAGGGGTCGTGGAGGTTCCGGCCATCCCGCTCCTTTTGTTGGGGTGGTCTGCGCTAGGCAGCGACGTTCGGTGGAGAAGGAGCAGAGTCTCCCTGGCGGCGACGATCTGTAGGGAGATAGAGGTGGCGGTGGAAGTTCCCGTCGCTGGAGCGCCCCCTTACAGATCGGGTCTAGGGTTGTCGGTGGTGATTGTGGCGGCACGGCCAACTTTGGTTGTCGTGCCGCCCCGGCCCCCACCTCTATTTATTGTGGCGGCGGACAGGCCCACCACCATTAGGTGGCGCCCCGATCGAGCGCGTACAAGGGGCCCATTTGGCCGTTGGGCCAAATGGTTGAGATCACTCTAATATTCTCCCCCTTGATCTCAATCTATACTTTAACTTTAATTACTTTTGACTTTACTCATTCCATCACAGATTAGTGCATAGAACATGTCTCATCGTCACGGTCAATCGTAGATAGATTTAATGACTACAATACACCTCTCTTCGAAATAGTTACTTTAATCTTTTGGGCCATCTTTTAGTCCAGGAATCATAGGCTTTCTCTTAAACCCATGCCGGCTACATATTCTCTGAACACGTTGGGTGGTAAGCCTTTAATAAGCGGATCCGCTAACATCTTTGCGGTACTTATATGCTCAAGACTTATAATTTGATCCCGAACTTTATCTTTCACAACATAGTACTTTATGTCAATGTGTTTGGCAGCACCACTTGACTTATTGTTGTGGGCATACGTTACTGCGAGTTCATTATCGCAGTACAACTTAAGTGGTCTATTGATGTCGTCAACCACTTTTAAACGGGTATGAACTTCTTTAGCAGTTCACCGCCCGTAACCTCATAACATGCTACAAATTCGGCATACATTGTGGACGATGTAGTGACGGTTTGCTTTGAGCTTTTCCACGATATAGCTCCTCCAGCGAGAGTGAACACATATCCGGATGTCGACTTTCTATCATCTCCCGCATAATCAGAATCTGTATACCCCACTATATGGAGTGAATCTGATCTTCTGTATGTCATCATGAGGCCTTTTGTTCCTTGCAAATAACGCAAGATTTTCTTTACCAATTTCAATGCTCTATTCGAGATTGCTCGGAATCGCCAAGTTACCGGTAACAAGCGTTAAGTCGAGCGCGTACACACTTGAGCATCTTGCAAGCTTCCGACAATGAAGCATATGGAACCGATTTCATTTGATCGAGCTCGTCTTGGTTCTGGGGCATTGAAAATCCTCATATCTGTCGCCCTTGACTATAGGTGCGGTGAAGGACTACATTTATGCATACCAAATTTCTTTAAGACTTTCTCTATGTATGCCTTTTGTGACAGTCCCAATATCCCTTTGTTTCTATCCGGTGAATTTGATCCCTAGAACGAACGAAGCTTCACCAAGATCTTTCATATCAAAGTTTGAGGACAAAACTTCTTTGTCTCGATGTGATGACATCACTACTAGCCGATGGGATATCATCCACATACAGGATTAGGAAAATAAACTTCCCATCTTTAAACTTTGCATAAACACGTTGTCCTCTACATTCTCTTTAAACCCAAATTTTCTTATTATCTTGTCAAACTTCAAGTACCACTGTCTTGAAGCTTGCTTTAACCCATAAATCGATTTCTTTAGGCGGCATCCCATTCTTTCATTTCCTTCCACGACAAAACCTTTCGGTTGTGCCATGTAAACATTTTCCTCCAAATCCCTATTAAGAAATGTCGTTTTACATCCATCGATGTAACTCTAAATCATAATGTGCTACTAATGCCATTATGATTCGAAGAATCTTTACATGAGGCGGAGAAAAGGTCTCATTGTAATCAATCCCTTCTCTTTGCGTAAAGCCTTTTGCCACAAGTCGCGCTTTGTATCTTTTACATTCCCTTGGGAGTCAAGCTTTGTCTTGTAGACCCATTTGACCCTCTGTTTTGGCTCCTTCTGAATAATTTCCAAGTCCCGGACTTTATTAGCCTTCATGGACCTCATTTCCTCTTCCATGGCCTCAAGCCATTTTGAAGAATTTTCGCTTCTCATGGCTTCTTCAAATGAGGTGGAATCATCCTCCATTTGAAATTCCTCTGTATGATAAATCTGATAATCATCGAAATAGCTGATCTTCTTACTCTTTGAGACCTCCTCGGGCCTCCTCATTTGGTACATCTTCTGTTTGAGGTTTGTTGTTGCTCCCCTCATCTGTGGCAATGGGTTCTATAGGATCTGAAGAACAGGTTCCTCATTCTCATTCATTGTTGCCACGGGAGGAACAATAACAGTCTTGGCACCTGATGTCTTGCACCGTCGGTGCAGCGGCAGCAGTAGTGTGAAGAATGGCTCTTGAATCATCGGAGTGGGCGCATACGCCGCTTCTCTTCAAGGTCAATCTCTCGAGCTACCATGCTTCCCTCATCATTTCATCCTCTAAGAAGACAGCGTGTCTCGTTTCTACAAACTTTGTATATCATGCGGACGGTAGAAACGAAAACCTTTTGACTTTTCGGGTAGCCAATGAAATGACAACTTAATGTTTTGGGATCAAGCTTCCCAAGGTTTGGGTTAAATACTTTAGCCTCAGTGAGACTCCCCACACACGTAAGTGGTTTAGTGAGGGAACTCTTCCTGTCCACAACTCGTACGGTGTTTTGGGCACCGACTTACTAGGCACTCTGTTGAGAATATGAATGGCGGTTTTCAACGCCTCCATCCATAAACTCAATGACAGTGTGGAATAGCTCATCATGCTTCGCACCATATCCATAAGGGTACGGTTGCGTCTTTTAGCTACTCCATTTTGCTGAGGTTCGCCCGGTGTAGAATACTGAGCCACTATGCCATTTTCCTGTAAAAACCTTGCAAAAGGTCCAGGAACATGTCCATATGGGGTATGTCGACCGTAGTATTCCCCACGTCGATCGGACTATCTTAATCTTTAAATCGTGTTGGTTTTCAACTTGAGCTTAAATATCTTGAATTTATCCAAGGCTTCATTTCTTTCTTTGATTGGATAAATATATCCATAACGGAGTAATCATCTGTGAATGTTATGAGCGAGTCATAACCATCCACACTTTTCACAGAAAAAGGACCACAAATGTCTGTGTGAATAATTTGTAGAACTCCTGTGCTTCTTTTGGCGTCTTTCTTAATTTTCTTTACATATTTTCCTTTAATGCATTCTCTGCATTGTTCTAAGTCTGAGAACTCTAATGGAGGAAGAATATCATTCTTAACTAGTCTTTCTATTCTCCCCTCGAAATATGGCCTAAGCGCGATTGCCATAATTTCGACGACGCATCTAGAGTTCTCTTTCGTTTCCTGTTTACATTCGTAGACGAGGATTCATTCATTTTCTCGCACGCGACGTTCCCATTATCGCATACGACATTCACATCATCACGTAATGATAACAAATAAAGCTCATTTTGTAAGATGGCAAGACCAACACATTCTTTATTAAACATTATTTCACACTTGCCATTTCCAAAATGAAAATCATAACCATCATTGTCCAAACATGAAACACTAATCAAATTCCTCTGTAAAGATGGAACATAAAGAACATCTCTAAGTAAAAGAGTGAAGTCATCAGCTAGCTCTAATGAAAGATCGCCAACGGCTTCAACTTCAGCTTGGACTCCATTTACGACTTTAACGCATCTTTCTTTTCTTTGCGTAGTCCTCGTCGAACGGAATCCCTGTAAAGAATTAGCAACATGAACAGTTGCTCCTAAATCAATCCACCAAGTAGATTTCGAATATTGCACATACAGAGATTCATTTATAAAGGTAATAATGTTTTCACCTTTCTTTGCCATTATCATCTTTAAGTAATCGGGACAGTGCTTCTTGTAGTGTCACGTCTTCTTGCAGTGAAGACACTGATCTTTGTCTACTGCAAACTTATTCTGTTGAGGCTGATGGACATGAGCTTTTCCCTTGTTCTTTGAGGAGGAGTTACTGTTGAAGTTCTTTTTCTTGTTGTCCTTCACATAGTTGATAGAACTACCATGTGAGGATTTAATTCTTTCCTCCTCTTGCACACACATAGCTATGCACTTTTCTAAGTCCCATTTCTCGGGCTGCATGTTGTAGTTGACAACAAAGGTGTCAAACTCTTTCGGCAAGGAAGCAAAAATCAAATGAATAAGAAACTCATTCTTGAGAGCCAAATCCATTGGTTTAAGCTTGGATGCCAAGTTGTTCATCCTTAGTATGTGCTCTCTTATGCCACTGCCACCACCAGAGTACCTTTACACACAAGTCGCTTAATCACCGTGTAGCATAAGTCTTTGAAGAGCGATGGCGACTCTTTATTTTCTCAAGGTACTCTGTGATGTGTCACACTCTGCGATTGAGCCCACAATTGCAGGCTCAATCGTGTTCTTTATCACAGCCATACATTTCTTGTTGGCAGTGACCCATTTTTTATGATCAAGATCATATGACATTTTATGGGAGCATAGTCCCTCATGCAGTGCGCTTAGCGGCATCGACCTCATTTTCCTCCTCACCGGTGCCACAGGCTCGTGGGCGTCTTTGTGGTGAGGACCCAGTCCACCTCAGCCAAAATAAATGCTAAGTCTATCTTTTTCTTCCACTCTCCATAGTTATCTCCTTTGAGAATGGGAATCTCTTTGATACAACTCATCAAGTTGTATCCGCCTGAAAAATAATTCAAATAAAGTGAGAACATAACAGCAAAATTATATGCCTTATTTCCAACGTTGGTCAAAAATACGACATACAATTTTATCTATACATTAAATCTACATCACCGTTGGGCAGAAATAGAAATAATGCATAAAATCATCAATTAAAAAATTATAATATTGTTATTATCAACGTTGGTCAGAAAATAACAATATCATAATTATCTGGAAATTATATCTATTTTTCCAAAATTAAATTCTCCCGTTGGTTCGAATTTAATAATGAAAAATTATATCTTTAAGTACGCAGCGGAAAATGATATCGTGCGGCTGAGAGCACTGCCAGCCCAAAACAATTTCGGCCCGACCAAAATGGACCATACATGCATGAAAAATATGCTGAAATGCACATACATGAAAAGTATACTGAAATACATTATATTATGGCAGTTAGGCCCAACAGCTCCCCTTTTTTTCGGCCCCTAAAACAGTATGCAGCCCATAAAACTCTCGGGGCCCAAAAAAACGCAGTGCACGCCCGAAAAACATGTGCGCGCGGCCCAGATTCAACCGGCCGCCGGATCCCATCCGACGGCCCTGCATGCGCGGCAGTCAAAACAAAATGGGGGCAAACCCTAATCCTAGGGCATTTGCCCCTGGCTCCACCCGCAAAAACGGCGCGGGCGGCGATGGCGCGCGATCGGCGCGCGAGGGCGGCGGGCGGGACCGGGCCCCGAACGGAGCGGCGGCGGCGGCGCGCGACGCAGCGCGCAAACTTCGCGCGCCCGCGCGAGGAAGCGGCGGCGTGGCCACTCGGGTGGGCGCGCGCGCCGCCGCGGAGGTAGCCCTAAGCGGGCGGCGCGCGCGGCCCAATGGACCGACGGTAGCAAGAGGCGGCGCCATCGGAGCCGGTTAAAGGCGTAAGCCCCCGCCCGACCTTTTTTTTTGTTCTTGATTTGCCCGCTCTGATACCATTGTTGAAGCTCCTTGCGCCTAGGAGTCTAGATCCGAGAGGTTGAAGAGAGAGAGAGAGGACTGTGTTTTGTTCGTTACCATCGGAGCCGGTCGCCGGAGCCGAAGAAGAAGGGGTCGTGGAGGTTCCGGCCATCCCGCTCCTTTTGTTGGGGTGGTCTGCGCTAGGCAGCGACGTTCGGTGGAGAAGGAGCAGAGTCTCCCTGGCGGCGGCGTCTCCTTGGCGGCGACGATCTGTAGGGAGATAGAGGTGGCGGTGGAAGTTCCCGTCGCTGGAGCGCCCCCTTACAGATCGGGTCTAGGGTTGTCGGTGGTGATTGTGGCGGCACGGCCAACTTTGGTTGTCGTGCCGCCCCGGCCCCACCTCTATTTATTGTGGCGTTGGCGACAGGGGCCCACCAGCCATTAGGGCTGGGCGCCCCCGATCAGGGCGCGTACAAGGGGCCCATTTGGCCGTTGGGCCAAATGGTTGAGATCACTCTAACACACCGACACACCGAGGACGTCGTCGACGAGCTCAACTACTACCGTGTGCGCACCTCCGGCGGTGACTCCGGTTAATTGATTGGCCCCGAGGCCTTTACGGACAGGGTGGGGCGAGAGAAGAGCCATCCTCTTTGCCGTCCGATCAAGATCCCGTGGCCAAGATTGACGGCGTGGTAGTTTCTTAAAAAACCTCTGAAGCTTTTTCTGTGTTATTTTCACCCCCCCCCGATTTGGATCGAAATGGAAAAACGCGATCCAGCTCTGGGGTCTAGTGAACCGTTAGATCAGGATTTTGCGGCCGACATATGTGGAAAATAAAGGTGCCAAGCGATTTTCACGAAAGAGACCCTATAATCGGTCAACCTTTCAACTCCTGCTTTCTTAGACCATTCTCAGTGGAGAGTTTCATGGCGTTGTTTTTAAGACTGCCACATCATGTAAAATGAAATGAAACATGGATGAAACATCCATCCTCAATGCATAATTTCATTCTATTGTTTCATAGACATTTAATTTTATGACCCATATAGAGTTGGTAATCGTGCCAAGAGAGTTTCATCTAGATGAAACTCACTTCTTCTCTCTTCTTAAAAATGTTGCCATATCATCAAAAATGCATATGTGGCAGCCTATTAAATGCAGATGAAATTCCCACTGAGACTGGTCTTAGTTGACGAGGCGGCGGAACCCCGGCGACTGAAGATGGCGGCGGCGACGGAGGTCGAGAAGGTTTGCTCAGGTGCCATGTGCAGCGGGTCTGATCATCATTATACCTTTGCTCGGCGGCGGCCGTGGCGGACCCACTGCACTGCCTGATCCGCAGGGCCCTCAACGACTATAGATTTTTGTAATATCCAATTCATTGATATCTTCAGCTTCCTCTTGCTAAAGTAAGCACTCTCTCTGCGGCATACAAGATGTTAATATCATCTCCTCTGCAGCCACCACATTTGGCATACAAGATGTTCATGCGCGCAGCGTGGGTTTCCTCGCTTGTAAACTTGACCGGTCGCATTCTTCTTGACATTTTGGAACCCTGTTAGTTGTTACTCAGATGATGAACCTCAGTACAGTTTAAGCATATGCTGACATTGAGACTTTTTCATGTTTATGTGCATGCCAATCTCTCCTTTGGGAGCAACTGATAAAATTGAGAACCATCATTCGCCGCAATTATACTCCAATATTCTTGTGACGATAGCTGGTTGAATCTATTGAGCTTAATCCACCACCACATCTCATTTTGTCACATCGATCCAACTGATCATTGGTTGCTGAGGCTACTTGTGATGGAGTGTGTCTGTTGTCATCAATCTTTCGTGCCTTATTTCAGTAAATTGTGGCCACAGCGTGCATTTGCAGACCGTGGAACCTTCTGTTCCGAAGTTCCGATGTATAGCTAGTTGATCGATTTTGCACTATGATTTCAAGAGACTACAAGGTATGCAATTTAATACGACTGGCTGCAGTCTTGATATGTAATCTTGACAGAATTCGCTGGTGGAAGAGAAGTGCATGTTGTGCATGTTTTGTCACTCAACCAGCAGCCTTTAAGGAGAGTCTAATCGTCAATATAATTCAGGAGAGGGCTAATGCACGGTATACAGGTAAGTTTCATCGGGTTAAGGTTTTGTAAAATTTTAAATATGTTTTATGAAAATTAGTCAACTTAGGTATGAAATCTCCTATAAAACTTTATGAAACCTTATAAAATAATATGAAATTTAAATATAAACCTTTATAAAACTTAGTCAACTTGTGTATAAAATCTTCTAAAACTTAATTCAACACTATAAAATTTAGTCATAGAATCTTATAAAACTTTATAAAACTTAATGACAAAACCTTATGAAACTTTATAAAATATCATAAACTTAGAGTTCAACTTTATGAATCCAGCGTGGCGCTCACCATGCCGGAGACCCCGCGCTTGCTTGTCCTCCACGGCCACCACGACAATGCCCACCGCATGCTCGCCCCGCAACACCGGCGACCCCACCCTCGCCAACCGCCGCCTCCAGGAGATTGGGTCGTCCCGCCTCATGCCCCGGTGTGGCACGCATCTTCCTGCACTGGTGCCGTGCTGCCACCGCGCCACAGCATTGCGTGCCGCACCACTCTGCCCGATGCGCCTTCAGTCGCCGCTCCCGCTTGCCCCACTCTGGTCGAGACCGCTCTTGCTGCTTGCCAGTGGGCATCACCGAGGCATCGATGCGCCACACCAGCTGCTACATGCTGCTTGCCTGTCGCTGCGCTCACGCCTATTGACTTCGTGCCCGCGCTTGCCTGCTGCCTCTGTGGCCGCGCTAGGGTGAGTCCATGGTGCCCGCAGCGCTCCGGTGAGCCTGCGATGCGTTTGCCTCCTCCTATCGCCGCAACGGCTGCTTGCCCACCGCCTGCCCCCGCAGGCCCGCAACCCCTACCATGCCCCCCTTTCTTGCAGCCGCTGGTGGGAATGGGGAGGAGAGAGAGATGGGATTGGGGAATGGATGAACAGTTGCCTGGTTAGGTGCGTACTCGTTGTGTGGACTCGAGAGGAAAGGGGATCGATGATGTCTTCACCGTTGAATGTGTGGATCAAACGGTAAAAGGTTATACCGTTGGAAAGACATTGAACACTATAATGTTGTCTAGATTTTTCCTGTAATTCATCCGTAATAGTACCGGTAAATTTTCGTAGCTTACTGATCACATTTTTGAAGGGCGTGTAACCTGCTTAAGAAGTTAAGATATGAAAATACATATTCAGTTCAAAAAGACATACTCAACCAAAGTAACCACCCAACCGGTCCACCACCGTCCAAAGTCCCAACCGCCAACCGGCTCCCTCACCACTGAGCAATGAAGCTGCGTACACGTATGATGTACGATGCGAGAGGATGACTGTACACTTACATTTCGATTTCCGCCTTTGATGTGTTTGTGGAAACGCTTGAACGAACAAGGTGGAATGCTAGTACGTCGCCACCCCCAAATAGTTTTCCCTGTCTAGCTATATCTTTGCCTCCTCTCCTCTGTCCAACATTACTGTGTTTATACTGCCTTCGCCACATGGGAGATGATGGGTACGTAGGACACAACCGTGGTTGAGGCTACGATCGGATGGCTGGTGAAAAGAATCCTGGAGAGCCTCTCACCAGCAAGCTAGAGGCATGGATTCGTCAAGGTGGGCTTGGCGATGATACCGAGAAGCTCAAGTCTGAGGTAAGAAACACTCGTATGGTGATTGCCATTGTCAAGGGGAGAACTGTTGGGAATGAGTTGCTGGCTCACACTCTCGGTTCCTTGAAGCTACTGCTGTACGATGCAGAGGACGTCATGAATGAGTTGGACTACTACCGGCTCCAAAAATAGGTTGAGGGGGAGGTATGCATAATTTTTCATTGTGGTTGGGAGAACCACCTGCCTCGATCCAGAGTCCAAATCCGATAGCCTAGATTAGTTGATGGGACCAACTAGCGCCTAGACATATCATCTGAGTGCTAGTATCGTATGCATCTAACAATCCTTAGATCATCATAATGCAATTATATCTCATCCGTTGGAATCATATACCGTTTGGCAAAAAAACACGCTGTGAAAGGCGACTCATGGGAGCGTAGATGACCTCGTCCCCTTGGCATCGCCTCCCCTCGATCTAGGTCCAACCTCCAAATGGCTCGTCTGATCCAAAGAAAACTAAGAATCTAGCACCAAATCATCTATTCATATGGTGCAGCTCAACAAACGCGGCATTCCCCTTATGCAGTAACAACTTTTGGAAGGGCAACAAAAATAAATAGCCCTTGCAACAAAACAAAGGGCTTATTGCAACATATGCCCCACCAAAAGACAAGGTGCAACAATTAAAAATGCCTACTGAAATTTTTGAAATACCGAGTGCAACAAAAAAACACTAATGCAACAAATCGATAAATCTATGCAAACAAAAATGATATCTTACTGCAACAAACATCAGCAACAATTAGTAATAATGTAGTTTATGAATGCACGAATATACAATGTAGTTCCGTTTTATAACTAGTTCAGAAATTAAAAACAAAGAAATTTACACTCTTGCAATATTGAACATTTAAAACACAACAATGGCAACATTTTTCAGTTGCTCATGCAACAATTGGAGGCAATGTTCACAATAAATTGAAATATGACACAAGATTTTCACAAATTTATTCGAGTTTCTAAACAAAAAATATTGTAACTTTAAAAATAATAGTTGCAACATTTTGCAACCGAGAATGCAACAACTGAAATAGATTTAAAAGATAGATAAATGCCACAACACTCTGGGACAGGTCATGCAACAAATTGAGTAAGGGCTACAATAAATTTGAGAAATTCATGCAACAACCTTACAGGCTGAGCTCGCGAAAGGAGGATGGAAGCGATGTCTACACCATCTCTTCATCATTGGGCGTCTCGGATCTAATAAGGTGATGACCGTTGGCACCATCTGTCTCGTGGCCCATCAAGGCCCTAACACAGTTTTCCTACTCGTTGTCAACACTAGCTCCCCAACCTCAACATCGCTAGATCAAGCAAGCTCTAGCTACAACGATGATAGATCCGGTGAGATCCGTCCACCCTAGGAAGGGAGGTCGTGCATGAGCTCCACCTCAGTGGATGTCCTCCTTCGAGATCGAGCAGCAGCAAGCTTGTATCGGGAGGAATTCACATGTTCTCTAGGCTGGTGTGTGGCATGTGCAAGATAGAGGAGGAGGATCGAGGCGAGAGAGTGCAGCGAGCAATAGAGAGACAAATAAGAAAGCGGTGGGAACTCAATGGAAGTGAATAAAGGCAAGAAATTGTTGGGGTTTAATCTTGTTGCTTGCATGTAAGTGGTTAGTTAGTCATGTGCGTGTGCATGAGAGCAGGTCAGCAGCAGGTCCATGCGTGAGTTAGTTTGATTAGAGAGGCCATGATCTGCGTGTAAGCGGTTGCATGCGGGAAGTCCATGCAGGTGCACGTTGGCTTGGAGGTGTGGCCGAGTTAAGTGAAGTGTGGAGCCGTGAATGGTGGATCATCTAACTCACTACATGGTTGCATTAGTTAGTGGTGCTTTGCAAATGTGGCTTGCATGTAGGGAGATGAGTTAGTGGTAAAGCCACGAGAGTGCTTGGCCAAGTTGTGCGGGCAAACGTGGTGTGTGATGTGGTTATTTAAACCATGTAATCAACTTGTGTTGTGTGAGTGGTGAAGAGATAAAAGAAACAGAGGGTGCTGGTGTGCAGTGCCACAAAAGAATTCCTCATGTGCCTCTAGTGTTTGAGTGTGTGAGCGATTTTTTGTGTTCTACCGTGAGCCTCTTCTTCAGAGTGCCAAACAAGGAGAGGGAGTGCTGTGCGTGAGAGTGAGCTGGGCCATCAAGTGGTATCAGAGCCAAGGTTGAGTGCTTACAGCCATGTCTGGCGATGGTTCTATGTACACGCGTCGTCGCATCGGTGGCAATGGTGGCGACGGTGTCGACAATGGCCATGAGGTTGCCGTGCGAGCAAGTGAAGGAGGCGGGGTGACACTCGTTACCCCATGCTCACCGAGAGCAATTATGGTGTGTGGGCTGTGAAGATGAAGATCTTTATACGTGCACAAGGAATGTGGATGGCAGTGGACCATCAAGAGAAATGTGGGCAGGAGTGAATCCAGGCGATGTCTGATGGTTTTGTAGCCATCACTCGGCAAAACATCTGGATAGTGGATGAGCTGTGGGTCTTTTGAGCGAGCATGCGGGCCATGGCCTGGATGGATCAATGGCAAAAACAAGAAGTGGAAAAAAATAGTGGCAAAGTGAAGAGCAGGGGTTTGCTTTGTGGCAAAAACATAACTTTCCTTTAAGCAAATGTATTTTTGTAATATTATGTATGATGTATGTGAAGTTGTGAACATATATGTTTGATAATGCAAGAAAAAAATAGCCAAGCATGATATAGGAAATGTAAGTGCATATATGATTCTACAAAAAGAAAGAGTACATATCTTAGTTGGTTAGCCGGTCTGCACCAAGCTGTTATAGCTATCCAATAGTTCTATGAATTTTAAAATTTTTATTAATCTTTGAACTTTCAGAAATTCTTTATTTTACTCTTGGAAATTGGTCCTCACTACTGCAAAAAAGGTCATCACAGACGATTTCGTGAGCTGTATGAGTTTATGGATCAGTAAAAACATGAGCCCGTCACCGACAATTTTCAAACCATCTGTGGTACATACTATCACAGACGGTTATTAACTCATAACCGTCTGTAATAGTTGACTATCACAAACGGTTTGTATAAAACCGTCTGCAATATTTGATGAATTACAGACGGTTTCAACTAACCATTTGTGATATTAAACTATCATAGATAGTTTGTAAATATTTTGTTCCTTGTAATTAGCTTCACTATCAGTACAGAACATAATTTTGAAAACCCATAGCTTTACTAAGTACTACAAGAACTAATTACCAAGTTTTACTACCAACAGTTACCCGCTATTCTCTTTTGGAATATAATGCAATAATGATCTTTTTGTTCCATGCAGTACTGGTGATAATAGCACTCCTAAACCTTCTGCAATTGGTAATTTTGTCAGCAGAAAAAGGAAAAGAGTGAATGAGGGGTCAACACAAAACACTGCAGTCATTCACATGTACCCTGAGAAGAGGCCCGAGTCTTCTCATATGATACAACAAATTGTGGGCCATTTAAGATACTTGGTGATGCTATGAGTGAGATTCTCTAGTTAGATAGATTGTAGTCTGCAGCAAGTTCAAATAAAAGTAAGAGTACTTCCGTAGGCCTGCGACAGACAACATCGATTATTGTTGAACGGAAACTGTATGGGAGGGATAGAGAGATCGGTGACAATGTAAATTTAGATAGATTGGAGTCTGCAGCAAGTTCAAATAAAAGTAAGAGTACTTCCTTAGGCCTGCGACAGACAACACGAATTATTGTTGAAAAGAAACTGTATGGGAGGGATAAAGATATCAGTGACATTGTAAAGCTGATGACAAATGATGAATCCAAAGACATAACTGTTGTACCAATTGTAGGGAGTGGAGGTGTTGGAAGACGTCCTCTCACAGCTTGTATACAATGCTCCAATTGTGGAAAAGCAGTTTGAGCACAGGATATGGGTTTGTGTGTCTAACAACTTCAATGAAGTTAGACTAACAAGGGAGATGTTAGACTTCGTCTCTCAAGAAAGGCATTAAGGAATAAGCAACTTTGCCAAGCTTCGGGAGATGTTGAATAGACATATCAAACTTAAGAAGTTTTTGCTTGTTTTAGATGATGTCTGGCCAGTCTGGGATGACATGAATGTCAACCATGTCTGGCAAACGCGTAAAAACCATGTCTTTGAAGTTTTAAAAAATTCCAAAAAAATATCAGATATAGGGGAGGATAATTCATATCTTGCAAATGACATTAAGTTTGATCCTGAAATTTTGCATAGTTAAAGAACATTCCCTCTCCTATATATGATATTTTTTGGAATTTTTCAAAATTTCAAAGACATGGTTTTCACGCATTTGCAATATTTAGGTGGTTTTCACGGTATACACCCCTTAGTTTGGTCATGGTCAGTCGGTGCTTCCACGAAATGTGCATTATGGGAGTCAAAGCCGAAAACCAGTTGCCTCAGCCTTGTCTTATATTTGGGGAATTTTGGTTTTTGCCCAGACTAGCGATAATTTCCCCTATGCTGTATGCTAAATTTTGTCGCCAGGTACTACCTTACATACTTATCAAGAATCATCAAGCATCACAAGTAGGATCTACTTTAAGCCTTGTGATACCATGGTCTTTGTAATGTGTTGTCTTGCACTGCTGCTTATACCACTTGCCCAATATAGTGGCGCCATATGATAGTGTCTTAGCTGGTGCGTGCAGAGTTTCCATACTGCTAAAGTGAAGGCACAATGCCTTTTCTTTTGGTTCTTTAGTCTCGGTAAGTAAAATTCCACGAAACTGCTTTGCAGAATCGCAGCCCTAGCCCTTATCATCCTATCCTGACAATTAAGGCAACGACACCAAGTAGTTGGTACGTAACATCATGAGCCAGAATTTTCTACAGGATTGACAGTTACATTTATGTTTCATTAGTAAAGGGAGTGTACTGCACAGTCACACAACTAAATATGGGTGAGTTTTTTTGGGCTGATCGATTATAGTTTAAATATTGGGAAATTTTACCATCCTTGAGGGGGAAGATGTACCAAATTTGAGCCGTTGATCACACTGATCGAATGGCTGAGATTTGGCAGTACCTAGTGGTACCGGACGCGAGGTACCAAGAGGTACCAAATTTTGAGCCGTTGATCATACTGATTGAACGGCTGGATCTAATTTGGTACCTCTTGGTACCTCCTCAAGGATAGGAAAACTGCTTTTAAATATTTGAATTCTGACTATTTGTGGAAGGTAGTATGCACAGGAAAATAGTTGCATACGATTTTGACTGGTATAGCTGAACTCAATACACTTTTTACTATAATTTTTCTATCGATCCTATCTTGAAAAAACGTACCGTTTAAAAGCTAGTTACTACGAACGTACGGGCATAAGCCTACTTTAAGCCAATCTGAACTCACCCGTACCATTAGTTAGTGCAATTGTGGAGCCAAGACTTGACTCGCGGGCTTCATAGTTCCACCTTCCACGGCTGTGCAGACCCCACTTGATGCCGCTATGAGGGGTCTGTGCGTCAGTTGAAGGGCTTCTAGTGTTACTTGGAATTTGGAAAAGTCATCTGATTTTTGGTGCATTTGACTCTTATCTCATTTGCTGTCAGCCTTGCTTTCTGCCGTCCCAGTTGCTTCCTTAAAGCAACTTCGCTCTCCTAATCTCTTTTCCTCTGAATCCATTTGCTTGGTTTCTCCATTGTGCAAGGCCTGCTGTTGCTGCCATATGTGCACTGGGAGACGATGGGGTTGGTTGGCACGGCAGTCGATGCTGCAATAGGATGGCTGGTGCAAAGCATCCTCGGGAGCTTCTTCACTGTACAGATGGAAGCGTGGACTCGTGTAGTCGGCCTTGCTGAAGATGTGGAGAAGCTCAAGTTTGAGATGAGGAAAGTGAAGATGGTGCTTGCTGCTGCGGATGGAAGGAGGATTGACAACAAACCACTGGCCGAGTCTTTGGACGATCTAAAAGAGCTGCTTTATGATGCAGAAGATGTGATGGACGAGCTCGATTACTACCGACTCAAACAACAGATCGAAGAAGGTGCGTTGCTCACCACTGTCTTGTTGTATGTTTCTTGCTTTCTGCTCCTTTTATATTGGTGTAATTGTGAGCGCTACTTGGCCTATCGTTTACTGTGTGTCTAAGAGCAGCTGAATATCATAGGCAGTAAGGCACTACCCCTCAGTTTATCTATTTGTTAATTGTGACTTCTTTTCACATGATCTAAATTTGTTAATTATTGGCAGTTGCAAGGTAATGTGCTTTTGCGTAAGTGGCTATCTTTTGCCTGTCCCCATAACAACTGGCAGTTTGCTTATGCAGGGAAAGGTTGTACTAATGCCGAGGGAAGCTATGCGCCTTCATCTACTCCATCTTCTTTTCAACGAGTATGCAGTGCCATGAATAGATTGATTAGTTGGGCGTCGCATGGCAGAAAAAGGAAAAGAGGGGAGGAGGAGCCAACTCATAGCACCATGCTGCCTCTTGAGATTAAACATGAAATTTCTGACAGGATCAATGGAATAGTGGATCGTTTACGCATTATTGTCAATCCTGTGCAGGGGGTTCTTCAGGTAGAGACCTCACACCTCTTTGCGACGTCAAACCAAAGTGTGGCGTGGAACACACGCCTGACAACTTCTGTCCCATCTGAATGCAAGGTATACGGGAGGGATGCAGAGAGGGACAGGATAATAGAGCTTTTGATAAATGGGAAATCGAGAGATCTACATATTCTGCCAGTAGTTGGCATTGGTGGTGTTGGGAAGACGACGCTTGCCAGATGTGTATACGGTGATCAAAGAATTAAAGATCATTTTGATTTGCATATGTGGGTTTGTGTATCCACTAACTTCGATAAAGTGAGGCTAACAATTGAGATCTTAGAGCACGTATGTAAAGATAGAAACGAGTACAAGGAGATAAGTAGTTTCAATATACTGCAGGAGACCCTTTCGAAATGTATTAGAAACAAAAGATTTCTGCTCGTGTTAGATGATATGTGGGAATACAAGGACAGGAGTGGATGGGATAAACTGTTAGCTCCATTGAAACATAATCAAGCAACCGGCTGCATGATTTTAGCAACAACTCGAAGTACGTCTGTTGCCGAAATGATAGGAACAATGGATAAGGTCAAAGTGAATGGTCTGAATGAAAAGGACTTTTGGCTTTTCTTCAAGGCATGCGCGTTTGGTAATGAGAACTATGAGGATCAACCTAGTTTGCAAGCCATTGGGAAACAGATTGCTAAAGCACTGAAGGGCTGTCCACTAGCTGCACGAAGTGTTGGTGCACTTTTGTACAGAAATGTTAGCTATGAGCACTGGAAGACAGTTCAGAACAAATGGAAATCTCTGCAAGAAGAAGATGATGATATTTTACCTATCCTGAAACTCAGTTATGATTATCTACCTTTCCACCTGCAACGTTGTTTCTCCTACTGCTCTTTATTTCCTGAGGATCACCAGTTTAATGGAGAAGATTTGGTCTGGGCTTGGATATCACAAAATTTTGTGCAATGTGAAGACACTGCCAAGGGATTGGAGGAAACAGGGAGGCAATATTTGAATAGTTTAGTGGATTTTGGATTTTTCCAAAGGGTTGAATCACACTATGCTATGCATGACCTAATGCATGAATTAGCGGAGCAGGTTTCATCAAATGAATGTGCTACAATAAATGGATTGCAATCTAAGACAATTAAACCATGTATTCATCATTTGTCCATCATAACAACTGGCCATGACAGAGATGAACGTGCCAATTTTCCCAGTGAGAATTTTAAGAAAATACTACAGATGATTGGACCTTTGCAAAAGTTGAGGACCTTGATGCTCTTTGGCCGAAGCAGCGTACATTTATTCAGATCCATAGTAACTCTGTGCGAGGAGGCAAAAACTTTACGACTCCTGAGAGTTTGTGCGACAGGTGCTGATGTTGGCTCTATACTCAGTATTTTAAAGCCATATCATCTTCGTTATCTTGAATTTGTTTGTGTCTCCACCACAAATATATTGGCATCTGCAGACTACCACAACACTGCTTTTCCTCAACCTTTGACAAGATTTTATCACCTTCAAGTATTGGATGTGGGCATTTCAGGGATTCTTTCTATACCTACTGGTATGAATAATCTTGTTAATTTGCGGCATCTTGTTGCTCATGAGAAAGTGCACTGTGCAATAGCCTGTGTCAGCAACATGACGTCTCTTCAGGAACTAAGATTCAAGGTTCAAAATTCTAGCAATTTTGGGATAAGACAAATTCAATCCATGAATCAGCTTGTAACACTTGGAATCTCTCAACTTGAAAATGTGAAGACCAAAGAAGAGGCTGGTGGTGCAAGCTTGATAGACAAAGAGCATCTTGAAGAGTTGTCCTTGTCATGGTTCGATAGCAGCATGAGCCTTGAACCTACTACAGAGAGAACAAGAGACGTGCTTGAGGGTCTTGAGCCACATCAGAACATCAAAACTCTACAAATAACCGGGTACGGCGGTGCTACCTCCCCGACCTGGCTTGCCAGTAATGTCTCAGTTACCTCACTACAGACACTTCATCTAGAGAACTGCAGGGAATTGCGAATTCTTCAATCTCTCGAAATGCTTCCATTCCTTAGGAAGCTGACATTGGTAAGGATGTGGAACTTGATGGAAGTTTCAATTCCTTCTTTGGAAGAGTTGGTCTTAATTAAGATGCCAAAATTGGAAAATTGTGTTGGTACTTACGGGCTGGAATTGACTTCCAATCTAAGGGTATTGATGGTCAAGGATTGCCCTCAACTGAATGAGTTCACGCTTTTCCAGAGTGTCACTTCTTTCCAAGATGAACAGAAGTCATGGTTTCCATCTCTCGACAAACTCACCATCGGGCGTTGTCCTCATATAATGTAGTTATTTCTTCTCTTTAATTTTGCTTGTTCAATATACATTTGCAAATTCTCAGGCACTTACTTTGATAATTGATGTTGCAGCAAGTCGGAAATCCTTCCACTGGAAGAAATGCGGGCACTAAAGGAGTTAGAGTTAATGGATTTGCATGTTGTCAGATTTCTGTTGGTTCCTCCTCTGGAGAAGTTGGTGTTGATTAAAATGCCAAGCCTGGAAAGTTGCAGCGGGCTAACGGCTTCTCCACCTCTGCAACTTTCGCCTTTACAAGGAGAGCAACAGGAATGGGTTTCTAGTCTCCATAAACTCACCATCCATGATTGCCCTTGTTTGATAGTGTCGCATCCTCTTCCGCCTTCTCCTCTGATATCTGACTTATCCATTAAGGGACTTGCCACATTTCCAACAATGAAGATACATTGGAGAACGCTCGAAATCGAATCCAGTGAGTTGAGTGTGCTGGATGGCAAGATCTTAGCATTCCATAATCTTAAGGGCATAACATCGTTGCGCCTAGAAAATAGTCCAAACTTGATCGCTATTTCGAGTGAAGGCTTCAGCCAGCTCATCGGTTTAGAGGATTTGGTTATATACAACTGCCCTAATTTGCTCCAGTCACACATTGTGTCAGAGTCTGTCCAGGAAAACAGTACATCTGCAAACATCCTTGTCCTCCCATCTCTCAAACATCTCGTCATTTCGTCATGCGGCATAGCGGGGAGGTGGCTAACTCAAATGCTTCCGCATTTGCAGTCCCTTGAGCAATTGACATTATATAACTGTCAACAAATAAAATTCCTATTAACCAGTCAACCTACAGAAATGGAAGCAACCAGCAGTATGGCTTCAGCAGCGACAGCCTCAGCTGGCGATGAGCAGCTGTTGGAAGTGCCATGTAATATCCTCCGTTCTCTAAAGCAGTTATCTATTAGTGGCTGTCCAGATCTGGAGTTTTGTGGGGGCAAGGGAGGCTTTGGAGGATTCACCTCCCTTGTGTATCTACAAATTAATGATTGCCCCAAGCTGATCTCGTCGTTGGTGGGAGATGATGGTACCGTGGATGTTGGATTACTCCCACGATCACTTCAAGATCTTCGGATTAGTAATCTCCCAGCAAACTTGAAGTGTTTACAGCTGCATCCCTGTACGGCCTTGGAGAAGTTGCAAATCTGGGGGTGTGAACAGCTGGCTGTGTTGGAGGGCTTGCAAAACCTCCACTCCCTTCAAAGCTTTGAGATTAAGATGAATCCTAAGTTGTCTGCTGCGTGGGATCTTAATTTGAAGGGGCAAGAACAGGGTGGCAATCAGATTCGACTATTTCCTCCTTCACTTAACGAACTTTGTATCGGGAATCTCACAGATGGGGTCCATTCCCGTCTTCTTTCCTGCCTTCCTTTTATCAAGAAATTAGAGATACGGGATAGTCCAAAATTGACATCTCTACAGCTAGGATACTGCACGGCACTGGAAAAGTTGGAAATTAGAAATTGTGAGTTGCTTGCTTCGATTGAGGGCTTCGAGTCCATTAGAAACCTCAGGTCCTTGGAAGTATGTGATTCCCCTAGTTTACCTTTATGTTTGGAGCTTGTGTCGCAGCATCAAGGGTCCTGCCAGATCTGGTCTCGTCTTGAAACACTTGATATTGGTGACGCCTCTGTCCTTACCATGTCCCTCTGCAAACAGCTCACATCGCTACGACACCTACGGTTTTGGTATTGGGGAAGCAAGCATCGCGAGAGCATGGTGAGTCTAACAGAGGAACAAGAGAGAGCGCTTCAGCTTCTCGCCTCCCTCCAAAAACTTAGTTTTTGGGGGTGCCCTAATCTCTTGTCACTTCCTGAAAATCTACGAAGCCTTGTCTCTCTTGAGTCGTTACAAATCAGTGATTGCCCGAGCATCACAAGGCTGCCAGAGATGGGACTCCCACCTTCGCTCAAGTACCTTCATTTATTCCGTTGCAGCGAGGAGCTACTTATGCAATGCAGAATGGCAGCAACGGAGAAGCTAAGTGTCAGTACTGATTGACTAAAGTGTGAAATAATCACAGGATGTTACTTCTAAGGTACACTTTTGTCTTTAGAATTGATAAATCGATATACTCACCCTCCATTCCGCTTGCCTAAAGTAGACGATCTTTCTGCAGGCGTACTGCAGAAACACGAGTCACTAGATGTTGTACATATTAGTCCGCTGCCTTGACTACACTCACCGTCTTCAGCCCATCTGTGCAAGTGTTCTTGTATTTATGTTTGCATGATTGATGCAGGAGCACTAGCAAAAAGTGACGAATGTATTGTTCAGAGGCATATATGACACTTCCCCCTCATTCTTGTGCGTCCTCTCCTTTGTCGGCGGTTGACAGTAAGCCTTGCCATGGCCTGCTTGTCTTATTTTTGCCACTAAACTCTGTTCAGTGGTTTACTTATTGGTGATATTTTCCCCTTCTTTGGGATGCACGGATTAAGTAATTGAAACAAAGGATTCGAGCCATCTTTCGCTACTTAATTCAGCACCTGTCTTCTGTTTGTTTATGTGGTGTCATTAATCGTCTACTGTGTTTATTCTGATCATTTGTATTAACTAGGAAAACTAGACCCTATTTGCTGACAATTTTCAACAAGTTGCATTACTATGTCATTACTTGCTCCTACTCTTTTGGTTGCAGTTGGCTGTTACGTGTGCCATACGTGGCTTGAAAGTTTATCCACCTGTCTCTTGATGCGGTTGCTATGCGGTTGCGGCTTACTTGGCATTACAGCCATTACTTCAGTTGCTGAAGCTTGGCTGTCTCACAATACCGTTCTTCTTTTGTGCGTTCATTCGTTCGTTCACCTGGTATCTCTCGCTGGCCTCACCACCTGGCTATCTGATATTCATGTGTCGCGTTCACTCGCAAAAAAAAACCTCCAGACGGCAGATGTCACTTTTAAGGCTCTGGTACGTTAGTCAGGTGCAGTTCGATCCACAGATATATCGATATTTTGTAACATTTAGTGTTTCCGGTGTATAGGCTATTCCGCCTGTAGAGATTTGAGTGCTCTGACGACTCGTCGCGGTCGCGCCGCCGTCTTCTCATCCCACTCCAGTACTCCATCCTCCTCCTCCGTCAAACAAAGAGAAAATTGTATTTTTGTCATCCGAAACAGTGGGCTTCGCAACTTTACCCTCCCAATCGTTGGTTTCGTAAAAATGTCATCCAAAACATTTGCTTCTTGTTTTCTTTGCCATTTTCTCTATTTCTCTCCTTTTCCTTTTTCTCTCCTATAATCAGCCATGCAAAAGGACAAATCTACCCATGGGCATCGGGCGGATCCGGCGCTTCGTGCAGCAAGACCGACGGGGAAGCATTGGGCGGCGGGGGTGCATCGGCCGGGCTGGGCCGAGCCCGGCGGCCGTCGTCCATGGGGTGAGGCGGACGGCGATCGTCTGGGTCCAGGCGAGTGGCAGGAGACAAAGCGGCCGCAAGGCTAAACACCGATCGGTGCCTATGTCGATTGGGTTTCCAAGTACGTGAAATTGCTCATGGGTAGATCTGTCCTTTTGCGTGGCTGATTATAGGAGAAAAAGGAAAAGGAGAGAAATAGAGAAAATAGTAAAGAAAACAAGAAGTAAATGTTTTAGATGACATTTTTGCGAAACCAACGATTGGGAGGGTAAAATTGCGAAACCCACTGTTTCGGATGGCAAAAATACAATTTTCTCGTCAAACAAATCTCTCCTCCCCGCGTTTCCGCGCCGCTCGTAGGCAATGCGACTGCGACCGCATCACCACTCATCACCCGCCCGCCACGCGGAGCGGCGGCTCGTCTGGCGCAAGTGCGCGGGGGTGCCCATCTACCGCCCCGTGCCCAAGGGAGCGCGCGCCTCTGCGTTCCATCTCCCGTGCTGGCCGACGCATGAGGCCCCGACTCCGGTCCGGTGCGTTTGGGGCGACGCGCCCTTCATATGTTCGCGAAAACGCCTGACCGAGACCTGCACAAGGTCTTCGCAGGGTCCGCACGCGGGTGGCCGTCGCAGACTCGCAGTCATCAACAAAGGCAAGCTATTGCGTTTCCTTGTCTTCATTTTGGTATTCCGTCGAATAATGAACTGATATCATCGGCTTATTGTGCCCTCTTACAGCAGTTATAAAAACTTTTCTTAATCTTTAACAAGCCAGACCAGAAATTAGAATATCTGACTCTACACTCCAATTGAGTGATAGCACCGGAGTGCAAATATTTGTTCCTAATCTATTCTTGCCAAAGTCCATTTTCAGTTTCAAGTTTCCAAAGCCATTTCCATAATAATGCTAAATTCATAGTATCTAAGTCTAATACACCAAGCCCGCCTTTGCTTTTTGGAAGTCAAACTGTATGCCATCCTACCAAATGCATTTTCCTCATCCCTTGATCTTCCTGTCATAATAATCTTTTCCTGTATAAGTCCATTCTTTGTCTAACACCCACAGGTACTTTATAAAAGGATAGCATATAAAGAGGAATGTTACCTAAGCTTGAATTTAATAAAGTCAACCTACCTCCAATAGATAAAAGTTTACCCTGCCAACATCCTAATCTTCCTTCCATTTTATCTTCAATCCCTCTCCAATCTTTATTACTCAACTTACTATCACTAATAGGAATCCCAAGATATTTAATAGGCAACCTTTCAATTTCACAAGTGAGAATTTGGCTGTACTCCATTTTCTTATCCTCAGCCTCGCCAAAACAAAGAACTTCACTCTTATGAAAGTTAATTTTTAAACCAGACATCAATTCAAATAGACACAAAATGAATGTTAGATTTTTAGCGCTTTCAAAGTCGTCTTGGAGTAAGAAAATAGTGCCATCTGCATACTGTAGGATGACAAGGCCATTTTCCATCAAATCAGGAAGTAGTCCAAGTACCAGACCTTCTTCTTGAGCTTTGCCAACCAAAATGTCTAAAAAACCAGCTGCAACATTAAAAATGATTGATGACAATGGATTTCCCTGTCTCTGCCATTTATGTGTCTCAAAAAAATGGGCCTATCTCATCATTTACTTTCACACTCACTTTACCCCCTACTACTTTCATTATCCAACATACCAAGTATTACCAAAGCCTTTTGCTCTCATCACCTGGTATAAAAAGAGCCATTTAATCTTGTCATAAGCTTTTTCGAAATCCACCTTAATAAGAATATCAGATTGTTTCTTTTTACGCAAAGTATTCATAACTTCATGAAGCATAAGCACACCTTCCATAATGTATCTATTTTTTAGAAAAGCAGTCCGAGTCAAACAAATTATTTGTTCAGCCACACAAATCATTCTATTCATAATACCTTTCGTCAAAATTTTGAAACTAACATTCAAGAGACAAATTGATCTAAAATTCTGAATCTTTTTAGCATCTTTGCACTTAGGTAATAAGGTGATAACCCCATAATTAAGTCTTGCAATATCTAACTGCCCTATATGAAAATCATCCAATAAATTCTTGAGATCAAACTTAATAAGCTCCCAGCATTTTTGATAAAACTCCACATGGAAACCATCAGGCCCTGGAGCTAAATGAACAATGTAGGATGCTAGCACCAAGCAAGCTCAAGGTGCGAATTGATTGGAAATCTGTGAACTGATTATTGGGTGACTTGTTGGGCACACATTTCTGCCTGCACAACAAGCTCCCGGCTGCCCTTTTTTACATTTTCCTGGTATGCACTCCACTAAACAGAATGTATTCTCCACAATCTATTGATATTATGCACCCTCATTGTCCACTTTCTAAACTAAACAGTCTTTCTGCAGTGCAGGCCCTCAAGCTGCGTGTAACGCCCCCGTTTCCAGGGGCGCGTACGGACACGGCATTCCGCAACTATTCACTCCTGAATAGTTATGGAACGTCGCGCAAGAGTATACCATTGCATGCTTACAACAAAAGACCAGCATATATTTCACATAAGGATTAACATCCATTTTCGACAGCGGGGCGTGCAAGCCCAAAGTATACTTACATTACAAAAACTCCAAGATCCGCTTGAGCGCGGCCAAGACCTAAAGCCTCGGGTCTTCGACGAGGAGACCTTTCCAACACGAAATCTTGAATTGCCTTCTTTTCCTTCTGGTATCTGTGGCATAGCAAGCCTGAGTACTCAGGCCGTGCTCAACCAAATCACAAGGGAAACCCTAACTTACTACTTGCACGGATCAACAAAGGAAGGGAGTATACTTGGTTTATTACATTTGGTGGATGCAGTTTTATTTTGCAAGCATTTTTCAAAATGGACCCAAAACTACTTCTCAAGAACTCAGGGGTTTTCACGAAGAGTTCATTAACCAACTAATCAAGTTAAAGTATGTACAAAACTACTTAAGCTTCGCGGCTGGAATCACCCAAGTGACACAGCTCCAATAACCGGGAGCACGGCGTATTCGAATACCATTTATTTGACTCTGCGAGTTTGCTCGACTTTACCCACACGATCCCTTAACTCCCGCTAAAGAGTTAAGAAAGCCGGTCGTTTCAACGCTCAATTCTTTATATAGGCTCTACCCTAGAATTCACTCAGTCCGGACTTCACACACACACGCACGCACGCACACACACAAAAGAAGACGGTGTCCGCCGAGTGAACTCTCACCGTTGTTAGGCACCGTGGCTCGGCCTGCCTAACCTCACCGCTCATCCTCTGTAGAGTTTCAATCGAGTTGAGCGACTACTAGACCGGTGTTGACAAGTCAACTCCTGTGGTTGGCGATCATCGTGACATTTGCTTAGCGTAAGGGTTTCGATCCTTACATTTTCACCGTCCGCAACCTCGCGAGCACGCGACCCAACCTAAGGTAGCGGTGGGCGTGGACCGTCTCGCGACTTCCCACAACACCCTTACCTAACTTCATTCCTAGGGTAAAAGATTGGCGAGGACCGCCTTGCGGTTTCCACTCCCCTTACCCTACCTTGTGCACTTGCGGCACTCTCCGCTCTAAGATACGGTGTCCCATACCACCCTACCTTAGAGTCGGGTTTTCAAATTCTATTGGCCCCACAGCCACGACCTTATTAGTGTAACATTTTGCATGATAGTAATAACCTCGATTATCTAGATTAATGAGATAATTATTTCTAGGGTTACAAGGGCATGGCAACAATTTAACAGGCATTTATCGGTGGTAGGATTAACTATATAACAAGTCATTCTAACATTTTATTTTACTTTCGAATTAACATTTCAGAATTAGCTCAATGCAAATAACATAATAACATAATTTAAATGGCATGGGATTTCAACATGATCAAGGATTTGCGACTTGCCGTGAATCGGGACGAACTCGACTAGCTTGAACGTAGAAGCTCCTGGATCCTGCGACTGCACTTGAGCTTCCGGAATCTCCGACACTAGCGTAAACACTGAAAATAACATAAATCCGGCTTGAGCCTAATCAGGCGAGGAAAAATAATCTATTAAAAAGAAGTAAAACGCATAAATCTCCAAATGAGGAATTTTAGGAATTTATCTGGGATGAATTTGGAGGAATGGAGGTTACAAATGGGTCAAGGATATTATTTGGAGCAAAATGGTGAAATTTGGGAATTTTTGGGATTTTCTGTGATTTTCTAGGATTTATTTGGATATTTCTGATTTCTGGAAAATGGAAAATCGGGGAAAATTGTTATGCACAGATGTCGGGCGGCCGGATGCTCTGATGCAGCCCAGCCGCTCGATCGGTTTCAAATCGCGCGGCGACGGGCCTTGCGGCGGGAGATGGGCGAGGGGAGGCGGCCAATGGCGCGCCGCGTGGCTGGATGGCCGGCGCGTGGTGCGGCGGGTGGCGAGAGATGGCGAGGAGGGCGGTCGGATGAGTTCGGGAAGATCGACGGCGAAGATTTAACGAAGTGGCGGCGGTATGGGGATCGGACGGACGAAGTGAAATCTTTATGGGAATCCGACGGTGGAGGAGGTGGTCATCCGATGGCCCGAATGAGGCGGCAACGTTCGGGACGGAGGGCGAGATGGGGCCACGTCGCGGCGAGGAGGTCGTCTTCCTCCTCCCGCCGCGGCGATGGTTGGGGCGGTGGCTCTGGCGGCGGCGGATGGGCGCTAGGAGCTCGCCGGCGGCGCCAAGGCACCGGCGGGTGCGGCTTGGCGTGGAGGTCCCATTTTGGAGCTTGGGGTGCGAGGAGCGACCGGGGTGGCGGAGGCGAGAAGTCGGGGCCATGGTGGCGCTAGGGTTCACCGGAGGAATCGCCCGGTCTTGGCGATTTCACGGGGAGGAGTTAGGGAGTACACCGGCGGCGGTGGATGCGGCCGGGAGCGTCGAGGAGCCGCCACGGAGCACGGGCTGGGCGGCGGTGGTCGGCGGTGGCCAGAGCTCCTCCGGTTCTCTGGCCAGAGAGTTCTAGCGAGTGTTAGAAGATGGCAAGGATGCTCGGGGAGAAACCAATCGGCAAAGGCGGTGAAGGGAGATCGAGCTACGGGTCGCCGCGCGGAGAGGCGCGGCGGCGGTGGGGCGATGAGGCCCAACCGGAGCTCGGGAGCTTCCTGGTGGCGGAAGCTAATGGGGTGGTGGGAGGCTGAGCAAACAAGGGAAAGTGAGGCGACGGAGTGGCTCTTATAGCCGGCGGGAGAAGCGGAATCGAGGAGGGGCAGCGGCGCAGCGCCAACGGTCAAGGGGGAGGACGGGGGCAGTTGGCGCATCTCCTCCGCGGCGTGGGGAGGGGTGACGCGAGCTCTGCGGCGGCTTAATGGCGACGGGAGAGGGGCGGTTGAGCTGCGGCAGGGAGGGGCGCGACCGCGCGGGAGAAGGGGAGGTGGCACGCCACTGCCAGGTGGGGCCGAGCGAAGGGGAAGACGACAGCGCATCCGTGAGCGGCGGCGCTTCGGGCCGGCGGTCGGAAGGGCGGCGTTAGCGGTCCGGCGCGCGGCGCACGCGCGGAGGCGGCGAGCGGGTCGGTGTCCGCGCGAGAAGGAAAGCGGGAGGCGCGGCGCCGGCGGAGAACGGAGGAGGCGCTGGCGCGGGAGGAAGCGGAAGAGGAGGGTGCGGAGAAAGGAAAACGCCCGGCCAAAAGAGGAAAGCGGAAAAGAGGGAAAACTTTCCCGAAAAGGAAAGTTTTCAGATTTCAACCAAAATTCAGCAAAAATTCAAGAAAAATTCCTTTTGAATTTTGGGGACTTTTCACTGCGGTACATATCACTGCCACAATCACCGTCATCAAGGCCATCGCACAAGGATCATATCTAAGATGTGATGAACCAAGCAACCAATTCGTTGGAGCAGATCAAATTCATATCTCGTTCTGCGAGGATGAGTGAGCCAGCAAATTACTAATGCGTGCATGAATTTAAGCATACCAGCCGGTAATGTATTAGTGCTACTTCTGATTGTTTTTCTTCCTTGTGATGCAGCCTGTATATTATTATATGTGCTCTCTTAACACGTTTCCCTGGTCCAAAATTGAGCTTGGATCCTCAGATAATTTTGCACCTTGTCTAGTACTCTGCTGTCAGAAGTAGTCTGCTGTATGCATGCGTTATTAGCGTCTTCTAGTCGGCAGGTGTGTACGTGGTTTGAATGTACACCGGATTTCTTTTTGCTTGATGGAAGATTGTAACTGTACTAATGATTATTGAAAATTTCTTCGTTCAGTGTCAAAAAAAGAGTGCCGTATGAATTGGCAACTAATTAACACATGCATATGGTAGCTTATGATAGTGATTTCCTGCTGTAGTCAAGATATATGTGGCCACTGTTTTCTTGAAGGCTACAACTAATACAAAGCAAGATGGGGTAATCTGACGGCACAGCCGCAGCATCGGCTTCGGCCTTGGGAGGCTATGTAAATATGCAATATAGAAATGGTAATCTGACGTGCTTGCCCGTGGTATTGCTCTCTTTTTTTCGCCGCCGTTGCTGGTTGCTACTTGCTACTGCTGATGGATGTCTGATGTCTCGCGTACGCACAAATACGTGTTTTCAGATTCGAGTGCATGCATGCTAACACCGATGATTAGTTAGTGTTCGGTAGCAGTAGTATAGCAGGAATAGTTTTTTTTATGAAAGAATAGTATAATTGAGAAAAAAAAAGAGAATTAGCCAGCCATTGAGGAAAAAAGTTGAGGCCCGCAAATTTGATGAGCCCACTTGGCCCATGTGACCATGCCCAGTTCCAAACGCCTCCCCGAATAGTGAGCAGAAAGTACAGCTGGGCAGAGAGTACAGAAATTTGATGAGCCTTCTTGGCCCATTTAACCATGTTAGAAGGCCCAGTTCCAACGCCTCCCAGAAGTACAGCTGAGCAGAAAGTACAGCTGGGCTAGCTATAGCTGCACCGTCCACGACGGATGGAGCTGACCGTTCTGCCTTACGACCATCCACATGTCTAACACTTTTCTCATTGCTCGATTGAAGATTGTAACTGTACTAATAATTATTGAAAAATTATCCGTTTAGTGTCAAAAAAGGAGTCTGCCGTATGAATTGGCAACTAGTTAACACATGCATATGGTAGCTTATAAGAGTGATCTCCTGTTGTAGTCAAGATATATGTGGCCACTGTTTTCTTAAAAGCTACAACTAGTACAAAGCAAGATGGGGTAATCTGACAGCACAACCGCATCATCGGCTTCGGCCTTGGGAGGCTATGCAAATATGCAAATGCAATACAGAAACGGTAATCTGATGTGCTTGCCCGTGGTATTGCTTTCTTTGCTTCGCCGCCGTTGCTGGTTGCTACTTGCTACTGCTGATGGATGTCTGATGTCTCGCGTACGCACACATACGTGTTTTCAGATTCGAGTGCATGCATGCTAACACCGATGATCAATTAGTGTTTGGTAGCAGTAGTATAGCAGGAATAGTTTTTTTAATGGAAGAATAGTATAATTGAGAAAAAAAAGAGAATTAGCCAGCCATTGAGGAAAAAAAGTTGATGCCTGCAAATTTGATGAGCCCACTTGGCCCATGTAACCATGGTAGAAGGCCCAGTTCCAAACGCCTCCCAGCACAGTTGAGCAGAAAGTACAGCTGGGCTAGCTATAGCTGCACCGTCCACGACGGATGGAGCTGACCGTTCTGCCTTACGCAGTTAGGCTCAACATCCACACCGGGAAACCGAGCTGCCCGTTCGGTTTCGGGTCAAGGATCGGAGTAGAGATGAAAACGGAACGGAAATATTTCGTACCGAACCGCATCGTTTTCTATATTTGACCCGATTGAATTCGTATTTTCGGACAAATTCGAATTCGGTTCGAAATACAGAATACTAAATTCGAAAACGGAGCGAAACGGTTTAGGTGTTTTCCGACCGTTTTCTACTTTTCTACATTTTATTCGGAATATACCGTATTATAAATACGGTTTAAACCGAATTTGGCCCACTTACAGCCCAACCCGCACACGGCCAAACGGATCACACGCCCACGTTAGGCCCACGCGGACGGCGGATCACACGCCCACGAGGGACACGACCAGCGCCCGGCCGCTCGCTCGGCTCCCGATCCCCTCCCTTGCTCTCGCGCGCACCGCGCGATCTCCGCGCGGCCGCGCCGAACTCCCGCCGCGCCGCGTGCCATCCGGGCTCCGGCGGCTGCTCGTGTCCCACGGTCCCACCCGCAGCTCCGCCGCCCGCCCGGCCAAGCCCGCCCGGCGAGCAGCTAGGGCCTAGGCGCGCCCGCCCCCCGCGTCGGACCTCGCGCGCGCCCGGCCGCCGGCCGGCGCGCCGTCTGGCCGCCGCGCCCATCGATGGCGCCCCACTGAGAAGGTGGATCGGTCTGCGGCAACGAGGAAGGGCAAGATCAAGAGCAAATCGGTCGCCACCTTCTAGCGCCGCCGGCAAAGCATCGGCTGCCGGCGAGAACGTCTTCTCGGCGGCGGTACTCACGGAGATTGCTGCCTCGTTTCTTGCTTCTCTGCATAAATCTGCTCCAATTCTGGGTTGGCTCTAGTGCCGCTGAGACAAGTCAGAGAGTATTTGTTTCTTGGATTGACCTTGGATGCACGGTTTCTTGGATCGAAACCAAGAATCAGTATGCGGTAAAACCCACAGGGAAAAAAGTACCAAGAAAGTAGTGATGCCAATCGAGCCAGCGTAAGCGATTTAAGGATTATACTGTTAAAATGCGAACTTAGTGTACCTTCGATCGAAATTTAGCTATGTGGTGATGCTGGGCTGATGATATAAACATAATTTAGCAGTTTAGTGACACAATCTGCACTCTTGTGTTTCTTTCTTTGAATCTTTTCATTGTTGATAGCACCACTGTCCACTGCAGCTCATGAATGGCTTTTCCTTCAAAATATCATATAGCTATATTGAACTCTATAGTTGATCTCTATGTTATAATCGATCTTGTGCAGCTCTACGTTTGTAGAACATGATAACTAAAAAACATCTTTGTGGAGATCTGACACCACATGTCCGAGCTTAGAGCGATAAATTGATGATATTACAAATTTACAATAATCAATGATGGTAGGGATTATTAGGAAACGATATGAACACGTCAAGGCGAAGGCTCTTGTTTATTGTTGTAATTACTTTTAGTTACAATTCACAAGCCATTGGTTACTACTTACTACTTACTACAACGTGCTTGTCAAATTTATTTTATCGGATAGTGTGTTTTCCTCTATTTTGTAAGTACTCTGATCTATGCAAGTTTAGAATACATTCTATTGACACTTGATTCATTGATTGACATCTTAACGTTTTGCATTATAGTTTTCCCTCTTAAATTAGTGGTTAATGGGAAGAATAATATGCCACAGAATCGTATTCCTTTACATAACATTTCAAATAGAAACAAGTCGAACAACAATATTATATTACCACAGTACTCATATATAAAATTATAGCTATGTACATAATTGCTTATTTGCTTATAGCCTCTATTAGAGATGAACTGAATGCACGGTTTTGCTTGATTATTTGGGACCGCATGCACCGATTTAGCAATGTTTCACTTGGCTCTTGGCGGGATCAAGGAGTAAAGGCATTCATCTCAAAGTGTTAGCTCTAGTGCAACTTGTGAAAGTCCAGCTACAAAGCGGATCGGTGATGGCTTCTTCACATTGCAAGTCAAGCTCCAAATGTTGACACGATGGCGGTGGAGATGGCGCACGGTGGCAACAACAACCACGACATCGGCCCGCAGATTAATATCGAAGATGATGACCAAGAGGGTGACGAGGATGAAGAGCGAGCTCACCTTTACGGCAAGAGGTTTAAGAAATGCACATCGATTATGCGGAATTATTTCACCAAGAAATTGGAGATTTTAGAGGTGGATGGAAAGCGGTTTGAGCAGTGTGGGGATATTGCAATTTCCCCAATTGCAAGCAGAGTCTGAGTGAGGCGCTTGTGGGACAAGCGCATTCAAGAACCATTTGAAGTCAAAGCACGAGTATTGTGGAGGGACAACAACGACTTAATGTTGGTAAGAACCACAGTCTGAAATTGCTCATGTTCACCTTACAAATATGACCAAGAAGCTAGCTTGAAGAAATTGAATTTGGCGGTAACCATGCATGAATATCCTTTCAATATAGTTGAGCATGAGTATCTTGTTGATTTCATAAAATCTCTCCGTCCTAGCTTTCGATAAAGTCCGTGTCATTTGTTAGGAAAGAAATAATGGACAAATATCTTGAAGAAAAGGAAACTTTGTATGCACACTTGAAAACTTTCGGTCAGACTTTAGTGCAACAATGGATATGTGGACCTCATGCCAAAATAAAGGATACATGTGTGTTACTATTCATTGGATAGATGATAATTGGCATATGCAAAAGAGAATTATTGGTTTTTCAATGTAAAAGGAAGACATCTTGGTGCAAAGTTATGCGAGACATTCACTGAAGTTATGGTTAAATGGTACATTGAAAATAGACTATTTGCTTTGACTTTGGATAATGCTAGTTCAAATGAAGTGGTCATCAATGATATAATTTCAGATCTGAAAGAGAATGGTAACGGTTCCCTAGTTTGTGATGGGATGTTTTTCATGTTAGATGTGCCTGCCATATTCTCAATTTGGTTGCTAGAGATGGGTTGAAAGTCATTTCAGGAACAATCGGCAAGGTCAAATCACTTGTACTAGCTGTGAAAGGGTCTCCATTGCAGTGGGAAGAGCTTATGAAGTGTGCCACCAAGTGGGTTGGATACAAAGAGGGTATCTCGATGGATGTTTCAACCGGTGGAATTCCACCTACTTAATGTCGAGAGATGCCTTGTACTACAAGGATGCATTTATTAGGCTGAAGTCTTCAAATCGTAAAAGGAATGCCAAGATTTCTCCATCTTCTGCTGAATGGGACAATGCATTGACAATTTATGGCTGCTTGAAGAAATTTTATGATCTCACTGAAATTCTCTCTGGCACTTCATATCCTACTGCAAACTTATTTTATAGAGGTTTTACGTGATATAAAGCTCTTGCTTGATGATTGGAGCTTTAGTGGAGATGGTACAATTAGAGATATGGCAATTGCTATGAATGAGAAATTTGAGAAATATTGGCAGCATTCCAACATTGCTCTAGCTGTAGCCTGTTTTCTTGATCCTAGGTATAAGAAAAGGCTGCTAGAGTACTATATGAAGAAGTTCTATGGTGATCATTATCAATTTGAGCTTGATGAGTTTGTTAGTGTGGTAAAGAAACTGTACAACTTTTATGTTAGTTCTGCTCCTGCATCATCAAAGAAAAATAGTAAAGGGGCTGCACCTGGACCTAGTAACACAACTGATATATTAATGGGAAATGTAGACCATGACCTAGAAGAATTCTTATATGATTCAAGTGAACTTGCTATGGTTGAGTCAAATGAGTTGGAGAGGTATATTGCAGAACCACTTCTAAAAATTGTTGGTGAGTTTGATATCTTAGCATGGTGGAAAAACAAGAGAGAAGACTATCCTATCCTTTCGCAAATTGTTCGGGATGTAATGGCCATACAAGTATCAACAGTAGCATCCGAGTTTGCTTTTAGTGCTTCTGGTCGTGTTGTTGATCCCTATCGTAGTCGTCTTGATCCCGAGATGGTACAGGCATTAATTTGCACAAAGGATTGGGTTGCTGCAGCAAGAAAATGTGCTCATTTTATCTTTTTTTTAGTTAGACACTTATAATTGCAGCAGAATAATGCATTGATTATTTTCCTTTCTTTCTCATTTTTTGTTCAGATTCTAAAATGGTTGGATCAATTGTGAGTGATCTTGAGGTTGAGGTTTTGGCTAATGTTGTGGCTAAACTGAAAATTGAGGTATATGTATGTTTATTGACTGCTTGCTCTGAAATATGCTATTGCTAGTTTGCTACATCTAATTTTAATTCACTTTGCAAACTTGTAGGATAAGGACAAGGAGGGGGATGAGGACTCTGAGGAGGACAATGAGGAAGCAAAAGATATGGAAAGCGATCCTGACCTCATGAATGATGCTGATGAACTGTAGATGTTCTGCTAGCTATTAATTGCTTGTTTTAGACTTGTATTGTATTTGTGTCGGCTATTGTGTTAATACTTAAGACCAAGGGTCATGCACTTGTTAATTATTATATGCACTTGAACTTGATCATGCACTTGGTAATTGTTATGTACTTGGTCACTTGTTAATTGTTATGCACTTGGTCACTTGTTAATTGTTATGCACTTGGTCCTACAGGTCGGTATTCCTTATTGAATTTTCGTATACCGACCGTGTTCAACATAATTCCGCTCGAATTGGTTCGTTTTCGAAATTCTCGATATTCCGTAAGTTCGCGTTCGTTTTCGTGTCCGGCTTTACCTCTTTCGCTTTCGTTTTCGTATTCAAATGTAGAAGTAGAAAACGGTTGAGGAGTTTTCCGACCGTTTCTGACCGTTTTTATCCCTAGATCGGAGTCACCTAGCGAGGATGCCTTATCAGATTCTTTCCTTTTACTCTTTTCGATGACAAAAGTAAGTCGCTTTAGATATTAATATAGTCTTTAAAATACAACTTTGTCCACTTATTTTTATTATAATATATTTATAAAAAATAATAGAATTATAAGATTATAAAAATACGTTTTGAAATAAAACTACAAGCATTATTTTCGTTTGTCTAATCTAAATATTAAAAAAATATGAATAGTTAAAATTTGTAATGCTTGACTGCACATAACTCAAAACGGCTTTTTTAACTAAATGGAGTACTTAACAGGAGCACACAGCTGCTACTAATCTTTTATCTATTTATTATTGCCCCCGGCCCCTCGCATGCTTTGATGTGATGCTCTCTGAGGTTGTTCAGGAGGAAGGTCTGCGAAAACCGCAGTGTAATGCGTTCGGGTTCGGTTTGGGTCTTCGGGAATTCGAACCAGCGTGGTTTTTTTTAGATCAAGGGAAAATTTCATTAAGTGAATGAAAAAGGTCCCAGCCTCTAAACCAGCGTGGTTATACACGTGATGATTCCATTTCCTGTCATGATTCGATTTCTTGAAAATTGAAACGAAAATGAATTTCAAAAACCTGAAATTGTGTTCAATTTGCATTTGGCTTTTTCTCTTTTGCTTCCCTAACCTATCCCGCACCAATCTCCACACAAAACCGCCCCCAAACTCCATCATCACGGCCTGGACGGAGAGATTTTGCGCGGCTACTGTTCACGGTATGAAAAATCTCCACCGCCGCCGATATTTGCCGCCGCCTCCTCTCGCGCCTTCCAGAGCCGCGCGCCTGCCAGCCAGCTGCCACGCCGTACCCTCGCCATCCCCTACCTGCGCCAGGCACTCAAGTGCCCCGCTCTCACTGCCGACGCCTCCGTGCGCCTTGCGCCTCCCTCCGCCACGGTTGATGCGCCTCTGGGGCGACGACCCCTCTGCCCGGCTCGGCGGCCGCCTGCCGCGCGAGACGCCTCGGCATTCGCCCCCGGCCAGCTGCACGCCAGTGCCTCCCCCCTGTCTTGCGACCGCCTCACCCCCTCCCGGCACGAACCGCCTTACCGCCGCTATAAGAAGGCCCGGCGTCTCCTGAGAGCCTCATGCACCCCTTAGAAACTCACACCATCGTCCAATTAACCTCCTCGTCGTTGAATCGCTGCCGGCGCCGGAATCACCGTGGGTGACCTAATTCCGCAATTCTTCTAGCCCGGTCAACTAGAGCTCAATTCCTCTTACCACCAGCACCCCCTGGCCCCTAGAAACCCGCCCGGCCCCTCGCTCTAGCTCCCCAGCCCCTCTCCTTTGCCGGCGTCGTGAGCCCCTCCGCGGCCGAAACCACCCACCGTGGCCAACCTACCACAAGCTCTCAGACCTTCCGCCAACCGTTTTCCAAGCTTACCCAAGCCCCAATGAAGCTCCACTGCCAGCCCAATTGAACCGGGAAGCCCCCTAGTGACCGCAATTTCAAAAATGCCCGAAAAAGGGGGAACCTCGCCGTCGGCGAGTGCCGCCTCCGCCGGCCCTCCAACCACCCAAAACGGACTCCCCTCACTCCCAGGAACCCGCCCATACCTTCAAAATGCGTCGTAAAAGTCCCTAGCTCCGCCGCCACCCGCCGCCTCTCTCCCCTGTTCTCTGCGCGCGGGAACGGGGTGGGGAAGAAGAACAGTACCCGGCCGGTACTGTTCCCCCGACCCGAACTAGCCAGCCGAGGCGGTTGGACCAAGCCCGCTCGCCGCGCCAGGTGCGCCCGACCGGGCCGGGTTGAGCTGGCTGCGCCGGACCACCTCGCCCCAGCCCAAGGAACAGTGCGACCGAGCCCGAGGAATAGTGCTTGACCCAAACTCAAAAATGCTTGTTGGTACTCCCTAGATCCGTTTCGAGCCCGCCAACTCAAATCCAAGGCCCATTTCCCCATGTGACCCTCCTATAAGCCCAAAAGCCCAATTTAATGGAGTTTTTTCGGATTTTCTTTATTCTTTTATTTTCTTTATTCCTAGTCCTTCGGGCATGGGATTAATTTTATTTTAATTGTTTTGCGCTAGCTTCCGAAGTTGAAAATTCACAGGAGCTGGAGGGAGAAGCTCAAGTCCAGACCTAGCCCGCCGAAGAATAAGAGCTAAATAAAAATCGTAGGCCTGCAAGGCAAGTCACACATATTTTGATCATGTTGAACCTACATTTCCGCTATTTATTTATTTATCAGTATTTTCATTATGCTATTTGTGCACTGTTATTTTATGTACAAGAAATGCTTAGAATGACGTGATACTAGTTATGTCCTACCACTTGAAAAAGCCCAGTATAATTTGATGGCCATATTCACCTTGATAAGACATAGTAATATTTAGAATAGTAATAAAGTAAATATGATAGTTTAGAGAATCAACAACACCTATTGTTACTAAAGGATTTGGTATTTATTTGGGAAGTGATTCTAGGGTAAGCGAGGATCGTTGGATTCCGTGACCTAGGGTGAAGGCAAATGTTACAAATCAATGGGAGTGTTAAAGCATTGGATAGATTTGTAGAAGGGAATTTGCCACCGGTGAAAATATAAGGATTAGACCCTTATGCCGAGTAAATAACATAGCGTTCGCCCACCACAAGCGTTGATACGTCAACCCTGGTCTAGTAACTGCTCAAATTTGATTGAACCTCTACATATGCGGTTGAAGGCAAAGTGTGAGTACATACGGAAGGGAGTAGAGAAGGGCCGTATGGAAGTTGGCGCCGTTATTGTTTTTACTATTGAATTGATTATCGGGCGTCCACACAATAGTGGGCTGAGATGAGTCAGAGGATTGAGCCTGGGCTTGTTGAGGAAGTCTACTAGGTGGAGGGTATATAAAGAATTGAGCAGTGAACAATCTTGTTTTCTTGACTCTTTAGCGGGATTTAAGAAATCTTGTGGGTAAAGCAGGGCAGCTTTGCAAAGTCATGACTAATGGTATTCGAATACGCCGTGCTTCCGGTAAATGAAGCTGTGTTTAATGGGTGAATCTAACAACAAAACATAAGTAGAGTTGAGAATGGTTTGGTAATGTTGAAGGTTAATAATCAAGTTTGAAAACCCCCTAAAGTTTATAGAAAGCTATGATTTTATGTTTCAAACATGTTTATAACTAAAACTGCATCCACATAAAATAACAAACATGTTTCCCCATTTCTTGTTATACCTTGCATGTAGTTAATGTTAAGCTCTGTGTGACTTGTTGAGTACGGTAGTTGTACTCATACTTGCAAAAATCATTACTAGATAATGCTTGTTAAGAAGATGGAGAAGTTTCCGAAGACAACGCAGAATTCTACGAGATAGACGACGCTGAGTGTTAGGGCTTATTCTACACTCAGGTCTGCTTGTGGAGTTTCTTTTGGTAATGTAACTTTGGGCTGTACGCCCCTTATGTAAACTTTGGCTGTTAAGCCTTACTTTTGTAATAAAGTTTGATTTTATGCTTAAGCATGCTTTGGCAATGGTACACATTCTTCTACAGTACTCGCAGCTGAACAACCCTGGGCAGTTGCGAGGTTAACCTAACGCTCCCAGAAATGGGGGTTGTTACAAAAATGATTGTAATTAAAGAAAGTTTACGTCGGTCGAGCTCAAATCAAGCTCTACGTAACTGATAAATCCACACCGGGGAACCGAGGCGCTCGGGGTTCGGTTTCGGTTTCAGGGTAGGAGCGAGAGAAGATGTCTGGAGTCTTGCGTCTTCGCTCTCGTCCCGTTGCGTGTGAAGATGACTCTGCTGGGCTGTTTTCGACAAGCTAGAGAGCTTCAGCCACTGCAAACCGAAGTGCCACGGTTCGGGTTCGGTTTTTCGGTTTCGGGGCAACATGTCACTATCCTTGCTCCTTCACCGCGCTTGACGCCCAACACGTCGGGCATTGAAAAAATGGAGATGCCAATGCCCGGGTTCGGTTTTTGTTTCGGGTTGCCACTGGCTATAAATTCATCTCAACCAAGCCGCCTACGGCCTCTCCCATGCACCATTCTCCAAGCTCCCAAGCCTCTCAAATCAAACAATTTCCTTGTGACACGCCTGTACTAGTAGATATGGATTCGCTGAGCAGCGCGGCACGCGCAATCTCGGAGGCCTGCGGCGACGGGGAGAAGCTGCCGGGGGCGTTGATCCTCTGCGGCGTCCTAGAGGCGGCGGCGGCGGCGCTGTGGCTGGTCGTCTTCAAGGAACCCAGGGGCATATTTCTCCACCATGGCAAGGTGCTCTCCTACTTGTACTTCGGCATTCTCATCGCGGTGGTCCTTCGGGCTCGTGGAGGCGTCGTTCGGCTTTTGGGTATCAGACGACCTCGACAATCGGCGCGCCGTGGGGGTGAAGATCCTGTGGTTGTCCGTCTTGCCTCTCATCTTCGTCGCTGGCCTCGGAGGTTTTGCCTTTGTCTTCCCTAAATAGCAGCTATAATGTGCACAGTACTAGATGACACACCCATACCCGTATATGTCAAATTAATTGGTAACTCTGTCTAGCACCTATTGTTGGATGTCTGCGATTTTTGTCGCGTGACCACTCTTTTGTGTGTGCATGCAGATTACAGAGCTGCGTATTGTATGTTTGTATTGTAAATCTTTTTTTAGGATATGGAGACACGGAGTTGGTGTATATGAATTGTGTGATGTAATGCGATTTATGCATTCTTTGTATTGATCTCTGCTACTAGTATTAAACTGCCATGCATCTGTTAGATTTTGTTCCATCCGATCCACCCGCGCGCTCAATAATAATGTTCCACTGCCATGTTGGGCACTCGTTTGTGTGCCATGTTTGTTGTTACCCATGGCGTCGTTCCGGCCGGGTCTCCTCTGACCACGACCTGCCCCGGCCTATCCATCCTTCCCCTTTCTTTTCCAGAGGTGTTGGGACTTGGACGAAAGGCCGCAGCTGCATGCTGATCCAGACGCGCGCGACCGCCACTCGATCGTGTCCAGTGGGCGTAAGCGTGCGACGCGATGTCACATGCCATCAGCCGTTGGTCTGTTGCCTAGTCTCCTGCCGCCTGCTGCCCTGACAGCGTCATGCAACGAAAGGTTTCTCGTGTAGACCAACCGAACCACAGTGGCCCAGCCCATTCCTATGGGCAGGCCATGCTGAGGTCTCGACCAGAACCAAACCGTAGCGGGAGATACTACTAAAGTGCTAATGGGCTCCTCATTCTAGTGGTGGCCCTATCTTTTGCTCCATATAGATCCCTTCCAAGTAACTTTTGGCTTCTAGCTTTTAGAAGCTAAAAACTTTTTTTAAAAATCAGCAAATACTAGATGATATATTAGAAGAAAACAAATAGATCTGGTTAATTTATAGGGAGCACAAACGGTGCTTGTGGCAAAAAAAAAGGAAAAAGAAAGAAAAGGAAAGGCTACTCTTTACAAGGAAATAAGGGGTTGACAAGATGAGTTAGGCATTGTTTGCTACACAGCATTATTTACCATTTCAGTTAACTCCTTAAAGTGTTTTGCTCCAACCATCTCCTAGAGATTGGCCTCGTCCTTGATTAGTGCTAAGATCTCACGTTGTGTCGATATTTTATTTTGGAAGACACATCTATTTCTCTCCTTTCACTATTGCCAAAATATAAGGATGATGAGTGTATTCGCAGCCTTTATTAGGCCAATTAGGGAGTCCACCCGCTTGAGCCGTCATTGTTCAATTGTCGTCAGTGGGTTCCAATTTGTCGGGTCAAGCATCGGCAGATGTAGCCATTTAGCTATTTCAGTCCATGTCCGCCATATTGCTAGGAAGTAGATGAAGAGGTGCTTTGTAGTTTCAAGGTTTCTGTTGCACATTTGGCAAAAATAGTTGTTTGGCCATCCTCGAAACTGTAGTGCAAAGCTGTCTAAATTTTGTCTTGCAACACCAACCAAGCGAAGCCCAAACATTCCAAATGATGGCTTGATATGAGGTTCGAACTGATCACAGAAATTGCGCTCGATCGGCCAAGGACGTTGAGTATGGGCCATCTATTGTTAGTTTCCATTGGATCTCATCCTCAATTTCTGGGTTTATGTCAAACTGCTAAACCTTGCCCCCATAGGCCCACATATTTAGGTAACAAGTCAATGGTGAGGTTGTGTTGGATGTCTTGTATCCAATTCATATCTTAGATGGCATTTGCAACTGACCTATTTTTCACTTTGAGTGTTTGTATAGTTTTAGGGCCAAAGAACATGGCGCGGCACCATCAATCCAAGGGTAGGTCTAGAACTTTGCTTTGTGGCTGTTTCCTATGTACACCTTAGTGGCCGCTGCAAAGAGTGCTTTGTCCTTACTGTCACAGGGCATTGGAAGTCCTATCTATGGCTTTTGTGACACTATCCATTCATACCAAAGCCATCTGAGTCTCAATGCGGCTGTAAATTTCTCTAGGTTCAAGACTCTCAATCTCCCTAGCTCTATCAGGTGGCAAACTTTGTTCTAGGTTACTTTGCATTTCCCTCCATGTGTGTCTCCAGTTGCTGCCCAAAGGAAATTTCATCTGACCCTGTCGAAATCCTTAAGGAATTTTTTTGGCAGTTTGAGTGCAGTGTGCATATATATCGGAAGTGAGCTGAGGACAGATTTTAAGAGGGTGAGTTGTACTCCTAGAGATAGGTATTTCAGTTGCCAACCCACTACTCTTCTTGTTGCCTTATCATGAATTGGTTGTAGATCATTTTGACGCAGTTTTCCAAGGTTAGCAGCAAACCAAGGTACTTGATCGAGAGTGTGACCTGGGCTCCCATAAAAGGTTTCAAGACAGCTTTGGACATCAATGTCTTGGCATCTTATTGTGATAGCCAAGCTCTTATTTAGGTTTACTTTTAGCCAAGAGGCGCTTCCAAATTCTTTTAGGATGGTGATTATTGCTTGTAATTGTGCCCTATCTGGGTTTAGAAACAAGATCGCATCGTCTGCATAAAGTGACACTCTCGTTGTTGTAGCTTGACCTTTTAGGGGTGTTAGAACCCCTCGCTCAGTGGCGACTTGTAGGATACGCTGTAAGGGTTTCAATTGCCAGGATAAAGAGGAAAGGTGGAAGGGGGTCGCCCTAGCATAGTCTTTTATGATGCTTTATCTGGTGCCCTAGTACTCCATTGAGCAGGATCCTTAAAGATGATATTGCAAAGGAGATTGCCATCCACTCTGTCCATTTTGGCCCAAAACCCCTTGCCTATAGAAGGTCCAATAGGTATTCCCAGGACACGGAATCAAAAGCTTTGGCTATGTCCAGTTTGAGCATCCCTGCCGATGCGTGACTTTTGTGCAATGTTCTAGCTCGGTTCTTGACAGAAAGAAAGTCGTCCTGGATGCATAGGCCCTTAATGAAAGCACTCTATGAACTCAAAACTAGCATGTCTATATGTCTAGAAAGCCAAACAGTAAGTACTTTTGAGAACAATTTGGTTATAGAATGAATTAGGTTAATTGGCCTGAAATCTATTGCCACCGCTGCTCCATCCCATTTCGGTATTAGAGCTAAAAACTATTTGGAACATGGTTTTTTCTCTATATTGTTTATGGAGATATAAAGGTGTTTTCATTTGTTCTATTTTTGGCTTCTTGCTTTGACCCATCCTTGTCCTATCTGCTTGTTACTAGACAGTTACCGGTAATTAATTTTGGATTCATACTGTTGGAGAAACGAAAAATTACTTGTTGGAGTTGATTTCCGAATATAATATGGCCTCAACTTGGTAGGGCCTGCTTATTTGGGCTTCACCTTTCTAGCTTCTTAATTTTGTATTTTTCTAGTTTTTTTGGAGCTTTTTTGCTTTTTTTTCATATTTCTTTTGCATTGTCCATGATGAGAGAACTTGTTTTTTTATTTTTAATTTTATAAATTTAATTACGCTAAAAAAGCTTACATCAGCTACAGTGAAAAAACCTTAACAGTGCAAAAAAAAGCTCAAAAGCTCAAGGCAACTACTACCACATGTATCGATCACGATAGCTGACATATTCATGACGGCTTTGGGCTTCCCTGTACAGTGACCTGTTAGGATGGCAATTAGCATGGAGTAGCAAGACCGCATCAGCCTCCTCCCAGACTACCTCCTGGGCACCATCGTCTCCCTCCTCCCGCTTGAGGCCGCTGTCTGCACCACAGTGCTCTCCCGCCGCTGGCGATCCATCTAGCCCTCACTGTCGCTCCACCTGACTCCTCTGACACGGATCTCTACTTCCTGGATGGCAAGATAATCTCGTGCATCCTTTCCTCCAACTACGGCCCTGTGATCTACCGCTTCTGTGTATGCACCTTTGCCCGCGACATCACCACCTGTGCTTGGCTCGAAGCCCTAGCGCATACGCCAATCGACGACACCCTCACCTTGGTGTTCGCGTGTGAGGGCTACCCGACCATGCTGCTGCCCCGTGACCTGGTTGTGAGCACTGGTGTCACTCTCCGCTCCGCCACCTCGAGCTCCACTCCTACTATCTCGGCCTCGCCTCGGACCCCCATCATCTGACGCCGGCCTTGCCCCGCCTAGAATTCCTACATCTCCAATGTGGAGATATCCGAGACGGTGCTCCACAGTTTTTGAACCATCTTTAATGACCTTTTCTTCAGTATAACTTGTTTTGTAGTAATGCTCGGACCTGCAGGAACTGAACCTCTTCAGGGTCCATGGCCTTCTCCGTGTTGTCCTCTGCTCCCATACCCTCACCTACATGACCATCAAAAGCCCCTGGTGCCGCTCGACGAGATCTCCGTCCGGGACACCACAAATCTTTGACACCATCTTCTTCTCCTCCGTTGACCTGTGGTGGATACCCCAAATCTTTGACACCATCTGAGTTTTTGATATATTTGGCACTGTTTACAACCATATTTATAAAAATAGTCGTATCTCTGCCGTAATAACAAAAATATCATTTTTGTCACCCGTGGCTAGGCGGCAACACGGGGGCCTGATGCATAGGCCCCTGCCGTCCCACCATCAGACGGCAGGCTACCTGCCGCTCTGTCACTAGACGGCAAGTGGCCTACCGCCCCAGCTAACCAGCCTGCCGCCCCACCCCAGCCCCACTGCCACCCCACCTCAGCCCCATGTCAGTAGCTCACTACCTGCCATCTCATGGCCGACAACAGATGATTAAGCCAGTTAATTAGCCGGCTTAATTACCCGCCCTAGTTTTTGCATATTATTTGTTTGAATTTTTGAATATAGTAAATGGGCTTGAAAAATTATGAAATTTTATGTGCAACCTCTCGACACAACATATTTGATTGTGTAAATTTTTAGTACTTTTATCCACTGTGAATGTTGCTCAAAAAATCACACGATTTTGATATTTGTAGGAGTTATTACAATAGCAAACGAGCTCCAAAAATTATGAAATTTTATGTGAAGTCTTCCGACACAGCCATAGTAATTGTGTAATTTTCTAAGAATTTTATATGCTCTGAATTTTTCACCTTAATTCATGTTAATTTAATTGTGAAATTAACGATGCTCAGACATCTTTTGCAGTGCCTGATCTCTGTCCGTCGCACATATGTTGGCCATTGCTGCTATCTTTTCTTTCCAGCTACATCCTTCGCACAGTTGTCACTTTATTCGTGTCGTCCCCCCTTACGCCACCTTCCGCGGTTGTTTGATGAGCAACGACCGTCTCTTGGATCTCCCTTTACTAGCAACGTCTGCTCGTCATAAGTCTGAGATCCCTACTTGTTACATGACTGAAACCCCTCTAGTAACTCCTCATGTGCCTTGAGGGAGCCGATGGTCTCTTTCATCTTCTTCTTGTCCAGATTGGAGGAGTATATAAGTGTGGTGACAACAGGTATGTACTTCTCCGATAGCACTTGCAGGTACTTCTTCACTGCTACAGATTCCTCTATCTTGTCGCCAAGAGAGTTAATCTAATTGTACAATGAAGTCAGCTTGTTGGTGAACTCATCCACCGACTGGGTCTCTCCCATCTTCAAATTCTTGAACTCGCTTCGCAAATTCTAGAGTCACATCTCCTTGACACGATCAATTCCCTTGTGCATCATTTGAAGCGTCTCCCACGCCTTCCATGCCATCTCCTTGCTGATAAGCTGATGCATCATCGCATCTAGCACCGCCTAATAGATGATGGCCAAAACCGCGTGATCCACCTTGTCGTCCACCTCCTTGTCCTTCCTCTTCGGATCGACTGCACCCTAAACCCCCTGGGCGCGCATGTTCGCCTTCATTTTCATTGCCCACACTAGGTAATTGTCGATCATCAAAAGAGGGTACTGGAGGGAGATTAGCCCACCTTGGGCCTTCGTCTTATCACCCATGATCTTTAGAAATCATCGGAATCAACAGGCTCTGATACCACTTGTTGCAGTTTACAACCACTTAGCAGTCGTTACGGCCACTTTTGGTTTGCTCCAACTGCTACTACGTTCACAATACGCTGCGCATTCTCATAACCGTTCCTTTAACCATGTAGTATCGCTCAATCACCGTAGTCATAACTCGATTACGACCATGCTGTGACTTACGACCACGTTGAAGACTCGATCACTGTGGTTGTAAAGCTTACGACCACGTCTTCTGCTCCACGACTGTGGTCGTAACTCGTTTATGACCACGTCTTCTGCTCCTGCGGATATATCTGATCGCCATGGTCATAACTTATTTACGACCACGTCTGTGAACATGATGAACTCGATATTTCTCCGGAGCCAAAGCACTCCGCTTTCTTTATTTCTCTCCTTCTCGTTTCGATCACCACGATCACTTCCTCTCACTCTTTGTGTACCTCTCTCATTACATTGCTCTCCTTTTATACCCAACACAACGACTAAGAAACAGAAAAGCACGTAACTCGGAAACAGATTGGAACCGAACTCGGCTATAGACTCTAATATGGACTCAGGTACGACTAAGCAACGGAAACAAGATTACTTCTAACAGGTGCGAAAATCTTTCCTCTTCACATGTTCCTGCATAGCACTGAAAGAGCTGACAATTCGAGATTGTGGATGGCTCGCCGCACTAGAGGGCTTGCAATCCCTTGGCGGTCTCAGGCGTTTGAAAGTAAAGGAGAGCCAAAGCTGTGCATTCCCGCACAGCACTGGAAGAGCTAACAATTTGATATTGTGGATCGCTCGCCGCACTAAGAGGGTTTGCCCCTTGACAGCCTCAGGCGTTTGGAAGTATCCAGGTGCCCTGCCTTGAGTTTGTCAAGCAGGGCTACGAGCTATTACCCTGGACTGGAAAGGCTTCAGATGGATGACCTCTCTGCCCTTACCACCTGTCCACCTCCCTCCTAAGCCTAGTGTTTCTCGGTACCAGTAGCAGTAGGGATGTGATGAGCCGCCTTACAGATGAGCAAGAAGAAGCGCTTCAGCTCCTCACGTCTCTGCAAAAGCTCCAATTTGGCTGCTTCAAGGATCTCATAGATCTTCCTGCGGGGCTGCACAGCCTTCACTCCCTCAAGAAGTTAGCGATCTTTGATTGTCCAGGCATCTCAAGGCTGCCGGAAAAGGGCCTCCCACCTTCGCTGGAACAACTGGACATCGCCTTTGGCAGCGAGGAGCTAAATGAACACTGCAGGATGTTAGCAACGAGCAAGCTAAAGGTCAAAATTAATGTGAATTGATTCCTGTGTAGCTCGTTAAGCACACGTTTCTACCTGCCCAACATATATCCCTGCGTTGCTTTCTAAGGTATACTTCTACCAAATTGATCATGCCATCTTCCGAGTAGGAATACCCTCTGTGCCCTGATGCTAAAATAATCAGTCTCTCTGCAGGCATTCAAGCTGCTGTGCATATATCATTGGGGAAATTCTCGAATGATCATATGGGTAGCTGCCCACCTTCAGGGCATCCCTGTTTCTCCTGTTTCAGAGTTTTTGTTTGCCAGACAAATTCCTAAACGTATGGCTCTTTTGCTCAGAATGATCAAAAACTCGTAGCAATTGGGGAGGCCGAGGCCTGCAAATAAGCAAGGCCTACTGGCCCATATCACACGGTCGAACTGGTCCATACCATTCTTGCGCTAACATCGGGAAACCGAACTGCCCTGCCGGGTTCTGGTTCGGATCGAGGATGCCTTCATCGGTTCAGTTTGTTGTCCTTGTCTCCTTTTGACTCGGAGGTTGTTAACGAGAAAAGGCTGCCACAACGGTGGTGCCACTGTTCGGGTTCCGGTTCAAAGTCGTCGGATTTTCGGACCAGCGTCGTTACATGCACGCGTCTAGTTCCTCTCCAGATTTTTTAAAAGAGATTATATATTCCCATGCAAATGACGTGTCCAACTACAAAGCTAAAAAGACTCTTATCTGAGCAAATGTAAGTGCACATGTATTTGTATATACTAGTTGATTATCTGTGTTTTACTATGGATAAAAAATATCATATTACCTTAACACGTTGAGTTGATATTGCTAGGATCAGTCTATCCAACCCATATCCTTGGCTCCGCCTCCATGCTTAGCCGTATAGTGCCTCCACGCGTCCAGTAGATCTTTGTTGTTTTTGCCTTGCGAGTAAATTTTTAGAAAGACCACATTTGTTTGTTGATAGATTTTTTGTTAGAGATTTTTTAGAGAGGTGGAACAAGCTGGCATGCATGACCCACATGTCAACGCATCGATTAGGAAAGAGGGGCGAGCAGAAGGGGAGTTGGTGAGATTGAGATGAATAAACCACCATCATCAGTAGGTTAAATTTAAGTAAAATTTAAGTAGTAAAGAGAATGGTAAGAACTCTTGCTTTGGACGTGTGTGTTGCAAACAGAGCAACCACTACCAGCACAAACTCTACATTACAGAGTATATAAGAGCTCATTTGGTTTAACCATATAAACTCCACCCTTAACTGGCATATCTATCATACGGGAGGATTATCGTCTATGTAATGATAGAGCACGATATACGCCTCCTCCTATATTATTTCTTTATTAACACTCTAAGCCTTCTATAAATAATAGTGTTAAAATGAAATTAAATATGTTTCTGCTTTTGTTGTAGTTGTGACTATTCTAACGAGAGCATATGCTATTGCTATCATCAAGGCTGATGACGACGGGGGCCAGTTTAGACGGTCGAGCTCAGAGTTGTGCGTGCATGCACGGCGGGTCGGGAAACCGTGATACTCGGGTTCGGTTTCGGTTTGGTTTCGGTCTGAGAAGGGCAGATGTCTTCAAGCACAGCAAGTACTTAGTCTACGGCTAGCTGCTTTGTGTTTCCCAGTTTATTATTGCTCCACTTGCGTTGCGTGTCACGATGCTTTCCCCACACTAGTTGTTTAGCTGTTCCTGCCAAGCCATTTGCTCGGGTTCGGGTTCGGGTTCGGTTCCGGACACATTGCTCCGAAATGCTTCTTTGCTTTGCTTCCTTTCCATCAGTCGTAGTACACTGTCCATCCTATCCTTTGGTTTCGGTTTGTGCTTCGGGTTGGACCTTTTCCTATAAATACCCGCGCCATCCAAGCTGCCTTGCCTCCACCCCTCCTCCTCCATTCAAGCTCCCAAAGCAAACAGCTTCTTCTCTGCCGCACCACGCAGATCAACACACTATAGTCTATACACTAGCATACATGAATTTCCTCAGCAAGATCGTGGGCGCGATTTCCGATGCCCTGCGCGACGCAGAGAAGCTGCCGGGGGCGTTGATGCTGTGCGGCATCCTGAAAGCCGCGGCGGCGCTCTACCTTATCTTCTTCAGGGTGCCCGCGGGAGTATTCCTCCACCACCACGACAAGGTGCTCATCTACTTTTACTACGGCATTCTCATCGCCGTGGTGATCTTCGGGCTCATGGAGGCTTCTGTCGGCTTCTGGGTGTCGGGCAACCTGGTCGGCCGGCGTGCCGTCGGGAAGACGATCCTGTGGGTTTCCATCTTGCCTCTGATCATCGTTGCAGGCCTTGGAGGCTTCGCCTCTGCCTTCCCGAAGTAGCTACGTATGGTGTGCACGAGACACAGTGATGCCCTGTCAGTGTAGTATTGATTTCACTAGCTATACCGCCCATGGTTGGATGTCTTGCGTTTATTCCAATTTTTCAAGTATTCATCAGTATTGCTAGTTGGGGGATCTGCAGGTTTGTAGTTGTAATCTGATTTGCTATATTATTTGATCGAAATCGCTATTTATGTGTATGTGTAAACACAAAAATGGTTCCAAAATAATTTTGTCGCAACATAATCGAAACGATCTCAAAGTACAGATGAAAATTTCTAGCTCACGAAGGTTGATATACAGCAGTTGGGTCCAGTTTCCACGATGAAAGGACCTGACCATTCTGGCAGCATTCACACCAAGAAAGAAGAAACCGAGCTGCGCGGGTCCGGATTCGGGTTGTGACCAGACAACCTGTGGCCGTCTTGTTCATCAGCTCGTTGCCCTCGTTGCTTAACAGAAGCATACATTTTTATTATTGCTCCCGATCCCTCTGCGTCCTTTTTAATTTTGATTCATTAAGAGGAAACCGAGCTGCCGGTATCGGTTTCGGTTTTGAGTGGGAATGTCTGTACCAGTTCTTTGTTCTTGGTTACCTTACACAAGCACACAGTTGCTATTGGTTTTTCTATTTAGTATTTAATTACACTTCCGCTCTTGTTGTTACCCTGATGACAGCAGGGGCTCACATAGGTCCAGCCCAGAGCTCTGCTCACAATCACGTCAGGAAACCGAGGTGTTCGGGTCCGGGTTCGGTTTCGTTTCCAGGCTTAGGGGGTTGGGAAGATGTCCTAAGCAAAACGAGTATTACTTAATTCTACTACTACCGTGTCTGTAATTGTGTCATTTATTTTTGCTCCCCTTGTATGCATGTGACGATGATGTTGGCTATCATAGGTTGCTCTTGGCGAGCATTTTGGCCAAGGTGGAACCCGAGATGTCATTGCTCCGGTTCGGGTTGGGTCCCGGTTCCAGACATGGACACGGGTTAGGTCGTTGTCGTTGCCTGAGTTTGCTTTCGTCTCCATCTGCCCTACACTGCAAATGCAAGATACCAACAGTCGGATTCGCCGATTCGGGTTTTGTGTTTCGGGTTGACGCGTCCTATAAATACACGCATGAAGCCTCCTCAACCTCATACACGCCCATTCTTTTTAGCAACGACTTATTTATTTAAAATATAGTGATTAAGAGAAATCATAAATCACTAAAAAAACTTTTTTAAAAAACCATTGTCCTACCTCAAACCAAACCATTCTTTGACACACCACACCTACACGTTACATGGAGTTCCTAGGCATCCTCATCAACATCGTGGGCTTGATATCCGACGCGTGTCCAGACTAGCGCTCGGCCCAGATAGGCCATGAGGCCAGCGCGGCCCGTGTCCCCCTTGTGTAGTTGCCAACCAAAGGCCGAACAGCCCAGGTGTCCCCCGATGGCCTCGCTTGCTCACCTCGCTATCACGCTCGCCCTCGGATGGAGACGCGCCGCGCCCAACCAACACCACTAGTCGTCGACTCGCTGGAGAAATTAGCAGCCGTCCTCGGTTCCTCGCCTTCCATCCTGCCGCCTGCCCACCTTGATGTCATGCCTGTCGGCCTTGCATCGCCAGCGCCCAACGCCTAACCGACACGAGTCACCGAAGGCAGCAGTATAAGGGACGACGGGTCATGCATTGGCATATGGTATTTATTTTGCTCTAAAATTCTCTCATTTCTTTCAATTTATTTCAAGCACAGGGGCTAAACTTCTGATGTCGTCTTGGCAATACACTAATGGCAATGCAAATCAAGGCAAAATCGGTGTGATCAAACCAACCAAGCTTTGGATCTATTTGACTAGTTGAGCTACGATATCATTTTGCACCTTATAGTCCACGGAGGTCGGATGATATATTTTGCCAATACCAATAATTTTTGTTCATGGTTTCATCCATGGTTCCTTCACTTTGCTACAATTAACCAATATTACAATATTTTTCTTTATTTTAGTAAGCATTTTGATCACTACTTCTTTATTGTTGTATGTTGCTGTCAATTATATCGAATTATTGATGCTAAAAGTTATCAAACATGTTACTATTTAATATAATATTGATAGTAAATTATATATTTTGTTATGTGTGTGTGTATATAAAGTAGTGAATCCTGATTATTTTCATTCTAGTTCCATTTTTATTGGGCCCGCCCCGTTACTATTGCATTCTCATCGCTGTGGTCATCTTCTTGTTTGTGGAGGTGTCGTCCGGGATCCGGTGTCGTGACCTAGTCGGACGCTATGCACTGGAAGACCCCTCATCTTCGTGGTCAAGGCGGTGGCCTTGAGGCTTTGCCATTGTGAACATGAAATAGTTGCACCCAACTATTCGATGTATTTTGCATTTTTTGGTAGTGCATACCAATTTCTAGTCGTGCTAAGTAGGGATGCAAACGGATCGAATACGGACAGATAATACCTCTACCATATTTGTTTTCATATTTTTCTCGGATACGGATACGAATACGGATACCTCATATATGAACACAAATACGAATAATATCGAATACAGATACAGAGCAAATACAAATCGAAATGAATACGGTCACGAATATTTATCGGAACATAAACACCCCTTAAACTATACATCCAAAATAAATGAAAACACATAAATAGTTTATCTTGTCAAAACATTAATGAAATCTAAACAAGTATAAGTATTGTTATCCACAATAGTCATACCATTGTACAGATTTTAAATTTTCAAATGGCAATTAATTTTTTCTAAAGCCCTAAATAATTCTTAATGGATTTCTACCATTTACATGTGACTAATAAATTAATTAAGAATTTAAATTTGCATCAGAATGATTTAAATGGCAGTACATCAATTTAATCAGTACAAATTTTAATCTACCGACAATACTAAATTTATTTTTAATAAACATAATGTAGGATCGAAATGACAACAGAGGGGGGGTGAATGGTGCCTTCAAAAACTCCCCAAGAACCCACACAACAAATCAGTCGAAAGAACTGACTTCTCTGGTCGAACACACGTGATCGTAAGCCAACTAATGGTCGAACACCACGTGGTCGAACACTTGCCCGAGCCGACACAAGAGATCAAACAGAGAATACTGCGAGGTTAAAACAAGAATGGAGAAGGACTCGCTTGCCAGATTTCCGAGTAACTAAGACACTCAGGTCTTTTGATCCTCAAATTTGAGGCACTGACAGAAACCAACTTCTGGAAAAGAAATTACCAGGAAAAACCAAAGTCTTAGATATGGTCGGCTAGAGAGACAAGGTCGAACTTGAAACAGAGGACTTGAGGCGCACGACCAAACAGTTAAGAGAACTTCTCTGATTCGACTCCTGCTCTCGGGAATGAACTGGCCAAGTGACCTTGAGACAGATTCCCAGTTCTGAGCTAAACGAAGCACACAAAAACGAATGCAGAATCACGAAGAAGAGAAGAGAGAGAAGGATCGCAGAAAGAACAAGCTCTTACAACAGATAGCAAACAAAACAATCACAACATCTCATAACACCAGAAATCATTTCGAGGAAGAGAGATGAATGATTGATAATGGAGGTTTCTACAGCCACTCCAACTGGGAGATACACGAGCACACTTGCTCCATCCCGAGAACCCACACACTCACAAATAACCAAGGAAGAACGGAGCAACTCAGGGATCAGAATCTCACCTATCACCCGAGCTCTACCTCTCTATTTATAGCCTCAAGCTTTCAGGGGAGAACCCGTTAACCCCAACAAACACCGGGTTTTACCACTCTCTTTACCCAACAGCGAGAACGGGCTCCAGTGCTTTACCCGTTACACCCAACGGCTCCACTGCTTTGCCCGTTAGCGCCAACCACTTCAGTGCTTTCGCAGAGGCACAGCTTCCCTTTGCAGCTTTCCGCATTTCTCCAAAATGCCCTCCCACTGCCTTCCCGGAAGCTTCCTCGCCTTGCCTCTCAAGTCTTGCAACCACCTCGCGGACCTCGTCGTCTTGGCACCTCCTGGCGCTCTTGACCTCGGCCCGCGCGTGCTAGTCTCGGCCCTCCATGCCTCGCCACGACTAGTCTCAAGGTCCTGCAAACATCACAGACAAGCAACACAAGCACAGCACAAAATAGTATCCAGCCAACTGCCTCAGAAAACAGAATTCAAATCATACTCTTACCAAGTCGTATACCACCAACGATCAGTCGAAAATATAGAGCAGTGAATACGCATGACATACGACCATAATACCAAGCCATACGACCAGACCCCAGGTCTTACGACCAGATATAACGAGTCTACGACTACGTTCGAACATCTCGGGCATACCCGACCGCCTCTCGAGACCATACGACCAGTTATCATGAGCTACGACTGCTTATCATGTGATCGAACAACCTTCCGACCACGTTCATGTTTTCCCCCCCAATGGTCGAACCTTGTTCCGACCATGTACACTGAGTTTCACCGTGGTCGAAGCCTTTCCCGATCACGTACGACTTGTTTCATTGTGGTCGAAACCCTTTCCCGATTACGTACGACTTGTTTCATTGTGGTCGAAGCTGCATTCGACTACGGCCAATAAGATCGTAAACGACCTGAATGACTTCCAACCGTGCCCAAAATGGTCGTATCGCCTGGCGTGGTCGTAAAGGCTCGGTGGCTTCCGATAGCGCTGGCGTGGTCGTAACGACTTCCGACCACGGCCAAATCAGTTGTACTTTCTTCTGGTGCCCTTCGACCATGGCCAGAGTGGTCGTAAACCTCTCGGGTGACCTTCGACCACGCCCAAAGTGGTCGTAAATAGTGCGCACGACTTTCGACCACGACCAACGTGGTCGTAAAAAGTCTTCCGACCACTCGTTCAAAGCCTCTACCCGGTTCCGATCAAGGAAAACGTGGTCGTAAAAGGTCCAGTGGGCAACCGACCATGGCCAACGTGGTCGTATAAGCTGCAGAACACTTCGCCAGGGCTACGACAAAGCAGAACTAGCACAAACCTCAAAAGCTAAACTCAATCTTCCTAGATTAAGAGTCAAATACTCATCACAACCATGAGGTGACCTCCACATGGTCTCTCAATCTCCCCCTTGATGAGTATATTGACAAACCCAGAAAAAGTAAGAAGTGAGTTTGTTTTGAAAAGTCCAACACGGTCCAAAGAAGAGAATGAAGCTAATGACCATGTCGACAGAAGGAACACTAGAGCAACAACTGAAAGAGCAATTTAATCTCCAAAGCTCTAAACTGACCCCAACATACTTTTTCTTCTCTATTCTCCCCCTTTTGGCAATAAACACAGCAAGATGCAAAAGAGAGAATATGACATGTCAATAGATGAATATGGCTGAAGTTTGTTTATTTAAGCATTTAGAGCCATGAGAATTATCCATAATGACCATAATGTAATACACCAAGCCATAACTCAATAAAACGTTATCTAGATCATGACAACATATATATAAGCCAGCTAGAGCACATAGATGACAATCTGAAATGAAATGCATTTTGTGAGCAAGTCAAGTCATCAATGAGTAAAGTCTAGCTAGAGACATCCAAGGATGATGCAGGCCATGTCAATAAGCTAAGCGGAACAAAGAAGCTAACATTGAGTCCAAATAGAGTGCTATAAGCTCAAGATTGAAACATTGGTTAAGGTACTTGGTTCTGATTGTAGATTAAGCAAATTGAGCACATTAAACATTGTCTTTTGAAAGCATATGGTTGTTTTCAACCCAATTTTTGTTTATGTGCTAGATCTCAAGCCTTATGCGACTACTCCAAGCAATAAGCTTAAGAAGATAGTCTAGGTCATCCAAAACTCCCCCTGAGTTCATGCCTAGTGCAATGGCAAGCTGTCTCATAAGAAGAAATTGGTGAAATCAGTTTTTTCGCACAAATATGGTGGTTGTCAACCAACACTTTGTTTTATCATGTGCTAGATCTCAAGCCTTATGCGACTACTCCAAGCAAGAAGCTTAAGAAGATAGTCTAGGTCATCCAAAACTCCCCCTAAGTTCATGCCAAGTGCAATGGCAAGCCGTCTCATAGGAAAGAATTGGTGAGATCAGTTTTTTCGCACAAAAGAGATCCTTTTGCTTTTTAACACATTGTACTAACTCATGTATCATCAGGAGACTAAAACAGCTCAAACTAAGGCTCAATATAGATTCAACGCTCTACTCAGCCTATTTGACATGGCATGAATTATAAAAGGATAGCTCAAGAAAGACTAAACTCAAATGCTAGCATGACAAGTTTAATTTAAGTTGATCAATTTTACTTAACTTATCATGGCAAACGCTAGTCTACACATATGAAGTCATGATAAATTTAGCAAGCTAAGCACAAGTCATGGCAAGGTGTAAAGCATTGAAGCATGTCATGACAGGATAATAATCAAGGCTCAATGCAGTTTGATTATAATGCGAAATGCTGAAAATACATGAAAGACCAGCTCCCCCTCAACATTAGATGCAACTTTTAGTTCAAGTTGAGTTATGTCGAATTAAGCTCGAAGCTCCCAATTGAACTCCCCACAGACCAAAGCAAAAGAATCGAGAAGTGGGAAAGAAAAGCAACAAGCAATGATCCTTAAAGTATAGAAAGATATAGAGGCAACTATGGCTCAGATGACTCTCATCTACCCCATATGACTCCAAGACAATCACCGACAAGAAATCACACACTAGAGAGCAAACACGTGCCTGTCTGCAGAGGTGGCCCAACCCTCGCTAGAACCTACAAGAAGTGAGTGAGCTCGACCTAGTGAGATAAGAAGCGACTAATCTCGAAGCACAAGATAAGAGTTAGAAGTCTAAGCATCTCGGCAAGAGAAGCACTCTAACCTATCTTTGGAAGGACTAAACCCAAATGCACCCGAGTGCAATGCAACAGAAATGAGACAGAAGCATAATCAATATAGTAAGCGATAAAGCCCAAAGCTCCCCTCACTACAATCCGTAAGAACACACCACCCCAAGCTCTCCCGCAGAGTGAAAACCTCAAACTATCCAAAGGCTTGGTGAAGATATCACATAACGGTGGTCACTCTCCACAAAATGGAGCACTATGTCACCCTTCTCTACATGGTCTCTAAGGAAGTGGAAACGAATATCAATATGCTTGGTCCGAGAGTGCTGCACTTGGTTCTTAGCGATGTTAATCGCAGGCGATATCACAAAAAGAGTGGAACATCGTCTAAAGCTAACACAAAGTCCCGCAGGTCGAAACCATCAAAGTACTGGCTGCAACAATCGCGGCGACAACGTACTCGGCCTCTGCGATGGATCAGCAACACCGGATCGCTTCCTCGAAGATCGGAAGCGAGAAGTGCCAATGAATTGGCGGTGCGGAAGTGCTCTTCCTATCTATCCTCTGACCAATGAAGTGCGCATCCGAAAAGGCTCTCGGGGAAAGACAGATGAGGAAGAGTACCGATACCATAGTCAATGGTAGCTCGAAGGTACCGAAGATGCGCTTCACGCGCGACGGTGAGATACGCGAGAGAAGCTCAAAACGAGCACACGCACACACCGAGAAGTGTATGTCCGGTCTCGGCGATGAGGTAAAGAAGGGAGCGATCATACTTCAACTCTTTCGATCAATCGGCTCGCCATCCTCATCCGGTCAAGATAGGTCGCCGAAGCCATGGGAGTTGACACCGCTTACCATCACTCATATCGAGCGCTTTAGGAGGTCACGAGTGTACTTTCCTTGATGAAGAAATGTACCCTCCGAGTGCGCTTAATTTGAAGCCAAGGAAGAAGGTCAACTCACCCATCATACTCATTTCAAACTCGGTGCTCATGACATCCGAGAACTGGGAAACAGTATGGGAAGAGCCACCAAAGATAATATCATCGACATAGATGCGGGCGAGCAGAAGGTCGGCGCCAAGCCGGCGGATGAACAAGGTCTTATCAACTTTACCCATTTCAAACCCATGACTCAACAAGTAGGACTTAAGCCTCTCATACCAAGCCACGGGGCTGCTTAGTCCATACAACGCTTTGGAAAGCTTAAAGACATGGTTTGGGTATTTGGGGTTTTCAAACCAGAGGTCGTCGGACGTAGACCTCTTCCTCAATAAGGCCATTGAGAAAGGCACTCTTGACGTCCATCCGGTAAAGCTTGAAACTCTTAGAAGCTGCAAAGGCAAGCGAGATTCTAATGGCTTCAAGTCTAGCTACGAGGGCAAAGGTCTCCTCGAAATCTAGACCTTCAACCCAGGAGAACCCCGAGCAACCAGTCTAGCCTTGTTTGAACAACCACTCCATCCTCGCTCTGCTTGTTCTTGAACACCCACTTAGTCCCAATAATATTGTGACCTCGCGGGGCTCGACAAGCGACGGACCTTGTTCCTCTCAAAATTTTCTAGCTCCTCATGCATGGCAATGACCCAAGACTCATCGGATAAAGCATGAGAGACATCTTTAGGCTCAAAGGAGGCAATGAAAGCGAGAATGGAGACAGAATGAGATAAGCGATTTTGAGCGGGTAACACGCTCGAAAAGGTCTCCAATGATCTGCTCTGAAGGATGAGCTTCTGGATATGTCTAGGAGGTCCAGATGAGATGAAGAAGTGGCCTCTACCTCGTGGTGACGAGGTAGGAACAGAGCCACCGACTCGGTAAGAAGCGAAGGCATGGGTGATCACCGGAGGTGCGGTGAAGACGGCACCTCAAGGGGTGGATAAGGGACCTGGATCGGGTAGACAACCCACATCTCCATCGTCCTCGTCATCCACGAAGATGGTCTCGGATCGCTCTAAAGAACTCGAGATATCGTGCCTAGTCCCGGACCGCCTCGTCAAAGGTCACCTCACGAGTCTCTACCATTTTGCTAGACTCGCAGATTCCTGACCCTATAAGCCCGCGAAGAAGGCGAGTAACCTAGAAGGATCCCATCACAAGAACGTGACTCGAACTTATCTAGGTTCCGGACTTGAGAATAAAGCACTTGCAACCAAACACACGAAAATGAGAGACGCTGGTTTTCGCCGTATCTCAACTCATAGGAAGTGCGGTGCAAGTGTGCCCAAGAAAACTCGATTCAAACATGGCACGCGGTTGCAATAGCCTCGGCCGAACTTCCTAGGTGTAGAGTACTCATCGAGCATCGTCCGGCCATCTCGACCAAGGTGCGGTTCTTCCTCTCCACGACGCCATTCTTTGTGGGACGTGCGGAGAAGAGAATCGGTGCTCTACACTGTCTCACCACGAAACTCTCAAAGTGCGAATTCTTGAACTCCGTGCCATTGTCACTGCGGATCGCTCGTAAGGCACAGGGAGCTCAGCGAAAGCCTCTGAAAAGACCTCGGAAATGCGAAACGTCTCATCCTTCGAGGCTAAGAAAAACACCAAGAATACCTCGAGAAGTCATCGACCACAACAAGAACATACCACTTCCCTCCTGCCGATCGCACTCAGCCGGTCCAAGCGTGTCCATGTGAAGCGGTGTCCGGTGCATCGGTCATAGTGCTCGTGGACCGAGGGTGAGAAGCGGCAACCATCTTGCCGTGCGGCATGGAGAGCAAACAAGATGTTTGACCATCTTGAGTTTAGGCGGACCACGAATGAGATCGTGGCGCTAACTCGGGTCAAATGATCAAATCCAATATGACCAAGTCTCCTATGTCGAGAAAGAGAGGTCGCGGGACTCGAAGCAACTAAACACCGAGAGGATCACGGAAGACTCGGAAAAAACAGCACGAAAGATCCTCCCATAACGAAATCCATAAACGGACTACCCAAGAATCAAGAATTTTACAAGCATTTTTCTTAAAGCTCACCTCGAAACCGTCATCGATGGTGAAATCGAAAGCAAATTGTACTGCACTTACTAACCAAGGCTACATCTTTCAAAATGAAAGAATCATTAATGCGCATACAGTACCTTTGGCGATGGCGCGCGGATGAAGCATCTCCAAAGTGATCGTCTCATCACCGGAGCACGGGCAAGGGAAGAAAACCAGCGGAGTCTCCGGTCATATGTCGAGAACAACCGAGTCTACAAGCCAAACCTTTCCTTCCTCGCCGGCGAACTGAGTCAAGCAGTAAAGTCTCGATCTTGGGGTAAATCAAAGAGATTTTGCACCCAATCTTGAACAACACGTCGGCGGATGAAGTCGTCAAGCACGATCGACCTCTATCTACCTTACGCTCTCGTGACTCAAAGAAGCGAAAAGTCCGTGAGCGGACACGAAGCGTTGCGGCGTCGGCGCTACGGGAAGCGAGTCGAACACCGCAACACGCCGATCACGCCGCGGGTAGCTATCTCGATGGGAAAACGAGATCTACCGCGAGGATGGCGAAGTCACGACCGAGGCAGCATGAGGACGAAAGGCGTAAAACTTCGGAAAAACCAAGTCCTCTATGCTGCCTAAACTCCGTGCGAGAGCAAACCTAGACCTCGTGTTGGTCTTAGGTGCACTCGGATCCGGGCTGACCACGAATACCCTAAGAGACTCAACACGGTCTCTACGCGCGATCTTGGCGCGCTGAAGCATCTCTCGATCGAGTGCCCATCCTTCCGGCGAAGGTGCGGTGGTACCTCACCTTGAAGAGGTGGAAGTAGCGCGCGAGGACTTCGGCTTCGAGAGGCCAAGTAGCGAGTGAACCTACCTTGTCGTCGAGATCCCTTGGACAAAGCCCGCGATTTGAATTTGACCTCATCGGATCTGGGCTCGACCTCGATCACACCTCCCACTATGGGTGCGAGAATAGCAGGAGGATGCTTCCTCATATCCTCATAGAAATCATATCCTAGACATTGATTGAACTTACAAATCTTGGATTGGTCTAGAATAAGATTAAGCTTCTTCTTGCCTCCTACAAATCTCTCGAGTGTTCATAAGATACGACACTCCCGAAGAGAGAGGTGCAAGAAGAGCGAGAGAAGAGGGAACAGCAGGAGGTAAGGGAGCGAGAAGAAGAACCAACGAGAGGAAAGAATGGCTTGTGCACGCACACCCCGACTCGAGGGCAGTCCTACTACTAGCGGGTTGGTTCGCGTCTCTAGCGTCTCATCCTTACCACCGTGGCTTCTCCCCACACCATCAATCACATCACAACCAGATTGTGGCTTCTCTAGTAAGTCCTTAGTTAGCTTCACACATTTGTCATTCAAAGCAACGAGTTCAAGTTTTAGTTTATCACAACTAATGCATGGTGAGCTAACAGATCCTTAGTCGCATATCTTGAGCTATTTTCTTGTTGTTGTCAATCATTTCTTGAAACTGTTTTGAGACGATTCAAGTTCAGCGATTAACTTTGGACAATTCAAACATGAATCAATAGGCTCAAGTAAAGAAGCACTCAACTCGGCAATCTTGTGATCTGCCTGTTTTAGGTTCATCTTCAAGTTATTGCAATTTTCACAAGACTCGGGCGAGATCAAGGAGCATGGCATAAGGTCCTCTAGCAGCAATGTCCTTATCCTCACATGAGGTGGGAGAAGTAGTCTCATCGGTAGTAAGTAGGGTAACACCATCCTACTCAACTCTAACTCAAAGAAGCGGACTAACATTCTCCACCTTAACAATATCAAGCTCGGAGGACACACTATCATGAGAGGTCCTTAATTTCTCCATGTCATCAAGCAAGGCACGGCATGTATCCACGATCGTCACGGGAGGGAGCGGATGTAAGTGAAGTAATCTCCGTGACAGTCTATCTACTTCCTTCTCTAACTCGGTACACCTAGACCTAGCTCTAGCATGAAATCCACCTAGCTTAAGAAAAGCATCATTTAGCTGGTCATAAGAAGGAGTACCTCATCCGAGTCGGAGTACTGCTCATTGTCATTGAGTTCGCCCTCGAGGCCATGAAGCACATGCCGGAGAAGTCGTTGCCGCCATCCTTGGGCTCTTGGTCACCCGTCCGTCGTCGTCGCTCCATCCCTCCACCTCGCGAGGTCGAGGTCGTCGAAGCGGTGAGGACGCGATGGAAGAGTTTCTTGGCCTTCCGGTTGCGGAACTTCTTCTTTCCGGCGTCGAGCCGGAGGCTTCTTGTTGCGGTTCTTGTCGGTGTAGTCGATCTTGCTCGAACCGCCGTGAGTCGTTCTTGCCCTTCTCCGCTTGGGACGGTTCGCTCGAATGTGGTTGGGGCCACCACATTCGAAGCGGATGATGGTCCTCCTCTCTTCTGTCTCTCCTACCCTTGTAGACATGGGAAAACCTTCGGCTAGGAGGGCGGTGATCATCCGCAAGTGCTCTAGCGATCATCGGTTATGTCACGAGCGACCAGGAAACCGCAAGAAGACTCGGAAAAGAGACCGAAGCTGGCGGGATCGGTGACCAAAGCCATCGATCGTGACTTCGACCTCGAGAGACAACGTCAATCTCGTGAGTCTTGAGGCGCGAGTACAGTGCGTCAAGAGTCAAGGTCGAGAGGTGCTGTCGTGTCTTTGATGGTGGTCACTTTCATCTCCCACACACGCAGATCGAGTGCGCGAGCATCGGCGGCGTTGTCCGAGTCGGGTATGTGAGACCGACCGCTCGGAGGTTGCTCAAGATTTTGTGAAATCGCGAAAAACACTCGTCGAGGACTCACCAGCAAGCATCTCGAATTTGTTGTATTCGCGCTTGAACCGGTCCCGTCGAACCGTCTTAATCGGGTGGTGCCCTCATGGTATCGTCGAGGTCACCCGGATGTCGAGGCGGACGACGGTGAGATATGCGGTCAAACTCGCTCGACTTAAACCACGGATGATGATGTTCCTTGCCTTTGCATTTGCCTCAACATCGCCATGTTCCGGCATTGATGTTCTCATCGGCAGGAACAACAAACTGGACCTTGACCTTGCGCCAGATGGCATATCCCTGAGCCTGGATGTATGTTTCCATTCGGCTCTTCCAGAAGGGGTAATCGATGCCATCGAAAATGGGCGGCTTGGTCGAGTACTTGTCCATTGCCATGGCTCTTGAGACCGGTTAAGATCTATTGATTAGAGCTAACCGGCTCTGATACCAATTGTAGGATCGAAATGGCAACAGAGGGGGGGGTGAATGGTGCCTTCAAAAACTCCCCAAGAACCCACACAACAAATCAGTCAAAAGAACTGACTTCTCTGGTCGAACACACGTGATCGTAAGCCAACTAATGGTCGAACACCACGTGGTCGAACACTTGCCCGAGCCGACACAAGAGATCAAACAGAGAATACTGCGAGGTTAAAACAAGAATGGAGAAGGACTCGCTTGCCAGATTTCCGAGTAACTAAGACACTAAGGTCTTTTGATCCTCAAATTTGAGGCACTGACAGAAACCAACTTCTGGAAAAGAAATTACTAGGAAAAACCAAAGTCTTAGATATGGTCGGCTAGAGAGACAAGGTCGAACTTGAAACAGAGGACTTGAGGCGCACGACCAAACAGTTAAGAGAACTTCTCTGATTCGACTCCTGCTCTCGGGAATGAACTGGCCAAGTGACCTTGAGACAGATTCGATTACGAGCTAAGCGAAGCACACAAAAGCGAATGCGAATCACGAAGAAGAGAAGAGAGAGAAGGATCGCAGAAAGAACAAGCTCTTACAACAGATAGCAAACAAAACAATCACAACATCTCATAACACCAGAAATCATTTCGAGGAAGAGAGATGAATGATTGATAATGGAGGTTTCTCTGACCACTCCAATCGGGAGATACACGAGCACACTTGCTCCATCCCGAGAACCCACACACTCACAAATAACCAAGGAAGAACGAGCAACTCGAGGATCAGATCTCACCTATCACCCGAGCTCTACCTCTCTATTTATAGCCTCAAGCTTTGGGGAGAACCCGTTAACCCCAACAAACACCGGGTTTTACCACTCTCTTTACCCAACAATGAGAACGGCTCCAGTGCTTTACCCGTTACACCCAACGGCTCCACCGCTTTGCCGGTTAGCGCCAACCACTTCAGGTGCTTTCGCGAGGCACGACTTCCCTTTGCGACTTTCGCATTTCTCCAAAATGCCCTCCCACCGCCTTCCCGAAGCTTCCTGCGCTTGCCTCTCAAGTCTTGCAACCACCTCGCGACCTCGTCGTCTTGACACCTCTGGCGCTCTTGACCTCAGCACCGCCCGTGCCTAGTCTCGGCCCTCCATGCCTCGCCACGACTAGTCTCAAGGTCCTGCAAACATCACAGACAAGCAACACAAGCACAGCACAAAATAGTATCCAGCCAACTGCCTCAGAAAACAGAATTCAAATCATACTCTTACCAAGTCGTATACCACCAACGATCAGTCGAAAATATAGAGCAGTGAATACGCATGACATACGACCACAATACCAAGCCATACGACCAGACCCCAGGTCTTACGACCAGATATAACGAGTCTACGACTACGTTCGAACATCTCGGGCATACCCGACCGCCTCTCGAGACCATACGACCAGTTATCATGAGCTACGACTGCTTATCATGTGATCGAACAACCTTCCGACCACGTTCATGTTTTCCCCCCCAATGGTCGAACCTTGTTCCACCATGTACACCGAAGTTTCACCGTGGTCGGCCTTTCCGATCACGCATTTACTTGTTTCATTGTGGTCGAAACCCTTTCCCGATTACGTACGACTTGTTTCATTGCGATCGAAGCTGCATTCGACTACGGCCAATAAGATCGTAAACGACCTGAATGACCTCCAACCGTGCCCAAAATGGTCGTATACGCCACAACGTGGTCGTAAAAGGCTCGGCTGGCTTCCGATAGCGCACAACGTGGTCGTAACGACTTCCGACCACGGCCAAATCAGTTGTACTTTCTTCTGGTGCCCTTCGACCATGGCCAGAGTGGTCGTAAACCTCTCGGGTGACCTTCGACCACGCCCAAAGTGGTCGTAAATAGTGCGCACGACTTTCGACCACGACCAACGTGGTCGTAAAAAGTCTTCCGACCACTCGTTCAAAGCCTCTACCCGGTTCCGATCAAGGAAAACGTGGTCGTAAAAGGTCGATGGGCAGCAACCGACCATGGCCAGCGTGGTCGTATAAGTCTGCAGAACACTTCGCCAGGGCTACGACAAAGCAGAACTAGCACAAACCTCAAAAGCTAAACTCAATCTTCCTAGATCAAGAGTCAAATACTCATCACAACCATGAGGTGACCTCCACATGGTCTCTCACATAAAAATTTGCTACTGGTGTTTGTAATTTAATATGACTAGGGAACCTAATGCCTAATAGTAATAGATGCTTATGGCTTGGTTGGGCTAGTGGGCTGGTGGTAGGGGAGATGAGAGAGGCTGGCTTGGGCTGGGCAATGTTGGGCTGAAATTTTGGATATCTGATTTTGTATTATCTGGATAATCCGTATTCATATTTGTATTCGTATTCGCCGGATATCAAGCCTACTATATTCATTTCGACAAAAAAAATTTGTATTTGTTTCTGGTCCGAGAATTATCCAAAGAAAATCCGATCCGACACAATCCGTATTCATTTTCATCCAGATCAGTCGAAAACTATCTCGATCCGTTTTCACCCTAGTGCTAAGGTAGGACCAGGTGAGAGCCCTGTGTTTTTTTGGGGATCAATTTGTCTTTGTGTGAGTAGGGCTTAAAAAAGCTCAAGGCTTATAAGTTGCTCGAGCTCGATTCGAGCTCGAGTTTGATCCCGAGCCGGCGAGATTTAATGAGTGTTGCATCCTAATTCTTTATTTTTTATATTTGTTCCTATTAAGATATGCATGCTTTTATATCATGTGCGCTTCTTCTGCACTACCGCCGCCGTCTTAGGCTTCAATCTGCTTTATGGGCTTCAAGCACGCTTTATGAGATGCCACACGATCTCAGATGGAGTTCTTCTGGCTTCAACGCAATTTTCAAGAGCCGCACGCTACGACGATGTCTTCAAGACCTGGATTTTGGGTTTTCTCTATTTTAACGTCAACCTTTTCAAATACAATGCTTTTGCACACGCTTTGTATTTGAGGGGGTGTTAAGGATATAAGGATATTTGTGTTTTTCCTAGTTTTTAGGGTTTAGTTGTGTCTCTTGTATTATATATTGTCCATTAGGTTGTGCAATATACGTGTGATTTATCTATTCATCCATAGATCTAACAGTTGAATCTTTGCATTACTGGCGGCCACTCCATCCTGTGTGTGAAATTGTGTGAACACAATTCAGTGCGAGCTTATTTTGATTGTTTTCGACTATTGTCAGTCTGAATAATCTTGTTGGTTTAAAGCATTAATATTTTTTGATGATGTAGTTATACCAGGGAGTAATCGCTGTGAATGTGATTGTGTCAGGTGTGGGCTGGCAGGTTTCACTCACCTCGGTCGGACCCTGTCCCTGAAGATGGATGGCACGATTGGTCGGCGACGATCTCCTACAAAACCTGGAGGTTAGGGTGAACTCAGAATGCGGAGGTGGCAGCCGGTTCGTAAGGGCACTCACGTGAAATGCAGCCTAGCAAACATGTCGGAATTCCGTGAGCGTCATGGCATCGACTACCAACTCAACGGCAAGATCAGATCAGATCAGACCGCCACGGATCACACCCAAACCCCAATGACCCAAACTTTGGAGATAATTTCTTAACGGAGGTGCCGAGAAGATTGCTTGGGTGCCGCTTGCTTCGTGAAGATTTAGTTATGGTGTAGGGTGATATTGTGCAAGGAAATGAAGGAGATTTGCAGAGTGAATAGAAGATGATGAAACGACTAAGGATATGTAAACATACGTGCTTAAACTTGGAAACTATTTTATTCACAAGCTACACCTAGAATCAAAGTCACTTTTGGCACTTTTTTTACACCATATTTACAAAAAATAGCAGTATGACAATCGTATTGCCAAAAATATCGTTTTTGCCATCAGCAGACCAGGCGGCAGCGCCCACGAGGCAACGTGTGGCGCTGTCACTGGCGGCAGGCGCCTGCCGCCTGGGGGCTTAATGGTAGGCAACCTGTCGCCCAGGGAGCAGGCGGTAGGCAAGCCTGCCACCAGGTAGGACCTGTCTAATTACCTACCTAATTTTTTTTCTATTTAGTGTTTTTTGAATTTTTAAATATATCAAATGAGCTCAAATAATTACGAAAATTTATGTACAACCTCCCAATATAGCTTTTCTTGTAGTGTAATTTTTGAGGAATTTTATCCATGGCGAATGTTGCTCAAAAATTCATACAATTGTGATACTTTTATGAGTTTTTACATATAACAAACGAGCTCCAAAAATTACAAAATTTTATATAAAGCCTCCTGATGTAGTAATAGTTATTATATAATTTTTAGGAATTTTATACGATACAAATTAACCACGTTTGTTTGGATTAACTTAACTATGAATTTAAAAATATTTCACTTTTTTTTACAATTTGATACATTAAGAATTTGTATAATGAAAAGTAATTACAGTACTACAAAAAATACATCACAGGATGCGATATGGCTCACTCTTCTGAGCCACTGCTATCTTCTCACCGCGTTTGCCTGCCCATACGTGGTTTTGTCTTCTGTCGTGCACGAGCATGTCCCGTTGAGTACGTCAGTCGGTCCGGAGGTTGCGTATCGAGTCGGAGGAGGTATGGAGACTGTTCTGTCTGCTCAGTGGGTGGTGGTAGTCCAGTAGGCTAAGGTACAGTACGCTGGGTCCGGTAAAGGTCGAAGTTGTCTAGCTGAGATGTGCCAAACTGCGAGCCGCCCGCAATAATATCATGTACAAAGGACTTCAGAAATCCCCCTTATGGTGTGAACGAGCTCTCACCCTGACCGTACGATGTGATGTGAACGAGCTCTCACCCTGACCATACGATGTGGCAGCGAAGTCGGAGGAGCTCTGCCCACCGAAGTGTCCAAAGCCTGGGTATGCCGAGAACGCTGAGCCTTGCCTTGCGTACGCTGCAAACCCTGGCGCCATGTACTGCTCTCTAGAAGTATCTGGGAGGCTTGTGTCGTCATCAGTGGACTTATTGTCAGCAATGACTCCCCTCATGTTGAATTGGAGGCTGCAAGACGAAACAATATTATTCACAACAAATATTCCGGATGTACAATGCGAATCTCATACCCTCGAATGTGCAGCGAAGATGAACAACGGGGAGTGGTAGTCTGTGCAGGTGGTGCGGATGGCAAAAGGGATACATCTCAACGATGGACTTGCGTTAGGAGAATGCCATGATGTTAGTGGAACGCAAAGTGTAATAGGAAAAATATGTAGGTTCATACATATGTTACCTCCTCGTCGGTACGGCGCACGAATGATCGGCGGCTAGTACTACGACACCATGCAGGCTCAGTACGTTGCGATGGCCGGCCGGACTCACTAAGTCGCGATGACCTGGCGGGTAAGCATGGTGCCCCCACTGGGTGGCTCATGTGCGCACTGTGATCTGAGAAACGACCACAGGTAAGGTTGTGCACTATTTTTGCCCTGTTTTAGGATGAACTTCATAGCCTTCTACACGACCGGTGGCGTCTCCGGACTACTGATGGTGGCCTCCAATGCGCTTGCGATGCGTTGTGCCCACTCCAACTGAAGTGATATATGAAACAGGTTCAGTAACGAGTAGTACGAATTTATTGAATGGAACGATCCAGACGTTCCTCGTGCGTGATGTGCTCAGGGCGATCTGGTGGAGGAATGGTCAAGCTACTGCATGACCGCGTTATGTACCACGCCACGTACTCGTCGTATGTTTAGACGTCGTACGGACGCTGCTCCATGATGACATTGACGTGTGCCCTTTCCGCCCATGCCGTCATCCATTGCTACTGCATTGGCCTCTAGTCTGTATCGTGTCGACCAGCCCTCGATTGTCTGCATTTCCAGAATCATCGACGTTACATAGTAAGACATATGAAAGTGTACACAACAGTTGGATGGAGTTTGACTCATCGGTGCACGGCATGTGGTAGGAACCTGCCATCCAGAGGAGGCACAGCCTGGTGCAAATTCAACTGTTGCATCAAGCACTGTGGCGCGTAAGCCTCCACCATGTACGAGAACACTAGATGGTGTGTCGTCGTCCATAGCTCCCCGTCCTCTAGGTAATGCAGGGACAGGCCATGCAGCGATACACGATGCACGAAATCTGCCATCCAGGTAGTCCATATAACATCGCTGTTGTGCAATGACTCGACCTCATTGTGCCACAGCAAGTAGCACCTTGATGGTTTGCCCTTCGCCCATCGCAGACGGGCAGCAGTCCACCGCATGTCCATAGTGGGCCCATCTATCGGGTCGTTAGTGAACTTGCCGAACGGGTGCACTAGCATCATGATCGCCGGACGTCCGACAGGGAAGTGCTCCCAACTCCACAGCTACAGGAGCACGTAGCAGATGGCCATATTGGGGGTACCACCAGTGGTGTGCTGGCAAGCATCACATAACCCCCCCCCCATATGTGGCACATAGAACCGCTGATCCCCAACTGTACTGAGGCATCGCCCTGAACTCTGTGTCCACCAAAGACTCTGCGAGGCCAATGAATTCAGCATTGCAAATATCGCCGTGTGTGGCTGGAAACATACTCCAACCAAAGAGCTGGATAAGGAACGCGACGAGGTGCGTCCTGACGACCTCCGGCGTTGCAACCTGCGGGCACACACTGAAATTATTAAGCCATGTGCGGGGGATGCCACGTGCACTCTCTGGGATAGGTCGACCGAACCGGTCCGCCGGCCTCTCCTTCCAGTCGGCTGGTGCAGGGGCTGGAACAAGTGCGTCACCTCTAAGAGGGAGACCCGTCAAGAATGTGATGTCCTTTAGAGTGACCGTCATCTCATCCCAACGAAAGTGGAATGTGTGTCTCGAGCCTCCATATGTCCACCAGTGCCACGAGCAGGCTGTCGTCGATGGTAAACTCATGCCTAGTGGAGACTAGCCTCGCAAAGGGTAACAAGCACGTGGCCCGTAGGGTGGGACGTAGCGCTCGTCCGTGGCCCATGATCCCTTCCTCCCCGTAGCTTTGAACAACAAAGGGCTAGCCGTGTCACCCGTCATCCATGCATGGCAGTGGTGTTTCATGTACGAGTGTTCCAAAAGCTCCGGTAGAGTCATACCTACCAATACATACGACAGATGAAATATTCGTGCAAACATTAATAATTACTTCATAATACAATTTACATTAATTATGACTAACTAGATAACAATAAATATGACTACGGGAGTAACGTCGAAAACATTCTATAAAAAATTACCTGTCTTTCGAGGGAATTAATCAGCACTGCCGCGTCCTCAATGACATATACATTGCCTTCTCCAAATATTTAGGTATGCACTATTAGTTTTGATAGTACCTTACAACAAATGGGACAGATGGAATATTACTGTGAATATTCATAATGACAGTGACATATTATAAGTCAGTGATTACATGTGTGCGTGAATACTTCACTACTTACCAATAATTTGAGTACTCATTCAAAAAAAGATGAGCCATCCATTACCGTTGTCCTTAGCACTAACTCATCACTTACCCCGAACTAATAAATTATGGGTACCATATGTACACAATAATAGTAAAAACTATGTCTAAATTACTATGACATACTTACTTTGTAATACAAACTACATTAATCATGACTAACTAAATAACACTAATTGACTACGATTGCGGGAATAATGTCAAAAGAATACGATTAAAAATTACCCGTCTTTGTAGAGAAGAAATCAACACTACCAATTTTGAGCTACACACTAGCTTCTCGAACTAATGAGCAACGATCGCAACAATGACCTTCTGCGATGAGCGACTGGGACACTGCCTTGTCGATCAAATGAGCTACGCACTCGCCAGAGGTGCATATTTATGCTCGAGTGAAAGAATCCATTATCACTACCAGCGCTTCGGGTGAGGGTGGACGACATCATAAGTATGACAAATGTGCAAACGAGGGAGCGGGCGAGGGGGACGCCACTCAAATAATGCCATTCGCGCTGCAAGAGTGGCATATACAAAGATAGTGACAATTGTGCAAACCGTATAGCCGCAAATAATATATACCACGATTGCCCGATACATGGCACTTCAAAACAAGCGTTACGATCGTTAAATTCATGGTTAAGTTAATCTGAATAAACGTAGCTAATTTAGACTATATAAAATTCCCAAAAAAATTACATAATAACTACTACTGCATCGGAAGGCTTCATATAAAATTTCATAATTTTTGGAGCTCATTTGCTGTATGTAAAAACTTAAAAAATATTGAAATTGTATGAATTTTTGAGCAATATTTACCATATAGTAGCGTTATACGATAGTGTCTTAGCTGGTGTGTCCGCAGTTTCCGGGCTGGTATGGTGAAGATCCAATGTTTTTTGTGGCTCTTTAGGCTCTGTAAGTTTACTTCCACCAAACTGCTTTGCAGAATCTCAGCCGTCAGCCCTATCATCTCATCCTGACAATTTAGGCAACGAATTCCTGTTGTTGGTATATAACATCATGAGCTAGTATTTTCTACAAGGTTGAAGGCTACAATATGTTTCATTAGTAAAGAGAAATGTACCGAACACTCACGCAACCAAATGTACCATTAATTAGTGCAACTGTGGAGCCAAGAATTGACTCACGGCTTCACGGGCTTCCATAGTTCCACGGCTGTGCGGACCTCACTGCATGCTGCTATGAGGGTGCATCAGTCGAAAGGCTTCTAGTATTACTAGGAAAAAAAGCTGGTTTTGGTGCACACTTTGACTCTCATCTCATTTGCTGCCTGCCTTGTTTTCTGCCTTCCTAGTTGCTTTTTTCTGATTCATCATTGCTCTCCTTGTTAAAAATATAGGCAATATTTTAATTCCAAGTTTTATTAGGAGACAGAAATAATAAACTAATGATGCAAAACTCACAACTAACAGCAAGCTATTCATCATACTTTAGAAATTACACAAGAAAACAATACAGTAACAAAGTCGAACGTGCGCACGAACGACTTACTTGTTATCCTGATGAAGAATAGGAAGCGCGCGAGCTTGACGCGATCGCGAAACGAATGTGTCGCAGATGCGATGAGCGATCGCGCAGATGCGCTGCCCAGAAACCTTATTGCCGCCTCCGTGCAGGTCTTCACGACAGCAAAGGTCCGGAGATACCGCTCCTCTTCTTCACGGTGCACGCCAGGAAGAAGAGTCGACGAAGTTCTTGCAGCACAATACCACAGCACAAGATCGCAGAGCATAAAGTAGAGACAGAATGGAGGTGCAAAAATTCTCTTCTTTTCTGGGCGTCTCAGGCCCTTTTAAGGCGCTGCATTACTACTCACTAGTAATCGCTGCGTTTAATCGAATTATGCACCGTAACCGCCTCATCAAATCACAAATTAAGCGAGTGCAAATTGACTAGTAATCGTGTCTCATTCAACTGTTTGAATCTCATTCAATCAGAGAGATAGTGGTGCAGAGTTTAGCAAAAACAAGTCGCAAGTCACAAGTCACGCAAAAATACACGAGTACGTGCGCGCGCGTGCGACTAGACAGAGCTATCCTCATACCATCTCTTTCCATATTCAAGGAGTGGGGAGGACTCCACCTTATAAATTGATCTTCCTCCCCCTACCTTAGCAATATGGTACTAACCATGTATGCTTTGGGATTCGCGAAAATGGACCTCGCTCATTGGGCCATTTTCTAACACTCCTTTCCTCTAAATCCACCTGTCTGGTTTTCTCCCTTGTGCAAAGTCTGTTGTTGCTGTTGCGGCCTAAGGTGCACGGGAGACGATGGGGTTGGTTGGCACGGTAGTTGATGCTGCAATAGGATGGCTGGTGCAAATTAACGATCCTCGGGAGCTTCTTCACTGGACAGATGAAAGCGTGGAGTCGTGAAGTCAGGCTTGCTGAAGATGTGGAGAAACTCAAGTTTGAAATGAGGAACATGGAGATGGTGCTTGCTGCTGCCGACGGAAGGAGGACTGACAACAATCCACTGGCCCGGTCTCTGGATGATCTCAGGGTTGTCAGTGTTGCGATACGTATCATACGATCCTATAATCCTATCGAAGGTAGATGACACGGATCACAATACAAATCAGAATCAGGTAGTATCGCAGTGGGATTGTGATCTAGCTCGTAGTATTGTTAGGATCGTGGTAAGATCACGGTAGGATCATGATTCTAACAACAAAAATATAAAGTATATAAATTTTGATATTACCTATTGTTAATTTAAGTTGCACTAGTTTCATTTGCTTTGTTTTGTTATTTACATATTGTTCTAAGGTAAAAAAAAAAGTTTTATCTTTAACATATTATATTTTTAGATTATTAGTTCATTAAAAATAATTAAATAAGTTTCAGATATAAATATTAATTTTCAATGTACTAATGACATTATATGCATTCATAATTAATCATAAATGCTACATAATAATGTTTTGCACAAAGCAAACTATTTACTTCATACAAAAGTATTGACTGAATTTTGAATAACTATAATTTTCTACAGATGCTTATTTTGTACATAATATTGACTAAATTTTTTACAACTATAATTTTCTACGGATGCTAATTTTATACAACTATATTCGCTAAATTTTTTACAATTATAAGTTTCTACGGATGCTAATTTTCTATAACTATATTGACTAAATTTTCTATGACTATTTACTTTATAGCAAAGTTGTAATATTTTTTCTACAACTATAATTTTCTACAGATCTTAATTATACACTAAACAAACTATTTACTTCATATAAACAAATATTGACTACAGTATACAAAAAAATTTACTTCACGGAAATAGCGGAACCTCTCCTTCCTCTCCCTCTCCTCTCCTCCCTTTTTCTTCCCTCTCATCTTCTTTTTTTTCTTTCTCTTCTCCCTTTTCTCTTCATGGCGCCGCCTCGGCGGATGGAAATGATCGAGGGCTCGGCCGAGTGGCCAATTTATATGCGCCTCTAGTCGTCGAACAGTTAGGCGACTGGTCCCAGTCAAATGACTGTTGGGCGACTGCAATTATGTTACCCAACTGTCCACGGACTACCTGCGTATCGCGTGGCCGTTGGGTAATAGGTTGCAGTTGTCCAACAATTGAGCAACTAGATGTTATTTCTGTAAAAAAAAATTGCAAGAGTATATTTCTATTATTTCACATAAAAGGATTATTTACAAAAAAAAATCGAAGACCCAATGCCTTTTCTTTTGGTTCTTTAGGCTCGGTTCGTCAAATTCTACGAAACTGCTTTGCAGAATCGCAGCCGGTAGCCCTATCATCCTATCCTGACAATTAAGGCAACGACACTTGGTTGTTGGTGCGTAACATCTTGGGCAGCTACATTATGTTTAATCAGTAAAGATGAGTGTACTGCACAGTCACAAACACCAACTACACCATTAATTAGTGCAACGGTAGAGCCAAGGCTTGACTCGCGGGCTTTCATAGTTGCACGGCTGTGCAGACCCCACTTATGCTAAGGGTATCTCCAATGGTTATAGCTAGCAACTAACTATAAGACTTCCACATCATCTATATAGTACACACTAAAGTTAGCATTCTAAAGAACTATCTATAAGGATAGCTATTTGATGCTTACATGCACACACAGAATTTATGGAGGCTGCCTCGTTTGGCGCTATAGACTATCTCTAGAGCTGTAGAGAGTTGTGTTCTCTTTCTTCATTTAATATCTTCCACGTAGGACAGTTGATGACATGGACTCTCTTGTAGATAGCTGCTATAGACCCATTGGAGATGCTCTTAGGGTCTGTGCGTCAGTTGAAGGGCTTCTAGTGCTACTTGGAATTTGGAAAAGTCATCTGATTTTGGTGCTGCTGTCTGCCTTGCTTTCTGCCGCCCCAGTTGCTTCCTTAAAGCAACTTCACTCTCCTAATCTCTTTTCCTCTGAATCCATTTGCTTTTGGTTTCTCCATTGTGCAAGGCCTGCTGTTGCTGCCTTAGAGCAAGGTTAATAATACAGTTTTCAGCTGACTGTATAGACACTTACAACCCACTTATCACCTTATTCATATAAGAGCAAGGCTAATAATACAGCCTTCAGCTGGCTGTATAAACACTTACAATCCACTTTTCAGCCTACTCATATAGTAGTTACAGCTAGCTGAAGGCTGTATGACCCACCACTTCCTCTTACAAAGTTTCTTGGTTCTTGTGCTTCAGCTGGCTGTAAGCTTACAGCCCACCTCTCTTCTCTCTCCTCCTCTCTCTCCTCCACCTCAGCATACAGCCAGCTTACAGCCCCTTATAATACTTGCTCTAATAGTTTACAGCCAGCTAAAGGCTGTATGATCCACCTCTTTCTCTCATAAAGTTTCTTGGTTTTTGTGCTTCAGCTGGCTGTAAACTTACAGCCCACCTCTCTTCTCTCTCCTCCTCTCTCTCCTCCACCTCAGTATATAGCCTACTAACAGTCTCTTATTATACTTGCTCTTAGGTGCACTGGGAGACGATGGGGTTGGTTGGCACGGCAGTTGATGTTGCAATAGGATGGCTGGTGCAAAGCATCCTTGGGAGCTTCTTCACTGTACAGATGGAAGCGTGGACTCGTCAAGTTGGTATTGCTGAAGATGTGGAGAAGCTCAAGTTTGAGATGAGGAAAGTGAAGATGGTGCTTGCTGCTGCGGATGGAAGGAGGATTGACAACAAGCCACTGGCCGAGTCGCTGGACGATCTAAAAGAGCTGCTTTATGACGCAGAAGATGTGATGGACGAGCTCGATTACTACCGACTCAAACAACAGATCGAAGAAGGTGCGTTGCTCACCACTGTCTTGTTGTATGTTTCTTGCTCTCTGCTCCTTTTATATTGGTGTAATTGTGAGCGCTACTTGGCCTATCGTTTACTGTGTGTCTAAGAGCAGCTGAATATCATAGGCAGTAAGGCACTACCCCTCAGTTTATCTGTTAATTGTGACTTGTCTTTACATTATCTAAATTTGTTAATTATGGGCAGTTGCAAGGTAACGCCTGCTTTTGCGTAAGTGGCTATCTTTTGCCTGTCCCCATAACAACTGGCTGTTTGCTTATGCAGGGGAAGGTTGTACTAATCCCGAGGGAAGCTATGCGCCTTCATCTTCTTTTCAACAAGTATGCAGTGCCATGAGTAGATTGATTAGTTGGGCGTCGCATGGCAGAAAAAGGAAAAGAGGGGAGGAGGAGCCAACTCATAGCACCATGCTGCCTCTTGAGATTAAACATGACATTTCTGACAGGATCAATGGAATAGTGGATCGTTTACGCATTATTGTCAATCCAGTGCAGGGGGTTCTTCAGCTAGAGACCTCACACTTCTTTGCGACGTCAAACCAGAGTCAGAGTGTGGCGTGGAAGACACGCCTGACAACTTCTGTCCCATCTGAATGCAAGGTATACGGGAGGGATGCAGAGAGGGACAGGATAATAGAGCTTTTAACAAATGGGAAATCTAGAGATCTACATGTTCTGCCAGTAGTTGGCATTGGTGGTGTTGGGAAGACGACGCTTGCCAGATTTGTATACGGTGATCAAAGAATTAAAGATAATTTTGATTTGCGTATGTGGGTTTGTGTATCTACTAACTTCGACAAAGTGAGGCTAACAATTGAGATATTAGAGCACGTATGTAAAGATAGAAAAGAGTACAAGGAAATAAGTTGTTTCAATGTACTGCAGGAGACCCTTTCGAAATGTATTAGAAACAAAAGATTTCTGCTCGTATTAGATGATATGTGGGAATACAAGGACAGGAGTGGATGGGATAAACTGTTAGCTCCATTGAAACGTAATCAAGCAACCGGCTGCATGATTTTAGCAACAACGCGAAGTACATCTGTTGCCGAAATGATAGGAACAATGGGTGAGAACAAACTCATCAAAGTGAACGGTTTGGATGAAAAAGAGTTTTGGCTGTTCTTCAAGGCATGTGCATTTGGTAATGAGAACTACGAGGGTCAACCTAGTTTGCAATCCATTGGGAAACAAATTGCTAAAGCACTAAAGGGCTGTCCACTAGCGGCACGAAGTGTTGGTGCACTTTGTACAGAAATGTTAGCTATGAGCACTGGGAGACAGTTCAGAACAAATGGAAATCTCTACAAGAAGAAGATGATGATATTTTACCTGTCCTGAAACTTAGTTATGATTATCTACCTTTCCACCTGCAGCGTTGTTTCTCCTACTGCTCTTTATTTCCTGAGGATCACCGGTTTAATGGAGAAGTTTTGGTCCGGGCTTGGATATCACAAAAATATGTGCAATGTGAAGACACTGGCAAGGGATTGGAGGAAACAGGGAGACAATATTTGAATAGTTTAGTGGATTTTGGATTTTTTCAAAGGGTTGAATCACACTATGTTATGCATGATCTAATGCATGAATTAGCGGAGCAGGTTTCATCAAATGAATGTGCTACAATAAATGGATTGCAATATAAGACAATTAAACCATGTATTCGTCATTTGTCCATCATAACCACCGGTCATGACAGAGATGAACATGCCAATTTTCCCAGTGAGAATTTTAAGAAAATACTACAGAGGATTGGACATTTGCAAAAGTTGAGGTCCTTGATGCTCTTTGGCCGAAGCAGTGTATATTTATTGAGATCCTTACCAACTTTGTGCGAGGAGGCAAAAACTTTACGATTTCTAAGAGTTTGTGCGACAGGTGCTGATGTTGGCTATATACTCAGTATTTTAAAGCCATATCATCTCCGTTATCTTGAATTTGATTGCGTCTCCACCACAAATATATTGGCATATACAGCCTACAACAACACTTCTTTCCATCAAGCTTTGACAAGATTTTATCACCTTCAAGTATTGGATGTGGGCATTTCAGGCATTCTTGCTATACCTACTGGTATGAATAATCTTGTTAATTTGCGGCATCTTGTTGCTCATGAGGAAGTGCACTGTGCCATAGGTTGTGTCAGCAACATGACGTCTCTTCAGGGACTAAGATTTAAGGTTCAAAATTCTAGCAATTTTCAGATAAGACAACTTCAATCCATGAATCAGCTTGTAACACTTGGAATTTCTCAACTTGAAAATGTGAAGACTAAAGAAGAGGCTGGTGGTGCAAACTTGATAGACAAAGAGCATCTTGAAGAGTTGTCCTTGTCATGGTCCGATAGCAGCGTGAGCCTTGAACCTACTACAGAGAGAACAAGAGATGTGCTTGAGGGCCTTGAGCCACATCAGAACATCAAAACTCTACAAATAACTGGGTACGGTGGTGCTACCTCCCAACCTGGCTTGCCAGTAATGTCTCAGTTACCTCACTACAGACACTTCGTCTGGAGAACTGCAGGGAATTGCGAAGTCTTCAATCTCTCGAAATGCTTCCACTCCTTAGGAAGCTGACATTGGAAAGGATGTGGAACTTGATGGAAGTTTCGATTCCTTCTTTGGAATGGTTGATCTTAATTGAGATACCAAATTTGGAAAAATGTTTTGGTACTTACGGGCTGGAATTGACTTCCAGTCTAAGGGTATTGATGGTCATGGATTGCCCTCAACTGAATGAGTTCACGCTTTTCCAGAGTGACACTTCTTTCCAAGATGAACAGAAGTCATGGTTTCCGTCTCTCGAGAAACTCGCCATCCGGCGTTGTCCTCATATAATGTAGTTATTTCTTCTCTTTAATTTTGCTTGTTCGATATACATTTGCAAATTGTTAGGCACTTACTTTGATAATTGATGTTGCAGCAAGTCAGAAATCCTTCCGCTGGAAGAAATGCGGGCTCTCAAGGAGTTGGAGTTAATGGACCTGCATGTTGTCAGAGTTCTGTTGGTTCCTCCTCTGGAGAAGTTTGTGTTGATTAACATGCCAAGCCTGGAAAGTTGCAGCGGGCTAACGGCTTCTCCACCTCTGCAACTTTCGCCTTCACAAGGAGAGCAACAGGAATGGGTATCTAGTCTCCGTGAACTCGTCATCCATGATTGCCCTTGCTTGATAGTGTCGCATCCTCTTCCGCCTTCTGCTCTGCTATCTGAGTTATCCATTAAGGGACTTTCCACATTTCCAACAATGACGATAGATGGAAGAATCCTCGAAATCGAATCCAGTAAGTTGAGTGTGCTGGATGGCAAGATCTTAGCATTCCATAATCTTAAGGGCATAACATCGTTGTACCTACGAAGTTGTCCAAACTCTATTTCGAGTGAAGGCTTGAGCCAGCTCATCGCTTTAGAGCGTTTGGAGATACATGACTGCCCTAATTTGCTCCAGTCACACATTGTGTCTGAGTCTGTCCAGGAAAACAGTACATCTGCAAACATCCTTGTCCTCCCATCTCTCAAACATCTCAGCATTCGGTCATGCGACATAGCAGGGAGGTGGCTAACCCAAATGCTTCCTCACTTGCAGTCCCTTGAGGAATTGGAATTAGGTGACTGTCCACAAATAAAATTCCTATTAATCAGTCAACCTACAGAAACGGAAGCAACCAGCAGTTTGGCTTCAGCAGCGACAACCTCAGCTGGAGATGAGCAGCTGTTGGAAATGCCATGTAATCTCCTCCGTTCTCTAAAGCGGTTATCTATTTCGTGCTGTCCAGATCTGGAGTTTTGTGGGGGCAAGGGAGGCTTTGGAGGGTTCTCCTCTCTTGTGGATCTGGAAATTGATGATTGCCCCAAGCTGGTCTCGTCGTTGATGATTACCACAGATGTTGGATTACACCCACCATCACTTCAAAATCTTCGGATCATGAATCTCCCAGCAAACTTGCAGTCCTGCTTCGATAAAGACATGCCCTACCTAAAAATATTAAGGCTATTTAGTAGCCCATATTTGAAGTGTTTACAGCTGCATTCCTGTACGGCCTTGGAGGAGTTGCAAATCAGGGGATGTGAACAGCTGGCTGTGTTGGAGGGCTTGCAATACCTCCACTCCCTTCGAAGCTTTAAGATTGAGATGAATCCTGAGCTGTCTGCTGCGTGGGAGCAAGAACAGGGTGGCAGTCAGATTCGACTATTTCCTCCGTCACTTAACGAACTTGGGATCGCGAATCTCACCGACGGGGTCCATTCCCGTCTTCTACCCTGCGTCCCTTTTATCACGAAATTAGAGCTACGGGATAGTCCAAAATTGACGTCTCTACAGCTGAGATACTGCACGGCACTGGAAGAGTTGGAAATTACCGGCTGCGAGTCGCTTGCTTCGATCGAGGGCATCCAGTCCATTAGAAACCTTAGGTCCTTGACAGTATTTTGCTCTCCCAGCTTACCTGCATGTCTGGAGCTTGTGTCGCACCAGCAAGGGGCCTCTGAGATCTGGTCTCGGCTGGAAACTCTTGAGATTGATGACGCCTCTGTCCTTTCCATGCCCCTCTGCAAACAGCTCACATCTCTACGAGACCTAACATTTTGGTGTAAGGGAGAGAGCATGGACATGGTGAGCCTGACAGAGGAACAGGAGAGAGCGCTCCAGCTTCTCACCTCCCTCCAAAAACTTAGGTTTTTGGAGTACCCTAATCTCTTGTCACTTCCTGCAAATCTACAAGACCTTGTCTCCTTCGAGAGTTTAGAAATCTCTGATTGTCCGAGCATCACAAGACTGCCAGAGATGGGACTCCCACCTTCGCTCAAGTACCTTCGGGTATTCCGTTGCAGCGAGGAGCTACGTATGCAATGCAGAATGGCAGCAACGGAGAAGCTACATGTCATGATTATTGATTGACTAAAGTGTGAATTAATCACAGGAGGTTACTTCTAAGGTACACTTTTGTCTTCAGAATTAATAAATCGATACACTCACCCTCCATTCCTCTTGCTTAAAATAGATGATCTTTCTGCAGGCGTACTGCAGGAACTCGAGTCACTAGATGCTGTACATATTAGTCCGCTGCCTTGACTGCACTCACCGTCTTCAGCCCACTGTGCAAGTGTTCTTGTATCATGTTTGCATGATTGGTGCAGGAGCACTAGTAAAAAGCGACGAATGTATTGTTCAGAGGCATATATGACCTTCCCCCCTCATTCTCGTGCGTCCTCTCCTTTATCGGCGGTTGACAGTAAGCCTTGTCATGGTCTGCTTGTCTTATTTTTTGCAACTACCTCTGTTCAGTGGTTTACTTATTGGTGACATTTTCCCCTTCTTCAGGATGTACGGATTAAGTAATTGAAACAAAGGATTCGAGCCATCTTTCGCTACTTAATTCAACACCCGTCTGCTGTTTGTTTATGTGGTGTCATTAATCATCTACTGTGTTTATTCTGATCATTTATATTAACTAGAGAAACTAGATACTATTTGCTGACAATTTTCAACTAGTTGCATTGCTCTATCCTTGCTCCTACTTTTTTGGTTGCAGTTGGTTGTTATGTGTGCCATACGTGGCTTGAAAATTTATTCACCTGTCTCTTGATGTGGTTACTCTGTGAAAGGATGTTCCTGAATGTCAGAATGTGAGTTATAATATATCCGTTGCTTACATGGCATTACTTATCCTTCAGTTGCTGAAGCTTTGCTGTCCCACAATACCGATCTTCTTTTGTTCATTCATTCACTCATTCACGCGGTAGGGGTAGATATCGAGTAAGTCCTCATCTTATCAAGTTTTTTTCTTCTAAAATTGGTATAGTTTAATTTAATATCATTTTATATATAGTTTGAAAGTATTTTTACAAACAAATTAGCGAACCGAGCCGAGCTAAAACAAAATCCAAATTTATTTGAAATCAACTCATTTCGATGTTTAACTAATTAATAAGTATAATTAAATCAATTTAGAACCGAGCAAATGAATCCCACTAAGGAAGTTTTTTTCACTCCTACACGACACGGTGGTGTTTGGTTTGGAACCGTAATCGCAATTGGCTTTGAAATACAAAGGTAATGTAATTGTACTGTATCCAAATTTATGTTGCAGCTTCAACTTCATGGAGATGTTTGATCTGCCATTACAACCACAGCTAAGGAATCACTTTATTCATATCGAACAAGATGACAAGGAGGTTGGTGCAGTCCTTGAGTAACAAGGATGGCAGTAATATAGTAAACTTCTGAAAAAAAACATGGGGCGACAATATAAATTACAGTGGAATGGCCAGCAAACTATTATGCAAGTGTAATGTAAATCAGTGTTCATCACACATAGACCATCTTGTCCTGTAAAGATGGTCGTAGCTCGTTTCTGCTTAACACATATAACCCTATCTAATGCTTAACAGTATACATACCGACTCCCACACTTAAATGTTTTAACCATATAAGTTTATTCAGGGCACACCACGAGTCACACTAACACATGCCTCATGCTAAGGAAAAGCAAGGATAGTTTGCTCCTACGCTGCCTTCCTCGAGCAATCAGTGGAATGGCCAGCAAACTCGCAGCGTACCAACTCCTTAAGAGGATTATAATTTTTAGGGCAGCTGCTGATCTGTTTACAGGCGGGAGATGAGCAGCGGGACAGAGACGGTGGCATTTTGCTCCCCCATTGCAGGGTGGCACATCTCCAGCATGTCCAGCTCCCTGTACCTCTCCAGAACCCGCATCCGGCACTCCTCGGCTGCCATCAGGCCAGTGGAGAAGGCGCCATGCACAGTGCCGGTGTATTTGACGCTTGTGGCCTCCCCTGCAAAGAATAGGTTGTCGATGGGGATGCGCAACTTCTCATACAGGTCGCGAGGCTTGCCCACACCATCAAAGGTGTAGGAACCAAGTGTGTTCTCGTCCGTGCCCCAGTGTGACACAAGGTAATGAATCTGCGATTAGATTTGGGCAACATGATTGTAAGAATTGGCATAGCAGGATTCTTGGTAATTATATTGAGATCTGTGTCAAAATACTAACCGGCTCAGCTGCATTGGGAAGGATCTTCTTCAACTGGAAGAAGGCAAATAGTGCTGCGCCCTCATCTGACATCTTTTCAATGTCACAAGCAAGCCGGCCTGCAGGCATGTAGACAAGCACGGGGTGGCCTGTTGCCTTGTGAAGGTTAAGGAAATAGCTGCAGCCATACGTAGTGGATGAAACAACTCCAAGGAACTCCACATTAGGCCAGAAAACCTCGCTGAAGTGGAGAACAATTTTGTTCTCCACTCCAACTGATAGTTCTCTTACTGCTTCCTCCTTCCACTCTGGCAACCTCGGCTCAAATTTAATGGTGTTTGCCTTCAGAACACCCAAGGGAACAGCAACGACTGCAGCATCCGCAACAAATGTTTTACCACTGCTTACAGTAACCTCCACCCTATTCCTGTGGCGAACAATTTCAACAACCCTAAAGAAAAGAACTTGGATCAGTACTAAGGAATGGCAGAAGGAACCATGCTTGTTGCTTCACAAGTGAAAGGAAAAAAAATAAATGCATACCTCTGACCAAGGCGAATATCTAGGCCTTTTGCCAGAGTATTTATAACCGGACGATATCCACGAACCATGAGGCCATGGCCACCAGGAAGCAGCACCTCCTGCACTCGGTAACACAGAATACAATCATACATAAGGCATAGCAATCAAACAATTGCCTGTGTACATCATGAGCAAGACATTAGTCATAGTAGTTAGTAATGAGGGGGGGAAAATCATACCTGGTCCCACCCCTGAAGTGAGATTGCATCTGCGTCAGTAGCAAACCAACCCTCCATGCGGCACAAATACCACTGAAGAACATCATGAGCAATCCCTTCTTGCCTGTCGTCGACATGACAGGTCAGATAAAATGACCAATATGTTTAGGATAACGAAAATCTATGCACAAAACGCAGAAATTGGATGGTACAAACCTCAAGTGTGGATTTCTCTCCATAACAATTGCAATAGCCTTCGCAATGGAAATATCTTCATTGGTTTCTTTCCTCAATTTGCCAGTCTGTGCACATATAAATGTTTGGGCAAATCAAACAAGTAAATTATTACCTAAAATCAATAAGCACCAAAAATTGAGAGAAGGGAATACCTCTTCCAATATAGCCTCAAACACCTTCCCTATCTTTTCTACCATTTCTGGTGGAACTTGACGTCCCTTAGTGTCATAGAGCGCATAACTGAAAGGCAATAGAACATGTTAGATGGAGCATTATTGGGTTCATCATCTCTCAGCATACAGAACCTAGCTGTGAAGTTTTACCTCTCCAGATCATGATCAAACAGCACGGAGTCATCTCCACTTGTGCGGTACAGTGGAAGTCCAAGCCTTCCAATGATTGGTGCCAGGGGATTTTCTTCACAAACACCATGAAGCCTGATGCACACAGAAATTGGAAATAAGGTTCAATAGTGCTTTCAGATAAATTGTTGATCACGTTTAAATAATACTGTAAAAGTAGTCCAAAGAAGAGAACAGAACTCACCAAGATGCCCCCAGATCGACAGGAAACCCAAAAGAGTAGTCAGTGTGAACTCTACCACCTATCCTATCACGGGATTCCAGAAGAACAACCTGGAAAGGAATGGCATTAGCATAACCCATGAGATGAGAAATTTACAACAGTTGAAATGCATCATAAGGCATCATATCATTACAGCTGCAACACCAAAACCAGATCATAAACCACATTACACAACACCTGGAATGACGCGTTTCTGAGTGCATTTGCTGCAGCAAGGCCTGCAAACCCACCACCGATAACAATAGCAGAAGGTGTGTGAGATTCTCTCCTAACATTCTCACCATATGAGCCTGAAATAAAGAAAAACAAAATATACTGCCTCAAAATTGGAGTGACGGAGGGAACTAAAAATTTAAAAATAAAAATGTGTTCGATAGTATGTGTTTTTTTTTTCCTTCTTTTTGTCATCATGCCATGTAGAATACTAACTCATAAAGTACCAACTTTCGGGCACATCTACCAGAAGAAAAGGAAGATACATAACATCTGTTTTTCATAACTATATCCATACAGGGAGCTTACTGAAACTTTCAGGTGTCTTATGATGATTGGATGAGATAAACAAAAGCCCTGGTCAAGTTTAATCTTCTGAAGAATTTGATGCAATTGGGTGGATGCTTGTATGTTGTGATAGGTTAACTGGTGTTCATGTGTATGAAGGTTTACGGTCTTAAGACTGATATAGTTTGCTTCAATGTGGAAAAAAGGGGTTTTCTACCTCCAAATAATAAAAGACCAGTTCATACAGAAATAACATAAAGAAGCCTACCAAGTAGTGAAATAGCCGATATCGCCTGTTCTTCTCACATCAACCCTCCTCTACCCCCTCCACCGTGGAGGGTTAGTAGTGAGGCATGTTCCCCTGTCTCAGAACAATGATGGTGAGGTAAGACAGGACAATTTAAGAGTTTTGCTGATTCCCCCCAACAACTAAGTCCAGTGTGGACCGAAACTCTCGATGTAATGTTCTTAAGTCCCTACAACATTTTCATTGGACAGGCACACTGCAGATTCTCCATTAAAACACGGCACCTAATGATCTCAAAGGCCTGAGTATTGGCAAGGACCCAAGACAATTAGTATACTGCTCTAGCTATGTTTGGACACGACGCACATTCCGACTAATGGGCAATAGGCACACGTCTTGTGGCTATTGTTTATCTTGGTATTAGTTGGTAGGATGGTATACATAGCTTTAGCAAGACACCTCTGCAGGATATGCTGATATGCTTCAGGACACTAAAAAAGCAGCCAAACTTCAATAAAAAAAAACATAATGTTCACTCTCAGGTAATGACAATAGGCGCACTAAAACGCACTGAGACCCAAAAGTAAAGGTCCCCATATATGTGACAACGACAAGCGCAAAATAAAAAAAGCAATTGCATAAATATATGCAAATTGTAGGATTGGAAGATAGTGAACACATAGACAACTAGATCCACTGGCGAATATTCTGATATAATAATCTGCCTCCTACGTGCGTTACAATAATATGGATCACACATGCATGGAGTGACGACACAGCACTAAACAAAAACATCATAATAGACGTGATGCACTTTTGGTAATCAGATTTCAAGACAATCAATATATGATATATTTTAAATTTCAAGCACTATTATAAGTTGTTAAATATCCGTTCTATCAGGTATCTGTGTAATAACGATAGGAAGCCTGTGAGAGCAGTTTACTCTTCCTAGCTCTTCTCAGTTCAGTACTAAAAAAAGCTCAGGAGTCCACAACTACACATGGATTTGTTCTTGCCATCAGCCAATAGGTCAAATCCTAGAAGCTTCCAAGTGGTCGGCTCCCTTTGCGTGAGGTGTAGGTACAACAAGTGTAAACAGCTAGTATTTCGTGAGTTTTTTCCTTCCTACCACCGACAAAAGGAAAATGGGAATTGGATTATTGGAGCATGATGGTTGAGGCATCTTTCATCCGCGGCCCACGCGGCACCTCCCAACAACCATAAGCTACTCGAGTATTTGGCTTAACAAAAAGCAAGGTCGACCTCCTAGATGATGGAAAATTTCGATTTTTGCACTAAGATTGCCTTACGAAAGAACATAAGCTCCCCAAAATAATATTGACCTAATCAGCAGTCTGATACTAGCAAAGGTTAGATACTGTAAGAGAATGGAGCTCAATATAATCTCAAAGAAGCAACCACGGCTAATGTCCGCGAATCAAAAATTGGGGTTTGCACCTGAATCCCTTTAAACCCATTTGTATGATGTGCATTAGTATCAGGAATCTTTTGCTTTACAAAAAAAATGTTCCTTCAAAATTCGATATTCCCAACTAAATTCTACATGAACACCACACAAAAGCCTGAAAGCTCGTACCAAAAACAAAACTTAATCGGAAATATGAAAATCCCATCGAAACGCTAGATGAGAAAAATCTGCCGAGAAGAACCAAGAACTTACTGTTGTTCGCCATTTGTACTGCTCTGTTCTTCTCCTTGACTATTACTACTGGAATTAGAATTGGACTGATTTAACAGCAACTGGGGGGAGAAATGCAGCAAGAAGATGAGGAGGCAGGCGACGTAGTGGTTCGAGTTCGAGTTTAGTCCCAGGTTCACGAAACAGTTCATGCAGCCGTGCAGCCAAATCGCCGCAACCCCTAGGAATTCACGGTCCCCGCTCTCGCGATCTCACACCAGCGCCCAGAGTTCTCGCGCTCCCATGAACGTTTCAGGCGATCCGATTGAAGTTTGGACCAACTCCCACGAGGTAGCACTGCAAAATCAGAGAAATCTAACTATTTATTCGTAAAAAAAAATAATCTTTCGGTTTCTATCAGACAAAAAAACGCGTTTCAGCACGCGAAACCCGACTCAAAATCGAAAGGTTTCGGCGATTTGGGAGGGGAAAGATTAAGATGCTTGCTCCTTCGCAGCAATCTGGCCAAAGCTAGACCAAAACGGCCACGGAATCCAGGAAACCCGCTCCGAACCCCGCACCAGAAGCCACCAAATCGAGCGTGGTGAATGGTGATCGAGCAAAATTTTGGCACCTAGGGAGAAACGAACAAAAAAAAGTTCGTCCTTTTCCCCTCCCAAACCAGGCCAAAATCGTACGCAGAGTCGCGAACTCCTCCGAAAAACCGCGAAACCCACCTCGAAATCTCGCTTCGGGACGGACGATCGGAGCGTTTAGCGGCAGGAGAGGGGATTTTTGGGATTTGGAGAGGGGATTTTAGTCGGAGACGGCGGAGTACTTTTGCTTCCTGTCGTTTGGGGAACTTTTCGGGATTGGGATTGTGTGTTGCTGTTGTTGCGCTGGGGGTGGCATTTTATAGCTTCCATTTCGGAGGGGTGACCCAACCCACCAAACGTGACCAGCTGTGCACGTTTGATCGTATCTGGACGGGCCAGATCCATGCGGAGAAGCCCAGGCGTGTGGATGGCCATGCGAGGCGATATTTTCCGAAAGAAATCCGTAGGCCCCGACTCATCACGCTGTTTAATATTTCGTCTGTGATAGTCAGTACCGTTTAGAAGTCGTCTCCATAAAACCGGTGCAAATCATATCACAGGGCCGGTGTTCTCAGCGACGTGGCTGCACCTCCGCGACGTCGCGCCAGCGCCAAGCAAGACCTCGCCAGCGTCGATGCGGAGGACGGCGAGGGCAGCCTTCCGCCTCTTTTTCGCGCTCCAAGAGAAGATACTACTCTACAACCAAAAAGCGGTTTCTAAGAAGACTCTGTAAAAACTGGTGTATTCAATTCAGCTTCCAAATTCTAAAAAGCTAGAAATCGAAAGCCGACACGGGTTGAAACGGTCGCTTAAGTGGTATCGATTGGTAGCCAATTTTCGCAAGATATGATCCTTAGATGTGACCATACAATCCTCCTTTTGCCATATAAACCCCTTTAATTTGTAACGTGAGGAGGATTGCATGTTGCATGTTGATACGAAGAGTTTGCCCAGCTGTGAGTAGCGTTTCTATACTCTCCCCAAAAAAAAAAAGATTGCATAAATTTCAAATCTTTTTGACATTAAAGGTCTGGTTGAATTTCTAATCACATTAAAGGTCTGATTGATCTCAAAAGAGAAAAAATAAAAGGTATGATTTTAAACCAAATGCTACTTCGGTAATAACAATGCTGCTTTAGGAGTCGTGCAAGTCGGTTTTTAGAAATAGCACAGAAACACTACTCAAAATAACCAAAATGCGCTCCACATTCAAATTATCTCCAAATAAGTCGGGGTGAATATGATCCAACAGCTTTACCTAGAGGGTGCACTTGAGCACCAAAGCGAGGAGTCCACCCAATACACACATATTTGGCACATGGCTATTATCGGCTTTGCATTTGCCTCTCTTTCTTTATTTGCCATGAGGATTTCATTGATAGAACCACGCACTAAAAAGAAATGGTTTCTTTTCTTGACCTGGTATTAGGACCGTAAGTTTTTAAGCAACCTAGTTAATTAATCCCTAATTACACCCGTTTTTCATATGGAGAGCTAGCACATTATCTAACACGCGACACATTTTTTAAAACAAAAAAGAACTGGTTACGGAAAAGGTGCAAGAAATAGAGTAGTTTGACGTATGTAAGAAACATTTTCTTTATTTTTGACATACAAACAGATAAGGATGCTCCAAATCTGCATGTTTGAGAGAGAAAAACTAGCATTAGTACAACCCATATGCATCATAGCATTTCGTTTTTCTGCTGCAGTAAGGAGGTCCTTTTCGTACGCTTACCGAACGCGATAGCATTCCGTGTAGGCCTGCTTACGACGCCGCGCGCGTTATGAACACGTCCATTAACGTCGTGCTCGTTTACTGGGCGCGCGACAAACGCGCAGTCGGTCCAAACCGACCGAGAGAGACGCGCGCGTGATGGTATCACTCTCTCAGCCATCCCAGCTAGGGATGAAAACGGAACGGAAATATCCTGTACCGAACATCGTTTTCTACATTTGACCCGATCGAATTCGTATTTTCGGACAAATTCGAATTCGGTTCGAAATACGGAATACCAAATTCGAAAACGGAGCGGAAACGGTTTAGACGTTTTCCGACCGTTTTCTACTTTTCTACATTTTATTCGGAATATACCGTATTGTAAATACGGTTTAAACCGAATTTGGCCCACTAGAAGTCCCATTAGCTATTTAGATTAGAGCCCAATTCACACAGCCCAATTCACCAAAATTTCCCATCTCCTTCTAAAGCGCTGCCGCGCTTTGAGAGATCGAGCGCTTCTTCTCCTTCGCCCCTTTGCTTCTCCTCGTCCCTTCTCCTCCACGTCCGGCCACGGCGAGCGCCAGTCGCCTCATTGCTCCCACCGCACTCCATCGCCACGCCTTCTCTCGCTGCTCCAAATCCTTGGCCGCCTCCACTCTCCACCGCCGCCCTTCCTTCTTCGCGACGCCGCCGCCTCAACCGTCGCGCGCCATCTTCCCGCCTCCGCGCCACCTCTTCTTTACCGCGCCACCTCTTCCGCCTGCGCCACCGCGCCGCCGCCTCTCGCCTTCCCTTGCCTTCCCTTGCTTCTAACCCTAGCCCCATTTGCTCTCTCCTCTCTCTCGCTCCGACCACCCTTCTCCACCTATCTCGGCCGCCGCTCCTCCATCCTCGGATCCACCGCGCCACCCTCTTCTCCATCCGCACCGCCACCTCTCTCCTGCTCTCCCTCCGTCGCGCCTCCTCTTCGCCGCGTGCCATCCCGCGGCCGCTCGCGTCCCACCCGGCGACTCCGCCGCCCACTGGGCCGCCAGCCCAGCAGCTAGGGCCTAGGCGCGGCCGCCCCACCGCTGCGTCGGACCTCGCGCGCGCTTGAGCAGCTAGGGCGAGCAGCTCTCATTTCTTAGCATTGGTACTTTTGGTGTACCATAGGTGTATTTTCTTATAACTTTGCTTCTTTTTTGTTGAGTGATGTTCAGTTGATGAAAGAGTTTTCGCTGTTGTCATGTAAAACAGAGTACTATTTATAATGTTTGGAGGGATACCTTGAACATTCGAGATGCTGTTAATATGAGAAGAATCATGGTGCAACACCTACAGCAAGAGTTGAAGCTCTATGGCATTTTGAAAGAGCAGGTAGGTCCATGTTCATGCATCAGTTGTTTAGGTTTTGTAATCTACCAAGTATATTGCAAAATTCATGTTATTTCCCTGAATGTAATTCCAATTTGCGCCAATTTGGCACGAACTTACTACGATGTTCTTGCATCAACTGAAGCATATTCATGAAATTAAATATAAAAAACTTGCTTCTAGGTATTTCTTTTACAAAGAAAATGTTATTCGAAAAACTAAGACCTGATTACATGGTAATATGACTCGTCTAATGCGATAGTGTATACAGGGACATTGTTCTCATATAGCACTTTTTTTCATAAGAGGGTGATATGAAACCTGAAATATAGGAGTACGCAAGAATGCATGTAATGACCATACTGCAGGAATTATGACTGTCAAATCTATGCATCACCGCACTTCTACTTTGTTACACAAATATTATTTTTGTGATTCTGGCTAATGGTATTTGACTATTATATTAACAGGCTGATGCAGTTTCACTTAAGAATGCTGTAAGCTCAGCTGTTGATGTCATGCAAGGTTTGGGTTCATCAGTTCGCTACATGCTTCGAAAGGTCAGATAACAGCATGTATATGGCATAAGATTATACTTTTCACTTTTATTTGTCTCCCTGCTAAAATCAAGCCCTTAAACATAGGAAACTTTTTTACTTAGCTCATTATTTGGTACACACTCAGCATAGGAATTACATAAAAAGAATGCTTCAAAATATAAGAAAAGTTGTTCCCTGACAATAAGTGATGTTGCGCATGTTGACATTTTTTCTGGGAATTTAACAAATTGTCATTCCTCAGCTGTCGTTTGAAATACTTGCGCATAATGAAGTCATTTAGGCCTACAACAATTTGAGGGTCCATTTTGGCCCCTGATCTCTGAGGATGGGTACAAAAGAACTTTCCATTTAAAAAAAAAAAGAATCACCAAATCTGTTAAATCTTGAGTCACTGACAGAACTGGACCCCACCAATAATTTGGGTCCACATGTCAGTGACTTGATCATGCACTTGGTAATTGTTATGTACTTGGTCACTTGTTAATTGTTATGCACTTGGTCCTACAGGTCGGTATTCCGTATTGAATTTTCGTATACCGACTGTGTTCGACATAATTCCGTTCGAATTGGTTCGTTTTCGAAATTCTCGATATTCCAAAAGTTCGTGTTCGTTTTCGTGTCCGACTTTACCGCTTTCGCTTTCGTTTTCGTATTCAAATGTAGAAGTAGAAAACGGTTGAGGAGTTTTCCGACCGTTTTCATCCCTAATCCCAGCGTCCCTTCTAGCAACTCGACACCAATTCACCACCACAAATGATCGCATCATACACATCCACTCTGTCTCTCTACATGCATAGGAGCACGAGGGAACTGTGCACCAAAAATCTCTTTCTGTTATCTCGTTTTCTAGGGGAGCATGCATGTCGAATCCGTTTATATATAACTAGGCCTGGATATCGAGCTGGCTCGGCTCGACTCGGCTCGGTCTGACTCGGTAGGATAACGAGCTGGCTCGTTATAACTAACGAGTTAAAAAACCAGCTCGGCTCGGCTCGATAAAAAGCTCGAGTTAGCACGTTTGGCTCGTGAGCCAGGGCCAAAAAATATCTCCATCATATATTCATCCATAGAAGTTTGGCTCGTTTGGCTCGTTTGGGTACAATAGAGTACAAATTTACACATGCATGGCTGTTTGGGTACAATAGAGTACAAATTTACATATTAACACATGCAATAGAGTACAAATTAGGTCCATGGAAGCAGCATATGCATATCTAAATTCCTAGAAGCATGGCTCGTTTGGCTCGTGAGCGGCTCGCGAGCTGACTCGAGTTGGCTCGTTATAGCTAACGAGCTAAAATCTTGGCTCGGCTCGGCTCATTATCCTAACGAGCCGAGCCGAGCCGAGCCAAGCCAGCCACGAGCCGAGCGAGCTAACGAGCTTCGAGTTTTTCGTCCAGCCCTATATATAACACATACGAATATGCTATTCCACACATGTATGTCGTATTATTTGCAGTCAGATATATATAATATCGTCCCTAAATATGTTGTGATGCTATGTATAATGCAAAGCTTAACGAAGACTCGATCGATCGATCCATTTATGGGATGTATTGTCCTGGGGGAAACATTTACTTGATGAATGGATCATATAAGTGTATCCGTGTATCGTACTGTTCGTAGGAAAAATATCTGGCTACATCAGAAAGCTATCGTACAACGGATGAACACGCAGTTATTTGGGGGTCCCGTCATTTTCTAGAGGCTATTCAGCAAATTCGTCTCCTTCCAAAAACAAGGACAAGCTACAGGCTTCACGTGTTGGCGCTTTTCGGAATAGTTAAACGAGGCAATCAGAGTGATACAGAAAGAGCAATGAACTGCTACTGACAGGCCACCTGTCTCTCTAGAGCAATGAATCCATAATATCAATGGCATGTCCTTTTTTTACCGTGGCCCATGATTTTTTATTTTGTTTTTAAGACGCTAATACAGGTAATACACTGTCTTAATGGGTTTAAAAAGTTGTTCAGAGAACGGCTTCGAGAAACTGTGTTAGAAAAGCTGTCCTATTTATTTTAATTTTGAGAGAAATCAAAGCTAAATGAACAAAAAAACCGGTCAATATGTAACAAATTAAGGAAGTCGTAGTTAATCATACCGTGCTGGTTATGTACGTGTTTTTTAACCTTAGGGAACTGATCCTACCTAGAGAAATGAGCTTGTCACGTGAGAGAAGAAGTTGCCAAGTATGGAAAAAAGAAAACGCTAGCATGGGCATGTGGTGAGTTAGCAGATGGAACAAAACCATGCCTGTGCTTGTTGCGAACAAAGTGGCAGCTTATTCCTAGCGGTTTTAGTTTGTGGCTTATATTTTTCTTTAAATAAATATTTTTTCGTTTTATTTTAAATGAGTTTATCGAGACGATTTTTTAAACGGTTTATTGATTTATCGGTTTTTAATTTATTCATATAAACATTTATACTTTAATCAAAATCCATCGATCATAACCATAAATTATTAATTATTAGCCGCAATGGAAAACAACGTCACCCGAGAACTTCAAATCCTGTCCATGCATGGCTTTGTGATGAGCTACTAGCTAGGAATCTCACTTTGCGTGCGTTGCGTCGCACATCATGGTAAAAAAATGGGTACTGCTGGTACCAAGCAGCGTGCTGGTGTACCGTGTACGGTCCGAACGTCTACCATGCTGATCCAACGATCCGAAGTTCCGAACATCTTCGACGCTGATCGACTGGTCCGACCGTTTTCTCTTCACGATCAACGACTATGGGCGCCGGTGGCTAGCGACACAGCAGTCGAGTGATGCAGGCATGCGCGCTAGAGTGACCGGAGGAGGCAGCCAGGGAGAGCAGCGGAGCACTGACTAGACCAATCCACGGCTGAAGGAAGCAGCAGGAGCAGGGCGGAGCAAGATGCCGAACAGGCAAAGCACAGGGGCGTCAGTGCTGTGGCAGGAGCGGCATCGGCTGCGCCGACCTGGAGTGAGGCACGGCGGCGACCAAGACCAAAGGAGTGCGCTGCCGGTGGAGGCAGCAGGCATTAGAGCAACTTCAGTAGAGCCCCTATTTGACCCCTCAAACCTCATATTTAAAGGCTTGAGGTAAAAATAGAGGTCCAGCAGGGCCTCTACTAGAGCCCTCAAATTTGAGGAGCCCCTCAAATCCCCCCTTCAGCCCTCATTCCTGGGGCCCCTACTCTGCTCTCATTTTCCGTTTCTTCCGTGGTGAAAAATCCTCCGCCTCCCCCTCCTTCCCACTCCATGATCCGCCTCCCGCCTCCTCCGCCTCCCACGCCTCCCGCTGCCTCCTCGCCTCCTCCTCTACTTCCCGCCCCGCCTCCTCGCCTCCTCCCTCCTCCTCCTCCTCCTCCCCCGCCCGCCTCCCTCGCGACGCCTCGCCGCGCCTCCTCATCGCGCCTCCCGCGGCCTCCTCTTCCCCGCGCCTCCTCGCCAGCGCCTCCCCGCGGCCTCCTCCGCTTCCCCGCCTCCTCCTCCGCCTCCCACCTCGCCTCCTCCTCCTCCTCCCGCCCGCCGCCCGCCTCCTCGCTGACGCCTCCGCGCCTCCCGCCGCCTCCTCCGCCTCCCACGCCTCCTCCTCCGCTTCCCGCCCGCCTCGCCCGGCGCCTCCTCGCCTCCGCCTCCTCCTCGCTTCCGCCCGCCTCCTCTCGCGCGCCTCGCGCCGCCTCCTCGCCGACGCCTCGCCGCCTCCTCTGCTTCCCGCCTCGCCCGTCACCTCGCTGTCGCTCCCCGCCATCGCTGCCGCCGACGCCTCAGCCATCGCCGTCGCCGCTCACCTCGCCGTCGCTGCCGCCACCAAAATCCCCTACGCCTTCACGATCGGGATTTGTCGAGTGGGTCCCATGTGTCGTGTGTGGTGGAATAGATTTGATGGCTTAGATTTGAGGGGTGCTGTTGGAGTAGAAGCAAAAAAATTGGACCCTCAAAAGTAGGGGGAGCTCTCAAATGAAAAGTAGGGGCCCTGTTTTGAGTAGTTCTGCTGGAGTTGCTCTTACGCAGCATGGCCGGTCGTGCGGTCCGAAGTAGTGGCGGAGCTAGAGCAAAACGGAAGGGGTGCAACGGGTCGCGCGTGAGAGCATAGGACGGTGGGAGAATAGGCTGGACAGGGTGAGTGAGGGTATTTGTTGGGCTAGGGATACATCATATTGGACCAAGGGGGTGGATAAAGGGTGAATGTTTACTAGTAATAACTAAAAAAAAATTTTGGACCCGGGTTCCTGGGAACTCCCTCCCCTCCATTGGGCTCCGCCCCTGGTCCGAAGGTAGGGTCTGACGGACGACGGACGAAGTTGGCGCGAGTGATCGGGAGAAGAAGAGCTAGCTGTTGGTGGTAGAAAAGAAAAGAAGGAAGAAGCGGTGGAGAGCTGCTACAGTGATTTCACTACGTGTTAGCACCTTATTTGCTTGTAACTGCTATACAATAAAATTTATCAGTGGGAGCTAGTTGTCCGCTTTGTCCGTGGCGACCGATGGTATTTATCTATATTTTTTAATGGCAGAAGATGATAAAAATGTTAACATATATAATGTAAACGGTTTTAGATTTAAAAAACTGTTTGAAAAATTAGCATGAAAAAAATAGTCTAGTTCGTTTTAACAAAAAAAAACTAAAAGAACATTGTCTCAGAGAGTGGGCCGTGTCCATAGACAGTACCAAAGTCATATCAGTACATGTAAGGCCAGCTAGGCATCCCGAACGACGATCCTTATCTGCAAGTCTAGAAGGGACTAGTCCGCTCCTGCGGGAGTTGATTTGAGGGGGTGATCGGTTCGGCTGAAAAGCTTGTGGTTTATGGTGAAAATCATCAAATTGGTGAAAAAATCTTATAAGCGATAGAGGCTTATTTAGCATAATTAAATTTAAAAAATTTAAAAATATAAAAAATATGTTAGCCCATTACGTATAATACAAACAAATACGGGAAAAAAGAACCGGCAAAAAAGCTCAGCAAAAAGCCAAAAATTCAGAAAAAGACGAAACTTATGAATAGTACCAAATAAACCCACAGCACTGTTCATCAGCCAAGTTGATCGCGCCCTGAATCACCTGTATAATCGAGGATCAAACGGCTTATCTGGAAGCCCGCCTGAGCGTATCCGTCCTGATTCGTATTTGGAGAAAAACATAGTATATATACGACATGGCAAAGTCTTCACACCCTCCCTCTCGTCTAGATATGAGAGGGTCGCGTGCACGGAGGCTAGCTGGTGGTGAGCCCGACAACGTTAATCGTGTACGCGCGCCCCCACGCAGCGGTCACGAAGCACGCACGCAGTTGGGTGCTTGGCATGCGCTCCAAGCTCCAGGGAAGCTGCGCGAGGCAGCCAAGACTTGGAAGAGTCCGTCACGGTGGCGCACATCGCACGCACACATCTTGCAGACGAAGGTACACAAAGGCTCGGAAAAAAGAGTTGCGTGTGAGTCGTGGCCGTTGCTCCACCGCACGATCGATCCGTGATTCAGCTTGGTTTGTACCTTCTCAGCCGCGCTGGACGGCAGAACGGGAAGCCGACTCGATCGCAAATCGTACATCACATGTGCCACTGTAGTGGCTACTGCTACATCCTCCTCGCGTAGCTCGTGCTGCATTACTACGACTCCATGGCTGTAAGCGCAGATGGCAAAGATACCAGGCAAAACTAGTACTGTACGTGTCTTGTCTGGTATGGAGTACGAACATCATGTGCAGACATGGGCGGAGCCACACCCTAGGCAAGGTAGGTTTCAGTTTAGGGTGTGAAAAAATATCTAGTGTACAGTTTGAATAAATTTAGTTCAGTCTGAGTAATATTTTTATGATCCAGTTTAGATAGGCTAAATTATTCCACTACTAATCACACGACGTAACTAAATTCTGGCTCCGCCACTATCAACAAGGGTACGAGGCTCCCATGTACGTATTAGTACCATGGGCAACCCCTATGATCATTCAATTCACTCAAGAACTTGTGCGCGTGTGACCGCGTGCTGCATTTCATGTGACATGAACAACGTTGCAGTGGCAAAGTTTTTTTAGGGCCAAAAGGGTAATCGGCCCTCTGTATTTTCCTCTAAGCTCCGCCACTAAAACGTTAGGTTATATTTTAGTAGAACATCGTCATGATTTTAGAGGGGAAGGTTAGTGGGGTACGTGAGTCATGACCAGGCCAATAGATCAAACGCATGTTGGAATCCAACTCATAGCCAAATGGAGCCAAAGATTGAAACATACTTGTGGTACATAGCTGCTGCTTATCCACAACATACGGTAAGGGGACCCTCAATAGGCGTTGCATCCGTGCAGCTGTGCAAATATGACCACTTTGTAAAGTTATTGACCAAAGATTAAGAAAAACGCGCTTGTACTCGCGAGAAACGAGCGCCTTACGAGACACATGGCTAAATCACAAAGGTTGCTTTCTCGGACCGGAAAAAAGGCTCTGGAATCATCTAACAAACACGCTAAAAGAGCATGACCTCTTTTTTCTATAAGATTGTTAGTAAACTGCAGTAAAGTCAAAAATGGCAGAAAAGGTGCAACCAAATGACAAAAACGACAAACAAAAGTTTGATCCCTACCTCTGATAACGGTTTGAAGCACAGCTAGATGAGTTGCAAGTGTCAACAGATGAATCAAGCAGACAAGCACATTGCCTGTTGCAAATCATGTCAAAGCGTCTGTGCAGAGAATAGTATTTCTGCATGTAGCTCTACAGGGTTGATATACACACAAGATCTTATGGCATAGTATAAATTAGGCAACGATCAAGATAACACCAACAGATGTAATTAGGTTGCATCAATGAAGTAATTCGAATGGCGCAAGCTCGCCGTTAGTTCCTCACACGCACACACAATCAGGGTAACACAGGTTTGCAGCTTCAAAGTAAGCATCGAGGCCTACCCAAACGGCCAAAATACACCAACTTTATTTCATAAAAAAAGAGAGCAGTTTCAGTCATCTGGGGTCAACATTATGTCATAACACAAGTGCAAATATGGGCAAGCGGAACATGCTGTACAGATTTATGTAACCAGCTGACCTTGAAAAGGTAATCATACGCAAACGGTACTGGCAAAGTAAACTAGTTTAGTGTGCACCAAGGATTACCATATATAAGCACTTCTAGGTAAAGTACGGTAGTTCAAGTGAACACTAAAGGCCCATGTCTTCTAAACCTAACAGATAATGCTATTGCTCATGCAGATGGAACCCACCCAAATCAGCTTTAAAGGCTTCTTTTTAATCTGTCAATCTGTTATCAATGCAAACGTAGGGAAGATGATTCAAAGGGTACAAAACAAAGAAACATGTTAAGGGATGAAAAACGACTTGATAAACATGGAAAACAAGAAATGGGCTTTCAAATGCTCCTTTTGCTTAGGTCCTTGTTTCACTCTTCACATGAATAATTTACTTAGGGATAATAAAAAAATGATTCTAGAAGACGCTTTCATTGACTACTGTGTATGTTTGCAAGAGATTAAGAAGGTTTGAGACAGAGCAATACATGTCAATAAACCTCAATACAAATTTCAAAAGAGGTCATTCTCCTATATATTTCAATGCCAATTAAATCTACATAACGAATCCCGAAGACTCCAAACAAACTGGAGAGAATAGGGTGAAAGATTTTTTAAAAATGCTACCATTGCATGAAATAAACGGGATTATTGACAGCTTAACAGCGGAAAATACTATAAGATGGCTTAATTTTCGTCCTTTTCTTTTCGACTCAGACTGTTGTTACACATTGGTCCACAGAGAAGGCAGACCAGAACACGGTACATGGGAGTGGCACCTACTGGCCACTGGCAACAAGGACCATAGCATGCCTGTCGTAGTGTCATGTCTCACAGGCCACGTATGGCCAACAATCACAATCCTTAATATATTTTAACAGAGCAGAGTTTGACAAGTATCATAGGTAAGCAAACCATGATAAACATGTGGTCATCAACGGGCAGAATAATACACAGACGAAGCAGTTATGAACTTCTGTAGTGCTACCTTCAATCAAGTGCAACAAGTGAGGGGATCAGAAAGTCGCACTGCATACAGTGCAATGCGCAGAGCTACAACACGATGTACTGGAAAGACTGGAGCTTAACCACATTCATCATGCCCAATTCCAACTACACCGAACATGACACAACTCAAACCACTTCAGTTTATAACTTCTTTTAACTTTTGGATTATTTAAACTCGTAACACTTGAAATACGTCGACTTCTAATTTCGGTTTTATATTAACTTTTTTTATTTTTTTTATCTTTTTTTCTCCTCTTATTCCTTTGCATATTGAGTTAAAATAATCACATGAGATTCGAGTTTAACAAGATAATATGGGTACTAGGATCCTGTAGATATCCTATAATGGCCTGGTTTTTTTTCATCTTTGACTGATTGCTTTTAACCATAATGCGATGCTTGTGCGAACAAACCGAATGCCGATAAGTTATTTTGAAAATGCTGTCCCGATAAGCAGCTTCGAAACGATGGCAAAAAAGTTGTCCAATTTATTTGTTCGAGGAAACCAATAAGTCATAAGCTATAAGTTAAAAAGAACTGGACCAACACCTAACGCATCTAAAATGTTTGCAAAAGAAAGTTGACAACAAGCCAGTTCTTTTTTCAGCTTTTGGTTTTTTCAGTAACTAACTTTTAAACAGAATATCTTTTCAAAATAAGGTCTAATAGTTACTTGTAGTACATTGTACATACTATACCGACTTCATTTATATCGACAAAAACCATATATGAGTTTTTGTTACTCTGTAATCTCTCGCACAAAGAACCCAAAAAGTCACAAGCCTGGCCAAATAGAACAGCCCAACAACAACAAAATGGTGCCCTTTCCCATTTTACAGCTAACCGGTTATACTTCAACATTATAGGACATCAAGATGTTTTCCCCACTATTTTAGGGTATGTTCTTTTTTTTTTAGTTTATGACTTTTAAACTATTCGTAAGAGTACAGAATAACAGAAACCTGCGAGCAATTTTGATTGATATAATGAAATTGTTACAGTATGTACTATAATTTACTTGTAGACTCCGTTTTAAAAAGACACTCTATTTGAAAGCTAATTACTGTAGAAAAAACCGAAAATCAATTTTTAGAAGCTGAGATGAAGAGGCCTTAATAGCAGGCAGAGGTGGTTATTGTTATAAGAAAGTGCCTACAACGTGGCTTTATGTTTACATCAATTGCATACTGCAAAAGAAGGTACAATACTTGTATGTGTCGTATCTCAATTTGGTAATGAGCACAAACTACAGCTGTCTCACTTTCAGCCAGTGGCAGACACCAAACAGCGATGGACCAATCAATTGACAAATTCAGTCCCCAAGTGCAATCTTCGATCAATTCCAACAAATGAGTGAAACTAAAAAGGGTATGATGCATGCTATAGGTGAAGATGACTAGAGAAAGAACTAGTGGATCTGCTGTGTCCTATCTAACTGAATTTGAGCTGATTAGCAGAGCTCAACAGACCTTCAGTAAAGCGTGCTGTTCCTGCAAGTTAAAAGATTTTAAATGGCATATACCATCCTTAAATAAACAGAGTTCATGAGTAAAGCAAGTTAAAACATCGAAGAAATGCCATTCCACACTTAAGTCAGTACTGAAGCATGTCAAATGGATGACCATCAGCCCACAAATGGTTCAGCTAATCAATTGTTCAGTTTGCACTGTAGGTTTTTCACTGACAAATACAGATACCATTTTGATAAAAAAAAAAACTATTATTAAGATGCTAGACCAAAGGAAACAATGTCCAGCATGTGAAGGAGAGGGTTATCCTATAGGGAAAAGTCAAATAAAATTAGGCACTAATCTAAAACAAAGAAGCTGGATATTGTAAATTCGTAATTAAGAAACCTTGCTGAATTCACTAGCCCTGATGGCCTCATTCATTAGTCCTTCATATGTCAGTTTTAGATCAAAAGTGATTTTCTGGAAAACTTGACACAATGTCGTCACATCTCGCATAGCTCTATGTGGAGGGCCTTCCACACGGATGCCATAGTGTTCTCTCAGCGCCTCCAAGTTTACACGACGTTTTTTTCCTGCAAGAAAACCATAAAACTCCTTGTAACTACAGCTACTTATGTTATGGATTGACCAAATGGCACAAGATAGGTAACCTAATTGAAAACTGCAAAAATAATACGGCAAAGCAAAACAAAATGAGCTACTTGAATCAAACGGCACCCACATTCCAAAAACAGACGATTAAATAATAGCACAAACATGAGAAATTTAGTTGCATTACTGAAATCATATGGAACATCCCAACAAAAACACTACTTTTCCAGGCCAAAAGATAAAGCATAGCGCTAATACAATATGAAACTATAGTTCTGGTTAATTAAATAATGTTTCTGGCTTAAAAAGACCCAGATCATGGGAACACCACACCCTGAACTTTTCCAAAAAGAAGTGTTGCTTTTTTTTCTAACAAGGTGTTAGCTAAAACTGTATGCTCAAGAGGTAGACAGATAACCGCCAGTAACTTTTGCAAGGAAAAGTACTAAACCCTAAGCCTGAAAATATACAGTACATTTACATGCAAGAGGTCTAGCGTGAAAGAGGATGTACCGTCTGATTTTACCAATTTCCTTGCCAAGCAAAGGCTGTCGACAAACAGCCAATCTGCAGGAATCTGTGCTGAACAACGGTCAAACTCCTGGGCAAGGAAAGGAGCATCAAATGTTTTTGCTTTATGAGCAACCCACAGAACTGGCTTGCCAGGAGCTTGGCGACTTCGAACAAATGCCAGTATTACTGGAAGTACATCACTGAACCTATGGTAGTCAAAGTAAGACAACAATTAGAGTAAGTGGCATGTTGAGTTAATTATTAAAGAAGTCAGATTACACACAACTAATTGTCCATTGCAAAAGCTTACAACTTTTTTTGCACAAGATTTCCTGCAAATAAATGACTTACAATATAACATCTACCTTACAGGCATGCATATTTGTAAAAAAAAAAACAAATTTATTGCATAAATATCAAATCGACTTAGTTTCAACAGAACTAATTCCATATTATGGTCTGTGTTGACAGCATCATGTTGAGGAATGAAGAAATTGGGTCATGTATCCTAATTATTGGCTCTCTCTTAACAGTTAGATTCGGCAACTAACGTGAAGGCATGTGATGCCATGATGGAGAGATCGGGAATAACATGAATGCAGTGGAAGAGAAACACACCTTGGGATATCAGGCCTGCAAACCAAATTAGTGCCAATCCGGGTGACAGCTTCAACATCTTTGGGAACGTTCCTTTCAGGATTAATGAGAGTTTCAAATGTGCTATTCTTTCCTCCAGAAAGATCACGGAGCGCAAACTCAGTGATTCTATGATCCTTATGGAGAAAACCAGTAGTCTCAACATCAAAGACTAGAACAGTCGCAGATTGGTCATGTTCAGAACTCCGCTGAATCTTCAGTGGCTTAATTCCAGCAACACATGAACCCGGATCAGTTCTGTGCCAACTAGCTGTCTCCACAAGTTTTGTTTCAAGTGTTTGCACTCCTCTTGTGAAATGCCGTTTCTCGTAGCTTCTAGGATCAACCAATTTTCCATATGGCAATCCAGCATGTTGCTTAAGAAACCTGACAGGACATCTACTCCATATGTTGTTCCTCAGTTGATTGAAGCAAAGAATTAATGACATTATGCGCAGGAAGTGCACTTAGAATCAACACACAAAGTGGCTGTCCTTTGACTTAGGTGAACCACATCTCACGCCTGCATCCATATATAACTACCACATATATCAGAGTAAATAGCAAATAATCAATTAAACCAAAAGGTGCTGAGCTGGAAAAGGCAGAATGGGGTCTTTCAGTTCTGATGGTCAGATATTATAGGTTCTACGTGCAGGATATGATGTATACAAGGTATTCATAAGAGAATTGATGATTCAGTTCTTAATTGTCAAATGTAGCTAAAACCATCAAAAAGCATTTCCATGTATTACCGAACGCATGACTGAATGTAGAATTATGCTACCTTACTAAGGGTATAAATCTATTAATCTAGAACTACAAGACGACATTGAAACACCACTTGAGTGACCCATCCAACCCAGCGCAATCACAAACGTTACAGCCCTACACGCCTCTCGCACTGCCACACTATCCTCCAATCCAGCATCCTCTATTACGGCAGTTGGGCACTTCCCCTCTTGAAAAAGCGGTCATGTTCCCCAGATTTTCTGTTTTACAGGCCAAAAATCGGTCCTGGAATCGCCGTATAGCCCCAGCACATCCAGAATCCTCTTTTAGTTTTCCTTTTGAAAACACAGAACGATCGTCTATGATCATTTCTCCTTGAAATGCCCCCTTTCCCGCTCCCAAAAAAATGTGCAGTCCAGTTCCAGATTCCTCTAGCACGAGCAACCCCACCCCACCCCGCCCGCCCCGCGGCGAAAAGCTCGCACCAACTATTTCCCATATCCCTAGCATCGGCTAATTCTTCTAGCCATCACATCACCAAGCGACAGAGAGGTGGAGGTTACCAGCGCCCAAGAGTCACACGCCATCTCCACCGCAGCCGCCGGTGCCGCCGCCGATTCCGGAGGAGGAGAGCAGGAGAGGGTTTCGGCGCCTGGGCGGACGAGGGTTTAAGGTGGAGTAATGTGGTGTGGTGCGGGTGAGAGGCTGAGCGCGAGAGGACGACGCTAGGGTTGGGAGGGGACAGTGCGATGGGCCATGTGGCACCGTGAAGTGGGCCCCCTTATGACGTGGTGCGGTTTTTGACAACTGACGAAAAATTGGGATGGCTAGGTAAGATCCGAGGATTTGGAGTCATTAGCACATATATCACTGTAGCTATTTTGGTGAATTGGTGCCTCCAATTGCATCGTCTTCAGCAACAAATCGACACTGGAGACCAGAAAAAGTTGTGAGCGAAGGTAAGTTCGCTAAGCCACAGGGTTTATTACATTCTACAATCACTTGATGTTAATCCAGTCTCCAAAGGCACTGTACTTCATCTGCGACACATTCATCTCGCGTCTCCTAGACTCCAACCAATCATCTTCTGATCTGCGTCGGTAAGTTCCTCCCAACACAAGTCGGATCACGTTGAATGTTGAAGCTAGAAATTCGAAGATAGTTACACATCTAAAAAATTTCATCTGCTAGCATTTACATGTCAGATCTCCAACGATATTCGCATTGTTCGATCGAAAATTTAGGGTAGTTTTGCCTGAATTCGCGTGTGTTTCTCATCATAGACAGTAATTCCAATCCAAGCACTGAGTACTGCTACGACTTTCCAACAGATGTACATCTCTTGCTTTGTTTCCTACCGTCAGATGTGATGTAAACTTCACGAGCTGTTGTGTTCGTAGCGTATGCACAAGGCTACTTGTCCACATCCACTGTTATGTCGTTGCTGCCGTCCGGATCCCACGTAGGCTGGCTGATCCTTTCTTCTGGTGAACAATGCATGCATGCACTACTTCAGCAGCGAGGTGATTATTTCAGGCTTTGGGCAGCATGACTGACACGAGCCTCTCAAGATAATCGCACCATCTAATCTGATTCCTGACAGTCTCCAGATTGAGATGTGAAAGGAATATTTCATAGAATTTGTAAGACCGATGCTGACAATCAGAGAGAGTAAACGATTCTCGAAACTTTCTCCTTAAGGTGTTGAAAAACTTTACTTGAATAATTATGATTGTCGTCAAGTTCAGATCACATCAATACGGCTATATAAACCAAACCTTGAAACAAGAGCCAACAAAAACCAACCTTCTTTCACAACCCCCCTGTCAGACTGTTGTTGATAGGCCGGTCTAACCGTTGAGCAGTCCGATCGTCGACTTGTGACCGGTCACACCGGTTGACCGGTTGGACCGCAATTCTGGGGCTAGTCCAACTAGTCACATGTCCCCAATCTGAAACTTCTCAGCACAAAAGCTCAAATATCAAGAACTTGCACAAATCTCATCTGAACAATTTCAAATTTTGTATGAGACTTATTTAAGGCAATATGAACCTAAATCAATCAAGAATCACAAGATTTTTGGGTTCGAGATTATCAAATTGAAGAGAATCAAATCTAGGTCACAAAAACACTAAAACTTTAATTCTCAAATTACTTCTTATTTGTGAGTATCTAAGGCATGATGCCTTCTATCTCTATTCTCTATATGTCCTAACAAGTTAATCCAAGCAAAAGATTGGATTAGAACTCCCACAAACCCAAAGTCACAAATCTAGCTTAAGAATAACAAGAGCAAAGCAAGAACATAATTGAGACAAAACTTTAATCTATTTCAGAGAAGAATGAAATTTACATACTCATGGATGATGACAAAGGTCCAGCCAAAGTACCACCTACTTTCTCTCTCAAAATCTCTCACACACAATCATGAAAGGTGATAAAGTAGTAGTGCAAACCTAAAATCCTTGAGGCTACCACCTTCTCTCCCCCCTCTAAATGACCATCACACTTTTTAATGGGTCTAACCCATTAAATTTATTGTGGAAACCCATCAACCCACTAATATGGATTTTATATGCACACGTACACATTCAAAAGTGTTTACAAGACTTAAACCGCTAACTCTTTAGGAATTGATCCACTTGACGATTTCAACTTTCCTTGACCTAAACTACCTTCCCTTTGCACCTTTGCGTTGTGGCTTTAATTAAGACACTAATTCGATATTTGGTCAAGTACCAAAATACCCTTAATGAATCTTCCGATCATCTTTCCTGGACTTCGTCTCCATCTTCACTTTAAAGTATCTTCACATGCTTTCACATGCAGCTCATAGTGCCCAATGACTGACCATCACATCTTCACCCATTCAGACTTCTTCAAACTGTCTCTACGTGCATCAGTCTTGTCACCTGGCGCACCACACGTACCAATCCGCCTCTTAACGATTATTGTCTTCTTTATACTCCTGCTTGAGCCACATAGCCTTATTCGGACTTATATGATCGCTCGAACCTCAGCTCCCTCGCTTAGTCCTGGTCCATTGCCGCCGACCACTACGTCTTCCAAACCACCTACACATCAAAAGACTAAGCAATCATATCGAGGATATATTTCATGCACTTTCTCACGTTAGTCAAAAATACATAATACAATACAACACAAACCCTCATAACTCCCAAGCCATGAGGTAACCTCAATTCCACTTAGCTCAACTCATCCTGACTTAGGTCGCAACCATCGGTCTAACCGCTCTTACTACGTTGGTAGGACCGCCCCAGTAAGACTACCGTCCACTAGCTGGCCTAACCGGCCACGCGGTATGACCGCATTTCCAATACCGGTCCCATCGGTCAAGTCCTCCGTCTGATCGCCACCTATGGTCGGTCTGACCGTACAAGCACAACGTCTAAGACATGCTCTCTAGAATAAAGCAACCATCAACTAGAAGTCAGTTATACCGCCCTTGCGATCTAACCGCCTCAAGTTTCAGTCACACTGGACCACCATTCCAAGCCGGTCCAACTGCTTCCTCCTAGCAGTTCGACTGGTCCCCCTGACCAGTCCGACCGTCGGCACTGGCAGCAAATTTGAATTTTTTGAAACTATTGCAAATTCAAATACAACTCAACCAAAGTACCAATTATTCATCACAAGCATAACTTACACCTAGTAAATGGTCTCTCAGAATCTTTGCCCTTTATTATGCACCATTGCAGCGTCAATAGAGTTTGGTTGTGTTTCTCAAGAGTTCTAGGTAGAATATCTGTAGTATAGTGTTACAGTTGATTTTGTATTGTCATGGATCTACAGTTTCCTCCCCAAAAATCCTGAAGCTGTTAAGCTGTTTTCCCCAATTTCTGGTGTATGTAAAAATCTGACTAGTATCAGAAGTTAAGAACAACAAGAATGAAGAGAGCAAAAGGAGTGTTAGGCAGTGTTTGGTTCGAGGGACAGGGACATCCCAGGTAGGATATCACACCTCGGGGTGGTGTTTGCTTCTGGGACAAGCAGAGTCAAGGACATCCCACTAGGAATATTCCTTGTAGATCCGGGACCAAGCAATCCTCTTTTTTTTATGGGACAGAGTCATCCCACGTGGGATAGAGTCATCCCACCTCTTTGTTTTTTAAGTACTATTTTGTTTAAATTTTTTTTTAAAAAAAACTCAAAGGCTTATGTGTACAAACATATCAACAATAGCCTTCAATTTTGTTTTAAAAAAAACTCAAAGGCCACACATATCCCACCTTCATCCTTCCATCCAAACAAAGGATGGGACCATTCCATCCCACTTTATCCTTCCAACCAAACAAAAAACAGAGATAACTCTATCCCCCAAACCAAACAAAAAATAGGATCATCCCATCCCAAAACCAGGGACAGGACCATCCCATCCCACCTTGTCTCTGAACCAAACACAACCTAAGTCAGAACCACTAAACAAGTTCACAATCAACGGACAGGTAGATCTGACCAGAATGAAGTGTATGTATTTCGATAAAAAAGTTCAGATTGTCCTAATTTTGATATGAAAACGAAATCTCACGGCGCTACAATTTTGAACAAAGCTCAGAATTTTTAGGCATGCCAAGTATACACAGACTCGGGACTCATGTATGTCACACGATTTTGCCAGCTTGGCTTATCTGAAAGCAAGACGACGTATGTAGAAAATGTAATGCAACCGTAGCCAATTAGTACTTTCTAATTCCGATACTCAAGACTTCCAAGTAGATACATCACCCTATCTAGTCGAGACACAACAACTTGTATGCAAAAGCTGATTTTTCTTTTATCTAGTCACTTGGACTGGACATAAGATTCCATGCACGCGTTTAGATGCTGCAGAAAAGAACTACATCTGTTCGTGTCAATTGATAGAAATGACACAAGATGACAAGGATCTGAAACTGTTTTGTCCCAGAGACAAGGGAAGAAATCAAAACTTGAGATGGCCACTGCTCTTTCCTGTCTTCAGCAAGCAACTTCCATGTGCGTGCAGCGTGCTGCTACTGCAATGCAAGGAACCAACAGCACACTATATTACACATTACCAATTTACAATCAGAACGAAAAATGTTGTGCAACACCCAAGTTTTTAAATAGCGGGTAATGGAATCATAGCGGTGGACTATATTTATAACGGATAGCGTATACCCAAGATATAGCGGACGTTACATGCTGAGCTATAAAACAATTGAAATATAAAGATACTTAATCTTAAACTATAATTCTTAACCATAATTTGCATAAAACATCCAAAATATCAAATCCAACAAGTCTATATCTAAGATAACATCAAAATTATAAAAGTCATGTTGTGTTTTGTTGATTAGTCTTTATCCTACGACGAAGGAAATGGGAAATCAATGTTCTCTTTATTCCTTCTGGCACGCCTCTGAGCTAGTATCTATACATGGCATGCCCACATGCAAAAAATATGCTGCCTCGTCAGAAGTTCAGACCATATCTACTGCTCAGCCCTCACGGATGCACAACAGTTACAGCACCAGACCAAACCATCTAAGCCTTTAAATACCCCACACCACGCGCCCTCCCTGTTCCACTCTAAGAAACGAGCAGTCGAGCAGACCATCGCTTCCCTTGCCCTATGTGAGTCCTACTGATCCTCCCTAAAAAATTGCCCTCTCATTTCCCTTGGATTTCATTTGTTTTCGAGGACGCGCAAAATCTTTGTGCGTCATTTCCTTTGGATTTCATTACCTGGTTCTTGTTCTGGCATGTGTGTTTATCTTTCGTGTGATCTTTGGAGATTGTGTACAAGGATGGGTTTTTTATTCGTTCCTCTCTGAATCGTTTGGATCACTTCAGTTCGTTTCTTTACAGTACTGAACCACTGATTCATAGCCTCATATCTTGAGATAACTGATAGGTCATCAAAGCAGGTTAGATTCTGTATTTAACGAACTCCTGATAGATCAGCCTCATTATCTGTTCATGTTGTTCTTGTCTTTCTTGATTCTTCTCTGTCAAACCATCCGGCGATCTTCACTTTATATTGTTATTGTTCGTCAATTTTCCTAGAACACTATTAGGTCCTATTGTTGGAATATGTATATAAGCAGATCATAATAAGTTCGTAGTGTCTTCACAAAAAGAAGAGAGAATCGATTTGACTGTTTCTAGTGTTGATAGATGAACTGGGGACTAATAACGAGAATTTGAGCAGAGAAATAATGGAGTTGATCACAAATGTCAGCGAGTATGAGCACCTTGCGAAGCAGAAGCTGCCCAAGATGGTCTACGACTACTACGCCTCCGGCGCAGAAGATCAGTGGACACTCAAGGAGAATAGGGAGGCCTTCTCTAGAATTCTGTAAGCTATCTTCCAAAATAGTAGGGTTTAACCTTTTAGCTGTATCTGTTTGGTAGTCTACTGCTAGATGAACTGTGCTTGTTTTATTAAAATCAGCAACTAATAATTCAGGAAAAGTAATGCAATGGGAAGTTTCAATTTTTTTGCAAGGGTGACATATTTTTTGATATCTGATGAAAACTGTCATGTCAATTGGATACCTTGTATTATTTTTAAATATTTGGAGAAAGGATAGGAAAGGGCCAAGGATAGGAAAGGGCCAAGAGGTGCCTCCAACCCTTGTGGAAATTTTATTACTTCATTATTACAATTACTAAGGTAATTTTGACCAAGTTTGGGCGTAAGTGGATCAGCTTGCCTTTGATTAGTACATGGTAGCAAAAGTGGACAAATAACATTGAGTAGAGGACAAGAGATAAGACGAGTCTTGTGACATGTGGTTTGGATGGTCAAAGTAGATGACAATTTCATTAGGAACTCTATAATAAGATACATGACATCACTATACATGCGTGTGAAAATATATCCATTTAAAGTCTAGCTCTTTGGTGAGAAGTGTGAAATTTTATTTATATAATAATATTGGAGCGGCATGTTTCTTTTTCACTTCAAATATTTCTCTCCAAGATTTGTTACTGTCAATTTCTTAAAACTAGAATACGCAGGAGGAACTGCGCAACAAAACAGCCTTTAACAAAGTAGTCAGTTAGTCATACTGTACTATGCTCAATTCATTTTGGAGAGAAAAGTCTCACGTGATATCCTTACTACGAAACGTGTTGATCACTCCTTTCTTCTCGAATTTCACTTTATCCTTCCCTGACAAATGATTTCAGGTTTCGACCACGCATATTGATTGATGTGTCACGCATCAACATGGCCACAAATGTCTTGGGCTTCAACATTTCCATGCCTATTATGATTGCTCCCTCAGCCATGCAGAAAATGGCTCACCCTGAAGGTAAAGGTTCAGCTAAAATTGTAACCACCAACTTATTCCATTTTCCAAAGCAACATTCTCATGGATAAGTTTATATGGAATGCAGGAGAGCTTGCTACTGCAAGAGCAGCTGCTTCAGCAGGAACTATAATGGTTTGAAAGATCACAGAAGCTTTTGATGTCTTTGCTATGTCCCAATAGCTAGTCCAGTGTGCTGATGCTATGACTGATCATTGTGTTTTCTCAGACATTGTCTTCATGGTCGACTTCTAGTGTCGAAGAGGTTAACTCAGTAGGACCAGGAATACGTTTCTTCCAACTCTATGTATGCATTGTCTTCACTAAACTTTTAAGAAGCACTATTGATGTTCTTCAACCTTACCTTAGTGTATCCTTGTCTTCATCAGGTCTACAAAGACAGGAATGTCGTACGGCAACTTGTCAAAAGGGCTGAAATGGCTGGCTTTAAGGCTATTGCGCTCACTGTGGACACACCAAGGCTCGGTCGCAGGGAAGCTGATATCAAGAACAGGTAATCTTATAACCGTATAAAGCCTGATGTTTTCTAAATGGAACTTCTGTTCGTTTTATTAGGAGTTTCACAAACTGAAATATATATTATATACTCCGATCCCTTGCAGATTCGCCTTACCTCCACATCTGGTGCTGAAAAACTTTGAAGCGCTTGATCTTGGCAATATTGACAGGGTTATCTGAAAACTGAGCTAATCACACTGTATTAAGAATAAATCTATTTTAGGTCTCCTTACCATATCTTCTGTGATGTATCAGACAAATGATTCTGGCCTTGCTTCCTATGTCGCTAGCCAAACCGATCAATCTCTTTCTTGGAAGGTATCATTAGTACTGCCTTGATTGTCCCTTGCCATCTTGAGTTCATAGACCAACCAGTCATTCTACACACTTCAACTTTGATGGTGCTCATATTAAAGGTTCTCTGTGGAAACGAAATTCTGACGACTATTGATGCAAAATTCAGGATGTCAAGTGGCTACAGACAATTACCTCGTTGCCGATCTTAGTGAAAGGGGTCATGACTGCAGAAGACAGTAAGTGTTCTGTTTCAGACTTTCAGCTCCTCCAGTGTCATATTGCCTTTTGTTATGGCCTGTTCTCACATGAAACTTATGGATATGCAGCTAGACTTGCTGTCGAATGTGGCGCTGCCGGTATCATTGTGTCCAATCACGGAGCCCGCCAGCTAGATTATGTTCCTGCAACTATCAGCTGCCTGGAAGAGGTATGCTAACCAATCACAAGCTGAACTTGCAATTCTTAGTTAACAGAGTAAAGTGCATTGGATCCATTTGCAATCTCGCGCCTGGATTTAATATGGTTAATTGCATATAACTGATATAAAACATGTGAGATTGCATTTTCAGATAACTACAGGCAGCTTCAGTGTAAAACTGATCCTTAAGGAAAGCTATGAAAACTTCCCTGAATTTTCATGCATTTCGACTGATAGTGTCAAATAAATTCAGGTCGTCAGGGAAGCAAAGGGCCGTCTACCGGTGTTCCTCGACGGAGGTGTCCGCCGTGGCACCGACGTGTTCAAGGCCCTGGCCTTGGGAGCCTCAGGAGTATTTGTAAGTCCCCTACTGGAGTACGCTCAAGTCTCCCACTCATGGCACCATCTGAATTCACGACTCACAAGGCAGTATAGCATATGTTACTTGACACAAGATAGGCTTGACATTGTGACTTCGTCTTGCAGATTGGCAAGCCGGTGCTGTTCTCTCTGGCCGTGGACGGCGAGGCGGGCGTGAGGAAGGTGCTGCAGATGCTGAGGAACGAGCTGGAGCTCACCATGGCGCTGAGCGGGTGCACGTCGCTGAAGGAGATCACGCGCAACCACGTCATCACCGAGAGCGACAGGATCCGCCGCGCCCGGTTGTAGACTTGCAGAGTAGGAGGAGCCTACTGATCGACTTGTCCCTGCATGTGTGTATGTTAGTCGATTTGAGATACTACCAGTAGTAATTTTGCTTCCAATTTGATGTCAGGCAATAAGGAGAGGAAGGAGGGTGCAGGTGTGTGCGCGCGTGCCTCTGTATGTCCTTGCACTGCTGTAGTAATTTACAATATTGATGGTTTGGTTTGGAGATTTGTGGTTCAGTTGTCAGTGTGGGTTCTTTTTAGTTGTGGTTAATGGTTTATGGTTTATAACTCTAGCATGAGTGTTTGCGAATGAGTCGAATGTTGATAAGGCGTTTTGAAAAGTTTATCTCGATGAATCGTTTCGAAAAGACGACGAAGAAACTATATTATTTATTTGTTCGGAAGAAGTTATAAGCAAAAAAAAAAGAGAGATTAGATTTCTTGCAATGCAGTAGTTTGTTCGGAAGAAACCTTTAAGCGGAAAAAAAGAGTCTGGATCTCTTGCAGTGCAGTGGTGATTGGGATCGGTCGAGCAGGCTCTGAAAGCGAACACGCCTGCAAATTCAGTCCCAACTCCGTGGCAACCTTGACATCTCCTGCACTATTTCAGCATTGTACATCATGCCCAACGAATCACATCCGCGCCTCCCGACGGTGCGGGCCCAGGCCCTCGGCGGTTCGGCAGAACCAGCGCCGCCCACCCTACCGCCCCCAATCACAACCCATACCGCCCCCTCTCCGCCTCTCACCCCCAGCTGCCACCTACCTGCGGCCTTGCCTCCCCAAGACCCCAAGTCAACTGAACCAACTGCCGCCGGTCATTGTCAAACTATCACATCTTCATCGTCCTACTGCTACAGCCCTACAGGAAGAGAAGAGGCTGAGAAGCCGCTGCTTTTCTTGTGGTGATGGTTTGCGCTAGTGCCACAAGCTGTTGAACTACCGCAGCTTCATCGTCCTAGTGCTACAGGAAGAGATGTTGGGACCTGCCGCATTTCTTGTACTGTTGCGGCCTCTACTACCAAACTGCAGGTATCAACAGTTCTGCACAAATTTCTTCAAGGACGCACGTCATATTGCACTAGAGTATAATATCCCAGTCTTAGTGTCTTACTGATAAGAAAGTCTGATCCTCGAATACAAAAATTATTGCAGAGATTAAGATCATTTCCTACTTCCAAGATATGCTGCCCTATCACTGGCGGTGGATCAGAACTATCTCCTCCGCGTCCTCTCGCAGATGCACACAAAGGACAACGCCAAACCGACTCCTTCTTCCAGTCCAAGAGTCCAGCAACAAAGACAATTCTTGAGCCCTGGCCTCCATTGCCTAGTAAGTCATCTTGTTGATCCGTCCTGCGAAAATCCCAATAAAAATTTCCTTTTGTTTTACTTTTCATGGTACACTCTCAAATCATGTGTTTTGTCTTGTAGTTTGATGGGTTTGTGTGTCTTTGGTGTAAATGATTCGATTGAGGTTTTGAACTTCTCGCATATTCAACTCCTGTAGTATTTTACCAAACTCTGAATCTTTCGGGTCGTTTTGATTTATGTGTAAGCATGAATCTTTTGTTATTTGTCACTGTGTTATTCACTTAGTCTATATGTTATTTGTTAGAGATATATGTATAGTTTGTTATTCCTCATTGTTATGAGGGGTTCTTTGCATATTTACCACCTGTACTTTGTGTATATATACCGGCCCATTGGCCTCATATGAATACAAGCGCTATTCATAACATGGTATCAGAGCCAAAACTAGGGTTTTGGCTTACCTAGAGTTCCGCGCGTCGTCGCCGGCCCCGCGCGCCGCCGCCTCCCGCCGTCGCCGCCTCCGCGCCGCCTCCCGCCACCGCTCCTTCGCCGAGGCCGCCACCACCCGAGGCCGCCTCTCCGTCTGGGCCGCCTCTCTCCGGAGCCGCGCTCCTCCGCCGAGGCCGCCGCCACCCGACGCCGCCCTCCCGTCCGCCGCGCTCGAGCCGCCGCCGCCTCCGCCTCCGCCGAGGGCCGCCGGTGAGGGTCGCCTCGCACGCGAGCCACCGCCGCTGCCGAACGGCCGCCGCCTCGCCGCGCCGCTGGTCGCGCCGCCGCGGGTCTCGCCCGACTCGCCGGTTCGCCGCCGCCGCCAGTCTCTAAGACTCGGTCGGTTGCGGTTTGGTCTGTCGTGTAAACCGACCGGAGAAAAGAAAAAGAAAAAAAAAGAAAAAAAAAGAGAGAACGTCGTTCTAACCGCCGCGCCGCCCGGCCGCTGTTAGACTTCGTTGTCTTGGTCGCCGCGCCGTCCAGCGCCGCCTACCAATGGGCACCGTTTCCCTCCCTCGCTGTCCGGTGATCTTTGATGGTGTTAATTACACCGACTTTGTGTCTCACATGCGCATTCACATGCGTGGTCTTCGCCTCGGGCGTCTCTCCGGCGATGTCACCGCCCGCCTTGCCCTATTCCTCCGACGAGCCTACGCTGTTGCATTGCCCCGACGGTACCGATAAGGCCGCTGCGATGATGAAGCGCCTCGCCTACCAGAGGCTCGATTCCTACAAGGATCGCTCGACCGTCTACACTCGGTGAATGCGATGACGATGCTCGCCGCTTCTTTGTCTTCATCGCCATGATGTCGATCTCAATTTTCTTCGAGGTTGTGGGACTCTTCGGCTTTCGGATGTGGACTCATCTTCGCCGGCGCTCGAGCCCTCCGTGATGCCTCTGCACTGTCCGTGGTCCGCCAGAGCACTCTCTTCAGCAGGTGATGCTATCGTTGACGCTTTTACGCTCGAGTTCTCGCATGCGGCGCCGCTTGGACTCACTGCGCATCGCCGGCCGCCGTACTCGTCCGTCTTTGCCGCTGGATGTACGTCTTGACACGAGTTTCGCTGGTTTACGAGTTCCTTACTCGCCTCCGCCCCGAGTTCGAGCAAAGGCGTGCCCGGCTCCTGCACGCCACCTCGTGTCACTCTCGGAGGCTCTTACCGAGATACGCGCAGAGGAGACTCGTTTGAGTGGTGCTTTGTCCGATGCCACTCCTCTGCGTGCTCGCCGCTCGTCCGCTCGCTACATCGCCTCCTCCTCCAAGCTACCACAGTGGTGGTGGCCATCCTCCGTCTGGAGGTGGCCGTCCTCACTGCTCCTCTGCGACAAGGATGGCCACACCGAGTCCCGTGCTATAAGAAGAAGCGGCATCTTTCACGCCGTTCTTCATCGGCACTAGTGCTTCTACGACGACGTCGCTCGACTTCTTCAAGCAGCTTCTCTCACCGAGCGGAGATAGCCGGACTTCAAGCCTACTTGCCGCCTGTGTTCTCCTCGGCGAGTTCTGCGGTTTCGCTCATCGACTCTTCAGCACCGAGAGACCATCTCCTACACATCAGTACCTCCCGTGGATTCTTGATTCGGAGCATCTTTTCACATGACTCTGATTCTTCCACTGTCTTCTATTACACCTTTTGATTCTCCCGCCGGTGTTCTTACTGCTGATGGTACATCTCTTTTCGTCTCGGTCGAGGATCTCTTAGCAACTCATCTTTTCATGTTCCTTCATTGCTCATGTTCATCGCCTTACCTTGCAACTTCTTCTGTGGGCGACATCGACCTTGGTTATCGGGTCATTCTCGACTCGACTCTTGTTGTGTTCGGGATCGCCACACGGAGCTCGTTGGTTCGGCCTCGCGCCGTGACTCACGGCGTCTTTGGGAGCTTGACTGCTTCACCTTCCTTCCGCGCCACCATTGCCGCCGCCTCTCCGCTTCGCCACTTCGCTCTACCGGCTCTTTTCAGCAGTGGCATCACCGTCTTGGCCATCTGTGTGGATCCGTGCCTGCCGCCCTTAGTTCGCCGTGGTCTTCGGGTCTGTCTCAGAGACGTATCTTTAGATTGTCGTAATGTAAGTTAGGTAAATGATTCACTTCCTTATCCTCATTGTGAGATCGTGTCTCAGCGCTCTTTGATCTTGTTCATTCGGATGTTTGGGGTCCGCTCCTTTGTTTCAAAGGGTCATCAATATTATATCATTTTTATAGATGATTTTTCTCGCCATACTTGGATATATTTCATGTCTTCTCGTAGTGAGGTCTTGTCTATCTATAAACAATTTGCCACTATGATTCACACGCTTCTCCACTCCTATTCGTGTCTTTCGTGGCTTGATTCTGCCGGCGAGTACCTCTCGTTACTGCGCAGCCTTCCTTGCCGAGCGGGCACTCTCCTCGCCTCTTGTCCCGGTGCTCATGCTCGAATGGTGTCGCGAGCGCAAGCATCGTCACCTCCTTGAGACGGCTCGTGCTCGATGATCGCCGCCTATTCCACCGCACTTTTGGGCCGAGGCCGTTTCCACCGCCACCTATCTCGCCAACATCCACCTTCTTCGCGCTCTTCGGGAGCGATCCTCGCTGAGCGTCTCGTGGTCTTCTTCCGACTACTCTACCCTACATCTGTTTGGCTGCGTTTGCTACGTTCTCCTCGCCTCGAGAACGCACCAAACCGACCGCGATCTGTTGAGTGTGTCTTTCGGGATACTGATCTTGAGCACAAGGGCTATCGGTCTTTGGGATCTCGTTGGTCGTCGGATGCGGGTTTCGGGATGTGACTTTCGACGAGTCTCGCCCATTCTACCCACGCCCCGCCTCTCCGTCGGCTTCCTCGTGGAGTCTCTGTCTTTCTTGACCTTTCCAGATCTGACTATATCTGTTTTGCCTCGCCCACCGTCCCACCGAGTCTACACATATTCCCCAGTGGCTTCTCCGCCGTTGTCACCGCTGTGTCGTCTCCTCACGACTCCGCAGCTCCTCCCACTACATGCCTTCTCCCTTATCTTCTACACTCGCCGACCTCGTATTGAGGATCTTCCGGATGAGCCATCTTCTCCGATGTTCCATCTTCTTCGATGCTCCATCTTCCCCGATGGGTCATCTTCTCTCGCTACGCTCTCGCGATCGCGATCGCCGCCCTCTGCCTGCTTTGCCTTTGCTTTGCGCGCAGCTACTCGTGAGTCTGTCTCCTCACGGGATGTTGTTACTCACCCCGAGTGGCAGCTTGCCATGGCCGAGGAGATTGCTGCCCTCGAGCGCATCGGTACTTGGGATCTTGTTCCTTTTCCATCTCATTCTCATCCCATCACGTGTAAGTGGGTCTATAAGATTAATACTCGCTCGATGGCTCTCTTGAGCGCTATAAGGCGCGTCTTGTTGCTCGTGGCTTCCAACAAAGCAAGATGGTGTTGACTACGACGAGACTTTTGCTCCTCCGCCCACATGACCACCGCTCGCACTTCTTCTTTCGGTGGCGTCTGCTCGCCATCGGTCTGCTTCTTAGCTTGATGTCAAGAATGCCTTTCTTAATGGCGAGTTGCGTGAGGAGGTCTACATGCATCCGCCACCGGGTATTCTGCTCGAGGGCATGGTCCGCCGCCTTCGCCGATCTCTCTATGGCCTTAAGCAAGCCCTCGTGCTTGGTTTGAGCGCTTCTCCTCGTGGTCACTGCTGCTGGTTTTTCAGCTAGTGATCATGATCCTGCGCTCTTTGTCCACACTTCGCCTCGTGGTCGGACTCTTCTTCTCTGTATGTTGATGATATGATCATTACGGAGATGATTCAGTACATTGCCTTTGTCAAGGCTCGTCTTAGTGAGCGCTCTTATGTCGGATCTTGGTCCTCTTCGTTACTTCCTTGGGATTGAGGTTACTTCCACTCCGGATGGTTTCTTTATGTCCCAAGAGAAATATATTCGGATCTTCTTGATTGCGCCTCTCTCATCGATCAGATCGTTGAGACTCCCATGGAGCTCAATGTTCACCTCCGACTCTCGATGGCGAGCCTCTTTCGATCCGACTCGCTATCGTCATCTTGTTGGGAGTCTTGTCTACCTTGTCATTACTCGTCCGGATATCACTTATCCAGTTCATATTCGAGTCGGTTTGTTTCGCTCCCTCGGGTTCACTCTGACCACCTTCTTCGAGTTCTGCGATACCTTCGTGGGACTATCTCTCGCCGTCTCTTCTTTCCACGCCCGATTCATTCTGACTTGAGCCTATTCGGATGCTACTTGGGCGGCGATCCTCCGATCGCGGTCTATCTCTCGCTTCGTGTTTTTCTTGGTGGTTCTCTTATTGCCCGGAAGACGAAGAAACATCGCAGTGTCCCGCTCGAGCGCAGAGGTCGAGTTGCGAGCTATGGCTCTCTTGACAGCAGAGATTACTTGGCTACGGTGGTTACTTGAGGATTTTGGTGTTTCGTCACTACACCGACCCTCTTTTGTCGACAAAGACAAAGCTATCGGATTGCTCGTGATCCCGTGAAGCATGAGCTCACCAAGCACATTGGTGTTGATGCTTCTTTCATGAGGACTTGCGTGCATGATCGGTGATTACTCTTGAGATGTGCCTTCTGAGCTTGGATAGCGGATTTCTTCACGAAGGCCCAGACTCGAGCACAGCACAGCTTCTACCTCTCCAAACTCAGTGTTGTTGATCCACCATGAGTTTGAGGGGGGGTGTTAGAGATATATGTATAGTTTGTTATTCCTCATTGTTATGAGGGGTTCTTTGCATATTTACCACCTGTACTTTGTGTATATATACCGGCCCATTGGCCTCATATGAATACAAGCGCTATTCATAACATTATTGAACTACTGTTATCCTTTGGTCATGTTTTTTTCCCTTTCGTGACTAATCTATACTGAAATATTAGGCAATCTTCACTTTAGTCAGGTTGTTTTGATTTATGTGTAAGCATGAATTTTTCTTTGTTATTAGTCACTGTGTTAGTCCATATGTAATTGATGAACTACTGTTATCCTTTGGTCATGTTTTTTTTCCTTTCGTGACTAATCTATATTGAACTATTATGCAATCTTCACTTTAGTCGGGTTGTTTTTATTTATGTGTAAACATGAATTTTTTTGTTATTTGGCACTGTGTTAGTCTATATGTATTTGATGAACTACTGTTATCCTTTGGTCATGTTGTTTTTTTCCCCTTTCGTGACTAATCTATATTGAACTATTATGCAATCTGCACTTTAGTCAGGTTGTTTTGATTTATGTGTAAGCATGATATTTTTGTTATTTGTCACTGTGTTAGTCTATATGTAATTGATGAACTACTGTTATCCTTTGGTCATGTTGTTTTTTTCCTTTTGTGACTAATCTATATTGAACTATTAGGCTATCTTCACTTTAACTTCTTTTTTTTTCAGTTTGTCTAAAAGTATTGTGTTCAATATGTACTATAGCCATAGGTATCTTCTTCTTCTTTTTTTTTTTTTGCAATGTTGATGGCTGAACTATGAGCTAAGGAAAAATTTTGAGCAGGGAGATGGTGCTGATTACGAATGTCTGCGACTATGAGGAGCTCGCAAAACAGAAGCTGCCAAAGATGGTTTATGACTTCTATGCCGCAGGAGCGGAAGACCAGTGGACTCTCAAGGAGAACAAGGAGGCATTCTCCAGAATTTTGTAAGCTATCTTCCTTATTCGTAGGTTTTACCTGTATTTGTTTGCAGTGCTCAACTGGATAAACTACATGTGATTATTTATTTTAGATTTTTGAACAGCTAATAATAACTTCTAAAAGTAAGCAACAGGAAAACCTTGTGGGATAAGTTTGAAAAACTGCAACTATGTCAAAATTGTGATGTCTGATGAAAAGAATCACGTTATTTGGAAACTCTATTTTTGTATCTTTTTATGGAAATATAGAGTTATGGACCCAGCGCTTATAATTAATCTATCTACGCTTTCTTTATTAATCAAATTAAATAGTTCTGATCAAATTTGACCAAAAGAGGAACAGCAAGAAGCCTTAATTTCAACACGTACTTGTTAGCCACCGCTCACGCTGATGAAGGATTTCTAGTACAGGACAAGAGCTAACACAGATCCTGTGAGTGTGGTTTGGATGATTGAAGTAGATGGCATTCATTAGAAGATCTCATATCAGAAGCGAGACATCACAGGCTACTATCATAATTTTTGTAATGATCCTGCTCTTGATTAAAGCTCTGAACTTTCAAATTTTGAATTAGTTTGACATTGGAAATCATGTTTCCCATTGTAAAAAATATTCATTTCCATGGTTCGCCCTTTTCAATTTATTGTAGCCTGGCTGTGCAGATACAAGAATAAGGAATTTGTAGAAATGTTTGCTGACATAAAGTCTTATTCTATTGTCTTCAATCCAAGTATGGAAAAATACGAAAATTGAATGTGATATTCGTAACATAAAATATTTAGTAACTCATTTTCTTCTCAAAGAACCTTACCTTGTCCTCGTTAATGAATGATATTAGGTTTCGACCACGGGTACTGATTGATGTGTCCCATATTGACATGTCCACGAGTGTCTTAGGCTACAATGTTTCCATGCCTATTATGATTGCTCCCACGGCCTTGCACAAAATGGCCCATCCTGAAGGTTTTTAGCTTACTGCCATTTCACTTCATTTTTGTTTTGGCATCTTTTGAAGCAAAGTTTCTTTATGGAGGTTTATCCGAAATGCAGGAGAGCTTGCTTCTGCCAGAGCTGCAGCTGCCGCAGGAACTATTATGGTTTGAAACATCATATCAAATTTGATGTATTTGCTATCTAGATCCAACATGTTGAATCCCTGACTGTCATATTTTCAGACATTGTCTTCATGGTCGTCTTGTAGTATTGAAGAGGTTAACTCAACAGGACCTGGAATCCGTTTCTTCCAACTTACAGTATTACATGCATACCTTTCTTAGATTCTTAACTTTTTCTCACAGGGCTCAATCTTCCCTTACTTCCTATCACTGTCTTTTTTAGGTATGCAAGGACAGGAACTTAGTGCAACAACTCATCAGAAGGGCTGAAAAGGCTGGCTATAAGGCAATTGCACTAACTGTTGATGCTCCATGGCTTGGTCGCAGGGAAGCTGATGTCAAGAACAGGTTCTCATCTAGCAACTATACACAATGTGATGCTTTACAGATAAATTTGTTTCGTTTCATAAGTTCAGTATCTGAATTATACAGACTTTGCAGAAAAATATGTATTCCATTTCATCAGGAGCTCAGTATCTGAATTATGCATTCTGTTATGTGTTGCGTTCTAGATTCATCTTGCCTCAAAATGTGGTATTGAAGTGCTTTGAGGGATTGAATCTTGGAAACACGGACAAGGTTTTTTGAAAACTGAACTGATCCCAATCTACGACAAAAAAAGTTGAGGTAGTTCTTTATTACTTTTCCCTTTACCATATATTTGTGACATTTCAGATGAATGGTTCTTCCATTGCTGCATACGCCGCTAGCCAGATTGATCGCTCTTTTTCTTGGAAGGTATAATTTGTAACATGTCAAGATTTCATACGACAACTAGCTATTGTGAAAGACTTTCAACCATCAGAGAACAATGACATATCTCACGCATAAATTTCGGTGTCTGATTCTCGTTGCAATGCAGGATGTCAAGTGGTTACAAACAATTACCTCGCTGCCGATCTTAGTGAAAGGAATCATAACAGCAGAAGACAGTAAGTACTTGGTTTGAGTTTCTTCTGCAATGGCATGTCACCTGTTCTGAGCTGCAATTTAATGAGTATGTTTGTAAAGTGCAGCCAGGATTGCCATTGAATGTGGTGCTGCTGGTATCATCATGTCCAATCACGGTGGCCGCCAGCTCGACTACCTTCCTGCAACCATCAGCTGCCTAGAAGAGGTACGCTAACCAATCACAGGCATGCTTACACGCGTTGAAACTAAAAGTGGTATGGAAAATTCAGGTTGTCAGAGAAGCGAAGGGGCGTGTACCAGTGTTCCTCGACAGTGGTGTCCGCCGTGGCACTGACGTGTTCAAGGCCTTGGCATTGGGAGCTTCAGGAGTATTTGTAAGTTCCATAGAATAGAACAACACCCACACATGCCCGCATCTGAGTATTTGTCTGAACAATGTTCAGTATTTCTTGACAAAAAAAACCATCATGGTTCTCGTCTGTCTGTCGGATTTCACAATGCCACCCATCCAATGACGCATTGTGTACTAGAGCACTATGGTACAAATGATTTCACAAATTCACGATGCAGCATATTTCCTGACACAAGTGTGGCTTGTAACACTGCGAATTCGTCTTGCAGATTGGCAGGCCGGTGCTGTTCTCGCTGGCCGTGGACGGCGAGGCGGGCGTGAGGAAGGTGCTGCAGATGCTGAGGGACGAGCTGGAGATCACCATGGCGCTGAGCGGGTGCACGTCGCTGAAGGAGATCACTCGCAACCACGTCATCACTGAGAGTGACAGGACTCGTTGTTCTCGGTTGTAGCGTGTAGGCTCGTAGTGCTGCGAAGTTGCCATTGCATTGGGTGGAGTGTTTAGTTTCTATAATTTCAGAGGTCTGCAGACTGCAATTCTTGTGATTCTGTATATGCCGGTTGATGTCAGATGGAGAATAATAACAAGAAGGGGTGTGGATTATATGAAACCGTGCAATGTGTTGTAGCAGTATTTCGTAACGGTGATTAGCAGGTTTGGTGTTCTTGTTCACAAGCTTCTGTAGTAGACCCTTAACCGCGGTTGAGATCTGCCAGATAACGTGACACCCTCTATCTAATGAATCAGCAGTTCGTAAAACCCCAAACTCGATAAATTTTTTTTTGGCGTAAAACTCTGAATCCTAAATCATATAACTTGTATTAGATTTTGTAAGACCAAATAGATCTGCCTTAATATACACGCTGCACAAATGAAAGATGAGAAATGTACAGGATGCACAATGTACGTGTAGTCATATTAAAGGAATTGCAGTCGTGATGGGGATTTTTGGCACATTTTGGTGTGTTATAAAACTGTATTTGCAAAAATAGCTGTATACGTGTGAGAATGATGGAAATGACATTTCTGTCGCTCGGTCACTAAGCAGCAGCACTCTGTAGCTGACATCTAGACCATCGGACCCACCCACCGTGTGGCCGCCCACCTGTCGCCCGCCCACCATGCGGCTCTCTACTTGCCGCCTCGCCACTGGACGGTTAGCCAACTTAATTAACTACCTTAATTATATGTACTACTTCTTAGATTTTTTAATATAGCAGATGAGCTTAAAAAATTATGAAATTTTATGTGCAGCCTCCTGACACAACTTAATTAGTTGTGTAATTTTTATAAAATTTTATCCAGTGTGAATGTTGTTAAAAAATTCATATAATTGTGCTATTTTTAAGAATTGTTACATATAGCAAATGAGCTCTAAAAATTATAAAATTTTATGTACAACCTCCTAACATGTTGACCTAATTGTTGAATTTTTTTGAAAAATTTATGTGCTATGAATTGTGTCGAGAGACTACACATAAATTTTTATAATTTTTAAGCTTATTTAACATATATATATATATATATATATATATATATATATATATATATATATATATATATAAATTCGAACAAAACAGTACAAGCAAAATACAAAGGCAGGTAATTAAGTCATATAATTATCCGGTTTAATTACCTACCATCCGGTGGCGGGGCTACAGGGAGGGCATCTCACAGTGGGCGGGCAGCAGGTGGTCGGCCATATGGTGGCCCGACGGCAGGCCCCTACCGCCCGGTGGTCAGGCTTCTATGGCCTAGGTGTCAGCTATATGGTGTTGTCATTCGATAGAAATGATATTTCTGTTAGTCTCACGTACATACAACTATTTTTATAAATATAAATTAAAAACATGATAAAAGTGTCAAAAATTCGTCGGGTTGGTCAGAGTAGTACTCATAAGCAGACCCTACCGACCACCTGGTCCGTTAGATCTCTTCTCCTCCGTCATCTCCGCCGTTCGTCTTCTCCTAATACCCTACCCTGCTCGCCGTCCTCGATCCGAGGCAAGACCAGCGGCAAAAGCATCGAAGAGGAGAGGAAGACTAGAGGGGAAACTGCTCTCTCGGCGACCGCGAAACCTATCAAGATGGTAATTTCCTATCCGATTTTCCACTTCTTCCTCTACTCTTGCTCAGATTCTGCAGCATTTCTTGCACCTTGTGTTAATAATCCCGATTTGCTGCAAGGAATCTGGGGGGAACCAGATCTTTTGGTGTTCTTCTCTACCATAGAATTTGGATTCAACTAGCGAAGTTTTTACTGGTTTCTGGCGTCCGTGTAGTTCAGATCGGGAGTAGAAAAATGAACAAAAATTCCAAGGAAATATAATGATGTTTTCTCGAATATTATGGATTTCTCCCCGTTTTTACCGTGTTGGTGTGGTTTGCTCAGGTGCTGATGCTACCAGATCCGTTCCTGAGCGAGCTGACGAGCATGTACGAGCGGAGCACGGAGAAGGGCTCCGTGTGGGTCACCATGAAGCGATGTGAGTGCTCTTTTCTGTTGGTTCGTGCGGTGGCTTGTAGATTTGGGTGGTTGAAGGATCCAAGTTTGAGTTGACGCGTTGTTTGGTGTGGGAAGCGTCGTTGAAGTGCCAGGCTAAGTTGAAGAAGATGGAGGCAAAGGGAGAGGCGGTGGAGTACCGCTGCCTCGTCCGCGCCACCGACGGCAAGAAGAACATCTCCACTTCGGTATTGTGACTGTCCTGCTGCTGCTGATAGGACTATGAGATGTGTTTTGCATATGATTGTTGGTTTTGTGCATAATGGTTACCGGTTCAATAGTATTCACTGCTAATTATGGTGGTTGCAAGGAATGTGAACCATATATCAGACATTTGCATATTTCTCTGCCTAGGTACTGTATGAGCTAAAACAACTTGGGTATGGACACATGGTAATAGAATATTTCATTTGGTGTTCTTTTTAATGGATGGCAATATATCGGTATTAAGAGATTGATAGAACCCCTAGGATAAGTAAATCAACATGGTGGCCTGGATATGTAGAGAAGATGCATTGTACTATCTTACGGAATTGTCTCACAAGAATCCCAACGCAGTAGGATGTGCAACAACTTTTGTGTAGCATGATGATAAGTAGGAAGTTAGAAATGAACATGCTTACTTGTTTGATAGATTTTGCAAATCCTTTTTCTTGATATTGCATGTTGGCTTGCCCCCATGAACTCTCGTTTTCACCAAGTGTTAAGATAGCTCACCAATTGGCACAAATGTTCTAAGGATGAGACTCATTTGCTTGCTCTTGCCAAGTTTCAACTGCATCAAGTAGCGAGGGCTCTCATTAATTGCTGCATCTTGCATTTGGTGAACACCTTTATCAAGGTGCATAAAGCTTAATTTCATGTCGCACACCTAAGGATATTGCTGTTTCTTGCATTTGGTGAAGACCTTTATCAAGATGCATAGAACATAAATTTCATATCACAGCAATTAAGGATATTTTCCCAACGTCAAGGCTGTAGTATTGATGGACACGCATGCGTCTTTCTTTTCATGCGTTTAAGCTCTCCCACCCAACAATTTAACATGGGCACCTTTTCCCCATAAGATTAAGAGACTTGATAAGTTTAGAGTTCCAACACCCATGGGCTAAGTTCTGCCAGATAGTTTAATTTCTTTTTTTCCTTGTAATTGTTGACATGGTGATGATGTAGGGTATTCCTTATTTATGGCTAAAAAGTTTGTGCTTATATCTGTTATCTTATATTCCCATCAGTTTTCATGTAGAAACATGGTTATCAATTATCACAATTAATACTGTTGGGTGAGTGCCCCCACCTAGGCCCAATCAGCCCACCAGGGCAAAGGCCTATTATGTATGTAACTACGTGACATGCCCGTTATGGCTATACCAAAAAAAGAACATATTTGTCCTTGCTATTAAAGACCCCGAAAGGGGCATTTGTGTAAACAACCTCTCATATGGCTATAAATACACCTTTCCCTCACTTATCTACTGTTTGGCGTATAACCACAACAAATACTATTTTTTGTTGTCAATTTGGAACCATGACCTCATATTTTGTATCCTAATAACACAAAACAAGTACATATATAATTTGTCTCTCTTCTGTGTGCATATCTATTTGTCCCTCCTATGTTAAATTCGTGCAAGTCCACCAAATATGGCATTTTCTTAATCAAATTCTGTACCCTAGGGCTGTATAAGTATGTGCACTTAGGGCTTGAGAGTAACTTGCTATATTTACTGAGATGTTTGCAATACTATGACCATTTTCTGCAATATCAGCATAGGACTTTCATTTGCAATATTTCTTGTGGTTTTGATGAAACAAATAGATAGTTAAGTTGAGTCATGAGTAATTTATTTTCCTGGTGCCACAAACACTATCTTCATTTATTCAATATATTTGATTATTCTTCTGTCACATGCTTAGCTTTTGAGACCAGTCAATAAATCTTACTGTACTTCCCATGTCTTCCAGCTCTCTGCAAAGGAGTACCTAAAATTCCAAGCATCATATGCAACAGTTCTTAAAGCCCATATGCATGCTTTGAAGAAGAGGGAGAGGAAAGACAGGAAGAAGACTGCAGAGGCTGAGAAGATACCCGAGAAGCCATCGAAGAAGCAGAAGAAAGCGTCTTCAAAGAAACCTGCAGGGTCCAAGTCGTGAGTTACTTCGAGAATTCACTGTGCCTTTTTGTCGCCCACGGCCAGACTAATCTTATCGTCATCAAGATATTATCCTCCGTTTTACTCTTATTTATGTCTGCGGGATGAAGCGTGTGAATACCTACATAGAGCTGTGTCATGGATGCTAGCATTTTTGAAGCAGCGTTTTGTTCTGATTGTAAGCCACCCTGGCCTTTTCTGAATGGCATCATAGAAAAGACATGCCTACTGAACTGCTAGATCTGATCATCAAATTCTAGTGCAATTCGCAATGGTTCATCGATGTCGACAGAACTAGCTGTGGGGTGTGGGGTATGACATTATGATAATTGCAATTAGGATCGCAGAAAACGTAGGATTGCTGGTGATCATGGTGGCGATGTATTTGGAATTGTTTTGCCTCTGAACTGTGTATGAAAAAAAGTATATGGGTATGTTCCTGTCTCGTGATTCCCGTATGCAAGTGGTGATCGGAATATAATTCCAGGTTAGGTTGGTGCATAAACAAATGACCTACCTATCAGCGGTTGCTGAACCAAGCCCCGGCACAGCCATCCTTTGTGGTTAATCACTGGTCTCGGCTGCCGTATCCTGCTGACTGCTGTATGGGCTCAGTGCCGTCGCTTCCTACCTACTAGTTCATCTGCACACTCAGTTTCAACTGACTCTCTCGTCGGACTCCATCCCCTTCAGGGAAGTCCAGCCTTCGATTTGCACATTGTTTCGATTTTTGACACGATAAGAAATCATAATATGTGATTATTGTGCTCCAACGTTGGTGGATTTTTTTGAGAAAAACTAAAGAATAGTATACCGTTTTTTTTCTTCACCTATGGAATAGTATCATCTCATTCCATGTTGCCTCCCTCTTTCTTTTTCGCTGGCGCCGCCATCTCTCCTTCCTCCTCCTCTATTGTCATCGGCTTTAGCTCCTTATCTGGCGACAAGGGGATGCTACTGTGATAATGTGTTCATCACGCCTTTTGAATGTAGAGGGAGGCCGAAGGGGTGGTGGATGGTGATCAGCGGTGGAGGAAGGAAAAGGTGAAGCGACGGTGTTGTGAATATTAGGTTGGACGAGTTGGTGATAGTGTAGGAGGGAGAGACGGTGGTATAGTGAGACGGCGGTATTAGTGAGACGGCAAAATTATGGTCGGTGGTGAAGGAGTACGGAGCTATTTGCGCCAGAGAAAATTGGAGGAGAGGAGAAGCGGCAAGGGGGAAACAAACGGGTGCGCCGGGGAGGACACCGAACTTGGGAGGGGAGGGGTAGCGGCGCTGAGGCGCTGAGCAGTAGCTCTTTTTTTTTTATCGTACCAAATTGGACAGACGAATCTTTGCTGAGTAGGAGGCGCTTCTGGGGAGCCGTCACCATCAACCACCAAACCGGACAAAAAAAATGAACAAAAAATAAACCAAAAAACAAAGCGAGCACTGATCACTCACTGATCCGTCATCACCACACACCCACCTACGAGCGCGCCGCGCGCACAGGCGCAGACGCACACATCCCAACACCCCCAGCTCCCCCCTTTTGCCACCACCCACTCCCGATCGCCAACCCGACCCCTCCCGTCCCCAGTCCCCACCCACCCCTCAAAATCTCATCTTTTCCCTTGGCTTCCCCCAATCCCATCCCACCAATCCCGCCCACGAGCCACGATGAGAGGCCTCCTCGCCTGCGCCACCCTCGCCCGCCGCGCCTCCTCGGCTGCGTCTCGCCGCCACCTCGCGGGCGCGGCCGAGGCGGCGGAGGCCGAGCTCAAGAAGACGGCGCTCTACGACTTCCACGTCGCGAACGGCGGCAAGATGGTGCCCTTCGCCGGCTGGGGCATGCCCATCCAGTACAAGGACACCATCATGGACTCCACCCTCAACTGCCGCGCCAACGGCAGCCTCTTCGACGTCTCCCACATGTGCGGCCTCAGCCTCCACGGCCGCCAGGCCATCCCCTTCCTCGAGTCCCTCGTCGTCGCCGACGTCGCGGGGCTCAAGGACGGCACAGGGTCGCTCACCGTCTTCACCAACGAGCGCGGCGGCGCCATCGACGACTCGGTGGTCACCAAGGTCACCGACCAGCACATCTACCTCGTCGTCAACGCCGGGTGCAGGGACAAGGACCTCGCCCACATCGAGAAGCACATGGAGGCCTTCAACAAGAAGGGCGGCGATGTCAAGTGGCACATCCACGATGAGCGGTCGCTGCTCGCATTGCAGGTGAGCGGTTTCTTAGCCTCCTGGGGGGTTTATTGGAGTTCCTGGTTTGGTTAATTGATTCCTGCGATGGGTTAAATATTTCAAAAAATGGATTTATTTGATTATTTCTAAGATCAGGGAACGCTAAGATTAGGGAACGCATTGTTTAGAGGTGAAAATCAATACAACGAGAAATGCTCCAATTCTGTGAGGAAGGATATTGGGATGTAAAGACGATGGGGCAGTGCGGTTTTAATTTGTATCGTCAGTGCGGAAGAGAGGATTTTTATGATTGGATGCGGCATGTTAGCGGGGAAGATAATCTTTATTCTTGGTGTGATAGTATGTGCATTTGTGGATGGGGTTTTTCTTTTCAGTATATGCCCAATGCTGGTATGAATGATGTGCATCTGTTGATGGCAAAATGTAGGACTTCATGTTTTGTATGTAGCTGTTCGGTGGAATTTTTATGATTGGTAAACATGGTTTCTTTGATGGTGACAAATCATAAGAGAGACATCAGCGTCAATTAGTCCTATTCCACTACCTGATCCATGGACTCAAGCAATGGTGCTTCTTGCTATGTCAATTTTTGTTTTCTTACAATGCTTTTATCTGATGTAGTACTTGAGCAGGTTTGCATGTTTTTTTTCTTGGTTGTAGGAAGTAATGCTTCTCCTGTGGTCTTACTTTGGTGTAATTGAGAAATGTTGTCACAACAAAAAAACTCCAATGTCCTATGAAATTAAGAATACAATACATAGAGCCTGATTCATGATGACCCCTTTTTGCAACCCAGTTCACTCTTCAGGATACACTGTTTCTTCAGGGGAAAGGAGGATAAATGTTTGCATAGCTCTATATTCATGCATGCAAGCAGCCTGCATGATTTATACTTATGATTTTTATGCCAGATTGCTGGGGAAGCAGTCTCTAAATTCCTTAATTCTTCCTTCAACATTATTGTGCGGTTTTATCAAAGTGATCAATTTTTACTTTAATGGCTGGTAGAGAGTTCATTTCTCCTGACATATGTACCAGTTGGCAAATTCACAGAAAGGCATTATTATAACTTGTTCCTTGACATAAGCAGGGTCCTCTTGCTGCACCAACTCTTCAGTTGCTTACCAAAGAAAATTTGAGCAAAATGTACTTCAGTGACTTCAAGATGATTGACATCAATGGATACTCTTGCTTTCTCACCAGAACTGGGTATGCTTCCTTTGATCCTTTACTTCCATTATTTAAATACTCATCACTTCATATGATCATGGTCCTCCCTTTAATCCTACCAAGTCCTTAAGAGCCCTAGTGTTATGACCGGCATCCCATACACGCGCAGGCGGCGCACGCAGGGAGGAACCCAAACCGGGCATTAGGAAACCCTAGGCATAAATCTATCTCATTAGGATTATTTCTCTTAGCCGTAACAGAGTAGGATTGAGATTTGGAAACCCTAGGCATAAATCTATTAGGATTATCTCTCTTAGCCGTAATGAGTAGGATTGAGATTTGCTTTGTAAGGAGGATATATACTCTCCAAACTACCATGGAAATAAGCAAGCAAGACAACGATTGTTGCCAAGCTTACTGGAGCTTCCGCGTCCTCGCCTCTCTCTCACGGCGCGCGCACGCCGCCAAGGGTCGCAGCCCGCCGCAAAGCCGTTTCCACCGCTATCCTCTCGGAACCTCCGCCGCCTGAATCGTACTAATCGGTATCGAGCCGCCAGCGAGGAAGGCGCAGCGACCAAAGGAGACATCGCCGCCGCCGCCGATCTCACGATGCCGGGCGAGGAAGGCGCAGCGGCCGAAGGGACACCGCCACCGCCGGCCGATCTGTCGCCAAGGCGCCGACCGAAGCTCACCAGCGAGATGGCGGCGTTCGCCGCGCGCCGAGGCTCGAGTCCCGGCCGCCGCGCCACCACCGCCGCCTCCACCGCCAGCTCGCCATCCACCCTTCCCGCCGCCACCACGCTCCCGATCCCCATCCACCACATCCAGTTTCCACACTCGCCGTCGCCGATTCCTCCGATTCCCTCTGGTCCGGAGCTGCCGATGCGTCCCACGGGACCGCAGGTTATAAAGCCATCCGGTCCATACGGGTCGGAAATAGGATCGAGCGGTACCGGTTCCGGTCTGGGCGCCCCTCGCTTCCACAAGTTTGACTTTCCCACCTTCGACGGCAAGGAGGATCCTCTCAATTGGCTCAACCGGTGCGATCAATTCTTCTGTGGACAGCGCACCATGGCCTCAGATCGCATGTGGCTCGCCTCGTACCATCTCACGGGCGCCGCCCAGACATGGTACTATGCCTTGGAGCGGACGGCGAGGCATGCCTCCGGAGCACTTCAGGAGCCGTGCCACCTTCGCCGCGCGCGATCGCGCGCGATCGCTGGCGGAACTTCGCGACGGCTTCGTTCCTCTCCACGGCCCAGACTACCAAGAGCGCTTCAATGCGCTTCTGCATCCCGCAGATTGGCGCCAAACGGCGCGGAGCTGCTTCACCGGCCTCACTGAACATATCAAGATCGACGCCGAATCGCGTGAGCCCTATGACTGCAGACGGCAATGCACCTTGCGCGGCATACGAGCGCCGCGGCCGAGACGACACCGCCAAAGATCGCCGCAGCCGACCCGCCTCCGCGCCCACCGCCGGGCCTCTCTACGCCGCAGCGGCCGCCGCCACTCTCGGCCAGTACCAAATTTACTAATGCCGCCAACCGCTGCGGTCGCGGCATTGCCGGCGGCTGACCGCGGACTGCTCGCCGCCTCTCTCGGCCGAAGTTGGCCGATCGACGCCGGCGGGACTGCGCTATAATCGCGACGAGCGATGACGTCCGCGCCACAAGTGCGGCCACCGTTCTTCATTGAGGTGACCGATTATCCGATGACGATACGACCGACGACTCGCGAGACGGCGTGGATGAGGCGCGATCGACTTGCCGGTGGTATCCTTCATGCGATCGCGGCGATTCGCACGGAGGACACCATGCACCTCCACGTCAATATCCACGCCACCGCCGGGCGTTGCTTGACTCCGGCTCTACCCACAATTTCATCAACGCCGAGGCCCTGCGCCGACTCCATCTGGAGACATCGGACAGCGCCAATATGCGCGTGGCAGTGGCCAATGGTGACCGGGTCCCCTGCAAGGGTGTGGCCCGCAACGTCGCCATGAGTATCGGGCCCGAGGACTTCTCCATCAGCTGCTACGGCATCAATCTGGGCGGCTTCGACCTCGTCCTCGGTGTCGATTTTCTCCGTACCCTGGGGCCCATCCTTTGGGACTTCGAGGACCTCTGCATGGCGTTTTGGCGGGGCGACAGGCGGGTATTCTGGAAGGGCCTCGGCTCCCCCCGCGGCGACATCCGGCAGCCGGCCCTTTGCGCCATCACCGGGGCGCCGCCACAACCCCTCTTGGACCGCCTCCTGCACCAATACAACCAAGTCTTTGAGGAACCCACGGGCCTTCCACCGGCACGACCTTACGACCACCGCATCCACTTGCTGCCGGTACCGCGCCGGTGGCCGTCCGCCCCTACCGCTATCCACAGCTGCAGAAGGACGAGCCGAACGCCAGATGTCGCCATGATGGAGCAGGGCATCATCCGGCCAAGCACTTCCCCGTTCTCCGCGCCTGTACTCTTGGTCAAGAAGGCGGACGACTCCTGGCGGTTCTGCATCGACTACCGTGCGCTGAACGACAAGACCTCCAAAGACAAGTTCCCAATACCGGTGGTTGATGAGCTCCATGGCGCCGGTGCCGCACCAAGCCGACCTCCGTTCGGCTACCACCAGTCGCGCATGCACCGACGACATCGAAAAGACGGCTTCCGCACCCACCACGCCACTTCGAGTTCCTCGTTATGCCGCCCGGCGCTCCAATGCGCCGGCCACGTTCGTGCCCTTATGAACGACGCCCTCCGTCCCTTCCTCCGGGTTCGTGCTCGTGTTCTTTGATGACATACTCATCTACGATTCGTCGTGGTCCGAGCATTTGCGGCATGTCCGCCTCGTCTTCGACGCGCTCGCGCCACTCTTTGCACCTCAGCGCTCCAAGTGCTCTTTCGGTGCCTTTGCCGCCTACCTCGCCACGTCATCTCCGGCCGACGTCGCCATGGATAGCGATAAGGTGGCCGCCGTCGCCTCTGGCCGGTGCCCGCTTCGACCGGGTTTGCGCGGGTTCTGGTCTCGCTGTTACTACGGAAGTTCATCCGGACTTCGCACAATAATGCGGCACCGCGACAAAGCTCTGCGCAAGGATGCTTTCTCTGTCGACGAGGCGCGGCAGCATTCGAGCAATCGGCACGCCTTGACGACGGGACCGGTCCTGCAGATGCCCGTCTTTGACCAGCTGTTCATCGTCGACTGCGACGCCTCGGGCCCTGGCTTTGGCGCCGTCCTCCACCAGGACGCCGGAGCCCTCGCGATTCTTCAACCGCCGCTTGTTGCCCGCCATCTCAAATTGGCGGCATACGAGCGGGAGCTCATAGGCCTCGTGCAAGCCGTACGACACTGGCGTCCGTACCTATGGGACGCCGCTTCCTCATCCGCACCGACCACTTCACCTCAAGTTTCTGCTGACCGCGCCTCGACAATTCCGCGGCACGGTGGATTAGCAAGTCGTTCGGCCGATTTCACGATGGAATATCGTCCCGGGCGCCTCAACACGGTGGCAGACGCCCTCTCACGCCGCGACTCAGAATCAGCCGCACTCCATACTATCTCGGGGCCCTCCTTCCACCTCTTCGACGAGATCCGAGCCGCGACGGCCACCGACGAGGAGGCGCGCGCTCGCCAGCGGCTCGGGGCGGCACCATTGGGAGCCATGGCGCACGGCCGACGAGCTCTGCTCTACGGCCGCGATATTCGTGCCAACACGGCGATGACTTGCGCAACCAGTGCTCTCTCGGCTCACGCGCCACCACGAAGGCATCCGAAGACACTCCAACGAATGAGGCGGATTTCTACATTCCGGCGACGGGGCACTTGTGCGGGACTACGTGCGCTCTGCCTCACTTGCGGCGCAACAAGGCGGAGACCTGCGGCACGGTGGCCGCCTTCGACCCCTCGACGTCCCATCCCTAGTGTGGTGACATCTCGATGGACTTCGTCCGAGGTTTGCCGAAGGTACACGGAAGTCCGTGATCCTCACCGTCGCCGACCGCTTCTCCAATCACGCCACTTCATCGCGCCGGCCACCCATACTCGCCACTTCCGCCGCCAGGCCTTCTTCGATGAGATCGTCCGCCTCCACGGTTTCCCACCTCCATCGCCGATCGCGACCCGGTCTTCACCGCCACATGTGGCGCGACCTCTTCAAGATGGCGGGCGTCAAACCGTATGAGCACGCCTTTCACCTCGATGCAGACGGCGGTCGAGGTCGTCAACAAGGTCATCGCCATGTACCTACGCTGTGTCACGGGTGATCGGCCTCGCGCATGGGTCGACTGGTTGCCGTGGGCGGAGTATTGCTACAATACTTCGTTCCACACCACGCTGCGCACCACTCCATTCCAGGTGGTCTATGGTCGCCCTCCTCCGCCGCTGCTGCCGTACACGGCCGGAGCCGCCAGGACTGACACGGTGGACGCTCTCCTGCGCAACCGTGATGACTTTCTTGCGGCGGTTCGCGAACGCCTCCTCCAAGCACAGCAGTATGCCAAGCGCTACTACGACGCCCACCACCGCGATTTGGAGTTTGCGGTGGGCGATTGGGTGTGGTTGCGTCTGCTACACCGACCGGCACAAACATTGGAACCCGCCCCGGAAAGCTCGATCCGCGCGTTACGCAGGGCCGTTCCAAGTCATGGAGCGGATCGGGCAGGTGGCCTACCGTCTCCAACTTCCGGAGGGCGCCAAGCTCCATGATGTCTTCCATGTGGGGCTGCTTAAGCCTTTCCACGGTGACCCTCCGTCGACACCACCTCCAGTGCCACCTACGCACAACGGCAGGCTGCTGCCCACCCCGGAGCGCGTCCTGCGCGCCCAGCTTCGCCGCGGTGTCTGGTACGTCTTGGTGCAATGGCGTGGGATGTCCACCGACGACGCCACCTGGGAGCAGCTGCCGCATTTTCAGGAGAACTACCCCGACGTTCAGCTCGAGGACGAGCTGTTTGCGGAGGCAGGGAGAGATGTTATGACCGGCATCCCATACACGCGCAGGCGGCGCACGCAGGGAGGAACCCAAACCGGGCATTAGGAAACCCTAGGCATAAATCTATCTCATTAGGATTATTTCTCTTAGCCGTAACAGAGTAGGATTGAGATTTGGAAACCCTAGGCATAAATCTATTAGGATTATCTCTCTTAGCCGTAACAGAGTAGGATTGAGATTTGCTTTGTAAGGGGAGGATATTTACTCTCCAAACTACCATGGAAATAAGCAAGCAAGACAACGATTGTTGCCAGGCTTACCTGGAGCTTCCGCGCGTCCTCTGCCCCTGCTCTCACGGCGCCCGCACGCCGCCAAGGGCTGCAGCCCCGCCGCCAGGCCGTTTCCCACCGCTATCCTCTCCGGAACCTCCGCCACGCCCTGAATCGTACCACCTAGTGATTACTTTATTTACATTGATTCACCATCACTCATCGGTCATATACATAAATAAAGTTACTTTCCTATGCACTCCAGCATGCCAAAGTATACCTGTGTTCTATTTTGGTGTTTCCAATTTCTGATGGTTTTTTAGTTTTGGATAATGAGGTGTGGCTGTAAATAATTATTCTATTTTGTTTGTGATGATGAAGGGGTACATACCTTTATTTCAAATTATGTTATTGCTTTGAGATTGTGTTGATGTTTCTGAATGATTTCTTATTTCAGTTATACCGGTGAAGATGGCTTTGAAATCTCTGTTCCATCAGAGAATGCGGTTGATCTTGCAAAAGCCCTCCTGGAGAAATCTGAAGGCAAGGTGAGGTTGACTGGCTTGGGTGCCCGTGACAGTCTCCGCCTGGAAGCTGGTCTCTGCCTGTACGGCAATGACATGGAGCAACACATCACGCCAGTTGAGGCTGGCCTCTCATGGGCAATTGGCAAGAGGAGGAGAGCGGAGGGCGGCTTTTTGGGTGCAGACGTAATCCTCAAGCAGCTACAGGAAGGCCCAAAGATCAGGCGTGTCGGCATCTTCTCACAAGGACCACCTCCACGGAGTCATAGCGAGATTGTGAACAACTCTGGGGAGAAAATTGGTGAGGTGACCAGTGGGGGGTTCAGCCCCTGCTTGAAGAAGAACATCGCCATGGGCTACGTAAAATCTGGTTTGCACAAAGCTGGGACTGAGTTCAAGGCTGTTGTCCGTGGGAAGTCCTATGAGGCTGTTGTCACCAAGATGCCCTTCGTGCCAACCAAGTACTACAAACCCTCATAGATTGCACAAAAGGTGTTCCTTCAAACACAATTTTCTATTGCAACTCTCTTCTGGCAGCTTGCTCATGACTGGCTACTGCAATGCTGCAACTGTAACTTATGTAAGGCTTCCTCTTACAACTTGACATTTTACTGCCCATCTAGTAATATTTCAGTGCATCGTTTTCATTCCCAAAAGCAAAGCATATGCCGTGTTTGGAATTTGATGTGTGTAAGTGTACTACAATTGCCGATCATATTTATGGGTCGCATCAGATGGTTGCAGAACGCCAGAGTTCAGCTGTTGTTTGTGCTTACTCGTGAGATGTTCACAGCTCGAGATGTCGACTTTGCATTTTACTTTATTTCTTCGATGTGCATACTTCAGACCTTTTACGCAGTTACCTTAACATATCGGTGTACTTTACACAGGATGATAGCAACATTTTGAAAGAAAGTTTGTCTGGCACGCCAATGCAATTATATGTTGCGGTCTCTGTGGCTGCATAACATTTTTCAAGTTTCAGAAATCTTGCGGTACCTCATAGTCTCATACTGCATATGTCATTGAAAATGAAGTGGGTAGACCACATTAAACTATTTCCAGCTACATTTATCGTTGTGAATGGAAAATGGATGTTTGGTCAAAATGTAAAAATAAAGTTGTTGGGATTTCCTAACTCCTGGATTAGCGTCTAGGATAGTTGACTGTCAAGTACGAAATATCAGATCAGAGTGATGCATGAGAAGCAAAATTAAATAAGCTTCATCAGAGATGCACGACAGCACGAGAGCGTGGACTGATTCAAGAACATACTCCAAACATTTCATGTGCTGGTAGTGTTGATAATCCACTGCCTATTCTTGAAAATCCACTGCGTATTCTTAGTGACCCTATCTTTTCTGCTTTACAAACAACAGTTTTGAAGCATTTTCAAACACCATATGTCCTATCACATAGATTCTAGTCATGTCTTAAGATGATCTGAATTTTTGAACGCTACAAACAAATATGAAGTCAACTGCTATCTTACAAAAATTCCCTTCCTCCAATTTGATAATTCCTCTGCAAATGCCCATTGCTGCCAAAAAAAAAACACAAGACGATCCAATCGGAGGGAGGGAGGGAGCCAAAGAACATCTCTGATCTAAAAGAGGATAAGAAAAGGACAACCTTTACCCTACCGGATCGAAGGGGAAGAAGAACCAAAGAACTACCGTGGATGGTGCGGATGTGGTGGAGCTCCGGCGAGTGGCGGCCCCGGCGCCCGGCGGCGGCCGCTCCAGCGGGAGAAGCCGTTCTTGCGATGACGCCGACAGGTGGGCCCCACGAGTCAGCGAAATAGTCCATCGGGTGGTTCTCACACAAACCCACCCCCTCCGTCTACCGTCCGATCAAACTTAGGCGGTCGAGATTAAGGAAGAGAGAGCTGGAGGTTTGTTTGCATAGGAATCCTCCGTTTACGCTGTATTACCGCTTCAACCATCAAAAATTGGATCGTAAAGCAAATGAGCGATCCTAATGGGATCGCGATGAAAATCTGCATCGCGATCCAAATATCGGTCTCCTTGTACCGTCCGATCTCATATGGGCCACCGAGATTGAGGATTAGTAACCGTTCGAGGATGTTTTTCGTACAGACCCTCGGCTTATCTCGTATATCATGGAAAAAGGAGGGACGCCCTCCTAAAAAAACCGGGGACGCCGACGGCGGCGGATCACCGGCGAGCGGCGAGCGGCAAGAGGGCGAAGGTGCGAAGCGAGGTGTTTCTGCGAGCGCGTCTACGAGTGGCTCCCACGTGAACGCTCCACCTCGAGGCAAATCGTCGAAGGATTGGCAGTTGGCACGCGACCCCATCGAACCACCCCACGTTGACTCCGGCGCGGGAAGGGGAAGAAGGGCGCCGTTCAGCGAGGCTCGGCCGGAGCGGGAGTACAATCCCGGTATATATCTTCATGATACCCATCGCCGTTGCGGCGCCCGGCTCGACGGCGCGGGCTCTTCCTCTTGAGAGCGCACTGAGGCAAGGGCCATGACTTGAGCCCATGGCCATGAGACCTCTCGATTCACGTCGCGAAGAGCGCACCACCGGTTAGGTGCGACCAACCATAGATGGGAACGACGCGCTGCATCAGATGGTTGCAGAACGCCAGATTTCAGCTATTGTCTGTGTAGTCTTGAGATGTTCAGAGCTCGAGATGATGACTTTGCATTACTTTTTTTTCGCCGTGCAGACTTAAGAACTTTTAAGCGGTTGCTTAACATATCGGTGTACTTTTCACAGGATGGTAGTAACATTTTTGGGGGAAAAAAAGTTTGACTGGAACTCCAATTCTCCAATGCAGTTATGTTGCGGTCGATGTGGCTGCATAACTTTTTTGAGTCAAAAATGTAAAACAAAGTTAGTGTAGGGAACCTGTCCTAGCTCCTGGAGTCGTCTGGGATAGTTGACTGTCAAGTATCAAATGTTAGATCAGAGTGATGCATGAGAAGGAAAATAAACGAACTTCATCAGAACTACACGATGGAACGAGAGGGTGGAGTGATTCAAGAACATACTGCAAATATTTTATGAGCTAGTAGTATTGATAATCCACTGCCTATTCTTGGTGACCCGTTGTTGCGTTACAAAGAGGCAGTTTTGAATCAAACACCGTTGTTCCTATCATATAGATTCTAGTCAAGGTCTCGCGATGATCTGAATTTTTGAACACTACAAACAAATACGAACTCTTATTTAAAAAAACCTCAACTGCTACCTTATAAAACTTCCTTTCCTCTAATTTGATAATTCCTCTGCAACTGTCCATTGCTAACTTACTTGTAACCATGTCATTATGTCAAACACCATATAGGAAGAGAAGATCTATGGTTCCCCGTGCTAAAAGAGGATAAGAAAATGAACCAAAAGCACAAAGACTATCCAATCGGAGGGTGGGCGGAAGCCAAAGAACCAACTATACCCTACCCGGTCAAAGGGGACGAGCCAAAGAATCAACGTGAAATGCGATTCGCCGGAAAGAGGTGCCGTAGATGGCGTGGATGCGGCGGAGCTCCGGCGAGCGGCGGTCGTTCGAGCGGGAGAATCCGTTCTTGCGATCCGCCGGCAGGTGGGACCCACGAGTCAGTGAAGCAGTCCATCGGCTAGTTCTAACACAAACCCACGCCTCTATCTATCGGTCTCACCTCTCACGTTGGTTTGACATCGCGCGTCCGTGCTGCGCCTGCGCGCACAACGTGCCAAATGCTGCCGCGCACCGAGGCCGCCGAGACGAAGCCGCCAGTCTCGCCCCGGGCGGCCGGCCATTAGCCCGCCCCGCCCCGCCGTGCATCGAGCCTGCTGCTCGGCCGATGCCGACCTCTCCGGCCGCGTGCTCGCCGAGTCCATTCTTACGCAGGTACTACTCTTCATGCCGCGTGCACGTGCATTCTTGGCTTAGGCCAAGTACGTTCACGTTGACACGCACGTTGTTGTGGACGCGTGCAAGACTGCAAGTGCGACCAGGGACAGACGGGGTCTACAAGATGGCAGAGACAATTAAAGGCGAGGGAAGGGATCGGAGGCAGGATCGATCGATCCCTCGTGAACCTCGCCCTGCTGCGGCCTGACTCTGCAATGGAGGGGACGTCTGTTAAGTAATTGCCTCGGCACGGCTACATGCTCCACCTTGGTCAGAGGGGTCCGCCGCCTCCTGAGCCCTCGCTGCCAACTTATGCTTGGTGTCGGGCACCTCCACTTCGATTCCACCGGGCCAACGCTAATCCCACCAACGCAAGCTCTTCAATTCCAGCGCGCGTACGTAGTGTTATTACAAATGCAAATTAAGCCAATCCATCATTCATATACTGTACATATCTCATCTGATGCCCACATTACTCGTCGTCCTGGACTGAACTCGTCGTCGTCGGATGCCATGCCACACGATACTACTATAGTAACACAGCCGGCGTCGTTCTACTCTGAAATTTAACCGCAGAATACTACTACTACCGCTTCCACCTCCACGCACCCAACATGAAGGACCAGTAAGTGTAGTAGCTGCACTTTCTGACAGATGCGACCAGGCACCAGCCATTGGCCGGCCCCAAGTAAAAAATTTCAGTCTTAACGCTGAATCTGCAAGGGTACTGACATGTTTTTGTGACTTTTATCTGCTGTTAAAATTTTCTGCGCGGATAATAGGTTTTGTAAATAATTCATATTTTATTCGAAATAACATAAATATGCCTGTATAAACATTTTTTTACATAAATGACTTTCAGTCGCCGAACTGTTGAGCGGCTAGAACCTATCGCCCAACGGCCATGCGACACGTAAGCTGTCCCTGAACCGTTGGGCGATAGGATCCAGTCACCGAGCCGTTGGGTGACTAGAGCCTGTCGCCTAACGGCTCAGCAACTACATTTGCAGTCGCTCGACTGTTCAGCGACTGTAAACAAGCCATTCCTGCAGCAGTTGGGAGGCAATGTCGGTTGATTCATTTGTGATTTTCGTAGATTATGAATGGTAGATAATCTGTTAAATTCGCAATAACAGTTTGCGATCGTCATATGTTATTGTAGTGTAAGAATTTTTGTGAATATTTTTAGAATGATTGAAATAACAACCATTGATAAGTACGAAAATAAGATATATTGTGATGTAATCGGGAATTCATACAAGGATGAGAACTTGTTTGTTAATATTGTTGGATGACTTGCTACGCAAATAATTGAATGCCAAAAGACGAGGAAATATGCTTGTCCTAATTAAAATAGACTTCATAGTAAAGTTGGGAGTAACACGACGCGTAGACTTTGGTTACATGCATAAGAAAGAACAACATGCATAATGCAACAAATCGAACTACTCCTACGATACATATGCGTCTTTTTGGAATGGAACTAAATTTAACATTTAGGGGACTAGTTAGTGCTGGATGGTCTGACCTACTACATGGACCGGAGCAATTTTTCCTTCCTTCCGAGATCAGCGTTGAACTCCTCGTGGCCTCTTTTGCATTGGCCACTATTTTCCTCTTTTTCTCACGCTCTCTGCGCGTGCACGCCTCCATTCACCGAAGGGTTAGGCGACTGGAAGCAGTCACCTGACGGTTCGACGACTGCAATTATGTCGTCCAACGGCCCACGAATTGCTTACGCGTCGCGCGGCCGTTAGGCAATAGGATCCAGTCGCCTAAAGATTGGACGAATAAATGCTATTTCTGTAAAAAAAATATTTACGCAAGTATATTTCTGTTATTTTAAATAAAATATGAATTATTTAAAAAAATCGCGCTTCCTGCTTGCACCTGCGACAATATTTATGTTGTCCAGGGCAGTTTCTTCAGAGAGAATGGTCTTCATTTCATTGCCCATGGTTATTTATGTCAGTAGCCTGCCGAGTGCCACTGAGATACACCCATACTGCTATCATACTAGTAGTTCTCTGTCGTAGAACCATTCATGCATTAACATTTGCTACAACTACCACTTCTCCTACTGCTATTTCATGGGCTCATTGCCTCATTGGTCTACAAAAACTTGCTTCAAATTCTTGTAGCCGCGTGAGGAAGCTTGCAAATGATAGTCGGAATCCGCATTCCCTCTACGTTTGCGAAGGGCCAGAGTATACATACCTGCACTTACCTGACATATAGTATAGTAGTCTTGACCCCACATCTTCCGACTCTTGACCACAACATCTTCCGTGGTCCCCAAAAGGCAGACACACATCACACAATGTGAAAGTAGACGCAACACAAGTTCTACCGCAATACAGGGCAAAGATAAACAAGAAGCATCTCATTCATCTATTTTTTTAAATAAACCACTTTTTAATTTAATTTGCAGAAATAAACTAACATATATTTTATTGGAATAACCCACAGTCACACGGACAATACGTGACTGGACCCAATCACGCTGCTGGCACACTATTGAGGCCAATCGCACGCTCGTTGCACGAATGGAGGCCCAATCATGGTTCATTGTGCAACTGGAGCCACCAACACGCAATAGTGCGGCTACTGGACGAATGCAAGTGCACTCATGTCCACGAGAAGGTTCTTTGGCTGCGAATTGTTAATTCAATATGAAAAGGTGGTCAATCATCAATTCAATCTGAAAAGGTAGACCAACGAGTTGTCAATTCAGTTTGAAAAAGGTGATATGGTATGGTTTCGCCATGACAAGTTGGGACAATAGTGTTACCACTCAAAAGGATGCAAGCCTTGGTCGGCCCCCCGTGTGTCAACAAGCCTCGGTCGCCCATCTACCTCGCGACTAGGCCCAGTCATGTGGCGGATGCACATCTGGGCCTCCGTCATAGGCCCATCGCGCAATTGGGCCTCAGTTGTGCTGCCAGTTCGCGCGACTAGCCTCAATCGCACTGCTGTGATGCGACTGGACGCCAGTTGCGCGATGGGCCTACGACTACAGGGTATTCCTGTAAAAAAAATTGTTGGTTCATTTGCGCAAATTGAATTAAAAAATAGTTTATTTAAAAAATCCTCATTCATCTATAGTATTTACATTCTACATTATTACACTGAGAAACCACAGCACTTTTCACAAATGAAGGTTAGGAAAACGAGAGACATGAAAGCTTGCTCCAGTTGTCCTTTTGAGATGGCCTTTCTGCAAGTTCCTTGATAGGCTTTTTTGACTATGGGTTTTGCTTTTGCTTTATAGTTTTTAAATTTTAGTTGTTCGTGAGAATCAGTACGTAAAGAGAAACAGTTACATATGATTTTGACTGGTATATCTAAACTCGGTACAGTGTGCACTATAATTTAACTATAGACTTTATCTTGAAAAGATACACAGTTTAAAAGTTAGTTATTATAATAGAAAATAATAAGATAAAGCGTGAGCCCAAAACGAAGGCAGATCTTTGTCATAGGCAAGACTCGCGATGTGGATTGCCTTTAATTTGTGTTCTTCCTCGTGAGCCATTTGCTATAGTGAGCAAAACTTGACCAGTTTACTGCATTCTTAACCTGTACTGAGCCCTGACACTGCTATAGTGAACTTCCATAGCTTTCGCTGAAGAATCTAATAAGATATGCTACACTTCTTTTCAGCCCCACATTGTTAAGGCTACAGAATCATGAGGCGTAAAGCTGAATAATAATTAGTGGTAGAGAGAGCTTTAGGAATCATGATAGTATGCTACTAATAACTTAGGCCTCCTTTTGTTTTTTTTTCTTATTTTTCATGTTTTATGTTTTTTCTTTGTATTATTGGTGGAGATATAATAATATTTTTATTTCTTATTTTTTAATTGAATGATTCATAATAAGTTAATTGTCGTTACAGTGTAATTTTAACCAAAAACCACCTATTGGGAGCCATAAGCCACTAAAAAGCAGAAATGAATGGGGCTAAAAAGTTCGGCAGATTTGCAAAGAATCATTCTAGTATCTAGAATCCATTTCATAGTCCATCAATCACTAGAACGTACTCCGTACGACTTATTCGGAACAGACAACTTTCGTATGGGAGGATGCAGCTTGCCAGCATGAAATCAAGAACAACGTAAACTTATCTCACAATAATGGAAAAAATAACATCATAGCCGGACTTGAAATATTTCGTGCCACAAATCCGATCAATATATAGTATTTTTTTCCCAAGAAGGATCAATTAGGGGGCAACAATTAGGGGCGTTTGAAATGGCTTCACCCCCGCTGCGAGAAGCACCTTTGCACTGAGAAGCCGCTTCGGTGTTGGCTCCGGCGAGTGGTGGCCCAGGAGGCACGGCCAACGGACAAAACGGGTTGGCGGTACCTCAGGGAGGAGATGGGTGGCGGCGTCGCGATGATTGCGCACCACGGCGACACAGGCGACGAGCAGGGCTGGCAGCCGAGGTGAGGTTGATGATGGCAGTAGTTCACCGGCGGCGATGAAATCTGCGACGGCAGCAATTCGAGCGACGGCGAGGAAGACGACTCGATTCCGGCGAACGATTGCGAGAGAATGCAGTTAATTGAGTGTGATAATTGGTAGGAAGGTAGAACACGTCATAACGCTAATGGGTTCGGCGGAAGCTCATCGGAGATCGTGGCAACTGGAGCTCGACATGATGGTTGCAGTGGTAGAGCTCCATGGTGGTATATAGACCAAATTGAAGCGGGGAAAAGATAGAGGGGATAAATTTGATGCTATGGCCTGGTGCAAAGGATTGTGGAGATGCTCACTGAGCACGATGAATTCGACAATGGCGACGATCTGGACGACGACGGGAAATGGCCCAAATTTGGTGATGAGCTGCGAGAGATCAAATTAAAGTTAGAGGTGATTTTGGAACACAAAGTGATGTGAAAGATTCTGTGACAGCTAAATCGAAGACGGCGAAACGGGTGGTGATGCGGCAGCCGACTAACTAAAAGCCGAATCAGCCCAACCAACCAGCCTAACTAAAAGCTAAATCAGACACTAAATTTCTATTTCTAGCCGCTACTATTCTAGCCCAACAAAAAGGCATAAGCTATTTCAAACACCTACTTACTCTTAAGTAACAGTACCAGAAACATGAAGGAAAAAACAGTACCTTGTGATCCAGCAAACTCTAGCATAGCATTACAAATTTGAAATCCTTCAAATTGCAATTCGATCAATACTAAATAGAAGTGTTTTTCCCATGAAGGATCAATCTATAGTAGCAAAAGTTACTTTAAGTAACATTACTAGAAACATGGAACAAAAATCAGTGTCTTATGATTCCAATTGACATGGAAAGAAGACCTACAAGGCCAGAACGATGAGAAACATCCTTACACTGCAAGCACGGTAACGTGATATTGGCACGGCTCAATCAAAGAGTAGAGCCCCTTGCATTCAGAGCACTAGCTTTCTGATTGAACCGCATCAATATCCTGTTCCCATAAAGAATAGTAAGCCCGCGGATATTACCACACAACGTTCACACACCGAAACAACATACATGGAAGAAAAGATACAACAATACCAACAAACACTCCCTCTCAACTCACTAGGAGCAAGAATTGAAGAACACATATGCTTGAGGACAGAAGAGAAGTAACAGTCAAAGCACCCTTTTGTTTCATGGGGAAGAAGATGAAAGAAGAGAGAGAGCAGGACGGGGGAAAGGCGCCGTAGGCTTCTTTATTAAGCCTTCTTGGAGGCAATGCAAAAGAGAGAAGAAGATGATGAGGGAGCAGAGCACATTGCTACGTGACATACGTGGGTGCATATATAGAATGCCAAAGCGATCGAAGCATAGCACAGCAATGAATGAGGCAGAAATCAAACAAACGTTGGAGTATTTATGGGTCACATTGAAGAAGGGGAGAGGGAAGGTCACACGCACCACGAGATGCCTCGAGTGAGAGATGCGGAGCGCAAGAAATTAAGAGAAAATTGATACTTTGCCATCTTATTCGGTGGGCTTCGATAAAATGTCACTCCCTAGAATGATCACTATAAAATGTCACTCTTAACATTGACATTTTGATTATTTGCCATTTTAAGGGGTTTTGAGGATTCTTAATTATTTGTTAACCATTTTCAGATTATTTGCCATGTGAAAAGACATATTTGCCCTTAGACCATCTCTTTGCTTATTGCCTTCCATTTGCTTCTCCTGGACACGAGAGAGAGAGAGAGGAACGAGTGAGATGAGACCTGAGAGGGAGGAGGGCCTCCTCGTGCGTGTGCTGCCCTCGCCGCCACGGCGCCGCCTCCCGGGCTCCTCGTGCGGCGCCGCCTCCCGCGCCATGGATGAAGCAAGTATTGCTTAACAGTTGTTCATCAATAGTAAAGGCCGGGAGGCGGCGCGTGGCCGGCGGGAGGGGAGGCGCCGCACAAGGGGGCCGGGAGGCGGCGCGCGTGGCCGAGGTTAGGGCGGCGCCGCACGAGGAGGCCGGGAGGCGGCGCCGTGGCGGGTGGGAGGGGCGGCGCCGTGGCCGGGCGGGAGGTGCGGCGCTATCACCGCCGCCGTCGCGGTGGCCGGAGGGCCTCCTCCCTCTCGGTCTCATCTCTCTCTTGTGTCTGATGGAAGGCAAATGTGTCTCGGTAAGCATCTTCTGGTTGTGACTCGGTAAGCAAATGCCCAAGGGCAAATGTGTCTTTTCACATGGCAAATAATCTGAAAATGGTTAACAAATAATTAAGAATCCACAAAACCCCTCAAAATGGCAAATAATCAAAGTGTCAATGTTAAGAGTGGCATTTTATAGTTGTCATTCTAGGGAGTGGTATTTTGTCGAAGCCCACCGAATAGGATGGCAAACTATCAATTTTCTCAGAAATTAACAACTGTTTCTCACTTATTTTGACTTGAATTTTTGACTTTTGACTTATTTTTACTATTTCTAAATTTTGTCTTTTCTAATTTTTTTTGCTTTTCTGAGCTTTTCTTGCTGGTTCTTTTTTCCCGAAGTCGTTTGCGTTGTCCATAATAAGCTAACATGTTTTTCCATTTTTAAATTTTTAAAATTTTAATTACGCCAAATAAGCTAATATCAGCTACAGTATAATTTCAACTAGTTACAGTACAATTTAAGTCATAAGCCATTTTATTTCAGCCCAACCGAGTGTCACCTAATCAGTTTCTATTTTTGATTTCTAAAACATATCGACATCTTAGTTTTAACCATGTTTTAGTTTTTTAGCCTTTTTGATTTTTTTTCCTTTTTTCTTTATATTGTTCGTAAATATATAACGATATTTTTCCTTTTTTATTTTTATTTCAAACAGGCAGAAAAAACTAACAGTGCATCTTCAATCATTATAGTGATTTTTAGCTGAAAACAATAAGCTCATTGGACCACCACCTGATTCCAATGCTACTCCTTGCCAACAGGGTAGAGATAGAGGACAGAGAAAACACTGTGAATGTGAGAGAGGCTGACTTGAATGCACTGCGAGGCTGACTTGAATGCACTGCAGTAATTTGCCATCCCCGACAACCTGCAGGCATGGCATGGGATGTTTGCATCCTCTCTCTCTCCCCCCACCACTTTTCTCTTTAGTTTTTCAAGACTATTTTTTAATTTTTTTGGTAAGTAATTGATTTTTAAATAAATTATCTTTTAAGGCAAGTGTACATATTAATTATAATACACACCATAACAACTTCATTTATATCAACTAAAATTGTACATGAGTTTGTATTACTCTATACTACCTTTTATTTATATATAAATAGTCTAAAAATTATAAGCTGTAGAAAAAAAAAAAACCCGACGCATGGATGGCGTCGTTACAATTGGCCGGTGTATGTATGCATGCATTTCGATCGAGTGCACACGTATATAGGATTATAATCCGTACGATACGAGGGGACGCGTAAACTATGGCTTGACGAAAAAGAGTGCCGTGATGCATCGTTGGCGGTAAAGACTGGAACCGGTTTGTGTCGCCGACGACAGAAGATAGCGGTAGCTGCCAACCAATGGCCTTTGCAGCTGAACTGCATCCGCACGTGCACTCCTGCCGGTTGTACTGGTACTCTTTTCTTACTGGTTACTGTTTGACAAAAGGCACACGGGAGCTACATTTCATTGATCGAAAGGTGGAAAATTAAGAAAAAATGGTAGTTAAAATTACATCGAAACAAAAGGTGTAAATTAAAGCGAACACCCAGGCTCCGCCAACCTACGTACCCTAAAAGCACATTATATATGTACTGTGATTTGCATCAATTTAGCATGTAGTACCTAGTTTCAGTTAGTTGGGCGGTGCAGACCGAACGGTGGTTAAAAGTACGTCAAACAAAAAAGTGTAAAAGCGAACCCTCGCCTAAAGCATTTGTATGTACTGTGATTGAACATATTTATGCTCGTTTTAGCTTCAGTTTTTAGCTTTTAATTTATTTTTCACTATTCATAATTTCCGTCTTTTTCTGAACTTTTAGCTTTTTGTTGAGCTTTTTTGACGGTTCTTTTTTCCCGTATTTATTTGTATTATATGTAATAGGCTAACATATTTTTTAATTTTTTTTAAATTTAATTATGCTAAATAAGCCTCTATCAGCTACAAATATTTTTTCAGCCAGCTACAATACTTTTCATCCATAAGCCACCAAAAAAGCCCAAATGAGCACCACCTTAGTGCTAACGGAGTTTTCGGTGTTAACATGCTGATGGTAATGTCGAGCGTTGGATCTGGCTCAGTGCAGTCTAGATCGAGGCAGGTGGATTCTCTCATCTCACTTATGGAACTTTCCCAAAAAAACCCCAGCAGCGATGTTTACTTGCGAATCTGTACCCCTACACCATCCCCCTTCATGACTCCAACTCCTTCCCGCACCATCCCCTTCGGACTCAACTCCCTACGCGCTCCCTTCTCCCTCCTCCCCCATCGCCCCCACTCCCCTTCTCACCCGTCGCCTCTCCCCTTCTTCCAGGCCACCACCCGTACCCCTTCTCCCCTGCCGTAGACGGGCCCCTTCTCCCTAGCTGCCACCCCCTTTATCTCTGGCTAGGGTTATGGTTGGCCACCGCTCCCATTCTTTCCAACCCCCCTCCCTGTGGCGCCCTCCTTCCTTATCCCGGTCATGGCGTCTAATCAAGCCCTGAGGGTTGCTTCCCCGAGCCCCGGCGGCGCCATCTCCAACCTATCACCTAGCTTTGCGCAATAGCTGACTCCTGGCTTTCAGTATGGTAGATTGAAAATATTGGTTTTGTGTTCTTTGTGTTAATTTCTGATGATATTCTTTGGGACGATGTAGTAACCATGGAATCGGTGGCTGATACGAGCGTGGCATTGGCATTACCAAGATAAGAAAGTCTCAATGCACACTCTATTGCTAAAATTATCCCGTCCCGTAATATAAGTCTGACTCGCATACATAGGAAGCATATTATTTAAGTAATATTTAACATAATTGGACCATAGTTAGTCATATTAGATAGATATACTACTACTCTTTCTATTATAGACAAATATGCATGAATGGTTTCTTCACATATCCGGATGCCTAAAATTAAATTAATACATACAGGATGATAAAAAAAATAATCGCTCTCGATCGTACGTATAGTTCAACCAAGAACGCCATACATAGAGCGCTAGAGAATAGAGATCCAGCTTCCTGTATCATTCATTGCCTCATCGCCACGCTGGATGAGGATTTTTCATAATATGCTGTGTCGCTTGTGTGCCCCTTGAGATATGGCTAGCTTGCACTTCACGTATTAATGAGCTAGCGTCACGCAACACCGTCACGGTCTCACCGACGCATAGTGCATGGTTTGATTCAGAATACAAATTCAACTCGACTAGATCGATACGTACACGCGCATCGCTAGCTAGCTTCAAGTGGCATGTACTTCTACTCCGCTGCGTTTTGTAGATATATATGGTAGATAATTTTTGGCTACGAACTAATAATTTTTAGGTTTAATGTGAGCGTTTATGGGAACGAATCGGATGCTAATAAGGTGTTTCAAAAAAGTTGTTCTCATAAATCGTTTTAAAAAGATGACAAAAAGTATTATATTTATTTGTACGAGAGAAATCATAAGTTACAAAATAAAAAAAAGTCTGAGAGGGTTTCTATGGTTTTCTCGATAGTAATTTGCACAATTTTTCAAGTTTAACAAATTATGGATAGCTATTATTTATTCTTTTATTTATTTTAAAATCTGTGCTATTTTTGTTGGAGATAAAAATATTAAAAAAAACTGCTAAAAAAGTCTATAGATAGGTCACGTACGTGACACTGCGCGCCTGCATGCAGGGTCGGCATGCAATAATGCAGCGGACGTAGTGGGAGTACCAAGTTTAGCGTTGCAGCAGTACTTAAATGATGTGCATGTGTTTGCATGCAGATCATGTGACGGGCTGGCTTGTCTCTAACGTGGAACCAACGTTTTGCAACCTTTTCTGATGCATACTTTTTAGCTTAAACGTTTTTAGCTTAACGTGGTGCTCAAGTTAGCTTAAACTTTTTAGTTCGTAGGCTTTTTACTAAGTGGTGCCAAGTTAGCTTAAACATTTTAGTTTGTAGGCTTTTTTCATTATGTGAGGTTTTTTTATACTGTAACTATTGTAAGTTTTTCATGTAATTAAATTAAAAATAGAAAAAGTTCTCTTATCATGAACAATACAAAAAAATATGAGAAAAAGAAAAGATAAAAAAAACCCTAAAAACTAGAAAAAAAACAAAATTAAGAAGTTAAAAATTAGATAGTAAAAGCTGAATCCTAATTGAGCAGACCTTAAGGCCCCGTTCGGTTGGGCTGAAAAGCTGTGGCTTATGGCTGAAAATGTATTGTAGTGGCTGAAATTTTACTGTAGCTGAATGTGTCTTATTTGACGTAATTAAATTAAAAAAATTCAAAAATAGAAAAATATGATATCTTATCACGAACAACGTAAACGAATACGGGAAAAAAGAATCGGCAAAAAAACTAAAAAAACCAAAAAGTTTAGAAAAAACGAAATTTATAAATAGTGAAAAATAAGTCAGAAGCTAAAGCCGAAACGAACGGAGGGCATGTATGATGTACTGCAAGGCTGCAACCTAGCTAGCTACCCTGTAATGGTTGTACTACACATGTGCTGGTCTCGAGGCTCCACAGATCCGAGGTCTAGATGCTCTACATGCTCCTAATCTGAAAAAGAAACTACAAAGACAGAGTAGTAGCAACCACCGGCCGTGTGTCCGTGTCCTACTCCAAGAGGGAGAAAGGGAACATATACCGCTTATTTAGATTGAAAAAGTGATTTATAGTTAAAATTTTATTATAGCTAGCTGAAATTGTATTATAATTTATAACTGATAGTGGCTTATTTGACGTAATTAAATTTAAAAAATAAAAATAGAAAAAATAGGTTAGCCCATCAAGAACAATACAAATGAATATAGAAAAAACTAGCAAAAAGCTAAAAAAACCATAAAAAGACAAAATTTAGAAATAGTGAAAAATAAAACAGAAGCTAGAATATCAAACTGAAATAAGTGAAGCTATAAATGTTTGAGAGAACGTATCCTTGGCAGTTTCACGAGTTAGGTGGTGCTCATTTGGGCCTTTTTTGGTGGCTTATGATTGAAAAGTACTATAGCTGATTGAAAAAACACTGTAGCTGACAGAGGCTTATTTACCATAATTAAATTTAAAAAAATTAAAAAATATGTTAGCCCATTACATATAATACAAACAAATACGGGAAAAAACCGGTAAAAAAGCTCAACAAAAAGCCAAAAGTTCAGAAAAAGATAAAATTTATAAATAGTAAAAAATAAACTGAAAACTAAAAGTTGAAGCCAAAACGATCACAGCTTAATCCCTTTGCCGTGCTCGCTAGCTGGGCTGGCTATACTGTCAACGAAATAGGAGGTCATCGATCTTCACCGGCCGTCGCGATGTGTCATGTGTGTGATGGGTGATTTTGGTATGTGCAATGAATTTTCCCTTCTAAACCGATGACTGCACAAAGTGTGTTATCTAACTTATCTGTATATATCGGGCCGTCGGTCTATTCTCTCAGTCATATAGTAGGTCGAACACCTAGAGTCAAAAGATCCGCGACAAATCTGCCTCTGTATCGTCCTACCAAGATCTATGCTTCTCTTTTGGACACGTTTTTTTTTAGTCTTTTGGATTCGAACTTTTGTTTTGCTTCCCATGTCCTCTGGCACAACCAACAACAGCAAGGACGAAGATTCCTTCACACAACTCACAGAACTCCAAACGAGCTTGGAACCTCTTCTACGTCGCCCAAAACTTGACCCAAACAAGCACAATTTTAACTTCCACTCACGTATCCACTAAATAAGAAACAAACTTGAACCCCCCCCTTCTACGTCACTTTCTATTGCTTTCTTCGACCCAAGAGCATCAGGGGGCAGGGTTTGTTTCCCCAGCCAACGAAACGCACAGCCAATACACATTCCAGAATCCATCCAGGCCGTAAGAACAACCAAAAATAAAATGCCGCAACAGATTGGTCCCTACAACCCGCAGGAGAAACAATGGCGATGCTGCTACAGCGCCAAGGATCAGGATTCCCTGCACGTGTACAGAGCAGCCTTCATCCTGACACCCCCTCTCCCTGCCATGCAGGATGAACAACCACTACCCAGGCTCTGCGATCAGCAACAGAAGCTAAACGCAGTAAATGCAAGGCACCGACGACATAAGGCCCTCGTGGCGGCCAGTGACCTTTTCCATCAGCTGCTCCTGTCGGTGGAGCCAGGCAATAACGCGGCAACAGCAACTAGATTTAATGGCAAACTGAGATCTAGATTGACCTCGTTACAGAAACAGCAGTTATCAGTAACCACAACGGCATGAACATGAATGAGAATGCTTATGTAGCAACAGAGACCGGTTTCAGGGTCAATTACTTTATATAAGCAATGTATGCTTAGAACGTTTGGTAGGTTTTTGGTAGTAGAATGTAAAGATTTGCAATGAGGTAAACCGGAATATACACAGTTGCTTGGCAAGTCTTATTTACAGGAGGCGTTAAGCGATTGCCGTAGCGCCACCTAGAGCAGCCCAAAGGTGTTCTCGCCACTGTATGTCATGTAGAGGAATCCGTCCTCGTCCTTGTTCTCCTCGTAAATTGCAGACATCAGAGCAGCTGCAAAACCAACAAAGCAAAGGTAACTTAGGTGAAAACGTGCACCATGAGGTAAAATAATCAACCAAAGTCATGAGTTCTTTAAGGGTGCAAATCAGTCACAAGATTGTTGTTGCCGCATTCATTTTTCAGACCTGTTGGTGGAAGTGTGTTCTTCACAAAGATGAAGATTGCCTTCTCAGCACTGAGCTTGATCCGCTTCCGAACAACATACACAAATTGTCCAACTGTAAGGTCTGCAGGGACAAGGTACCTGCATGGTAATGGATATCAGAAAATCAGATAGCTTAAGGTCTATTATGGCTGGCATGGTGTAATAATGCTCTAATGTTTTAATGCGCCAATAGTTTTGATACAGAATGTCATACTGGCATTCCTTCATTGCAAGCCTAAACTGAAATCACCAAATGCTTTTTGACCATATAGATGTAAACTTTACAGTAAATACATGTTTGAATAAATAAGAGCCTAAGTACTGAATGTGACACAAGTACTGTGTCGATGTTGTATTAGTACCAAACGTCCAAACCAATTTCCAGTGACACCATTAATCATGACGTAGTCCTTGAAACAATTGAAATAAATGATGTCTGTAAAGGATATTTAGGTCTTTTCCTAGTTTCTAGGGTTTATATCCATTGTACTATATAAGCCTCCATGGGCTATTGCAATAGATTTGAGCTTCAAGCTTTCTTACATGGTATCAGAGCCTAAATTCTCAACCTAACTCCTCCCCCGCCGTCACCGGTCACCGCTGGCCACCGTCGTTGCCCCCGGGAGGAGTGTGCTCCACTCCCGAGGGCGGCCACCTCCTTCCACTTCTCACCGCCGCCCGTCCACGCGTCGGCGCCGGCGCCCAGACGCTCTCACACACCCGCTGCCGTCCACGCCATCGCCCGGCCGAATCGACGCCGCCGCCAGCCCATCGCGCCTACCCCCACACCCGCGCCGGATCCGACCGCCGCAGCCCAAATCCGGCCTCATCACATCGGATCCATGGCTCCCCTCGCCGAATCTAGGTTCCCCGCCGCCGGATCCAGACTCTCCGCGCCGGATCCCATAATCGGGCTCTTCCCTGCCCGGTCGTCTCCACTGCCGCAAGGCCGCCGCGGCTCAGCTTCGGCTGCCACCGCCAGTAGTTGCGCCAGCCCTTCCCAGATCCTCACAGCCACCACCCACCGACGACTCGCCTTGCCTGCCTCCGCCAGATCCGGCCGGATCCGGCTCCCTCCGCGCCGGATCCACTGCCTCCCACCATCACCTCGTCGCCCCGCTCGGATCCGATGGCCGTACCCGCCTCTACTCCAGCATCACTCCATCCAACGCGGATCAAAGCTCCTCATGCCAGATCCAGGCGCCTCCACCTCTCCTCCACTCCATCCAACCGCGCCGACCGCGGCCTCGACCGTATTCGGGCTCCCTATCGCCGGATCCAGTCCTCTTCGGCTGCCTACGCCCAGATCCAAGCACCCTGACGCCGCCTCCTTCGGCCGTCGTGCCCGCGCCTCCCCTCCCACGTCACTGCCTCGACCAGATCCGGCCTCCGCCGCTCCGCACCTCTGGTCACCACCGCCACCGTTTCGGCTCGATCTCCTCGCGCGTTCGTTGCTACTCTTGCTGATAGGGGGCGGAGATTTTGGGCCTTTGGAGAGAGATGGATGGGGTTCTTACTCTGCTGCTAATATCTCGAGTCTTTTCTTACTTCGTGTCGTTTCTTCCGTTGTGTCCATCCAAATCCATTGTTATCTCTATCAGTTCGTCGATGCCGTGCGAGTCCATAAATTCTTTGTCAATCAGCTGATTACTTTGTTAGCCACAGTTCATTCTCTCCGATGAGTGTGGTCATCTCCTTCCTTTCGCATAGCCGCAGCTGCCGCTCCTCTCCTTGAGCCGCTGCAGATCGTTGAAGTCTTTATGATGTCGCCGCTTCTCTTTGAGCCGCCGCCTTCTAAGGCCACCGCGCTTCTTCTGCACCACGCCTCCGTTGCGCTTCTTGTGCACTGCGCCGCCGCCGTCTCGGGCTTCGATCTGTGCCGCTGTGCTTCTTCTCCCTCTTTGGTTTGATTTGGCAGCTCTCTACTTGTGTTACCTTCCACATCCTTTTCATCATGTTCACACGGTTGATTTTGCTCCCACTTATCTCTACTTTCCCAGCCCTTGCACTTTGTGTTTTTTGGGTTATTGCACGATTCCGGATAGTTGGTACTCGACACAATTTTTCAAGATTCGCACGCTATGACAACATCTTCAAGACACAAACTTTGGATTTTCCCTATTTTAGTGCCAACCTTTTTCAAATATAACGCTATTGCATGTGCCTTACATTTGAGGGGGTGTTAAGGGTATTTAAGTCTTTTCCTAGTTTCTAGAATTTGTGTCCATTGTACTATATAAGGCCCCATGGGCTATTGCAATATACTTGAGCTTCAAGCTTTCTTACAATGTCCACAAAGGACCCACAAGCAATACTATTGCATTGAAATAGTCCAAGATAGAGAGAAAAATGAATGGCATTAACTACCATTAGTTATCATCGGGAACCTGTGAAGTCCCCTGCTCGCATCAACTTCTTCAAAAATTAAAGATGGAGACGTTCCTTTCTATCGCAGTGTTAGGGAGTGATGACATGTAGCTGTTATGGTTTCATAAAATGGTTGATAACTTACTTTTTCTTGTCAATATCAGGAATATCACTCCTCTCAGCCTTCTCAACAATCACCTACATTACATATATTGTCTTAAATTGGAGAAAAGAAATCATGATGAAGGAAACAGCCTATACTGAAAAATAAGGAGGAGAAGCTTACAGGAATTCTGTCAGGGTACTTTTCTCTGATACGGTTAGCCTCAGCCTGCCTCCTCTCTGCAACACATCACACAAACAGCATAAGATTTCAGTTATTCAAAACTAAGAGGTTACAGATCAAGGCTGTAGCAGATGGAGAACAAGAGGTCATCAGAGACAGGCTCTAGAGTTAACATCGTGCACAAAACTGTAACTACCAGAATCATCACATGAAATTGCAATCGTAAAACTTCTAAAACTATACTGTCTGTTTCTCAAAAGAATATCTGTCATCATCCAGTTCATGTAGGACATACATGTCAATAAATGACTAAACTATGTACAGTTCATTAGTTCAATTACAAAGGCAAAATTTTATGTAGAAAGAAATAACACAGTGTAAAAAGCATGATGAAAGTGTAACTGTATCACTACAGGTTCAGCAGGACAAGCATGACTTCCCCCTAAAAGGCATTACACTACCAAAACATCGTGAAAGTACAGTATTCTCTCAAGTCAACAAGTGTTGGGTGATTGAATTGTATAATGTCCTATTCTTTATATGACCTGCCAGAAAAAGAACCATCACACAAAATTATCATAAAACAAACCAAATAACCAGCTCACAGCTCTGGGTTGACCGTCCAACTTTTATTATCTACACTACTGGATATGACAATCCAACACAGAACGCACCTATGAAGAAATCAAGTCAAGCATATTTATTCTCCTTATAATTGATCCATCAGAAGCCTCAACCTTTTCCCATTAACCACCCCCATCAACCCACAAGAATAAATTAGAAGATGCATGTTGACATGGTCACCATGATGAGTTACTCATTCCAATTAATCACAGGCATGTTTATTCCTATTAAACAGAATCTGCTTGCAAATTAGCACAAGACTTGCACAATTCAACAGGCAGTTGCTAGCTCGTGTACAGTTCTTTTGGTAAGGCATCATCTTCTCCCAAAACAACAGCATCTCAAAGACATCTCATATATTCTAAACAAATTAGTATAGCATACAATTATGCAGGTAACTGCTCCTTTCCTGAATTCCTAGAAATCTACGCAACTATTCCTAAAATTTGTACACTGTCAATCATCGAAACCCCCAAAATACAGCAATCATCGTAACATCCCTACAAAAACACAAGGGGAGCATGGGAACGTTATGCAAACCGAGCGGGTGTTCAAGCTTGAACGAGCTCCTAGCCATCACGCTCCCTCCCTGCCTACAAGCACAAAATTAACGCCAAGATTAGCCACAAATACAGGCCGACCGAACCAATCGGGCAAAAACCACTAGGAAGCAGAGCAAACCCTTACGAGTTGGGCCGGATTGGGTGGTGATGCGACAGAACCGGATGAACTCCTCTTGGTCCTGGGAATCACCAATAAACACGAAAAAAAAACCACCAAATTGGTTAGGACAACTCCCTAATCGACGAAAACTGAGGCTGAATTGATGGAAAATAAGGGAGAAACTTACTTGAGTAGCAGGATTTCGCTGGATCGGATGAGGGGTTCCTCACAAGGAAGCTGCGGGAGACGGATGGGTAGGGGAAAGAGTGGGGGATTGGGGTTGGTTAAGTAAGGCTAGACGCGCACGAAACGTAATCAATAGGAAACTTGATTAGAAAAAACACGGGTACTTTTGCCCCAAGAAAGCAAACCCTCACGTCATGCTCCTACAATCCTCGAAAATGTATTGTAATTCAAATGAAAAGAGATAAAATGTCAGGAAAATTGTACAACCAAGCAACTATACCTACGAGGCGAATTTTTTTTAAGAAAATGTTTTGCTACTTTGTAAGCGCGATACTATAATGCATATATTTATACTTAAATATATAGTTTTATATTACACAACTCTAATGCTTATTTTTTGGGAGAACAATTCTATTGTATTCTTTATATAATTGCAATATCTCTTAAATCTATATCGTTTAATATGCATCATTATAATCTGGACTATCGACAGTGTAGATTTTTATATTTTTCTTTGGTTAATATGGTAATTTTTAGCTCTTAAGAGCATACACAATGCTTCTTTTTTATCATTTTAATAATATAATAATTGACCACCTGATCTTTTTACTAAATCTAAGCCAACATTTGTGAAAAGTTGAATTTGCATTAAGAGCAATCAATATCAGCCATTTGATGTTGGTCAAATGGGTTGAGTCATATCTTACGCAAAAAAAACAAACGCCTTTTGTGTAGATAGCCCTTAAAATCTCATACCTACGACGAGGCTATGCCATCTACTCTTTCGGTCACAAAAGGTTGATATTTTGAACATTGATATGGTCCTTAAAATACAAGTTTGGCTACTAATTTTTATTGTAATATATTTTAATACATAATAAACTTATAATATTATAAAAGTATTTTCTAAGAAAAATCTACTTATATTAATTTTATATATCCAATCTAAATATTTATAATGATATAGATTATCAAAATATCATTCTTTCGTAACTGAAGAGTGTATATAGAAGAACCGGATTTCTTTTTTGCCATAGCACCGGATTTCCTTTCCTGAAGGTCTAAACTCTAAACCCAACTGTTCACATTCAGGCCGTCGATCCACTTTACACAATCAGTGTCAGTGGTGTACCCAACAATGGCCCGGCCCCGGCCCAATCCAGTCCACCAGCAGTCATGCTCAGCCCACACTGTTGTATAGAGAGAGCCGCCCTGGTTGGCTATTGCAAGCAATTCCCCGGCGCGGGGAGGCGCGGGCGCTGACATGGCGGTGACTAGGCGCCACGTAGGTTTGAGAGTGGCAAAATATTAATTGCAATGAAGAGGGTGGCATTTGAATAGGTGGCATTCTTAAGAGTGGCAAATAGTTAAATTTCCCATTGCAAACTGTTCCAGCAACTTGCAACACTGCTGGTGCTGAGCTAACGTGTGCGGTGTGCCTGCCAGTCAGGTTTTCTTTCCACTTGCAAAGCTTCGACTCGCTCCACGCATCCTATCGTATCGATCTTTACATTTGCTTGCCACCTTGATGCAAAGATCCTTCCGTCTAAGTTTGTAGAATATATATTTCTTAAATGGTTTTGTTCATAAATATATAACATATATATTTGATATTTCAATGCAAAATTAGTTTGATGTTGTTTTTATACCTCTAATAAATATACAGTTTTTCTTGATATTCTCTACATGCATACATTGTATATAGTACTTAGAGATAATCTAGTTATTTTTACTATTTTCTTGATCTATGTGCTAAGAGAAAATAGTCTTATAAACTTAGATGGAAGAATAAACTTAGATGGAAGAAGTACCTCTCAAGACCACCAACGTACAATACGCATCACAATTCACGTCACTTCAAAGCTAAAAACCATATGTACCAATACTTAATCCACATGTTTTGGGATCGATTCGATCGATCAAATAGAAAGTGCGTCTTCACCGGCAGGATAACTGGATGCCAAGAGTGGGCAAGCCGTTTAGACGGGACGGACGTGATTTCAACAGGATGGACAAATTAAAGGTCCTTTTGAGGGAGACAAACACCGGAGTAGTTAACCCTGGACTTTTGTCATTTGTCCGCTAATATAGACGGAGGACGCTTTGTGCCTGGAGGGAGTAATTAGCATGGACGTAATTACAGATATTTAATAACACACCCATATATCTCTACATCAGATGCTTGCCGGTGCCACGAAGACGCAGCTATTCATGGGGCAGCCCTACGGCGCCGGCGACGAGCCGGACTCTGCGCGGGTGAAATAACACAAACTCTTAACTAACTCTGCCAATACAAGTAAACTTAATTAACAGTAATTAAAGAGCAAATAAAGTAATTACAATGTAGCGAAATACAAAAATAAAGACTTGAACGTAGCTCTTGCAAGCCAATAAATTATTGCAACACTTGAATAATTACAACTTACAAGACTTCATTGTGTATCTAGAAATAAATAGATTACAAATATTGCATTACAATAGATAGTGATAAATTTTCATTTGCCTCATTCTACAACCTTATATTTTTTTTGTGCATGTTCGATGAATAGTAGCCTCCCAAAGCCAATCCAAAGCCAGCCATTTTCTTTTGTGATTCAAAAGCGGAGAATGAAAACAATCCGAAGTAGAATAAAATAAATAAAAAGGTTATACTGTCAGATCTGTCCTTATAAATGGAGGGGGAAGGAGAGGGGAATGTCCATCAGATCTTCATCTAGCGGCTGCAAATCTGACCAATATTTAACTCAAAATCAGGTGACTGCTAATACTGCTAGAGACAGTAGACAGTCACTATGTAGTGCTACGGACAGCCTCTTAGGTGGCATGCATGGCTGGGCGTGGACGGCTCAACATAGTTGCAGGATGCATGTTTTCCCAGCATGTACACAAGCTAGGACTGCTCTCGTATGCACGTAATGCATAAAATATTACCACTTTAGTAGTTATTAGCTTTTGACTGAAACATTCAATTAAAAATAAAAATTATTATATCTCTACGAACAATACAAAGAAAAAAAAAGAAGAAAGATGATAAAACTAGTTAAAAAGCCAACCCATTTAAAACAGATTTCGGTTTTTAAAAGCTACAAAATAGAAGTAAAAAACCACTGCTCTTGTATGCACATAATGCATACGATATTGCTACTTTAGCAACAGTTAGCTTTTGACTAAAACATTTAATTCAAACAATAAAGAGAAAAGAGGAAAAAACAATTATATCTCCAAAACAATATAAAGGAAAAAAGAAGAAGAAAATAACATTAAGAAGGCAACTAGTTTAAAATTAATTTAATTATTGAAAGCTAGAAAATAGAAGCTAAAAATTATTTAGAATGGGCTAAGATGTGCATTGTTTCGTAGTGTTACCGATCGCGCAATTTGCCCCGTATGCATGCAATCATTCGGCGTGTACCCGATAGAGGGGAGACGAGACGATACCACGCACGCTGCGATGTGGGGATGCATCTCGTACCGGCCGGACGCGCGCGGAGGCCGCCGCACGCAGAAAGGTACGGCTGCAGCGGCACGCGCGAGCAGGCCACGATCCGCCTCGCTGGCCGGATCCGGGGACGAAAAAAGAAATACGCATGCCCATCATGTACCATTTGGTATGCACTTTATTCCTATGAGCATAAAAAAAAATCTAAGGGGAGCGTTGGCTCTAAAATTCTAAGTGTTACCTTACAAAATATGTAGTATGTACACCTGAAAGACTACAGAACCGTAAAATAGAACGTATTTGCACCGGTACATGTTTGCGAAACTGTAGACTCTGGCCAGAATGAGCTTCCTGCATGTCACATAAGCGCGTGCCCTGCATGGTTGCGACTTGCGCACTCGAAATCGATTGTCAAAAAGGAAGAGCCTTAGCCTCTTGCAGACGCAGAAGATGTGCAAGCCATATTCTTCTCATTGTGCAAGCCAGGAGATGTATGCATTACGTGCATACACTGAAATGTCATATTGGCATGTGCAGCAGAAACCTGGCAAACCTACTCCCAGAAATTCGTTTGTTCTCCCTGTCAGCAAGTCTCAGTTTTTGCGAGCGGAGTGGTACAGTTCCATGTAGTCGAGAGCAGGTCGGTTCCATGACCAATCTTGCTCCATGACCCTCTTGCAGAGGGCGTGGAACCAATCGCGAGCGTTGAACCATGTGGTGATCGCTCTGAAATGAAATGACGACAGATGGAATGAATAACTTTTGTAGCATTGCAGTTTGTGCAACTCTGATGGGTTGTGCTTACCTGTCGACAGCATAATCTACACTATTGTTGTCAGCTCCTTCGAAACTGAATCCGTTCGGCTCAAGGCCTTGTTCTTGAGCCCGATCTTTATCATTGTCAACATCAAAAACGGTGTCGTAAAGGCCTGCACAATGCATGTCATATCTTTCACTGCCAACTAGAAATGTAATGCAATGCATAGTCATGGAGATATCAAGACGTAACACACCTCCAGTTTTCCGAACAATTGGGATGGATCCATATCGCATAGCAATAAGCTGGGTTAAACCACAAGGTTCGAAAAGGGAAGGAACAAGAATGAAGTCGGCACCAGCATATATCTACAACAGGACCATAAATTCAGTACACATCAGCTTTCCAGTTCAAAACGACCAACACATGGGGCTATTGGCAGACGATCTAAAACTTACCAAATGTGATAGTGGCTCGTCATAGGTTAAACAAAGCTTCACCCGACCATGATATTCACCATGCAGTTTGCTAGCTAAGTTGGTAAAGTCACTTTGTATGCGATGATCTGGAGCTGAGCCTAGCAAAACCACCTATTAAAGAAAGGCGACATGCTTTAGTTTTGAAAAATTAAACAAAGGATAAATGACAAGAAACATATGTATAGGAAGCTCGCGAGCAAACATAGGTGTCATGAGCAAGAGACAAGACCTGCCCATTGCGTTCGAGAGTTCGATGAATCGCATGTTTGATAAGGTGAATGCCCTTCTGGACCGTCAGACGACTGATGATTCCAACAACAGGGGTATCAGTTTGCTGTAATCCAAGCTTCTGCTGCAATGCCTTTTTTGCAGCACTCTTGCCCTCAACCAAATTCTCAGAAGTATAATGGACCTGAAATAGAATGCAATAAAAGGTTGAGCAGGTAAATATCCACACCAGTACTGAAACAGAGTTGAACAATTGATCTACAGCCAACATGAGTGTAAGTATACTAGTGTTATACAGAACATCAAATTCAAATTAGTTGCTATTGAATTATTTCATTTCGCATAGCTGGAGAAATTTCAAACCATCCAGGCAAATTAGCAAACACATGAGTTCTAATCTGAAGGAAAATGTAGTTAAGAGCTGCGCTCTTAACACAATTTACAAAGTCCAAGCAGACAGTATAGTGATGGAATATGAATGAATATAAACGTTGATGATTAGTGTACCGGGATAAATTTGTCCTTATATGGATCCCAAATATCTGGATCAATTCCATTACGAATGCCATGGAATTTGAAATAGTGAGGAGCAATGGCACCATGTCCTGACACTTCCCTTGAATATGTGTATGAAACCTGCAAGGGATGGCCAAAACAGTTCAAAACAGACAATAAGAAGCATGATTCAGCAATATTTTGAAGGACTTGCACAACAAACACATGATAAAACAAAACAGAGGCACTCACAGTTGTAGCCTTATCACAATGTGCCACTGCTTTACCAATGTGGTGTGCTCCAAATTCAAGGTTGTGGATCGTAAATACAACCCGACCATTTGTCAGCCCATTATGAGCATACTGTTCCTTGTATAGCCAAGCAACCGGAGCACTTGACCAATCATGACAGTGTATGATATCCTGTCAGGATGACAACACATCAGCGGTATGAGAAGTCGAAGGGAAAAGGCAAGCAACAAGGTAACCATATGAAACATGTGCGCAGTGACAGTTCACAGATCTAGTAAAAGACTAGCTTCTACATGAAATGAATTGGCAGTGAGCAGAAACTGAAAGATTGCTCCACTGTTAACACAGGATCAGATCCCAGAATACATTGTCTTTAATGCATAACCAGAATGAGAAAAGAGGGAAAATGTCATAGGAAAAGACCTATCTAACCCTCATTATTTTAAAAAATAATGTTATGGAACATCTCTTGTACTTACTGGAGAAGATCCACTCTGGAGGAGAAATTCCAGAGCAGAATTACAGAAGAAGCCAAATCTACTTTCATCATTCCTTCCATAGACACATCCAACCCAAAACATCCTGAAAAAAGAAATGTCAAAATGTTATAGACGCATTTGTGGGCAAAACTTATCACTGGTGTCTTCGGCAGGCAACAAGAACCATGGTTGTCATGGTGCAACTGGCGACCACGGTGCCTAAGAGGCACCAGGAAGCCAAGGCGACGCCATGGCGAATGCCACGGCGAGGCAGGTACACACGTTGTACATGCATACGGTCACATACAAGCTGAAGCCGTAGCCGGTCCCCCTCCCCTCATATAATATGTCGACTTCCCAACTCCCCCGATGCCCAACCTCCTCTCTCTCCCGTCTCTCCCACGGCGACTCCTCTCCCCGCCGCCGCCTCCCCTCCCCGGCGCCTCTTCCCCCGCCGGCAGCCTCCTCTCCCCGGTGCCTCTTCCCTCCGCCTGGTGCCTCCTCTCCATGCCGCCTCCCCTCCTCGCTGCCTCCCCTGTCTTCGCGGAATCCAGATCCAACCGTTCTTGCCGGCTAGAGCCAAGGAAGACGGGGGGTGGCCACGGCGAAGCTCCATGGTGGCCCCCCTGGAGCACCACAACGCCTAGGTGTCGCTAAGGCGACAACTTGACGACATCATGACAACCATGACAAGAACCTCTATCAGCAATGGCAGGACTTGCTACAAATACTGGACGAGCTACAGTCAACAGCAGCGACAACAATGCAATCGTCCGCAGGGAAGTCAGCGATACAGCAACGACGTCAGGACAGCAAGAAGAAGGCAAGGAATAGCTATTTGGAAAGACTGTTGTATAATTAGAAAGAATACTTCTTAGTAATAGTATGATATCTATATTAGGAGTTCTATGTTTAGCAAGTGCTCTATAGTATTGGTATGATAATTCTTAGTTCGGTTGTTAGGAGGCACCGCATAATATAAAAGGGTTTCCAAGGATAATTCAGGAGAGGAATAGAGAATCTTCCAGCTAAGTTCAGCTTGATCAAAGCCTCAACAACGGCCAGGACAAGCCTCACCAGCGTTGAGGGCAAGCTCACCTTACCTTTTGTGTTTCCGCCTACGCTAGCCATATCAATTTGGTATCAGAGCTTCACCACCACCACCCCACCACCAAATCCCATGGATCATGCAGACAGAGAGATGGACAGATTGTTTCAGATGATGGAGCACATGGTCACAATGGTTGAAAGGGTGGAGAACACTGAGAAGGCCATCAGCAAGCTCCAACACGGCTTCAGTAATGCTGGCAGCAGCAGTAGCACGGTGCTTCACGACAAGCTGCAGGAGGAGGAAAGCAATCACACATCAAGAGCTCGTGAATTACCATGATTCCACAAGCTCTCTTTTCCGATCTATGATGGTAAACAAGACCCGCTATCGTGGATTAATTCTTGCAAGTAGTTTTTTTGAGGACAACGAATGATGGAGAAAGAAAAGGTGTGGCTCGCCTCATACCACATGATGGCAGCAGCACGACAATGGTATTACTGGCTCGAGAGCGCAATTATATGCGGTTTGGACCCCCGATTCGAAATAATGCATTGGGCGAACTCATCCAGCTCCGCCGTACTGGCACGGTGGATGAATACCAGGAACAATTCCTGGCTTTGTTGTGTTGTTGCGATGACATGACGGAAAGACAACAAATTCAAATCTTCACTACTGGATTGCGTACAAATGTTGAACTGCAAAATCCTTCAACACTAGAAGCAACCATGAGCCTTGCTCAGGCTTATGAAAAACGTTTGGAGATGGATGACGAAGAGAGTAAGCCATCGACCAGACTAGTAGCTCCCAGTAAGCTGACCGGCAGTGCCCAAGGTGTCATGATCAGCCCAACACAAATTGCCAAAGGGGCGCAAGGAGGGGCGGTAACGCCAGTCCCGACAGCAACTGCGACGGCGTCCAACACATCTGTCAAAGCTCCTAACTCGCGTTTCCACCGCTTGACTGATGAGGAAATGGCTGATCGTCGCATGAAGGGGTTATGCTTCAATTGCCTGAAAATTTTTCTAGAGATCACGCCAACAAGTGCTCCATGAAGGGTATTTATTTGCTAGAGCTTGATGAGGCAGACGATGATAGTTCTGTTTAGGGAGAGATGGAGATTTCCTTGCACGCTCTCACGGGAATTCGTACAGGGAAAACCATGCAGCAGCAAGCAACGTTACACCGTGGGGAGATGCGCACCTTGGTTGACTCAGATTCTACCCACATTTTTCTTGCCAAGGAGATGGCACGCCGCCTAAACTTAACTCTGATTTCTAGTTCACCTTTCCATGTGGCTGTTGAAAACGGAGATAGAGTCATGTGCATTGGCCGTTTTTCAGGAATCCGTGGGAGCATAGGAGCTGAATATTTCATCATAGATTGCCATGTTATCCCTCTGGCCGGTTTTGATTTGGTGCTTGGAGTTCAGTGGCTGTGCGCCTTGGGGCCGATAACATGGGATTTTGAGTAAGTAGTTAACAATGTCATTCTGGCATATTGACCACCAAGTTACGTGGTGTGGTCTGCGCTCTGGCGTTAGCCAACCGGGGGCTGTGATGATGACAGGGAATACTTGATGCTCTCTCTCCTTGATGAATTTGCAGACTTGTTTGAGGAGATCCAGGGATTACCCCCTGAACGCCACTATGATCATTGCATCCATTCAAATTAACCCTATTTTGTGAAGTCTTGTGAATAAACTTGCAAAGAAAATTCTTTCCAGCTTTAAAATCCACACTGAGAAAAAACGTTCATTTGCTAACAAATACGAAAGGAGTATAGTTTGTTTTGGTTGAAGCTCAAAATATCTTGTCTATATGTGAACTAGCATAGCAACTTGCAACAATTTATTTTTGAACATAAAGTTGAAAACGACATCAATATACGATCTAGGATTAAGTTGGATCACAATTCTAGTCACACTCAACTCAGTAGAATAACCGGTAAATAATGAAGAGGTACAGCAATACATGATAATAACTAAAAAGAAAGCAAAGAATTAATTAACCAATCAAAGCACCTAATTAAAATGAAAACCCTGCATCTTATAGTTAACATTACTGCAGTAAAAAAAGCCCTTATTATAGATGACATACAAGACAACATGATTCAAGATTTCTCAGATGCTATCATCAACAAGAACATGTTGCTCCTAAGATCTATACAGTATCAAGCTGGTCTTACAACAAAATGATAATTCAAAACTTGTGCTAAAACACAAGAGACTCATGGTAAAATAGGTGTACATCAACAAAAGGAAACCAAAAGAAAAAATATAATGCAGCCAATAACAACTGACAAATCGTATAGTGGTCAAATGTGGAGTGTAAAGTGCCACATACCCATTCTGTGGTTCCAAGAAGTAAACAGGGATGTCTTCAACCTTTCCAAACCATACTTTTATTTCTGTGCCACCCCAAGTAAAGCTTTGACGGTAATGTAAATCCTTCACCTGCACCAAAATAAAGGTGTGTTAATGAGGAAAAAGAACAATATCGACATCCACCATTCTCGCCTGTCAAGCAAGCACACAAAACTCTCCAGACAAATACTAGTAAAAGGAAAAAATGTTTTGCAGATTAATATGCAGCAAAGAAATAATACCAGATATAACTAAATTTAACAGAGGCATTTCAATGCTCTCCCTGAAAGTGAAAACTGAAAAGCACAAATTTTAAAGCATATTGAGGGCCTGATGTGCAACCACACACAACTCCAGTACTAACCGTTGCTTCATGCATTGTGCAATTTAGTTTTTGGGAGAGCTTTAGGACTCCAAAAAAAACACCACAGAGTTACCTAAACTAGATAAAATAAGAATGAAACAATGTGCAGGACATACATACATACATAGTGTCACAGTAGAATTACATGCTATTAAAATAGAAGTATACTTCAGTGACAAAGCCACTACAAGACTGAAAAAGAAAGAAATAAAGACAAGAGGACAAAGTACAGTAGCAAACTTACATTGCTTAGGTTTACACAGTCATACTTTGGAAGAATAACCTCAACATTGTGGCCTAAATCTTGAACAGCTCGTGAAAGACTCGTAACAACATCGCCAAGACCCCCAACCTGTGTCAACATTGGCCATTGTTGAATATGTCATCATTTTGTGTACAAACAAATATGGTCAAAAGCACCTTTACCTTTGCAATAGGAGCCATTTCTACTGCAATGTGCACAATATGCATAGGAGGTTCCTTCGCAATGGAATCAGACACAGGAATATGATAGTCCATCCCATTCCTGTTGTCATATATTCCACCTTCTTCCAACTCAGAGAAAACAAAGTCCATCATGTATGCATCCAAAGGAACCCTAACTGGAAAATGTTCAGATCTCTTAAAACACAAGGAAAAGCAGTCAACATTGCACTGTAATACAAAGTGTGTGCGCATATGTCTGTGTGTGTGTGTAGAGAGAGAGAAAGAGAGATACCTAATTCAAAAAGCACTGACTGAACCAACTATCATCAATATTGGCAACAGTCCACAAAAACAAGTAGTGGTGAAACGAAGCAGGATTGAATTTGACGAATTCGATATGTTTGAAAAACAAAAGGTATCTCTGTTTTATTTGGATTTGCATGTTTGTTGGATTTTTTCTGGTAATAACAGGGAGGAAGCAGTAGGCTGAACTCTTCTGCCAGAAGCCTATAGAATAAAATAGGTTTATACCGACAACACATTATGGGAGTAGCTTTGGATGAAAAAATTCAGGAAGACAGGTCTAGTAGCACTTGATTGTGATATTAGTATGAAAATGCATTCAAGAAAAAAGATCACTAATAAGGACATGCACCTGTTGCTTTTAAGTGTGAACCGTTTTCTGCATTCACCATCTTCTGCGGTGGCAAAGGACCACTTGGATGAGTCCAACGGTTAAAGGAACCTCTGAACCAAACCTCTGGCTTTCCCTTCAACACTGTGTTAGAAGGATTATATAGAACATCCACGGTGGTTCCCGCACGTACTTCAAGTGGTTCAGTATACACGATGTGTTTCTGCGAGAGAAGGAACTCTCTCATAGCCTTTTCCTTCATCTCAGTTTTCATTTTCGCAGTTATCTCAGCCTATTGAAACCAAACAAAAGGCAAAGGTCAAAAGACCACCCTTCGGCTGTGTTGTTGAAACAGTGCCACAAAAAATATAACAATGAAGAGAAGAGTGAGAAAACTTAGTTTTTTACTTATTAAGTAGCCACGTATAAATAGGCACAATGCTCCTAGTTTTATATGCAAAGATTCTCTTGAACTGACCTTTCTTTGACCAGCATCCTCCCTTTCTTTTCTTTCTTGCTGAAGCCTTCTAAATATCCTATGTTCTTCTTCCACCCAAAGTAAGTCCTCAGATATGTTATTTGGAACAACAGCATGGAAGTCCTGTTGTCCATTGTTATCATAATTCCTTGCATTCCCAGGTGGTCCGTCAGCGAAAACCCAGTCCAACACCAATGCCCTTTCAGGTAAATTAACTATACATGGACTAAAGTCAGGTGTAAACTATATGAATACACGAAAAAAGAGCAAGTAAATAACTAAGATCAAGCACATGTAAAGGGATCTTGAAATTCATTCATGAGAGATAACGAGGACTTTTGGAAACAAACATCAGTAGGTAACTTCAAGGCATAAACAATTTCCAAGTAACCATGCTTCTTTTATGTGTTGGACAATGTTTATCTCGTTGCAGTACCAAAAGAAGAAAATATATGCCATAATTAAATAATCACATTATAATATTACGATTCCTAAGGGATGAAAAGTTTGAATTGACATACCATCTGCATACCACCAGTCACCATCCTTCTCATAAGATTTGACTAGTCTTTCAGCAATAGAGAGCCCATCGATCCAGTTGTTGTAACCCCCATGCATCCAAATCTCAGTGTTATGCATTAATGGTCTTGAGCTTCTGTAATAGTACAATTTGACCCTATCCCCTCCTTTGTACGTGCTAGGCTCTATATACCATAAATTATCAGCATATCTGCTAGCTGAACTCAACAAATGGTGCAATTTATTCTTCTTCATCTCAACCTCAGCCTTTGCTTGTGTCCTGTCAGCCTCCAATGCGGCCCTTTCTTCCTCCTTCCGGCGCTCCTCTTCAGCCTGTCTTTTCCTTTCAGCTTCTTCTGCAGCAAGCCTTTCAAGTTCCCTTCGCTTTTCTTCAACCAAGAAGTCCTCAAATGAGTGTTCATTCATGTCACTTTCTATTTCTAGGACGAAATCATTATAATTGTTATTTTCATAGACGGTGTCACCATTAAAGAATACAAAGTCTAATCTGTATGCCTGCTTGGGTATGTAGAGTTTGCAGCACCACCAATCCCCTCTTAATTCACTTTTATGCAATTTTTCAGTAAAAAAGTTCCATCTCCAACCATTGAATGCCCCTTTGATAAGAATATCGGGCTCACTTGCCAAGGCTGACATGCTACGATTTAAGTAAAGATCAATGAATGAATCAGCCTTCACTACTTCAGGAAAAACAAAACACTTATTCCCGATCGAATAATTTTCATCAGCAAGCGCTTCAAGCCTCCCCATTAGCACTTGTCGATCCACATCGTCCTGTACTGGTGCTTGTATATCTGGTTCATACTGTTCTTCATCCTCGGCTGTCCTCAGTTCATCTTCAGCAACCAGAGGCTCTTCCTCGGCATCTCTACCTATCCACACATCATCTTCTGATAAAGCAGGTTTTCCACCCTCATAATTCTTGTTGGTTGTCTCTTCCACTGCTTCTTCAGTGATATCCTGTCCACTAACTATAGTGGTTTGTTTCGTTAGATCTTCTCCAGTGACACCGGCAGTTGACTGGCTTTGTTTGAGAACACCACCAATTGTTCTGTCTTGCTCATGGAAACTAACTACTGACTTGTCTTGTTCATGAACACCAATAATTGATCGGTCCTGTCCATGAATGCTAGCACGAGATGAAAGCTCAGGTCTGGAACCCACTAGTGCATTTATTTTACTACGGTACTCGTCAAGTTCTCTGTCAATTGATTCATCATCCATGGATGTGGAAGACAATGCCGGAGACTGATTTTGTTCGACCTCTTCTTCAGTCTCAGCTTCATCAGCATCATCCACTCCCTCCAGTGTCGCACTGCTGGAAACATTTCTTGAAAAGTCCACCTTAGATGATTCTTCTGCAGTACTTGTCTGATCTGTTGCTTCACTACCGAGCATGCCATTGCTTCTACCAAGATCACCTTCATCAGTGCTGCTTTGTTCAATCTTCTTCTTGCTGGATTCAACAGTAGGTCTTGGAGCATATCCTCCAGAGGCAGTGCCTTTAGGCTTAGGAGCTGATGTTCTCCTTAGATTCCTCTTAGGATAATCTGGAATGCAATGTTAGGAAAACATGAGCTAAGCTGTATCCTGTATGACCGACGGACTCAAATATTGACTTTTAACAAAATCATTCCTCAAACCTGAACTTGCTACCATGCATCGAACAAGCCTGCTTCTTGTAAATCTGCTGCACCTTATGATAGACTGGAAAAGGCAGAAAATGGTAGAAAACTGTAAACAAAGATCACTTGCCTCAATGTAATAGAATCTTTTTTCTGAATTAATTACTCATCAGACACCTCGTGTACTATGAAAAAATTTCATCCCTGGAGCAGAAGCCTTATGCAGTTTGAAATTTAAACCGTAGCATCCCAAGTGCCCAAATTGAGAAACATTTGCATGGTAACTAGCAAACCACTAGAACTAAAAATGCTAAAAAGGGGAGAAAAATTATCATAAAGTCCACTCTGGACGCACATAAAGCCCCTAAGGAGTAACCTTTTACCGTATTTGATCAACCGAGACAAATTCCACCCCCAAAAAATCACTCAAGAAATGGAACAGAACACACACGCGGTCACGCAGCCCACCTCAGTTTCCAAAGCGCATGACCAATCAGAACCCTCAAGAACAGCATGGGCCGGGAAGCAGAAACGCGCAACAAAACCAGTAGGGACCTAACCAAACAGCCCCAGCACCGCAAGAAACGCACCTGCGCGAGGCCAGTGGCGGCGGCGGCCGGCCGCACGACGAGCACCGGCCGGTTCCGGGAGCAGAGCGGGCTCTGCGCACGGAGAGCCATCTCCGTTGCCAGAGGCAAAACCTCCCTCCCCTGATCTCCTCTCCCTCCTCACCACACGAAGATGACTACTTTTTTTCTAGTTTCAAAAAGCTTGCATCGAAATGTGCAGCTGTATTGGCTGCACACACGCTCGCTAGAAAGGCTCGATCGAAAGAGTGGAAAAAAGAAGGCCTTTTGTGCTTTCCCGTGCGCGATTCTGTGCTTTTATGCGGTGAGAAAGGATTTCTGCAGGGAATGTGTGGACGGAGCTGGGTTCCTCGCATCGGCGGCGCGGGGTCGTCCCCACACGCAGTGAGACATATCCAAGGCTGTGTGTACCTCAAGGGGGCGCATCCGAGTGCGGGCCCGGGCCGGGATACAAGGTTACAAAGGGCCGCGTCAGGGTGTGGGCCTTGGCTGTGCTAATGGACGGCTGTTCTTGGTCGGGGGGGAGGGGGACGGATTGGGGCAATGAGCTGCCGACGGACGGATGGATCAGCCGTGTTGTTTTCGCCCGTTGATGGGTATATACCTGCTGAATTCCAGAACATTCTGTGTTGGATCTCACCGTTTTAGTTGGATGGATGGATGAGCCGTGTTGGTTTCGCCTGTTGATGGGTACCTGCCTGCTGAATTATTTAATATTCTGTGTTAGATCTCACCGTTTTAGGCTCTATACATATTACTTCTGCGTCAAAATTTTAGACTAAAAATAAATAAAAGTGAATTTCAAAAAAAGAATATAAGTGGTGGAAAACCTTCATGAAAAATATATGCACGAGGCAAAAGCAAGATAAGTAAAGTGCATTATACGTCCGTGACCCCTATCTTATCTCCGAACGAGATAGAAGTGAGAGAAGTGGAGAAACCGTTTTAAAATACCAAATTATCTCTAAACAAAAATTAAAAATAGAAACTAACATGAACACTCTTAATTTCGCAATCATCCCATCGGATGATGATGTGTAAATTTAGGCAATATGCCTACTCCACCGATGTAGGCTGCAACACTCCTTTAAAAATCAAGAATCAGGCATTTGACCTCCCACTACGTAATTCCCACCAAAGCAAAATCCAAGCACATGAATCCATGATCGAGAATTAAACATTCAGCATTTTAGTATATGGAAGAGAGTTTTAGCTCCCGCTACGTGGCAGCTGCACGAGAACAGAACAAAGATTTGAGACCTAGCATTTGAGTAGAATAGCTTCTTTCATACGTTCGAATTTGGGTAGAAATTTGTATTCAAGTCAATTAAGGTCTTAACAATGAGTGTGCATGGGTAGGTTGTGTACTGTAATTGTTCTTCTTAATTTTAACAATGGTCTCTCCCCGAGTTATAGTTAAACACCCAAAAATAAAACAAGGGAAGAAAGAAACGTGTCCAAGTTGCTCACTTCCCTGATCGCTCAGCGTGTTCTTTCCTCTGCATCCAGGGTCCGTGATGCTTCCAGCGGTTGTGCTTGATCCATTGCTGAGTTAATTGATTGGCGAATCCTCTCGGGTCATCGCTAAATGATATAGAGGGATCAAAGTTGTTCTTATCCTCGTGAGGTCCTGCTCCTGCATGCCAAGTGGACTTAAAGTAAGACACGTACTTCGCCTTACAACATCATTAGCCTTGCTCATCAGTAACAATGTCATTTGAAAAGGTTTCACTCAGCCATAATGTTACACAGAAATGAATCGACCAAAAAAATGTCAGCATCGGAAAAAATGCATGCTAAAGAGTTTATCTGCTTGCTTTTTTTGCTTTACTGGTAACCATACTTCTTTAGAGGGATCAAGAAATCTTCTACACCGAAAAGTAAATGTAGAAAGTAGAAACACAGGAGCAATAGAAACAATAAAGATACTAGTACTAATGAGACACTGAAACCCATAAGGTGGTGTCATAGGTTGCAGCTAATGTACTATGCAAGGGCATGAAGAAAACATTAGAAGAGGAACACAAATAGGCATTATACAGAGGCAGTCAATATTGAACTGGATTCCAGCAGCGGTTCTCAGGTTAGCAGGAGAACGTGTGCAATTCAGCAGTAGTTATTTGCAATCAGATTAGTTCAGTACACATATTGTACTGAACTAATCTATAGTCACATAAGGCGGAATTGCATCCACAATGATGATATACGTGATAGGATAAGGATAACACCAATTGAGAAGAAGCTGGTCCAACATCATTTAAGATGGTTTGGACACTTTCAACGGAGGCCTCTTGAGACATCGCTCCATAATGAAATTTTAAGAAGTACTGAAAATGTAAGAACAGTTAAAGGTCGAATAAGACTAACATAGGAGGAAGCAGTCAAAAGAGACTTGAGAGATTGGAATGTATCTAAAGAATTAGCTTCGGATATGAGCGTATGGAAATTAGCGATACACGTACCAGAACCATAAGAAAGTTTATGGGTAGTACTTTAGGCTCTCGACTCATATGCAGGTTGTACGGCTTATAGTTTTTGTATTATAGGTTTTCAAGACTCTCGTCTCTTTGATTGAAGAGGTTTTATTGTTAGTCTGCCTTAACATGTTTGGGACAAAAAGATTTGTTGTTGTATTAGTTCAGTACACCTGACATTAGCATCTTGACTTCATAACTCAGGAATGCAGGAGTAACAGTTTCAGAAAAGGCGCAGCGGACTAGAATAGCATATTCATGTTTTTAGTCAGATGTGCACCAACAAGTTCAGCAATCGAATTAATGGAGAGAATTCGTTAGTATAAAGAATTCTTTGAATTCGAAACTCCATACCCCTTATCAGAGTAATACCAATTTGCAGATTAGCATACTCCTACTGTTAGTTTGGAAGAATTAGAAGGAACCATACTGCAAGATGATTTCAGTAAAAAAAAATCAGAGTCGTTCTTCCATGAAGCTTCTTTAACAGTGTGCACGCTTACCTGGTGAGATGAGAAATCGGCAATGCAAGGCCACAGGAGCATCAAGAGGCCTGAGAATTTGATAAGATGTGCAAATGAATGAAGGTGAGACATTCTGCAGTAAGGAATTGTGATTCCATATCTAACATCAAATTTTCCCTGGCAACATACAGCCGGTTTAAACCATCGTGACAGTCCAGATAGCGCTAGTCACTTAACAAGTTAACAGTATGCTCACAGGTCAATTATGCATAATTCTATAAGCAGCCCTGACAGCAATCAGCACAGCGAATGCATCTATGGCACTCAACATTAAGTCGCGCAACGGAAGAAGCACAGAATGGTCAAGTTAGGAATCAGGATGCCAAGTATTTGCAGAGTAGAGGTCAGAGCAAAAGAAATGCATGAAGGGTATTGTTGTATAGAATTAGGAATCATGGCAGCCTGAGCAACAGGCCTGAGAACATCGCATCAGTATAGAACAAGGCATAGCCAAATACGTGGTCAACACTTATTAACAAGATAAGAACAAGACATAGTGCTAGTGTTTAATTATTAAACAGAAGTTCTCAAATCAGCTTCGTCTCCATCTCCTTTCCTAAGATTGTTAGAAGCTACACGTAGACTGAAACTTGAGATTTGTTGATACTATCATGAAAATTGCAGACATTAATTAATTTCAAGCATAGTTCTCAAAAAAAAATGTACTGTAGATTACCAGCACAGAAAATATATATAAATAAAAATAACTGGTGAGATTCAACGCATCTCCTTTGTTTTGAGAGCAAAAAATCCTACAATAATCCTGAAAATTCTCATATTAATCGAGAAAAAAAGAAGTATCCCCACCACTTATTTTAGTGAGGCCAGATTATAACGGTATAGATTAATCATATATGTATATTAGAGTTGCATAGCAAATATAATTGTATTTTAATTATAGATAGTAGAGTTATATACCAAAAACAATCGTATCATAATATCTAGCCGCATAATTGTGCGGGTAAATATGTTAGTTTGTTAATAACAAAAGGTGTGTAGGTATAGAGCAACTCCTACTAGAGAAATCCTTGAATTGACCAGTGTTCAAGAAGACTAGGCAAATGGCAAGCTAGGGCCTAGCGCCTAGGTGTCCGACTTGGCCAAGGGGGACAGTGGGTGGCGGCAAGACAATCATGTATATATTTGATGTTTAGAGAGCGGAGGGGAGGGGAGGCAGTACCTAGCGGTGGGGAGAATGTAGCGGCGCTGAACTGGGGGTGGAGGGGATGCAGTTCCGGTGGAAGGAAGCTCGATTTGGTCGCAGGGGCGACGGGTTCCACCTGCAGCGAGCCAAAGGAGGCGACACTGCGGCAGAGGCATGGTCGTCTCATGCGGAAAACCTATCCCTCTCGTGCGGCGCATCAGCAATGCCAAATGAGTAGGCTCTCCACTTAATTCCCCATTTCCCCCTCCTTTGGCCTTGCTCGCCGCTTCGCCCGCCAACACCGCTTAGGCGCCCGCTCCTCCGTCCCGCCCGCTTGGGAGGCCGCCGCGCCTAGACCGCCTAGACCATCTTTGACGCGCCTTTCAGGCATCCAACTTAGGGCCAGGGTGCAGTGGCAGGCTGCCGCCCAGCGCGCCTAGAGAGCCAATGCCTTCTGGAACACTTCAATTGACTGCAACATCTACACCTCAACAAAAAAAGCTGTTAGCAGTGATGCGGAGTATCCCACACAGGACTTCTCGTCCATCTGCCAACAACAAGCAGCCAGAGTCAAGTAATTCGACAGGACAGTATGACACGAACATGATTCAGCAGGAGGAGAACTTCCTGAAAATCAACGTCAACCAGAAGTCAGAAGATTGAGCAATGGAACAGTAAGACGAATAACTCAGCATGCACTGGTCACTAATGCAATCAATTATAAACTGAACAGGATGCAAAAAGGCACAATAAACAGGCAAAGTAGCATAAACTGTACAGTTCATTGGCCTCTATTAAGAAGATATGCAATCAACAAATTATTTGAAGAAACTATATAAGCGGCTGGTCGGAAATGAAACATGTTCCAACACAACAGTGAATCGTGATTAAGGATACAAGTCGTAGGAGTATAGGACAGCCATGCATGACATAATTCAACATAATTACTAAGAGATACATTATAAAGTCAGTCAATCACCTTCGTTCAAAGATCAAGCATGATAACTTTGGATGAGGATGTTGATTGTTGCAGTTGATATCTATCAATGAACTCACGTGACAAGCAATTGAAGGGACCTAGTCCTGCCCATGGAAAAATCCAGAACTAAATAGCTTCAATTCACGAATCACGCAATAGATCATAATAGGAATGGGGCATCATTTTACAACTTTTCTTTCCCTATATTTTTGCGGTTTTGCAAACCATAGCAGAACTACTCTTCTTTGTCTTTGTTTTCACATCAAGATCAGTACAAACAAACAAGGAAAAATATAACCAAACTAACGAAACAAGGGAGGAAGAGATCCCCAAATCTACAAGTCTACCAGGACTAATACAACATGATTTGCCTCTCTAGTGGGCAGCGACCACCATGTCCGGCGGGTTCAGGAACTCCATGACCACCTCGACGGGCAGGTCCGGGCTCGGCGGCGGCGGCGCAAAGAGCACCACCGCCTTCGCCGCCGCCAACTTCTTCCTCTGGGGGCAGCGCGGCGCGAGGAGCCTCGACACGGGCACGAAGTACGGCATGACCACGCCGCTCACGCCGTCCCCGGCCGCAGGGGGAGGGGGAGACGGCGGCGAAGGCAAAGGCGATGAGGGCGGGGGCAGGCGGGAGGTGGGCTTCCGGTGGCGGAGCCTGGCGTCGCGGAGGCGGGCGAGGGCGCCGGGGCGGAGGAAGCGGAGGTGGTCGCCCCTTGCTGCGGCCGCGGGAGATCGGGGCTTGCGGGTGGCTGCCATGTGGGTCCGGGGTGTCGGTGAGAAATGTATGTGTGAGATGTGTTGCTGGAGGCGGAGCGAGCGGCGGTATTTGAAGGAGTTAGGGTTGGGCGGGGCGCGCGAGCCGTGGGAGGGAAACTTTTTTGCCAAAAAATACTACCTACCTATTCTTTGTAGTTGGTGACCATTGACCCTATGTCATGTGGGGCCAGATATGTGTGGGTCCCCTGTGGCGGTGGATGGTTAGTGCATGCCTTCGAGGGGGGGGGGGAGCGGTTGGCCGCGTTTTGAAACGAGACGGCGGGGGGTGACGTGTGATAGACCGACGATCTCAGCGAGGTCCGCCCGGATCTGCATCGATCGTACGGGGGGGTTTTAAAAAGTAATCTATTTTTATTTTGAGCTACGATAATATATGTATGCTTTTCGATAATCCTCTATGGTTTAACTGTTATGTGACTTAGGTAATTGCCTAACATTGGACGATAAGTATTTAAGTTGCTCAACGATTGGACAACTAGTATTAGTCGCTCAACTGGTGGATGACTTAGACGTATTTACATACCTTTCTCTAAAATATTCGAGCAATACAGTATACGTGAGTTGAGCGCGATTTGGGCTAGTCGTCCAACAGTTGAGCGATTTGGACATTTGTCGCCCAACCGTTGGACCACTAACCCAAATCGTTTAACGGTGGAGCGACAGATGTCATTAGTGTAAAATAAAACACAGGTATATTACTATAATTTAGAATAAAAATAGATTATTTAAAAAGTATATTCTCGTACGGGCCGGGTCGATTGGAACCGTTTATTTACAAAGGATGTACCTCATGTATATTACGAGTGGATTCTTTTGGGCTGATAGCTTATACCTTATGGCTTAAATAGTTGAATTGTAAATGTTCACGAAAGGTAGTGTATGGAGGAAAATAGTCGTATACGATTTTGGACGGTACAACTGAACTCAATACACCTTTTTACTATAATTTTCTAATTGACCCTATCTTGAAAAAACGCATCATTCAAACGCTAGTTATTGTAGACAATACAAGTATAAGCCAGCTTTAAGCCAAAAAGAACTCGTTAATTACACATGTTAATATTTTAATATTGATCTTATGTATGATTTGTTTAGATTCGGGGGGAACTCTTAGAAGACTCGGCATATACGGCTGCGAAGTAGAGACACGGAAAACTTTATTCTGGTTCGGGCCTTCTCATAAGAGAATAACAACCATATGTCCAATATGATTGCTAGTTGCTAGAAAGTGGATTACAACAGAGAATTACACGAACGGCTAGTACTATTTTGCGTGAATGATTCACCAACCCTCCCCTCCACCTTTGATGTTAACCTTTATATAGTCGGTGAAGCGACGGCAGTTGTCCCGTGCCGGAAGACGCGTCAACGCTTCGGATAATAACCGTCTGACGGAAGTAATTGTCAGAAAGACATAATAGGGCCGTTCACCCGTGTAACGGTTGTTGTTAGAGAGAGATCGTGCGCGGTTAATAGACTAAAGTGCGTTCTAACCACCTTGTCAGACGAACCGATAGTATAGTTCATTGTCATAGATAAGTCGGTTGGAGATAGACTTGTTGAAGGAATTCCCATGACAACAGAGTGGTCGCAGTAAAACTTACGACTATATGGACGTAGAAAAAACTTATAACCATCGGATAGTCGCAGTAGAACTTACGACTATGTGGTTGTAGAAGGACTTACGATTAAAGGGTAGTCGTAGTATGACTTACGACTATGCGGTCGTAGAAGAACTTACGATTATATGGTCATAGAAGTGCTTAAGACCATGCTACCATATTTACCTTTTATCGATAAGGCGTATATTTAAGAAATATAATGATATAATATTTTGAGGATAATGTATGCATTTTGAATCAAATGTCCATATTTCAATTGTTTTGCACGTTTTATAAAAGAACTATTTTATACATAATGGCTATGCAAAATATCTAGCTCCCATTTATATCAAGAAAATACACTAGGTTTCGGCTGTTACATAACAACGAGCGAATGATTTACCCTCAAGTATGCTTTAATGAAAATTTCTATTTGAGAAAAGTGAGAACTAAAGCATGCAAAGGCGCAAAAAGGTGCTATACTAACATAATATTTTATAGATTTGAAGTGAAACAAATATACTTGCAAGTGGTACCAACCTGAGGATCATGACACCATAGTTTTTGCTGAGCATATAAGTTGCAGCTCCGGTGATGGGCTGCCAAGGCCCAATGCTCCTGGTACCTGCATCTCTAGTTCCCTACCAATCTGACTTCGGCCCTGTTTGTTTCCACTTAAGATTATTATAATCTAGCTTATAGGTGGGGGATTATATAAGCTAACTTATAATAAGCTGATGGGAAATAAGCTTCAGGTGTTTGGCAGCCTGGATTATCAGAGTTATGGATTGTTGTATTCGAATGTTTAAAGACCACAATGCCCTTAAGAGAGAGGTACGGGAGTTGGGGGATGGATGAATGGCAAAGGTGGGTAATATTTCTAAAGTTTTATGGTCATTAAGATAGAAGGTGGATCTATAAGCTGAAATAAGCTCCTTTTTTGAGCTTATTAGATTACAATAATCTGGGCTATTAGATTATAATAAGTTACCTTATAATCTGGGCTGTTTGTTTCCACTTATGATTATAAGCTAGATTATAATAATCTTAAGTGGAAACAAACAGGGCCTTCTTAGCAAGTTTCTGATTTTTTTCCCACTGTTCGAGGAGATGTGCTGAGTTGTGTGCTCTCATGTCTGCAGCTGCTAAAGCTGTTACTGCACAGAGCTTTGGTCGAATTATTGCAGCAATTTACTGGGGATGGGAATCATGCACGCGCTGTACGTCATGCTGGGGAGGATGCTGAGTCGCGTTGAAACAAAACCGAATTCGAAAAATCAAAATTGAGTTCAATTTGCGTTTTGCCCTTGATCCTTTTGCTTCCTAGCCCTAATTCACACTAATCTCAAAGCAAACCATCCCTAATCTATGTCACTGCCGGTTTGAACGGAGGAGAAGAGCGCGGACACTGTTCACGGTCTGAAATCCCGCTGTTGCCAAAGGATTTTGCCGCCGCCCCGCTCTTTCTTCGCCGCGAAGCACTCCCAGCCTCTCCCACGCCTTCCAGCCCTTCCCCACCTGTCAGCCACCTGCCAGCCGTGTCCCCTGCGCACTGACACGCTCTGACCCGGCCCGAGTGTGTGGTGACGCCGCCGGCCACACACCGCCACCGCCTCTGCCTCCCTCTCGTGTTTTCCTCTCACAGCCGACCTGCAGCCCCCTGACACCCCCTTGACCGCTGCAACTTCGCGCCCAAGACAGCAGGATTCACATTGCAAACCGCGAGCCCCGAAACCACCGCCGCCGTGGTTTTCCCCTCCCCTCGCCGGTGCAAACCACCTCTTCCTGCCTATTTAAGCACCCCGAACCCTCCATTGTGATCCATCAGCTCCTCCGCATCCAACCGAACACCCCAAAGCCCCCACCGTCGTCTCCATTGCCGGTAATCGCAAAAAATCCCAAACCCGAGCCCTAGACCAATGTCCATCCTCCGGCCATCCATTCTTCAATTAATTCTACCTATAGCTTCTCCATGACCCTAGAATCAACCTCCAACTGCCGCCTTAGCTCCTCGGCCACCCACTTTCCTCGGCGCCGTGAGCCACTCCACCGCCGATACCCCCCACCGTGCCCAGCCCAACCTGAGCCTCCCCAGCTTAAGACGACGTCTCCATGAGCTCTCCCAAACCCCAGTGATGTCCAAAAACCATCCCAATAGCCCGGAGAAGCCGCAAACTACTCGCAATGTTTAAATCGACTGTGGCAGAAAAAGGGTCGCCACCGGCGATCGCCGACTCTCCCGCCTCGGAAAAACCCAAAAATGGACTCCCCATGGTTCCACGAACACGTCCATACCCTCAAAATCCGTCGCACTTCACCCTAGCACCAGCGACAACCGCAGCCGTTTCCCCTGTTTTCGCGCGCGCGTTTGCCTGAGGAGGAAGAAGAACAGTACCGTTCGGTACTGTTCCTCCGACCCAGCGACCCGACACGATTGAGCCAAGCCATCTCACCTTAATGGATCCGAACCGCCAAGCCCGATGAACAGTAGACCCGTTACTGTTCACCTGAAACCCCGAAAATCCATGTTTGTGCTCATTAGAACCGTTTCGAGCTCACCAACCCATTTCTCAAGCCCATTTTCCCATTTGGTCCTTCTAAAAGCCCAAAATCCCTTTTATTTCGATTTTTCGGATTTTATTTCATTTTGTTTCTTTGTTCCTAGCTCAGTCCTTCGGCGCGTGGAACTAATTTGTTAATCTTGTGTTAGCTTTCGACGTTGAAGATCGCCCGGAGCAGGAAGGAGAAGGTCAAGCTCAAGTTCAAAAAACCAAAGAATCCGAAGTGATCAAAATCGTAGGCCCGCAAGGCAAGTCACACATATTTTGATCATGTTGAACCTACATTCCCTTTAATTATCTACTTATCAGTATTTTCATTATGTTATTTGCGCACTGTTATTTTATGTACAATATATGCTTAGAATGACATGATACTAGTTATGTCCTACCACCTGAAAATGCCCAGTCTAATTTGATGGCCATATTCACCTTGACAAGGCATAGTAACATTAAAAATAATATAATAATATGTAATCAACAACATCTGCTGTTACTAAGAGATTTGATATTTATTTGGAAAGTGGTTCTAGGGTAAGCGAGGATCGTTGGATCCCGTGACCTTAACCTAGGGTGAAGGCAAGAATTACAAATCAATGACAATGTTGTGGCACTGGACATGGATCTGTGGAAGGAAATTGCCACTGGTGAAAATACAAGGATTAGACCCTCATGCCGAGTAAAGAACATAGTAATCGCCCAACCACAAGCATTGATACGTCAAACCTGGTTTAGTAGCTGCTCAAATTCGATTGAACCTCTACACAAGCGAGGAGGAGGCAAAGTGTGAGTCCATACGGAAGGGAGTTAAGAAGGGTCGTATGGAAGTTGGCGCCATTATTTTTTTTACTATTGATTTGATTATCATATGTCCACACAATAGTAGGCTGAGATAAGTCAGGTTGTGCCCTGAGCTTGTTGAGGAAACCTACTAGGTAGAGGCTATATAAAGAATTGAGCAGTGAAAAAACTTGTTTTCTTGGACCCGGACGCCGTGACTAAGAAATCTTGTGGGTAAAGCAGGGCAGCTCTGCAGAGTCATGACTAATGGTATTCGAATATGCCGTACTTCCGGTAAATGGAGTTGTGTTTAATGGGTGAATCCAATAACAAGGTATAAGTATATTTGAGAATGGCTTGGTAACGTTGAAAATTGGTAATCGAGTTTAAAACCCCCTCTTATTAATGAAGTACCTTTTTCATTTTTTAACTGGTTTCCAACTAAAATTGCATCCACATAAAATAATGAATTTATTTCCCCTTCAATTGTCATACCGGCATGTAGCTATTGCTAAGCTCCGTGTGACTTGTTGAGTACGGTTGGTTGTACTCAATCTTGCTTTACTTTCTCCAACACAGAGATCAGAAGAGGGCAGGATATTATAAGTTTACGTGTTAGGGTTGCGACCGCACTCAAGCGTTCCTGTGGAGTTTTCTTGAAGTTCTTCTGATTGTAAGTTATGTTTTGGGCTTGAACGCCCTTAGAATTATTAAATTTGACTTTTAAGTCTTATTTTAATTAAATTAACTATTTTTAAATGTTCGTAAGCAGGCATAATACTCTTTCTGTTCGTAACTGAACTCCTAGGTTGTTATGAAAGATAATAACATTTCCGTCCCTAAAAACAAGGGTGTTACACGCTAGTCTCAATGGACATGAGCTCCACCGTCCAGGCCCCATCAGAAGTCAATCAACAGCAGGACATCCTTGACCTGTACCCTCTCCGTCTCGACAGTGGTAAATCAATAGCTAGGTGACTCGGGCACGTTCCTGCAGTATGAAGCTCACGCATATACGCGGAAAATTTATGTTTTTGCCACCCTTACGACTCGGGTGGCAACAGATTTGCTACTCGGGCTCATTGTCAGTGACTCAGGTGGTTTTACATGTAAGTGATAGAGTTTCGGTGTCAATCTTAAAGGTGGCAAAAACATGAATCTCCCAAAAAATACCGAGAACGCCACCCTGTTCGCCGTTCGGACTCGCACCGCGCGCACCCAGCGGCCACCACGTCCCACGCCCCGAATTTTGGACACTATTGGACCCATGGACACCCGAAATTCCAGTTTTGACCCCTAAATGAAAAAAATTCCAGATTTGGACCCCTCCTCGCGCGCGTTAACGCCGGTGCGACGCGTGTCGGTCGTGCGGTACCACACGCCGCGACCCCCGCTCCGCGCGCGCGCGCGATCGCCGCCCTCATCGCACGCCGGCCGGCGCGGCGCGCTTTCGAGCGCGCGCGACGCGAAGTCGCGCGCGCGCGCGGCGGAGGCGCGGCGCGTCGTGCGATGCGTACCGCACGCATCGGACACGTGTCACGCTGGTGTTAAACGCGTGGTCAGGAGGGGTCCAAATCTGGAATTTTTTTTATTTGAGGGCCAAAACTGGAATTTCGGGTGTCTATGGAGTCCAATAGTGTCCAAAACTCCCACGCCCCTAATCAACGTGCCGCCCACAGCTCTCGCCACGCCCCACGCCCGGCGAAACCGGTGGTCGCGCACAAGCTGCACGGCGGCGCGCGAAGAGGCCTTCCCCCGCCAGGCGAAACCGGCCGGTCCATGCGCGCAGAGCGGAGCCATAGAAAGGGGTGGCCTGGGATTTTGGGCCTGCTCCCTAGACGCCGGCCCATTGTCCAGTCACTGATGGTCCTCCCTCCATTCGCCACAACTGTTACTCCAACTCGCAACAACGAACAACTAGTAATTTTTCTTAATTCTCACACTCGCTAGATTCACTGCCGGACACCACCCACGGGCCACGGCCACCTTGATCATTCGACGGAGCCGGCTGCTGCGAGAACAGCCCTGCTTGCCTTCGGTTGCCTTGTCGCCGCCGGTTATGATGCCAAGCGCCTAAGGGCCAACGTAAGCCATCTCGGGAAGTGCACCACCATAGCCGCCCGCATGCTTCACCACGTTCACCGTGCGTCTCGTCAAACTTGGCTGTAGAAGAGTAAGATGCCTTCCAACAAGAAGAACAAGAAGGGCAGACGCCAAACCAGAGTCTGCGCAGGCTCGCACCGCTGGCATTCTGAATATATGACTCACCACCAATTACGAACGTTAGTCTGAAGGGCCACTTCATAATGAGGCATGGTTTCTTTTTGGGAGACCGAGGGAAGCATGGTTTCGAAGGATAAGGTAGAGCGTTCCTTCATTACTATAGTACATTTTGCAGTAACATACAGGAGCGTCTTTTCACGCACCAAAACATACAGAAAAATCATGGGCATCGTGTAGGAGTAGCATAGGGAGAAGGGGGGATACTGTGAAAAGGCTAAAAACATCGATTCCTGGAGTTGCAATTTGTCTGAACATTGCTGCTTGTTTATGTCTATATATTATACATCGTGACGGATCTCACCATAGCCTAAACAATTGGAACCAAATCCCCAGAACTACAGTAAGATACAGAAGCAGCAAGGCTCCAGCTTGATATTTTTTCAGTCCTGTAATGCATACATTACAAGTTACCCTAAACAAGAGAAATGAAGCATTAAAGTACTATTGAGATTATTCCTTGGATTAAATTCTAGGCTTACAATGTTTCACCTTCTGGTTCTGGCAGCTCTAGATCTTCTGCTTGAGCACTTGGCGGAGCTGGACCTTCTGGCTATCCATCCGTGCCTCCATGAGCTTTGCCTTCAGGCTATGCTTCTGGGACGTCCGTGGGTACTCTATACAGCCCCTGAAGCCCCGGTTGAATTGAATGTTCATCGAGTCCGGTGAGCTCCATTGCCCTACACTCGGCGGACTTAGGCCTATTTCTTGAATGCCACTTTCAATAGTAGAATGAGTCCCAACTGATAGCCGTACATTTGCTGATCTCCCATTTATTGTTTGCACAGCATCTTTCTTGCAGGCTTCATTGTTCTTTGGACGAGACGACTTCCAGAGCTTTGATATGGCTGATTCTTTCTTCTTGGGTTGGTTCATGTTCGTCAGGTATTCACCAGTCAAATCATCCTTTTGTTTCTCATTCTCCCTGTACTCGAAATTGTTTCTGCTCGCCCAAGAAATGCTTCCGTCACAGATCTTGTTGACTGATCGCTCGCTTCCATCAGGTGAACCACTTGAACCCTGCATGTCTTCATGGCTTATTGTCTCCCAGCTGCTGGCATCTTCAGTGTCACCCTCATTTTGAGGGCTTTTATTTGAGTACACCTTGGCTGGCTTTTCTAGGAATATATCTGTCATTGGGCTAGCCTCTCGGATTTCTGATTCACATACGGCAGAGCTGTTCTTGTAGCATGGCTCAATCTCCTTTATGACGGGCTCTCCACTTGGACGCAGCTCTTCAAAGATGGAAAATATGTCTTCTGATGCTGGCGGTGGCTCATATCTGAATTGAATATCTTGTGCTCTGACCGACTTGATCGCCTCTATTATGTTCTCTGCTTCTTCCACTACCATGATGTCCCCTCTAGCACAACTGCATGCAGCAATAAAAGCCTCAACATCATGTTGCAGTTTGCTCAGTTGTGTGTATTTGGCATCGAGAGTGAGTTTTGCATCAACAAGCTTCATCTGCACCCGTTCTTCACGCCACACCTCAGCCATCTGTAGCATCTTCCGCTCCTCATCCACCTCCTCTCGCAACTTCAGGGAGTCATGTTTCAAGGCCTCAATCTCGGCTTTGTCTTCCTCCACCTCCCTTGCCAGCTCGTTGCACACCTCCTCAGTGAGCTGGCGTGCCTTCCTCTCCTTCTCATACTCTTGCAACAGTTGCTTTGCCGACATCTTGGTCTCCTTCAACTCATTGACAAGCTTCAAGTTAATTGTTTCCAGCCGCCTCCTGTTTTTCTTCTCATGGTCAAGGTCTGCCTTCATATCTTCAAGAATTGCACGCACCTTCTCGTGCTCTCTAATCCGCCAAGCCGCTTTCTCCTCTGCGAGTTTCTTGAACAAGTGATCAAGTTTCTTCTTTGCTGCCCGCCGCTCGGTTTCCAGCTCAGTTACCCGATTGCGTGCTTGCTGGAGCTCCATCTGGAGGTTAGCAACATAAGTTGTATCCTGCTGCTCGTCAAGAAGATTAAGTTGGCTGGCTATCAGATAGGCGTCATGTGATTCCATTCCTTTTATACCCTCAGGCTCCCATTTTGTTGCCTTCTCCATAGCGGTGACTGGTAGCATAGCTGAAGCAGCATGAAACTGTACCTGCAGAATTAAATCCATCAATGATCTTACAGGCCGGTGCAGTTAAAAGCAGTCAAGATTGTAGGTAGGCTCTGGCCTCACCTTGTGGAACTCTCCACTCTTTCGCTCCAAAACAGAAATGGGGCTTGAAATCTCATTCTTAAGAATCTGGTGATGACCCAAAGTATTCTGTTTAAGAAGCTGGACTTGTAGATGTCTCGGGATATGCTGTCATATAGGCACATGCAACAAATAAGCCACAAGGAAAAGGAATTCATCAGATTGTATGTTAAAACGCTGCTGAGCACACACTCTGTTCCGTGATTAAGCAAATCCATCAAGAAAGCACCATTCCCCCAGATCTGTACGAGTCCATGTTACTATTTCTTACTGTGGCTATTTGAAAGAGACACAAAAGGCTTCCAACAGCCATGTATAATCAAAAAAGTGAATCGCCAAGAGACTCAAAGAACAAAGAGAATCTGAAGGGCCCCAAACTATCATCACATGCAGACCCCTCTCAAATAGTACAGTGAATCTAAATTCCAGCTTACATGGCTACATCTAGTGCCGGTAACAGCTATGATTTGTCGCATTTGTTGGCAAGGATTTTCCCCTCAAACCTAAGATTCAGAGTTCAAAAACCATTTGATCGAGCGAGAATAGTCTCCAACTGGACGAGACAAGCATGTTGTGGCTTACATGGGACCACATAGCTGAACCCAGCATGCATATGTTTGTTGCTGCACGGCATAAGAGTTTAATCATTTTGGCTCATCGGATGCCTAAACCAAATCTGGACCGCAGCTATCCAACTACACTCACCAATCTACCCAAGATCCAAATTCCAAGCCGTGATCTTCCAACAAACCATTCGGTAAAAGGGAAATAAACTACTGTTCACTAACAAATGGGATAAAACATACGGACAGTGCATTTGTATGTGCACGGCATGGAGAGGATCCAATGCCTGGGACCCAATTCGGAATCACATGAGGAGATCCGAGCGCAGAAAATGCAACTGCATTTTGGATCAGTAAACTTATGGGATAACAATCACGGTCATCACCCAATGGCTGCAGCACGGCTGCCTCTATAGATGGCGACGCTTCAGTGCGACGCATCCTGCGTTAAGATGACTACTAAATGCGTCGACACTACGATGGACAGCAGTACTGCTAAGACTTTAATGAAGAGAATGGATTTATATATTTGACTACAGCGAACGAATTAAGGAAAACTATGCAGCTAAAGATTAGCACAGAATACATAGTGTAATGAAGAAATCACCCAGGAAAAAAAACAGAACGTTTGCAAGAGATCTGTTCCTCGGAACAACAAATGAGTACGTTTTGACCGCAAATCTTTGCGTTTTGCTGGTAATTAATTAGTTAGGCATCCGGCAAATACGTGGTAACTGGCCAAAGTTCTCTTGATTTAAGCTAAAAAACATCAAAACAGAACAAAATCTAAGAAAAAATGCACACTTTTTTTAGCTGGACTTGGCTAAGGCGATTCACCAACCACACAACATTTAGCTACAAAAATACAGGCAACAAAGGGACAGGAAGCAAAGCAACTCAACAAAAGCACGCGCTTCCAATGAGCACATCGCCACTTAGCTGAAAAAGAAAAACAAAATGAAAAACCAAGGGTTTTAAGCCACCACGCGTGCACATACCTCGAGACCCACGCGAACCCTCCTCTCCATGCCTCCCCCACCCCCCGGAACTGCCTCCGGCGGCCGCAGCCGCCACACCCCGGCCGCGAGCCTCCTCACCGACACATCCCGCGCCTTCTCCCCCGCGGCCCCTGCTTCCTCGCCGTCCTTCCCCACCCCATTCCCCACGTCCCACTTCAGCAGCGGCGTCGCGGGCCCGCTCCGCCGCCTACCGCCAGGTCCGGCCGACGCCGACGTCTTGAGCGCGCGCCAACGCAAACGGCGCGGCGTCCTGGGAGACGGCGCCGCCGCGGCCACCGGGCCTGGGAGAGGGCCGGCGGCAGCGGCGGAGCGGTGCTTGGAGCTCATTTTCGGCGGCTAGGGCTTGGGGCTTAACGCCCCGGCGGCATCGGGAGGTGGGAGGAGACGGGGAGAGACGAACACGCAGCGTGCAAGCGAACGGAGGGGAGGAGGTGGAGAGACGTTGGGGGTGGTGGGGTGGCAAGTGAGGTGGCGTTGGGAAATGGGAGGTAAACGAGGTGGGAAGAAGTAAACTAGCCAGGACGAATGGTGCGTGCGTGTGTGGAGCTGTGTTGCGGAAGGACGTATCTGGGCTAGGACGCGGGTAGGGGTAGGATGGGGATTTCGGCTTCGAGGCCATGGTTTTCTTGTCTTGTTGTGCGGGAAGGCTGGTTTTCCACTATTTTTATGATGTGCTCGTGGGATCTTTGCGCTTGTGAGTCTTGTGACCTGGGCAGTGTGCCGAAGCTCAGTACTGCACGAAGATGGCGTATAGCGGTATAGGATATCGTCGTGCGAATATGTAACAGAGATTATACGTGTGCTATTTCAAAGGTAATCAGTCGCAAAGTAAGGATTATTGATATAGTTCCTACGAAAGAAGCACGGCGATTGTATACAAAGGACCGAGCGAAGTTTCAAAATGGACTCTACCATTGATATTTCTACGCATAGGAAATTCGCACTTGTTGTACCGTTGGTTATCGACACAAAGGTTGATGAATGTGCGGAATATACGATATATGCATGCAGAGGTACATGGTCAAGTAATAAAACTACTAATTATCGAATTGTGCACGATCATATTAGCATTTTGGCATATCCACAAATATCATATGGGTTCTAAGTGGTTTTAGCTTTTAGCTTGTCAGAAGCCACTTAGAAATGTCGGTTTCTTAATTTCATTTTTTTGCCTTTTTCTGATTTTTTTCTCTTTTCTCTTTGTATTGCTCTTGGAGATATAACGGTGCTTTTTCTTTTTTCTTTTTTATTTGAATGAAACCGATAATCACTATAGTTCAATTTCAGTTAAAAACTAACAACCGAAAATTACAGCCACATGCAGCAGCAGGACCATAAACTCGCAAAACCATATATAGTATGTTTTTCGCTGATATCCAAAAGATTTTATGTCGTGCAAATTTGCGCGCAAAAATAGTACGAAGCACCGTACGTTGATACACCAGCAATTTAGCTTGGCAAAAACATTAGTACCAAGTGAGAAGACACCGGTCCCATCTCAGATGGTGCCTCCTCGAGCTGGAAAACCCAACGCGCGCACGCACATCGCCGTCACCGGCCCACGGCCGCGAGTCCCTCCAAAACGGAGGGCAATAACGGAACAGCCTCCCCGCCCCCACGTCCCGTGGAATCCGTCCTCGCCCGATCCATGCCGCCCGGCGCTCTCCTCTCCAGATCCAAACACCCGCCACGGCGTCCTCCACTCCTCCACGTCCCGCAGCACCCCTTCCACCACGTGGCAGCCTCGCACAGGGTCCTCCCGCTGCCCGGTGTGCGCATCCGGATACGCGTGGGGGCGCGGGAAAAGGCATCCGAGGGCGGAGCACGAGGAGACGGAGCCCGCGCCACGTCGGACGGGCCGACCTCACCTGTCAGGGCGGACGTGGGCGGCACGGGGCGGTGGGACCCACCTGCCTGCGGTACATGCCATCCTGAGACCCCACTGATCCTGCCATCCGACGGGGCCGCGGGAATGTAAGGCTGTCGCGGGAAGACGACGACGTCGTCAGACGCAGCTACCGCTGTAACTTTTTCGCAGCGTCAGCGCGGTGATTCTTCGAATGGAACAGCGAAGGCGCGTGCGGTTCGAATTTTGAACCGAGGGCGCAAAGGTAAAACCCAAAGCCAGGTTAATTTTTCGCTGACGCTGTTGCGAATTCGTGTCCATCTCAGGCCACACTACCAGCAGCAGTGGTGATATGGATTCATTCATGGTGTGAGGAGCAGACAGCTTGTACATAATGTCAAAGAGACTGATAATGATCTATGGGGATACTACCATGTAGCTCGAGGGAAGGGAATACGATGTAGCTTGACAAGTGGTAGGTGTCGGACGCTTGTGTATTTTACTGTGGATTCTCTCGTTCTGCATGTGGCGTTGCTGCGTGGTCTGTCTGTGCCGAGACAGGTTGCTTCGGTCGCATCATTGCTGTTCGATCGCCGTTTGCTCCGTAATTATAGCTGTACGTAGATCGGTCAAGCGTACTAGCTAGCTAGGGTGCTAGGGGTATATGTTTATCTAACCGACATAATGGCAGTTAGGCCACTGTTTGTTAAGCATTGGTGGTTAGATCCAGGGGGCGGAGCCATCGGTGACCCCGGCGACCTCGGCGGCTGATCCGGCTCGTCGGCGAGTAGCCCCGTTGAACTCACGTCTGCCTCCTGCCGCACGACGGTCATCTGTGTTCGGACTCCCGCATGCATGACGATTAGCTCTGCCAGGCTCCTAAAATCGGCCGGCTCCGCTGGTTAGATCGTGAACGGTAGTTGAGCGGACAAAGCAACAGGGTGTAAACGAGAGTCGTAGAGTATCACTGCTATTGTGTTTTCAATTATGCATTAATTTGGCTGTTCTGTCTTCTTGGATTCCACTTCTTTGTACAGTAACTTTGTAAGGATCCTGCTCTTCATGCCTAGCAGGTTGCATTGCGCACAACATAGATGTAGACAAAAAAAAAGGGGGTTGGAAATTCTCAGTGAACGAACACAAGCTTGAAAGCTCCTCGAAATCCTACCATTTCCCTGTATGGTTATACTACTGGTACATCACACCTGCATGCGTGAACGTAACGTGATTTAAGATCTCCAGGAGTTAGAGCCTAAATCCCGTTGCTGATGTCCATTTAGCGCTTAGTCCATTGCAACGCTAATTCTGAAATACTTGTTGTTTTGAAAAGTTTTGTTAATTACATAATTCAACTTATAAACATGAACGGATTTAGGAGTAGCACCCTCAAAAAAAAATCCAACCCTAACTGACCTCTCTCTCTCTCCTATCCCAATTTTAACCAACTTATCTAACCCCTACCATTATCTCTCTCTTTCTCATGTCATCTTCCTCCCTCCATCTATTCCTCTCTCTCTCTCTCCTCTATCTCTCTCCACGTGCGATGTGCATGCGGCGGCTGACGGCGGCGCGCGGCTTGGCAGCAGTGCACGGTGTGGCGCGGCATGCGTGCACCCCCCTGGCGGCAATAGCATGCAAAGCAGCGGTGCTCGGCTGGAGGACCGACGTGGTGGCGGCGGCGGGCGCACGTCACGGCGACGGCTCGGCGCATGCGGCCACATGCGTGCACGCGACCATGGTGGCGATAGCAGCGCCGCGGCCGACCGGTGAGGCGCGGCTGCGGCGGCCGAGGCGCGTGGCCAAGTAACAGCACATGCATGCGCAGCGGCATGGCGGCGGCGGCGCCGGCGGATGGTGGCAGCCGGTGATCGGTGGTGGTAGAGGCGTGGCCGACAACCGTTCATGTAGCCAAATGTGGTTTTGCACGGCCGAACGGCCATTCGTTCGGCCGAATAGCGTTTCGCTCGGCCGAACGACCGTTCGTGTGGCCGAACGTTTCGCACAGCTGTGGGAGCTAGCGAACCCGTTTCTTTCCAATCAAATTCACCTGCTATCGTTCCTTTATTAAATTCATCTTTATCTGATTAGTTGCCTTCCTTACCACCCTGTAGACTCGCACACAGCTGTTGAGGGAGTAGTTGGACAGTTACGCACTTCGGATCCATCATGCAGCGTGCCCTTTGAACGTGCACAAGGCAAGTACTTCGTAGCTGTGACCTTTCTGTTTCGCAAATCATATGTTTTCAGTTTACTTATCACCTTGTTATTGAGTATAATTATCATGTCACTCATGCTTGCTTGACTAAAATCATACCATTAAGGTCACCTGGCTAATATCATATCGCTTAGCTAATATCACATTACTACAATTATCTAGCTAATATCATATCGCTTGGCTAATATCCATATCGTTAAAATCACATCATTAAGGTTACCTGACTAATATTATATCGTTACAGTTATCTGGCTACTAACATATCACTAAAGCTCATCTGGTAAATATCATATCACTATTTTGTCTGGTTACTATCATATTTGTTTATGCTTGACTGGTTATAGAATTTTAATATTATGTCCATGCCATGATGTTCTAGGTTATTTTATTTCACCTGCTCTTATGTTTATTCAGATGCTCAGTTAAAATGTTCTAGAATTCATGCTTTTAATTAATGTTTTAGACTTTATGCTTAAATCGTTAATGGGGCGTAGCATATGAACATGTTTTAACTTAGGTTTAAATTATTAACACTCTTTGATATTACGGCTGCTATGTTTTAGTTTCCTAATATTATGTTCCAATAATTGTATGATGTTGTAATTGAGCCACAAAGGATGTATGTATTAAACCTGTTAATCTGACTAATAATCACTTATCACATAATAAAACTTGATTGGTTGATAACCTTGCGTGAGCTATATTATAATACCTCTTTAGGAGAATTCTTATATCACTATCACCTTATCATTATTCCACATCGCCTCATGTCAGGCACTATGTCTCTTCATTTTCAACCCTAGCACCTCTTTTCACTTCTCATAACTTTGTCGTAGCCTTATCCTCGCCATCTCTTAGTTTCCTTAAATTCATACTATATAATCTGTCCATGATGCATCAGTTACCTTATCACCATATTATCATCTCTTATCATCCTCATATCGGGAATTATGTGTCTTCATTTCCAACCCTAGCAAATCCCCTCACTTTCCCAAATTTTATCTTAACTTTCTCTTAGTTCCTTAAATTCACACCATATAACATGTTAATAATATAATGGTTACCTAGCCTGGGATTATCCATATATAGGAGATATTTCCACCCACCTGGTAACGTACGGGGGCCCGTACATTTTCGTTACTTAGGATATTACACCCCGTCGGTGGTTATACAGTCGAAGACGATCGAGTGCCTGACTATTCTCGTATAACCACGTATGTGGGGAGTAATCGCCAGTGTCTTTGCCACAACTTGCTAAATAACAACTATCCCGGTTAACCAGATGACGGTTACCTGTCCTGGGGTCATCCACATATAGGAGAGATTACCATCCACCTAGTAATGTGCGGGAGGCCGTACACTTTCGTTACTCAGGATATTACAGCCCATCGGTGCTTATACAGTCGAGGATGATGACGTGCCTGACTATTCTCGTGTAACCAGATTTATTGGAAATGATCGCCGGTGCCACTGTCATTACTTGCTAAATAACATTTATCTTTAACACCACTGTTCCTATGATTCCTATATCCAATCTGCATCGGTATTTTCGATAACCTAGCTTCATTGCACTTAATTTGTATCAATTGCTTACTTGCTTGCTTTGCTTATCATTACATTCTTGTTTGCATTACCTGTCCTTTACTCACTGTGTTGCGATCGTTGTTGGGTACTTGCTGAGATTCTCAAATCTCACACTTGCTCTTTCCATTCTCAGGTAAAAGGCCACTGGAGTGATAGCATCATGCATGGGTGGGAGCACTCGAGTTTTCAGCACTGTGGCTTGGCACTATTTGTTGTTTTATTTGTTCTTTATTTGGTTAGAAGTGGACCGGTCTCATGTTTCAAACATTTATTTCAGCTTCCGTTGATTATCTAAATAAAAGTACCTTAATGGTTTTAATTTCCTTATGATTTTTTTATTGTTGCTTTATGTTTATTTCCTCATTACTTTGGCGATGACGTTCCAATTTGGTTGTATGTAGGGTGCTACATTAGGCTCATGGAAAGATATGTGTAGCCCATGGAAAGATATGTGTAACACCCGAAGATTAAGCAGGTTTGCAGCATTTTAAAACACATCTTTATCTCTACCTCTCTTTCCCATCTATACCATCTCTCTCTTCCTCTCCTCATTCCATCTGCATCTCAATCTCTCTCCCAACACCATCAATCTCTTCCTCTCACTCTCTCAGGCGGCTGTGGCTACGCGAGATGGAGTCGGCGCGCACCGAGCGGCTCAGAGGCCAGGCGCGGCGGCGACGGGCGACGCATGAGCCGACGTGGCAACGACATGTGACCGAGCGGTAGTGCATCGCGCTGCTTGGCGGCCGGCCTGGGAGAAAATTGCCTTTTCAATATGATTACATGATTATTATTTCTCGCCACATCTTCTTACTACTTATGGATTTCTATTGTTACACTTATAACATATCTCTATATGTTATACTTACCGTTGCCTTACCTAGCCACATTTGGTGTGTGGCTACCGGGAACCCTTTGTCTTTTACTGTATTCCATCAGCTTTGGGCCGAGCCTACTTTTTTGTTGGGCTGTTTCGACTACCTGTTAAAGCTCTTATTCTTTTTAGGTCCCCTTTAAGAGTGTTTTGGTTTTTGACCGTAACTTTCAGCAGATTATAAGGCCAGTCTCAGTGGGAGTTTCATGGGCATTAAATACGCTGACATGACATTGTATTTATGAAGAGAGAGATGATAAAAGTTTCATGGGAGTAGAGAGAGTTTCATGGGGATGAAACTCTTCTGCACTGTTTCCAAAATATGGGTGTGTTGGAAACTGGGACATGAAACCTCCACTGAGACTGGCCTAAGAGAGATTAGATGAATAAGAGATATTCATATTAAAAATACAAACGACTTATAGAAACTTTAAGAAGCCATTTTATTCAAAAGCCAGTTTGTAAAAGTCAAAAACCAGAAGCTGTGTGGAATAGGATCGTAAAGTACTCCATGGCTTATGTAAATTCAGTAGTGGTGCATCATTATGCGTTTGTGTAAATATGACATCATGTGAGCAGGTACAGCACCCTTTCACTTGCCTTCATTATGTGATGCAAATCTTTGACCGATTGCCGAGAATCCCTTTAGAGCATCTCCAACAGTATGAGCTAGTTACTAGCTCTAAGGCAACTTCTCCAATAGTACTAACTTTTAGCACATAGCTCATAACATAAATAGTCTCACATGACACTCTCACATAATCTTGAAACGTATGTATGAGACTAACTCTTGATCAAGAGATAGTTTTTCTCTCTCTTCTATTAAAATATGAAATAATATGTTTAGAGCTAGCTCATAAGTCACTATTGGAAATGCTCTTACATGCATGAATGCATGATGCATGGGAATACGAAGTGATGCACGGCCGTTCAAACGACGGAACATCATTTTTATTCGCATGGGAATGGGCTAAACGACGGTAAGGATTCTAAATTAATGCCCTGTTCACTGAAAAACTAAACGTCTTCCAATGCGCGAGCGCACACTCCATAAGAAAAGTTCTATAAGAGCAAGTTTAATAGTATAGATAGCTGCTACCTCCAATACATTTCCATGTCATCAAAAGATAATGATGCAGCTAACTCATACAATAAGCTGGCTATAAGTTGTCTCCACAAGGGTTCTCAATCATTTAATACATACATGGGTATTGATAATTTAATACATGCATTGGTATAACAGTTAGTTCTATTGGTACATGCATGGATAACACCTCTTTTCCTGTGCTATAGCTTTGATTTGTTGCATGAGAGTGGCTTGGCTCTCTCTCTCTTTTCTCTCCCCTCCACATGGGACTATCTTGACATGGATTCCTCAGAATTAAGACACCAAATTTATTAAACTTGCTCTAAGTAACACATGAGCATACTGTACTCTGCAAGTGTGCAAAGCCCGTTGCCATTTTCCTCTGCCATGGGTAACAACTCGACCTCTGCAATTAATCATGCCCGGTGCCTACCTGAGACGTTGTCCAGGTGCGTGACGGGGAGCGTCACCGCGGCGCACAATTTTGAGGTGACCAATTTCTCGCTGCTCGACGGCATGGGCATCGGCAAGTACGTTAGCTCGAGCACCTTCAGCGTCGGCGGCTACGACTGGAACATCAGGGTCTTCCCTGACGGGGCGAGGGTGGAGGACAAAGCTGCCTGCGTGTCAGTCGTTTTGTGTTTTTGTAACGGACCATCGGGTGTGAGGGTGAAATTCAGTTTAAGTTTATTGCACAAAGATGGTCAACCATCGATCTTACGAAATACCGCACACACCTTTGAGTCGGCAGGTATGATCTTTGGCTGGCCTAATTTCGTCGAGATACGAAAGGAAATGATCTTTGGCTGGTCTGATTTCGTCGAGAAATCACAGCTGCAACATTTTCTGCGCCTCAACGATGACTGCTTCACAATCAGGTGTGTTTTGACTGTCACAACGGAAGATGTAAGCACCGTCGTTGTCCCACAGTCAGACCTGCTCCAACACTTTGAGCACATGTTGAAGGTTGGGGAAGGCGTAGACGTGACATTCAGTGTGGGCGGCCAGTTGTTTCGTGCGCACAGATGCGTGCTGGCGGCACGGTCTCCCGTCTTCAAGGCGGAGCTCTTTGGTGAGATGAAGGAAAAGGCTACACAGTGCATCAAGATCGACGACATGGAGCCTATAATCTTCAAGGCACTTCTTCACTTCATCTATACAGATACACTGCCAGAAAACTGCGACCTTGGAAAAACTGTGGCAATGCAGCACCTGCTAGTTGCTGCGGATCGTTACAGATTGGACAGGCTTAGGGTGATGTGCGAAGGCAAGCTGTGCCAAAGCATTGACGTCCAAACAGTTGCGACCACCCTAGCTTTAGCAGAGCAGCACCACTGCGTGCAACTCAAAAATGCTTGCCTCGGATTTATGGCCTCGCGGGACGTACTTGGTGTTGTCACGAAAACTGATGGATTCAAGCATCTTGTCGCAAGCTGCCCTTTGGTTATGGAGGAGATTTTAGACAAGGTGTCTACGTCACTAAGAATTTAGTCGAACGAGATCGCGCCTAGAATATTTAACGATGGTACTGAAAATCTGTCATGCTCGGTTATCTATAGATTAATGCCTTTCAGTAAGTTTTCTCTTGGCATTTCTAGATTTATATATTTATAGCCAGACAATTCCTAGTAACTATCAAGAATGAGCTCGATTCACTGGCACTACTACTTTCAAGAAAATATCTGTTAGGTTTCGAAATTTGTTCTGTCCCCCTTATATTTGCTTTTGCTCGTTGCATGCTTGTCTGAATATGAAAAGGATCAACACGGAAGCTCTGGGCCACACCCTTTTGTTTACTAAAATTTTCGCCCTATAAACCGTCTCTGTTTCTCCTATTGTTTCAAAGTTTCTTCTTTATTCATACTCGAGTATGTCACTGGATCAAGAAAACTGAAGCTGCAACAGTCATTGTTCAGGCACGGCGAAGTGTTTCCTAAGGTGTGAGAGGTTCTCTATGTTTTTTTAAGATGATTTGCACAATTTTTAAAGAAAAACCGAATGATATATAGTGATTATTTACCCCTTCATATGTTTTGAGATTAGTGTCATTCTTGCTAGAGTTGGAAAGTATGAAAACAATACTCTAAAAGTGTACGTGTACGGCCAATTAGGAAATTATTACCGGTAGTATACTTGAGCCGTGACACTAGACCATATGCGCAGCATGCACGAGGAGAAAAGGTTTAAGAAGTTGATAAAGGCACGATTTGTTACACGGATCCGATACTATTTTGGGCTCTTTCCAAGTTTAAGCAGAGTCCCTTTACCCAAGGAGTCCGTCCTGGTTTCATAGGTTTTGTTAGAACCGGCAAAGGCCTGCTTAATATATAGGCTTATCCGTAAGTACTCTAGCTACTGCACGCATCGATCTATCCCTGCGTGATCAATATACTGTGTCGCATAGGCATTTGTTCACGCGTTAATATTCCTTCCCTAGCTTAAGCCTATTGTTGCCATGGCTGACGACTCGGCTCCCACGACATCTCACCGCCGCTTACCGGAGACGTCGTCGAGATGCCTCATCGAGAGCGTCACCGCGACGCACAATTTCGAGGTGACCAATTACCCGTTGCTCGACGGCATGGGCGACGGCAAGTACGTTAGCTCGAGCACCTTCAGCGTCGGCGGCTACGACTGGAACATCAGGTTCTACCCTGACGGATCGAAGGACTCTGACGGCAACGCGTCAGCGTTTTTGTATTATCTCAGCCCAGCCAAGGATGTGAGGACCAAGTTCACCTTAAACATGCTGGAGAAAGAGGGAGAAATACAATTAACCAACTTCAAAGTAATAGAGCATATCTTTTCTACGGCAAGTTGTGATCTTGGCTATACCAAATTCGTCGAGAAATCGAAGCTGAAATCATCGTCGAGCCTCAACAGTGGCTGCTTGACGATAAGGTGCGTTCTCACTGTCATAAAAGAACCTCGCACGGAGGGTAGGAGGAATCTCATCGTAGTTCCGCAGCCGAATCTGCACACCCATCTCGGACACATGTTGAAGCATGGAGAAGGAGCGGATGTGACATTCAGTGTGTGCGGCCAACTGTTCAATGCTCATAGATGTGTGTTGGCAGCACGGTCTCCGGTTCTCAAGGCGGAGCTCTTCGGTCCGATGAAGGAAAAGGCAACACAGTGTATCAAGATCGATGACATCGAGCCTCCGATCTTCGAGGCGCTTCTTCACTTTGTATACACTGATTCCATGCGAGATGACTACAAAGAAGGCAGCACTGCAAACATGCAGCACTTGCTGGTTGCCGCGGATCGATACGGGGTGGACAGACTGAGGGCGATGTGTGAAGGTAAGCTGAGCGAAAGCATTGACGCCGAAACGGTTGCGACCACATTGGTTTTAGCAGAGCAACACCACTGCACGCAGCTCCGGGAGGCTTGCATTGGGTTTATGGCCTCACGGGACGTGCTTGGTGCTGTCATGAGGACAGATGGATTCAATCATCTGGTGGCAAGCTGCCCTTTGGTCATGAAGGAGATTTTAGACAAGGTGTCCCGCGTCTGGAGTGACTAGTCCCGCTGACAGGTCAAACGAATAGATGATCATGTGCCTATATGGGGCAATGATACTGAATTTCAGTCATGTTCAGTTATCTACATTTCAATATATATGTCACCATGATATAATACATCCATGTAAGCTTTATCATGCCATTTATTATATCGTATACCAAATTATTAAATATCAAAAGTATACTGGACTTGCTGGCACTACAAATTTTCTAAGAAAATCTCAGTAGGTTTCGAGATTTTGCGGCAACACCCTTATTTTGCTTTGCTAGTTTGACTGCTTGTCTAAATATACTAGTAAGGTGTATATGCTTTACAATGAATCTCATGTAAGGGCCTGTTTGAGACTGCTCTGCTCCAGGTTTTTCAGCTCTGCTCCCAGTTTGTCTAGCCAAACAGATCTAGCTCCAAGAACTCTGCTCCAAGAAAAAGGTGGAGTTGAGGGCCAACTCCACGTTTTTTGTGGAGCTCCTCAAGGGGTACTCCAGAAACTAGAGATTCATACCTCCTCATGGAGTTGAGGGAAAATTACCCACCTATGCTATTGATTACACAAACATACCCTTTCGTTCTTTTTTCTTTCTTTCTTCCGCACGGCGCGTCTTCCTCGTCCGTCTGTTTCTCCCGTCCGAAAAACGCCGCCAAAGACGTCTCGGCGCGCGGTGAGGTTCGCTGCCGCGCGCAGGGTCGGCTGGTCGGCCGAGGCCACGCCTCCGATGGCTCTCGCGGTCGCGATCCGCAACCCAACCCGCGCGCTGCCACAACCTGTGGAAGGCGCCGGAGTTCGACGTCTGCGCCGTCTTTGCTTCGTCGACAATGATCTTTTGAGCAAGATTGATCTTGTTATTTTATACGATGATGATGATGAGCAACGGTACTTCTGGTGCAGTAGATTCCATCGTGACAACAATGAATTGACAAAAGTAATTGTTCACTGGATTGCTAGTACTCTTCTAATTCAGTCCATTGTTGATAATTATTTTTAGCATACTTTGCAAACGTCAGAAGAGCAGGTTTTATCTATTGGTGGGGGTGGATTTTAGCCTTTTGGGTCTATTCATGCGTTGCTAATATTTTTACTAAATTATTTGTATTTATTTATTTTTACATCATATTTCAATTAGTAAAACCAAACAAACACTCACATATGCTTTTAAAACATCAAAACATACACCAAACATCATCCATGGACATATTAGACCTTTCTTAGGAAAACCTCTCATTCCTGGAGCTGGAGTCATGCTGCATGCCAAACAGGCCACCTGCTCCAGCAACTCCAGAATGGAGCCACTCCAGACTGGAGTAGTGGAGCAGAGTTGGAAAAACCGGAGCAGAGCAGTCCCAAACAGACCCTAAATATCATAAATTCTGAACTCATGATCATAGGTCTCTGCGTGGGTTAGGTTTTTTTTCAGTATTTTTGGTAGTTTTTTATCCCTTTTTAGGGTTGACTGATTTTTAGGAGGTTTTTTAGCCGGCTGTTTTGGTGGAGCGGAAGGATATGCGGACAAACTCTTCTTTTATACTAGTAGAGAAGAGATAGAGATATCGGTAAGGATTCGGTTTGCCCAAATCTTCAGCCTGTGAACCGCCTCTGTTTTTTTTGGGGGTTCAGTTTGAAGTACGATTACTGTTCTTCTCTACTCGAACTCAAGAGTATGTGATTGGATAACATGCTATTTTCTGGGCGTATCCTTTTCTTCTACAGTTTCTTTTTTCCATACGTATTAAGATGTTTGCCAGATTTCGAATTTATCCATATTTTTATGCTCTTTTTCGTCAAAACATGATGGATCTCCTCCCGCAGCTTTCCAATTACAATTACGAGCATTACCCCTCTCGCAATTGCTTTGCTTTGCATGCTTATTAGGTGCGTAGCTTATCAGGATTAATCCCGTTTAGACTTTTAGAGTTATGATCCCGCGCGTATTGGATTAGGATTAGTCTGGTTTTGCACGTTTTACATTTGGTTTGTTACCGGTACGGACTCTCGTGGGTGCATATATGCATCGATGCTTGTCGTTTGCCCAACACGTCAGAATTAGTAGCGGCCATCTACGCGTGATCGATGAAATTTTGGCGCCGTCTTACCAAGAAGGGCGACGCACGAGAAGCGAACCGTCGGCTGCCGGACACGTCGTCGAGATGCGTGGCCGAGAGCGTGACCGCGACGCACGACTTCGTGGTTGCAAACTACTCGCAGATCATCGACCTCGCCATCGGCGAGTACGTCAGCTCCGGCACCTTCAGCGTCGGCGGCTACGACTGGACCATAAGGTTCTACCCAAGCGGGGTCCATACGCTGTACTACAACCCTGGCTACGCAGCAGCGTATCTGCACATGTGTAACGGAGCGACGGACGTGACGGCCAGGTACACCTTGGGAGTCGTAAACAACGACGGCAAGGCGTTGCCGGTGGCAAGCCGGCATGCGCGCACACGCACCTTCCGCGCTCCAAATTCGTGCTCGGGCTCCGCCGAATTCGGCCGCAGATCGAAGCTGGGATCGTCGCGGTGCCTCAGCAACGACTGCCTGACCATCAGGTGCGTCCTCACCGTCATCACGCCTCGCACGGAGGACACCCGGACCGGCCCGGCCGCGGCTCCGCAGCCGGATCTGCACGACCACCTCGAGCGCATGCTGAAGGACGGGAAAGGCGCGGACGTGACGTTCGACGTGGGCGGCGAGTCGTTCCGCGCGCACAGGTGCGTGCTCGCCGCGCGGTCGCCGGTCTTCGACGCGGAGCTCTTCGGCCCGATGAAAGAGAAGGACGCGCAGCGCCTCGAGATCGGCTTCATGGAGCCGGTGATCTTCCAGCTGCTCCTGCACTTCATCTACACGGATTCACTGCCGGGCAATGGCGAAGGCTGTAGCTCCGCGGTGATGCAGCATCTGCTAGTCGCCGCGGACCGGTACGGGCTGGTCAGGCTAAAGGAGATGTGCGACGTGAAGCTGCGCAAAAGCGTGGACGTGGAGACGGTGGCGACGACGCTGGCGCTGGCGGAGCAGCACCACTGCCCGCTGCTTAGGGATGCGTGCGTGAAGTTTATGTCCTCCCGGAGAGTGATGAGCGCCGTCGTGGCGACCGATGGGTTCAAGCAGGGGCGGATCCAAAGAGACCCGAGTGAGGGCACAGGCCGCCACTCAATTCGTAGGAGCCCAGGTATATAGCCCAAGATTTAATGCTAGTGCCTTCACTCGGCTCAACTAAAAGGCCCTCACTCATCTGTGATATAATGGATGTAGAGGCCCATTCGTATACTTGGTATACTTGACTTTGTGGGTGTGCCCCCTCTCAGATTTTGTCCTGGGTCCGCCCCTGGGTTCAAGCATCTCATGGCGAGCTGCCCCCTGGCTCTGAGTGAGAGCTTTGGTAAGGTGTGATCTCTCGTTGAGAGTAGTCTGGAGCATTACACTGTCACGTCGGGTAGAAAACGTGTGTTTTAGGTTCATCGTATGGCTCGAGGAGTACTAGTATGGGAAAATCTGTTGAGTAGCACTGAAAATACACCGTTTTCGGAAAATACCACTAAAAGAATCGGGCTCCGGATATTACCACCGAAAACTTCAATTTTCTTCGGAATCTAGCATTCTGGACAAAAATACCCCTCCCCCTCCCCTCCCTCACCTTCTCTCCTCCTACTCTCCTCCTGCTCCACCCCGTCCGCCTCCCCGCCCCCGCCTCGTCCTCGCCGCCGGCCTCCCCGCCCCCGCCTCGTCCTCGCCGCCGGCCTCCCCGCCTCCTCCCTCCTCACGCCGTCGCCTACCTCCGCCTCCTCCTCGCCCGCCTCCCGCTCCTCTCCGCGGCGCCGCCTCTCTTCCCCTCCTCTTCGCGCGGCCTCCCGCCTCCTCCTCTCACTCCGCCGTCGCCTACCTCGCCTCCTCCTCGCCCCGCCTCCCGCTCCTCTCCGCGGCGCCGCTCCTCTTCCCCGCTTTCTTCGCCGCGGCCTCCCGCCTCCTCCTCTCCTCCGCCGCGCGCGCGCGGTCGGCTGGGGCGCGGCGATGGTGGCGCGTCGGCTTCGGCTGCGCGAGCGCGCGGCGGCGACGGCGGCGTGAGGAGGAGGAGGCGAGGCGGCGCGAGAGAGGGAAAGAGAGCGCGGGCGCCATGGGAGAGGAGCGGCGAGGCGGCGGCGAGGCGGCGAGGTAGGCGACGGCGAGGAGGAGGAGGCGGGAGGCGGCGCGAGGACGAGGCGGGGCGGAGGCGGCGGCGAGGCGAGGCGGGCGGAGGCGGGCGACGGGGCGGAGCAGGAGGAAAGCAGGAGGAGAGAAGGTGAGGGAGAGGAGGGGGAGGGGCAGTTTTGTCCAGAATGCTAGAGTCCGAAGAAAATTGAAGTTTTTGGTGGTAATATCCGGAGCCCGATTCTTTTAGTGGTATTTTCCGGAAACGGTGTATTTTCAGTGCTACTCAACAGATTTTCCCTACTAGTATTGTGTATGCGTTTTTGTGCATCCATGTTTTCTGAAAGGAATTTTGGTACATCCATCTGGCATGGAGATTTTATTTTTACAGTTTCTCTCACCTTTCCGGAGTCGTATGAGTTATTGTGCATGTAACGAACTGTTTGGATTGCATTAACGTCATAGAAACGATTTAATTTTCACATAAATCAAAATAATTTCTTGCACACCCAATAGTAAATGATCATGGAACTGTATTAATCAAGTCGGTGTCTTGCAGGCGAGGAGTTTCGATTTTCAGCTTTCACGACACATCCACGTTCTTATGGACGATGTGTCACTCGTTATGCGTGTAGGCTCAAAAGCTACGCCAATTCGAAGGGGAAAAGAATAGAGAATCTTGAATCAGATTAGTTTGCTACAGTGTTGGCGTACTTGTTGTCTGAGAACTACATACGCATCGTTGGAGGGGCGCTGCAGCCGAAGAGTTTCAACAAATTTAACAAGTTTCAATGAAGAGTTTTAAAATTTTCAATAGATTTCAACTTAAGTTTAAACTAGTTTCAGGAGCTCACCTGGCTACGTCAGCACTACAGTACCGTCATGGAACCGCCCAACATTTTTCATAAGTTTCAATAAAAAATTTTAGAAAGTTTTAATAGTTTTCAAGTTTCAACTAGTTTCAGTGAACTCATCTGGCTATGTTAGCACTACGGCACCGCCACGGACCACGCAACATTGTATGCGACTTAACACACCATCTTCTCTAGTTTTGGTACAACTACCAGCATCACAAAGCCGATTGACGCTATCGACCGCCGGATCCATGCTAAAGATCCATGCGGAGCCTCCACCACTCTCTCTTCCCTAGCTCTAGCTTGAGCTCTATGCGGCACTGTTGAGTCACGCAATCATCGGATTTGACCATCTCACGCCGTACCGCCATGAGATCTAGGCATCCCGAGCTGTGCTATCGTTATCTGCGTTAAATTTAGAGTCAGAGGTGATAGTATAAAGAGAAGATAACGCCGAAAGTGAAGGAAGAGGGAGAGGGCCGTCTACCTCCATCGACAACGACCCCATATTGGATTTCGTCGGATGACATGGCAACACCCTGTCCCGTTGCTTTGGCGGAGAACCGTATACCGTTCATTCTTTGTTCTTTTCCGGGAGGTGAAACCGGTGAGCGGTGAGGATACGAGTTCCAGAGGAAACGGGGCTTTTGCTCGTGGTCGTGCCCATGGGTTGCGCCGCGTGAGCCAATGGGAATGTGAGGATCTGGCCCATTGGCCATCATTTTCAGGCTCGGCCCATTGCATCAGTTGGCTGACGTGCACCCTTACTTGATCCGTTTGCAAGCACAGCCCCGCGCGGCCTCGAATGCGGCCTAGCTGCACCAGATGCAACCCGGGGTGTCTCTCGTTCGCACTTCGCACGAAGGCTTTTTTAAGCTGATATGAATATTTTTGAAACCAACACTTGATATGAATATGAACTCTTACAGTTTTTGCTGTTTATGATTCCTAGTTTCCTACACAGTATTCTCGTAGGTCGAAGAGTTCTTAATTTAGGTTCGGTAACTCCTTGCATATATAAGATGGCCATGTGTGTAAGACGGCCATGTTTTGATTCGTCGCCAGCTTGTTTGGACTTGCCTTCGAAAATTCTTCGGTTTCGCTCTTTCCAGATTCGCCAGAGGACAAGGAGGATCAGAGTAGATATTCCTTTCCTCCTGTTTGCAGTTTTGGCTGCTGTTCTGTTATTCCTATCCTACTCAGTATTCTCATAGGTCTCGGGGTCGGAGTCTAAGTTAAGATTCTACCATAACTCGCCTCTATGAGAAGGCCACGGGTGTAAATTTTATTCAAGCTTCAGAGATTACAAGACCCATTGGTCGATCGTTGTAACAAAAAAAAGAAAAATCAAAGCGCCTTGCCCTTGAACTATCGTTCAATCGTTGGCATGGCCAACAAATCTACTCCTTCAGTTAACCAATCCTTCTCCGAGACGTCGTCGAGATGCCTCACAGAGGGCGTCACCGCGGCGCACAATTTCGAGGTGACCAGCTACTCGCTGCTCGACGGCATCGGCGTCGGCAGCTACGTGAGCTCAAGCACCTTCAGCGTCGGCGGCTACGACCGGAACATCGATTTCTTCCGTGACGGGCGCGAAGAGGATACTGCATATGCCTCGGCGTGTTTGTACTTCAGTAGCATCAGAACAACACGAGTCAGGGCGAGATTCAGTTTAAGTTTACTGGAGAGACGGCAAAGTATCTAGGGCGTTCCAGCACGCCCATGGCACGCACCTTTGAGTCGGCAAGCGATTGTCATTGGGGCTTGTAAAGTTTGTCGAGAAATCCGAGCTGCAATCGCTGTCGTGCACAATGATGACTGCTTCACAGTCAGGTGTGTTATAACTGCACGGAGGAGCCTCGCTCCGAAGACGTGATGTTGAGGTTGATCTAAATTTGTACCGTTTTGTGTAGGATACTGTATCGTCTTATATTAGACGTAAAATGATATATGTAAGGGTTATACGTAGGTTGTATCAGATGTGCTGTCAATTTATAGCAACCAACTCTAATTCAGTTTCTTCTCTGTGTGAGACTCGTTTCTTTCGCCATATACCTACCTCAGTAGTCTATACGAAACATAAATGCTCAATTGCAAATATTTTCTTGTTATAATGATTTATCTTCGTGCGTCTGTGATTTTTTTCGTAAAAATTTTTTATGAAATTTTTTTTTGTTTCTTGTTTCTATTTCTTACATATTATTTGTAATAAGTAGTATTAGGCAGTGGCGGACCCAGAGAATTTGACGAGCCTGGGCGAAGAACAAAATCTAAATAACAAGCGCTCAGAAACATAGATTATAATACAAGCAAAATATGACAACCACATTAGTTTTAACTAGAATCATATCGTACCACATGTTCACAAGATCACATGGATCTATAAAGTAAAACTTAACAGGAAAAATACATGCTAGTTTCTAGCTACGAAGCATACGACTACGAGCTCCAGTTAGCACAAGAAGATAAGCCCGGGCAGGAGCCCAGGGTCGCCGGGCCCTGGGTCCGCCGGTGGTATTAGGGCATAAGAGGTTAGGGTTTAGAAGATTCGAGAGAAAAAAAATCGTCAAATCGGAGCGTGTCGCCGAATCCGAGCCGCATCACGCGCCGTCTCCGAAGCCAAGTTTTCTTCGTCGCTGAGTCACGTCAAACCCGAGGCCAGTGTCGGCAGCAAGGGGGAGCAGGCGCCGTCTCCCGGTCCGTCGATGACGCAGCAACGCGGAGCGTCTCGCGCGTTCGCCTCGATCGGCATGCGAGAGCAGCAAATCAGCCAACAGAGATGCCGACATGACAAGTTGACAACCAACGACGCTCGGTTTTTTCTCGTCAGAGTTTTTCGTATAAAGATTCACGTCTCTCGTCGCCATATCTCTACATATTCTTTGCTACATGTGAGCACCATTTCAGTCCCACGGTCGAACCTGCATCGAGAGTTTGAGCACATGCTCAAGGATGGGGAAGGAGCAGATACGACATTCACTTTGGACGCCCAATTGTTACGCGCTCACAGTTGAGTGCTGGCCGCGCGGTCACCGGTCTTCATGGCGGAGCTCTTCAGTCCGATGGAAGAAAAAAAGTACACAACACATCGAGATCGACGATATGGAGCCTAGTATCTTCAGGGCACTTCTTCACTTCATCTACACGGATTCCTTGCCAGAGAATTGTGGCAACGCAGCACTTGCTAGTTGCTGCGGATTGGTATGGATTGGACCGGCTAAGGGCAATGTGCGAAGCAAAGCTGTGCCAAAGCATTGACGCGGAAATAATCGCGACCACCTTTAGCTTTAGCAGAGCAGCACCACTGCGTGCAACTAAAAAAATGCTTGCCTGGATTTCTAAGCGGAAACTATAGTTATAACATCATTTTGTTCAACCTCAAAACATACGTGAATACTTCGATTCATATGGTATTAAACTTTTCTTCTAGTAGTAACCATTTTCATTTGTCTCTTTTCTTTACTTTACAGTCAAAGAACTACCACTTAAAAGCGTATGGCACTTAAGTGTATGGGTGTTGCTTGTACAGACTTCTTTCGAGTCTCTTATCAAAGCTCTCTCTATCAAAGCAAATGTTCAAAGACACTGCTTGCTTCCACGGTCCGGGAAAAAAAAAATGAAACGACAGCGAAGTTCAATGGAAGACCACATAGGAGCATCTATTTATACCAGTTGAACAGTGCCTTTAGCCAGCCGTCGCTCCTTTTCGCTGTTCATGCATACAGCCGTGTTGCATGCGAACATCCGCTGACTGCTGTCGTTTGCTGCGCTGCCGACCGCAGTGTGAATACAAAAGCATGCAATTTACCGCCGCATGTAGCTGCTGCATGCATCAATCTGTTAACACATACAATTTATTTAGCAAAGGGGAAAGAGGGATTTAAAACCATTAATTCTAATACTTTATATTTAGCAACCATTATATTAGATCTTTTATAATTAAAATTAAATCAATAAATTACATAGGGCACTTTTCCATTATTAAAACTAACATTTGCGGCATGTGCTTGGTGCTGTCATGGAAACCGATGAATTCAAGGACCTCGTCGCAAGTTACTTATGAGTTTCTTTTTCACTTTTAAAAGCTGTTTTTCAGCTTTTTTATAGTATCAAGCTTTGAAATGGAGTGTCTTTTTAAGGTAGGATCTACAAGTTAATTGCAATACACAGTGTAACGACTTCATTTATATTGGCTAAAACCACATATGAGTTATTTGTGTCTCTGTATTTTCTCTCAGAATAGCAAAAAATCATAAGCCAAAGCTAAAAAGAACAAGCCTAGAGACTAGTCTCACTGATAAATTAGTTCAATAGAACTGAATTTTAGTGCTACTCAATCGGTTTGTATTATAACTTGTATTAGTTTCAAGAATGTGTGCTCGACTCATTGGCACTAAAACTTGAAAGAAAATTCCCCATATTTTGTTCTTTTTTCTCGTTCCATGTGTTGAATATGTATATACTGATACGAATATATACCGCAGTTCCGGTCCACATTCTTCCGTTTATTCAGACTTGAGCCGAACCAGTGTAGATCCATTTATATTGCCTTTTGATTTTGATTTTAACTTATAAACAGTAACAGCTCGTAAAAAGAAATATTCATATACGGCTTTAACCAATATAAATAAAGTTACTATAAATTATACTACAATTGACTAGTATACCTCATCTTGAAAATACACTCCATTTAAAAGTCAGTTACGTAGAAAAGCTATTTACTATAAAAAACAGCTTTTAGAAGCCAATATTAACATAGTCATAATACCATCTCTACTCTTCTTTTACTTTCTGTTTTGTTTGGAATGCAACAGGTGCTTTTCTTTACTCACACTAGCCAAATGATGGTGTTTTAGTATGGATAAAAAAAATCTCAACGGTTTAAGTTGATATTGTTGGAATTGACCGGCCCTACCCACGTGCTCGGTCGCATCATGCTTTCGTGCTCTTGCCTCTGTCGTATATCCGATAGAGCTCTGTTGCTTTTTTTAAAGAATTTTTATAGGGGTTGAATTTATTTTTTAGTATATTATTTTTTCTGTTTTTATTAGAGATTTTGTATGAAGTATTTGGAGAAGTCGTAAGGAGCAGATAAACCACCGTCGACTCTCCTTTAAGCCGTAGAGAAACTCGAAGAGTTTTGTATCACACCAATGGATTGTCTAGCGGACGCTCCGCGGCTGGTCTCGCGTGCTGAACGCGCACTGTTCTATCATGGCCGGGCTACCAAGTTGGCCCATACCTGTAGTTGGGCCTCACAGATGGCAAGCAGCCGCGCGCCCACGCCCCACCAGAAAGTCAGACGGTCGAGGTCGCAGGTGTTTCTCTCGTGCCGCACGGGGGGCTTGGTCGACTCGAGCTCAGAGGGTTTCGTCCTTTGTGATTCTTGCCATTCGTGCTCCTCCTCAACTCCGGCAGCCATCAGGGGGACCTCGAGGGTGTCCGTCCGGCAGCGGATTCAAGGGCGCCTTTCCGCGGGTGCGGTGGATCTTCCCCCGATCGATTCCTGATGGTCTTCTTCCCCGACCTCGACCGCCTACGCCGATCCGCCGCCGGGGCCAACCCGCCGTTGCGCCGCTGAGCCTCATCCGGATCGATCCCTGCGACCTTGCAATGCCATCATGGGTGCCGGGTCCCAGAGCCTCCTCGCTTGATTGGTCCGTTTCTTCTTGCCATGTCTGATCACCGCGACTCGATTTTCCCGGCGGCCGGTCGCTGCCTGCCGAGGACGTCGTCGATGAGCCTGACGGATTCTGTCACCGCGGTCCACGATTTCATGGTGACCGGGTACTCGATGCTCGACGGCATGGGCATCGGCAGGTACGTCAGCTCCGGCACCTTCACCGTCGGCGGCTTCGACTGGGCCGTGAGGTTCTACCCGGACGGATCCACGGTGAACTGCCTCGGCAACGCGTCGGCCTTCTTGTATTACTGCAGCCGGGAGAAGGAAGTCAGGGCCAGGTTCACCTTGAATTTGATGGAGAAAGACGGCAACCTGTCACAGGTAACAAACTCCCACATGAGGCATACCTTCTCTCCGGCGAGTGACAATTGGGGCTTCATCAAATTCGTCGAGAAATCCAAGCTGCAAGGGCCGCCGTTCCTCGACAACGACTGCTTGACGATCAGGTGCCTGCTGACCGTCGTGAAGGAATCTCGCACGGAGGATGTTCAGACGAATTCAGTCGCAGTCCCGCCGTCGAGCCTGCACCAAGATTTTAGGAACATGCTGGATGACGGAGAAGGAGCAGATGTGGCGTTTACTGTGGGCGGCCAATTGTTCCGTGCTCACAGATGTGTTTTGGCTTGCCGGTCTCCAGTCTTCAGGGCGGAGCTCTTTGGCCCGATGAAGGAAAAGGCTACACAGTGCATCAAGATCGACGACATGGAGCCTCTGATCTTCGAGGCGCTTCTTCACTACATCTACACAGATTCCCTGCCGGATAACTGCAAAGATGGCAAAGCTGCAGCAATGCAGCACCTGCTAGTTGCCGCGGATCGGTACGGAGTGGACAGGTTAAGGTTGATGTGTGAAAGAAAGCTAAGTGAAACCATTGATGTGGAGACAGTGGCAACCACCCTAGCTTTAGCAGAGCAGCACCACTGCTCGCAGCTGCGACAAGCCTGCATTGGATTTATGGCCTCACCAAACATGCTTGGTCCAGTCATACAAACAGATGGATTTAAGCATCTGGTAGAAAGCTGCCCGTTGGTTATGAAGGATATTTTAGACAAGGTGTCACACATTTGGAGTGACAAGTCCTGCTGAGAATTTCAGTAAGAATGTAAGATCACACCTTATGGAGCACAACGTAAGACTGAATTCTAGTCATGTTCGGTTATCTTTATTTCGATATGTGGCAGTGATATATCTTTCATGTAAGCGTTCTAGTGCCTTTTGTAGTTATCGTATTATCAGTATATCTAGTTCATGACAGAATGACTAGTTGGCACTATAATTTCTAATAAAACTTATGTAGGTTTTGTCAGTCTTCTTTTTTACTTTTTCTTAATTTTGGATTTGCTATTTGCCTGCTTACCTGAATATATGCTGTCTGAATCAACAGTTCAACACTGAACTTTTAAGTCTGAACCACATGTCCACATTCTTTGGTTTACTACTCATGCTTCAGCCCCTGAACCATTTTTGCCCCTTTGTCGAAGTGTGATAATTGAACAGTCAGAGTCTCTTTGATTACCTGATTGGATGACATGGAGTGTCAAAATCTTTTTCGTTAAGTTTGTGTGTCCCACTAATTCGTGGTTAGTTGCTGATTGCTTGTTTCATATTAATTCTTAGCAAATCAATCTGCAGTTTCCATCGAGTCTTACCCATGACAAGCTGATTGCTCATCTTAAGGTCAATGCATGATTTCACTGAATTTACTGACAATGCAGCATACTAAATGAGTTCTTCGAAGTTCAAACATAGAATGAACAAAGTATGAACTTCATTCCAACTGATTAGGCCATTACTCTACCAGTTAGTGAAAAGCGTGATGACACATACCCCTGATCTATGCAGTGACCAATGTTGAAAATATATGCTGAGAAATCTCAAGCCCCTGATTCAAGTGAAGTTACATGTCTCAGTTGCACAAAAGCCACAGGTAGTTACATGTCTCAGTTGCACATGCCACAGGAAGTTACATATCACCGGTTCGGCCTATCTATCCCGGAGGGTGCTCGTGGTGTCCCCCTCACTTGACTGAAGAATTGCATTGTGTGCCCGCAGGATGCACCACTCGAGATCGTCAGGACGCACCTCGTCACATACCTTCTTCGTCTCTTTGGTTAGAGCATATTTTCAAAAACACATGGTGATAATTGCAACGTCGAGATCATCCGCCTCGCTGAGTCTTTGGTTGACGTGGAGTTTGGGGCAATACCTCAGTACAGCTGGGGATCAGCCGTCCTATGCGCCACATATCGGGGTTGTGTGATACTTACCAGCGTGGCACTGCTGATAACCCCAACCTGTGTGTATGCTATATGCTCCTGCAGTTGTGGAGTTGGGAGCATTTTCCTGTTGGGCATCCGACTATCGTGACGTCAATGCACCCGTTCGACGAGTTTATCAACCTGATAGACGAGTTCTCAAATCCTTCCTATTTCTATTGAAGAAATTTCTAGTTCAAGATAGAAGTGGCCCGTGTACAGTAGCGGTAGAGTATGTTTAGGTGGTTAAGTTCAAACCGTCGTGCCCCTTCGTAAACAAAATGCAAAAATGTGCACCTTCTTTAGACGGTCTTTGTCTGCGTAGCACTAGCTTTGTAACTTGAGTTTGTACGATTGGTGTTTTATTGGACTTTATATTAGGATTTTAGTAGAGAGATATTTGTCCTATAAAACTATAGAATTCAGTTAGTCAATAACTCAAAAAGGTAAAAAAGAGAGGAGAAAACTATGAATAGGGATGGACTTTTCGTGTCCTTCTACTCTGTTTTACATAACAGTTTTTACGATTGAACTTCAAAATACATTTGTTGGTTTTCTACACATTAAGCCATAAACTTTACCCGTAGACGTGCCAAGATTTAGCCTATAGAATATTTTTCGAAGTTAGATTAGCAAAAATTGATTAGGCTCTTCTTCTATTTTCTATTAAGGTTGTTGATTTGTCACCAACAATAAAATAAGTAATTTAGCACATATTAAGATCTTTTTCAAATATATAATGTTTGTTCCAAATAATAATCGCGTTATCAACCCTACACAATATTTGTTTTAAAACTGGGCCCGATAAGGTTATGTTCTAATTGTTGATATATCCCAGGTCCTTTTTGTAATTCTGTGGGCGGAGTATTAACAAAGCGGACAAGCACGCCCGCTGGTCGCCCACGGCACGGAAAGTCTCCACGTACGGACAAATCTCAACCCTGAATCTCCCATCTCATCCTCCTCCCCTCTCTCTCTCTCTCTCTCTCTCTCTAGGGTTAGGGCCTCTCGCCATGATGCAGCAGCCCCCGCCGTCGCAGCCACAGCCCGGCATGGCGCCGCCCCCGCAGGGCGCGGCCGGGCAGCCGCCGCAGTGGGGCGGGATCCCGCCGCCGATGCCGCAGCAGTACGCGCAACCGCCGCCACAGCAGTACGCGCAACCGCTGCCGCAGCAGCCGCCGGCGATGTGGGGCCAGCCGCCACCACAGGCGCCCTACGGGCAGATGCTGCCTCCGCAGCCGTACTACGCCGCGCCGCCGGCGCCGGCCGCCCCCGCGGCGTCGGACGAGGTGAGGACGCTCTGGATCGGGGACCTGCAGTACTGGATGGACGAGAACTACATCTACGGCTGCTTCGCGACCACCGGAGAGGTACGCGTCCCTATCTGATTTCAGATTTGGTTGTGCGAGATTTAGATCGGTGTGGTTGTCTCGGAATTAGTGGATGTGCGCGTCGCTATTTCTAACGGGCCTCTCTGTAATTTGTAGGTTAAGAGTGATTTAGTTGTGATGGTAGAAGAACTGCTACAGATTCAAGCCCTAGTCTATGAATATTTTTGTTGTGATTCCACAATTAAAAAAAAATCAAGTTCTAACTGATTTAGCTGTGATTTTTGAACTGTCAAATATATTTTGGTTTGATGAGGTTGTATGATGGTGTTATGAGAACCGTGCCTCGTGACATAGCCTAAGAGTTACCTTCTCTGGTTAACCGAAGTATTTGCTTCTACTTATTTATCTTTTGCACATGGGTGTGAAAGGTTCTGCAGACCATGTAGCATGTACAGAGCTGCTAAATAGTAAATACGATTTATGTTCATTTTTGGTATTGATATTTGTAATGTCATTGCTCAGATGATAAGATTGGTTGGACTTGGATGATAACAACTTGTATGCCTAATTTGTTTCTTGCGTGCATTCATGGTTTACCAACCATTTCTTAACGTTTTGCATTAATTTGCAGGTTCAATCTGTGAAGCTTATCCGTGACAAGCAAAGCGGACAACTTCAGGGTTACGGCTTTGTCGAGTTTACAAGCCGTGCAGCTGCTGAGCGAGTTCTTCAAACTTACAATGGACAAATGATGCCAAATGTTGAGTTGGCATACCGACTGAATTGGGCCAGTGCTGGCGAAAAGCGTGATGATACCCCGGACTATACAATCTTTGTTGGGGATTTGGCTGCAGATGTTACAGACTACTTGTTACAAGAGACATTCAGGGTCCATTACCCTTCGGTGAAGGGTGCGAAAGTTGTAACTGATAAAATGACAATGCGTTCAAAGGGTTATGGATTTGTGAAATTTGGTGATCCTACTGAGCAAGCTCGTGCAATGACTGAGATGAATGGAATGCCTTGTTCTTCCAGACCTATGCGCATTGGTCCAGCAGCAAATAGAAAAATGACTGGGGTTCAGGAGAGAGGTAAATGTTGGCAATCTCATTTTGCTCCAGTACTTATTTGCAGTTGCTTCCTATGTATACTTATGCCTGATTGCTATGCTTGAGGATACCTTTAACTTCTGCTGTTCCTATTTGTCTTTTGTGGTTGTTTTATATACTTGTGTCTGAACAAATCGAAGCTAGGTGTGACCCTTTCTTCTGCAAGCAGTCATTATTCATTAGTTCAACATTCCCTGCGTGAACTTGGATCATTTAACGCATTAGAATTAGAACAATAGTAGACTCATGAAACTCATGTTATCTGGAAGCAGGATGTCAACAGGCTTTCTTCATATAGGAGCCTTGGAACTGACTTGAGCAGTGATGCATTTCTTGTGTAATGCGTGGCCTCGTTTAGGTCAGTGTAAATCATTTATGTCCTAAATTCGAAGTCGGTTTCTTTCGGTTTCTGGTACTTCATCCATTTATTTTCCTTGTTACTTCAGTACCTTTAACTATTTATATGTATAGCTTTAGACATTTTCTTTGTATATAAAAAATTTATTATCGATGTGGAATGCACATAGGTAAACTAGCAATCTAGCATGTCATTTTGTGCTTGCTTCATTCGCTATTGAATCCCTTCCTCATGTATTGGGAGTTTAAGGTTTTCTATTTCCTTCCACTGAGCTATTTTAGTTAATGGAAATTGCCTTCTGTGATGCTTGCTATTCTGTTCAATGCTTATGACAGGACATTGCAGGATCTGTATGAATATCACTGTCTAATATTTGTTAGCCTAACAACTTTAATGACGAAGAGAATCTTGCATGATAAGCTTTCATGTTTACCCTTTGATATTTGATAAATCTTACAATATATTTTCTTCACTTTTTTTGCTTTCATGTTACAGTACCAGATGCTCAAGGAGCTCAGTCTGAGGGTGATCCTAACAATACCACCGTGCGTTCTTAGTTCTATTTTTCTGTATATCAATCATTTTATTTTTAGTTTTTTGTTGACTTTTTGTTTGTTGTTGAGCTCAGATATTCGTTGGTGGCCTTGACCCCAACGTCACTGAAGATGTCTTGAAACAAGTTTTTGATCCTTATGGAGAAGTGGTCCATGTTAAGATCCCTGTTGGGAAGAGATGTGGTTTTGTTCAATTTGCTAACAGGTCCACTCTTTTTATTCAATTGTTCCTTTTGCACAGATTTTTAAAGTACGTTCTTCTAAATTGCCCTGTCACTGCATATTCAGACCTTCTGCTGAGCAAGCTCTGCTAATGCTTCAAGGGACCTTGATTGGTGGGCAGAATGTTAGGCTTTCATGGGGTCGAAGCCCTTCGAACAAGCAGGTTCAGGTCATATCTAGCGCTCTTTCCTGTTGAGTTGTATACTGGGGCTAAAGTGGATAACATTATGGTGTGCGAACATTTTCAGCCTCAGCAGGAATCCAACCAGTGGGGTGCTGGTTCTGCTGCTGGCGGTTACTATGGTGGCTATGGACAAGGTTATGAGGCCTATGGCGGGTATGCACAACCCCAGGATCCTAACATGTATGGCTATGGAGCTTATGCTGGTTATCCCAATTACCAACAACAACCAGTAGCACAGCAGCCGCAGCAACAGGTGAAGTCCCTCCTAATTATTTGTTAACAATGAAAACTCGACACCCTCTGTTTGCAAATGTATGCCATTTTGGACAATGGCACGGTCTCTAACGTGTTAGTACCAGTGAGCATAACCATAACCTCTAATGACTAATTTAAGACTGTTGTTGTTTCTTTCTTCCAGTGATTCGCGTTTGCTTGATCACATCATTGGGTTGTCCGTTGTGGAGTCACATCAGAACTCAAGGCACTGTTAAGCTATGTTCTTGCGCTTGTCACTAGAGAGAGACGGTTTCTAAAGACTCCAGATTTTGATTACCTCTGGGCGAGGTTTATTCTATGCACTGTGTATTATGAACAACTGTTGCTGTATTGTGGTTCTTATATTTAGACATGTACTGAAAACATGCTTTGTTTCTGCACCTCTCCTGATCTAGTATCATTTATTGCTATCTACTATTATGTTACACTGTACCGGTTATTTCCTGTTTGTTTTTGTTTGTTACTTTATAGTGTTGGATTCGCCTTTTATCACGAAGGACAAGTGAGTTTTGTTCTGATAGCCTGATTGCCCACGTGGGCAGGCATTGTATCAGGTAATCAGGGCACAATTGTATGTAGCGTGGACAGTGGAATCTCGTCAATATTTGTTTCGTCGCTTCGTTTGATTAGCAGCGGCCGAGGGAGCCGTTGCTATCTTAGGCAGCCCTGACCGTCTTTTAATCTGAACGAAGTGCTCTTACTAGGGGCATGCCCTGATTAGGTGCTGTCAAATGTGAGAGGTGATGGCGTTTTTATGAATCGTCTTATGAAAATTCAGGCGCTATTGTCACACCACGAATGTCCGTTTGCTAAGTAGCCTAAGAACTAGCAATTCTCATCATCGACAGTTCTTTGGGGAACGGAATAACAATTCGCATGACAGAAGAAAGTCCTGTGGAATTGAATCAATGCCGGTGCAAAGCGACAAAGGTAAGGAAAAAAAAGCAGCCGTAAATCCGGAAGCCACTCTGCTTTAAGATTCGCGCCCTGAGCAAATCACACGCGGTAAACACATACAAATGCGCCACTTGCCCCAACAGTATTACGCTGCTTGCCACCTCCGAACTGGCTCACACGGCCGCACCCGCTTGGTCCTTTCCTTTCCCCCCTTGGCTTTTGGCTCGATCGGCTCGACGCCTCTCCTCCCTCCGCTCCCATGGCCCGCCCCAAGAAGACGAAGCCGCCGCCGCCGCCGAAGGCGGCGTCGCCGTCCCTCGGCGAGGCGCTGCTGCTGGCGACGGTGTGCATGGTGGGCCTGCCCGTGGAGGTCCAGGTCCGCGACGGATCCGCCTACGCTGGCGTCTTCCACACCGCCTGCGTCGACGGCGGATACGGTGGGCGCTCCTCCCTTTCTTCCGTCCTTCCCGCTCATGTCGAAGTGCCGCCTTTCATCGGTCGTTGGTGTAGGGTTTGGAGATCACGGGAACGGCGTTCGGTCCGTGATCCAGCTGTGGGTAGAGTTGGTGCTGTGAGGGTTGTGAGGCGAGTTGGTCCTCCGTTTCCTTTCCTGAGTTACCGGCCTTGTGATCTGCTTCTTGTTTGAGCGGCCGTGGTCGCCGGGAGCTCGCGTTTTGTTAGTTTTCGAGAGGTTGGGATGGATTTGGAGACGGGTGGTAGAGATCGCTGGGTATTGCTCCTCTTTTGTGATGCAGCTGTGTGTGTGTGTTTTGCTCTCTTAGCGGCCAAGATCTTGGTCGTTTCGTCTTCGTGATTGCAGTGAGGATTGTCCTGGAAATTATGTCTTGATCGGGTTCGAGGTATAGGTTACAGAGGAGGGCTCCTCCTATTGTAGGCTTTTAAGATCGTAGGGAGGTATCCTGGTTTCTACAATGCAACTTGAGACTGCCTATATTTCAGTTGGCATTATATTCTTCTTTTGTCCTATTTCGTCCGTGTCGTGAGTTGAAGCGTCATATTGTTGATCTTTTGCATATTAGGGGTGGAGTCAGAAGCGGTCTATGGAGAACATGGTGAAATTGCTTTTGCTTTCTTATTCAATTGTAGGTTACATTGCTGCCGTGTTGTCATAGCGATCGATATCATGGATTTAGGGGTGGAATTGCGCTCGAAATGTTGCCCTTTGCTGCTATTTTAGGCCCTCGTGAGGATTTTGTGCTGTGTTGTGGAGATAAACGACAAATATGCTTTCATTCTGTGATCAAGCGTAGAACGTTATATTGATCCCTTTATTTAGGTTAATCGTGTTCGTTTTGGATTTGTTGCAAGTATAGGAAATACACGTTTTCTCCTTGGCAGATCATGTGCAATACGTGTAGATTGGCCTTGGTTTTGCAACATTTCTACTGTGATCTGAACTTCCTAAGTCCGTTTCACCTCATAATTTGAGTTTCCCAGAGCTTATATAGTTTGGAGTGTTGGGCAGTGAAATTTTTGTTGTCTGGTTTCAAAGATAAAATTGAGTTTTTTTGGGAGAAAACATTGGATTGATGGATTTATGTTGAGTAGGTGTTGTGTTAAAGAAAGCAAGGAAGGTCGCAAACGGGAAGGACGATGCCAATGTATCGCTGGGAGCTTTTGTGGATACTCTTGTTGTTCTCCCAGATGATCTTGTTCAAGTGATTGCAAAGGTAGGTTTAATGCACTTAGTATGTTATAGAATACATTGCCTTCTCAATGGTGTTGATGACAACTGTAATTTTTCCAGGATTTTTCACTCCCTACCAAAGATGATTGTAGAACTCCTGATTGTGATGTGGTGGCAGCCAGTGGATCTGTGAATCTTCAAACTTCACATGTGAAAGACCCAAAAACATTAAGAACTGGAAATGTGTCTTCATTAAAGTATGATCTCGATTCAACCATTTCATCTTGTTTCATAACCCACCTTTTATTATATGTGTGCCTCATGCTTTCCCCTGATAATATGACAAAAAATGAGGGTTCCTTTAACGCATACAATTGTTTCTCTCATGGTGCTGTTTTAGAATGTAGATTTCAAGCAATCTATTCTACTTGATTATGTTCTGCCTACTTTTACCATTCCCTATTCGCTGTTGAGCTTATTAATGCTATTTTTGTCACAGACAGGTTGAGAAGTGCGGCAGGCAGGGTCAGGAGGCTGATATCTCCATTGGAAAAAATGCTCCAAGTATTAACTCTAGTTTCTTTCTTCTATTAAGATAGTCCTTTCACCCTTCTCTTCCTTGCACTAAACCTGTCCATTTCTCAGTGAACTGTAATGCTACGAATTGTGGCTCTCCAACTGGTCATGTAGTGCCACATTTATCATGGAATGGGATTTCGAGTTCTGCAACTGTTGGATCAAAAGATGGAAATGTTACCAATTCAGTTTTAACTACACCAGCAGTGGCTTCAGATGTTAAAGCAACTCAACCAGCCAATAATTCAGCTACTAAAATTGTCATGTTAAGCAAAACTACTGCTAAGGTTAGCTCCTTATCTCAATCATGCTATAAACTAGGATTGATCTAAAATTTGTATTATCAATGGTTAAAAAAATGCTTATGCAGATCAGATGAAATTAATTGTTTTTTTTTGTGTGGAGTGAGAGAGATATAAGAGAAGGGGTTATTTAATCTTACTAGTCCTTAAAAGTCTATAGGAAGTTCTAGAATGTATTATTTATTGAGAGTCTTTTTTAGGTGCATTTGTGTTCGTTGGATCTGAATCAGATGGGAGGAAGAAAATGTGGTGACGTGGCACTCTCTCGTGCCATAATTTGCACTCATTGTTAATGTAGAGATAAGATGTGTTTATTCTCAGTGTTAATAAAGTAATACTTTCATGCCAAACAGAATACTATTGCAGATACAGAAAATGGGTGCATAAGGGAAAGACTTTAGAAACCAGTCACAAAATTAAATGCACTCAGCCAAGGGTCAATCTTGTTGGCCGAGAATTGCTGTTTTATGATAAGTGCATAGTTATTTTGGATTATCACACATAGAAGTTTTCTTCCCTTCCTGAGATAATTCGAGGATTGTTATGTTTTCTGAAAGATTCTAGTAATACCAAATGCCTTTTTTTGGTTAACTGCTGTCCATGATTTTCTACCTTTATAAACTTACCTATGCTGATTACCTTCATTGCTACTTTCTGTATATCCTGTGCATCTAATAGTTATCAGTTCATTTATATGGCATTCTTAAACATTATTTCAGGAATCCAAACTCAATCCCTGTGCTAAGGTCTTTTCTCCATCTTTTGCGAGTTCTAGACCAGTACTTGCAGCTGCACCCCCTGTTAACTCAAACTACATCCCAAACTCTGTAACTGAAGTTCCAACTGGTGTACCTGTATTTGACACTAACTGTATTCAAGGCGGTTCATCTCTATCCAGCAAGGTTATTCATTATAATAACCTGGCTCCTGCAAACTATGGCATTTCACCTCAATATGTTCAACCAGTAAGTACTTTGATTTACTCTTATTTTTGTTTCTTTCAATAATTTTACCTTTTTGTTGGATCTACTATCATGTTCTCTTGAGTGATAAAATGGAGATATCACGTAGGATGTCAGCTCCTATTGCAGCATGTGACATGCCTTCAAGTTGATAATTTGCTATACATGGGCTACTATATTATTAAATACTCTATATTTTAACTCTTTGCTCCTGCATTTACTCCCCTCTGGGTCTAGTTATGCACTTACCTTGAAGATCAACTAGTCGAATAATAGCTATGTTTTATTGTTCTCTTATTGTACTTATGTTGCAAGTATTGGCAAATACACGTGAGTACCTGACTTAAATCTTGCTTGCTGCCTAGCTCTAGCATGCACGGTTAATCTGGATAAGTGCTTATGAATTCTGATTCACGGTGTTTACATTATTTGCATGACAGATTGTGGGGCATAATGTGGCCAGTCTAGATCCTGCGAGAATTGTTGCACCATATCATCCCATGCAAGTGGGACCAACCTATATTAGCCCTAGTCCTCAGCCCGTAAGTCCTACACTAATTTGTTTAATAAGATTTGCGAATCTGTATCCATTTCAAAGATCTGTTCATTTTTGTTTATTTATAACTTGAAATTCTTTTCATTTGTGGCTCGACCAAACCAATTTAATTTTATGTCATGACATGATAGGTGGTTGGTGGGAAATTCAGTCCTGTTGTTTATGTTCACCCAGTTCATCAGGTGAGTGATGCACCATTGGTATTTGTATTAAGAGTTCAAGTGGATCTCTTTGAGAGTAGGGTGATGATGCAAGCAGAATTGTTTTGCATGTATTTCTGTAACTGATTGAATAGTGCTGATTCCTTGGGAACATCATGTTTGTCTTCTGTAGTGCTTAACCAGTAGAAAGCATACCTTGGGCAGAAATTACCCATATTGAACTTTGAACGAACCTTCCTCCGTAAAAGCAATGTTCACTATAAATATAAACTGGATTGGACACATATTTTTCCCTTGCTCCTTTTGGCTGATCTATTCTTTGGTTTCCATTGAAGGATGCAATGCACGGAGCACCTGTTATTTCCCAAGGATGGTCTCGTCCTGTGTTGTTGAACTCATATCAAGCTAGCTTGCAAAACTTCCAAGGTAACAAATCCTTCCTAATACCCATGGTTGGCAGCAAGGTTGTCAGAATTCTGTCATACGATCATAAGATTTTACGATCTAAGATTGACTGGACCGATCTGATTCTGTGATAGAATCTTAATATTTTTATGATTCTACCTAAACTTTTGTAGGATTATGATCAAAATTTTCATACGATCCTACTTGATTATGTCGATTCTATTGTTTTATTATAAATAATTACTTGTATACTTTCTTTTAATTGAAAATTTTAACTTTTATCTTTTTATGTTCACTATAATTATTATAAAATAACACATAATCTTACCTTTACTTTACAATTTGTAAAGAAAAGTTCAAAAGATATAATTTTAAAAATACAGTAGTGTTATAATACACTATAGATTTTTTAGAATGTTTCATTGGTAGAATCAGATAAGATCTTAGATTCTACATCGATTCTACGGTTTATGATCCTACCAAAGAACCTTCGATTCGATTCAGGATCACGATTCTGACAATCTTGGTTTGCAGCTTATGTGGAAATGATAGTGCAATGTCTTTGATTGAATGGAAGGTACTGAAGTGTTTTTTTGTTACACCAATCATAACAATTTACCTGCAAACCTTTTGTCTCCAGGCACTGCCCCAGTCTATGTGGCCCCACCAGTTATGGCAACTGGGAACCTGCCATTGGTGGTAACGAGCCATGGAACACTTGTGCAGCCATTCCAGGCCATTCGTCCCATCATGGTTCCTGCTGCAAGCAGCATGGTTCCAGGCAAATACATGTAAACCTGTCATACCGATGTGATTTCTGCTTTTGTTGGAAGAATCTTGGTTTACCCTTTCAGTTTTCGGGGTATACATCTAAGAGGACTCACAATTTTGCCTAATCTGTTAATTTGCATACTAGTTGCTGGTCTGTGTCCGTCTTTTTGTTGGAAGGACTTGCAACTTTTGCCATTGTTCATGCTTGGTGTGGGTTCTGAATTATTTTTGGGGGGTTCACGAGTTTATATGAAATAGAGGGAAGATCAGAGCGATTCTTATATAGAGGGAAGATCGGAGAGATTCTTTGTCTTGGCAATACCTTTCCCTCTTATTTTGAGAGCAGTATGTACAATGTGACATTTTGTAAAAGTAAGATTTTGAAGGGCTTATTTTCGCAGCACTAATGTAAATTCATATTGCAAGTGTATCAGATTGATTTATTTTCACAGCGTCAATGTAGATTCATATTGAAAGTGTATCAGATATTGACAAATCTTTGCCGTTATGAATGTCTTCTTTCTTTTTTGCTGTTGGAGCTTATGATGACGTTGAACCGGTGCACGATCTGCATTGATTGTGTTGCCGGACTAGAATACATATATGTGCGTGATCGTTTACCGCCAATCAGCTCGCAGTATTCAGCTCCGGTGAATAATCAGCTATTTCTTTCATAGTTCTGCTATTGTTCTTCTGCTATTGTTCTTGTAAATGTTTGTTGAGTTAGAATTTTTGAATGACCAAGCGCAGCCTGTATAATCTCTTATTGCGAAGCTTGCAATTATTCCGATTGTCTTATAGTAAGTCTTCCAGCAGCAAGCAAAACGATTACAAAAGCCAAGGTTTTCTATTGGTTGTCAAATGCAGCAGAAGCAATGAGAAAAATCAATATTCTGAGTGAAACTAGAGATGTTTAATATACAAGGAGGAAAAGAGTAGAAAGTCTTTGACTATTCTAGGGAAATTAAGCACCAAGGAGATGTTTAACAGCACCTGCAAATTATCATATAGCAACAATTTACCAGATGTTTGGTAATAAGGATTAATAATCATAAGACACGTTACATATAGCAACAATTTAGAGTACAACAAAAACTTAAGATTCAGATAAATTTTCGTTAATGGGCCGAGTCCTTCAAGTATGTGCTTTTCCCCCCCTTTTTGCAGTTCTATCTGTGCTAACTGCTAGGTATTTTTTTTCTATGGTTTTCTGTCTGGCGTATCTCAACCATAAACATAGAAAGGAAGATGAGTAAAATTGAAAGATTCGTCTACACCTTTAGCATTCAGTCACAAAAACAGTCCATAGTCCGCTATGAGATTCTTGTAAGCTTGGCAGAAACATTCTAGAGTGCAAGCTTTCGCCAACCAACGGGAATTATGTTGCCTTCTCAATCTCTGCCTTCATTTGTTAACCTTCATTTCATGCTTGTCATGCACAGATTGAACGTCATCTAGGAATTCAAATATCAAAATCACAGCAGTTTGTTAGCTCTTGCAGTAAAAAGTTTCTCAACAATTAGATCAAAAGATTTTCCGAGCATTGTAAACTACCTAGGGGCTTATGTATGCATGGCAGACAATAAATAATTTGACATGTAGATATAACTGTAGCCAGGGTTCAAAATCCCGGCGGTTACCGGCCGGTAACCGCCAGTTACTGTTTTTACCGGTGGCGACCGGTAACCGAAAAAACCGGCCGGTAGCAATTTTTGATTTTCGAATTTTGACCGGTTTTTTCCGGGTTTTCCGGTTACCGGTTTCAAAATATCTCAAAATTCAATTTTTGATTTTCAAATTGTGACCGGTTTTTTTACCGGTTTTTCCGGTAACCGCCTGGTTACCGTTACCGGCCGCCGACCAGGATTTCTTCCGGTTCTGGTTTTTGAAACCTTGACTGTAGCAATTCTGGCATGGACGTAACACTGTCCAAGGAAGTGTAGATGGAGAAGAAAAAAGACACAAATCTTCAAGCTTTTTTCAACAAAATGTTGGTTTCCCATTTATATGGAATTTTAAGCTTGTGCAGTGAAAGAAATACAATCATTAGTACCCACTTTGAGCTGATCTACACAAACATATTTATTTATTGTGATACTTTCCCATAAAATCAAGCTTTAAATATCATCCAAGGCTCCAAGGTACCATTAGAAACAATAAAAGAAGGTATCTCCTGACTTTGAGCCATCAACTCCTTTCAGGATATCAGTCTCTGTCTTTGGTTGCTCAGATTGTTCTTTGTTGTCTAAATTTTCATACCCACAAAAATAGCTGAGAGTAAGTGTTAAGCGCATCAAACAATAGGATCATATATTTATTACCTGATGGTTCCTTAAAAATCTGTTGCTTGCTATTAGCAGCATTTGACTGTTCTCTGGGGCCTAAAAGATACCTCCATTAATGATTTTTTTTCAATAGAAAATGAGCCATTTACTCATTAAAAGCATGGATGAGCATAAAACCTATATTGTACCTGACGCTATCTTGATCTCATCCATGACTGTTGGATCAACAAGTCGAATTTGGCCTGCTAAAAAAAACCAACTGAAACTACTTGCAACATACCTCTTATATTTCAAGCATATAACAACTAGATCTTACCAGCAGATTCCTTTACCGAATCCATTACTGGAACATTAAGCAATTTCCTTTCCCCTATAGCACCCAAAAAAAAGGAGTTAGATTTAACCTGGAGATTCCTAGGCAACTACATCCACAAAAGCAGCATTCAGTTGTTCAGCTTTCACTACAAAAAGGAGTAAGCTTCGAGCATTATTGCTAGTTGCTACTATTAAAACTTATATAATTGAAACATCAGATAGTACATGAAGTTTCCTGGGACCCATGTACAACAGGCAGGATTGACAAGTTTCTGAACTTGTCTTGGAAAAAGATGCATTTGATATTTCAAGTCAATGTGGTTGCTAATTTGAACCTCAGCAGGATATCTAATCCAGAAAACCATACCTGATGACTCCTTGCTTCCATTTGAAGATTCAGAAACTTTGAGAACCTCAGTAACAGATTTCCCTTCAACAAGCACATCTACATTAGCCACTTGCTTACATGATATCAACACAGGTTGAACGGATTTAACTGGCACCACATCAGCTGATGGTTCTGGGCTCATAGATTCAGTATCCTGCTTGGGCAAAATCCTTGATTCAGCATTGCCTGATGAAACTGAGACAGGTGCTGCTGCAACAATCCCAGAACCCATGTAAGGTCTTGGAACAGGAGGGATAGTGTGCTTAGCAATAGATGCCTCAACAGGTCTCCTCATCTGTAGAGGCTTTGCAATTGTAACATCCTCCAAGTGGACTGGCATGGGAAGAGCACCTTGCCTGTGGATTGCAGATGCTCGCTTTCGAACTTGACTTGGTCGAAGCATGGGGAGCTCTGGGGCAAGATCATCCTTCAGTGTTATTGGGCGGAGGTTATTTTCATCTGGGACCCAACCTTTGAGCACCTGATTGTCCTTCACTTTCACCGTAATGAGAGAAAACCCAGGACATTTCTTGGCCATCTTGCCAACAAAATGCTTGCCAATAATAACATCCTTGGCTGAATTACCTTGCACATGAGCAGTACTGTAATCGGAGGCTTGGTTCTCAGAAGTCCTAACTAGATTAGCAGAATCTCTAGGTCGACTGGATCTATTACCTTGGGCTTGCTGGGCAGGCAACGCCTGAATTGTGCACATTTTAGGGTCACCACTACCAACTGATGTATGGTTAACCTGCAGCCCATCATGTCGGATATTTGAGTCATCTAGTGTGCTGCGAAGAGGTGGGATGCTCTGAATGGGCTGTGCCCTCTGTGGTGGTTCATATACAGTATACTCGTATTTCCTTGGGCGACCACGCTTACGCTTTGCAACAGAGCTTGATGGCTGCTCAACAGACAACGGTTCATTAGGTACATCAGCTTTATTCCCTTCTGATGTCATCTCTACTAGTTTGCTTCAACCTTTTGCAGTGGACCCAAGAATGATGAGAGTACCCTGTTGAAGTGAATTTACCTTCAGTCAGCACATGAGTTTTTCTCCTCTAAATATGCAAAGTGACACAGCGCAATGAGCACCCTCAAAATCAAAAGGACGACAAAAGATGATGAGAAATCACTAGACGAGACGATAGATAATTAGCTGACAACCAGAAACCTACTTTTCTGTAAAATATCCGGCAGGAACTGAATTTAAAGAAGGCGGTTCTCATGGTACTATTTGCAATGAGCGATGTATACTGCGTCTTGACAAAGTAGCCAAGACAGTCAAATCTAATGTTCTTACAAGCCAATTTTCTATAATAAATATCCTTAGAGCAATGGAAACTAAAGGAAAACATAAATACGGATCAGAAGCAAGGAAAACATAAATACTTCCCTGGTTTTAAATGCTTTAAAACGCCTGTTACCAGCATCAACAACAAGTAATTAATCAAAGTGGCTTAAATTCTTAAATTACTAATATACTAACACATCTTAAATTCTTAACACACTGAGCTCCAGCAACATATGTCCTGGACATGAATTACTTAATGTTGGCTTGTGCTTTGCAAATGAAGCGTCAAACGTAGAAACGAAAACGTTTCTTGGTAGAACAGGGACCAAATAATTTCATCAAACTGCTTGTTCGGAACTTCCAACCCCCCAAATGTTGCACACAAACCAAATGTTGCATACACATTCTAAACTTGCGCCTACTAAAAAGAGAAGAAAAAAACATTAAACTCTAGCCAAATAACCTTGTAAAAAGTGTTTCTGGGTGTGAAGTACCTCACCATTAGCAATCCTATCAAAATCGCATCCAACACATTAAGACCTTCAAAATTCGCAGCAATATCCCGGCCATCCCAGAACCTCATCCTACCACATTGCATCGGCACAAAGAATCATCACACAAAGCAACAGATAAAAAGCAATGGAAAACCCAGCCAAGCAGATATTCATCAAACCTATCGAAAATTCGTATAAGAAAACAGGAGAAAAAAAATCAGACAACATCGCGCCACCCACACATACATACATAGAGTGACAGAGAGGTGCAGATAGATTAATCAAGGAAGGGATTGCCCCTGGACAAACCCTAAAAAATTCTCCTCTGTGCGCCTTCGCCGTCGCCTCGGGCCCAGCCCTCTCGTGGCTCTTTCCCTGTGCGGCTCGGCGTCTCTGTCGCGCCCGTTAATGGCAGGAGAGGAGAAGAGGCGAAGCGTCTCGCCTCGTGGATGTGAAGGGTGCAGGTGGCGCGGGTTGGCCCACTTGCTTGCAGGCCCGGCCCGCAAAGAAGGATAAATTTTGCTCATGGCCAGCTGCTTTCTGTGGGCTCGACCGAGAGGCCCAGCGAGGTTTGTGGGTTGAACCGTTAGGGAGGCGGTGGGTTGATCGGTTAGGGAGGCGGTGGTCGGCAACGTCGTGAATCACTGACAAGTGGGGACGGTACGCCGGAGAACGGACTGGGCCCATGTTTTGGGCACGAGAGGCTGCAACGTGGGCCATATGGCTTCTAGGGTTCCACTTTGCGCCGCCGCGAGCAAAGATGGAATGGATGCCAAAGAAGCCATTGATGAATTCCTGAGTCTTGCACACGAATTTTGGTCCGGTTGGAGCATCAATTCCAAGCATGGATGCAGCAAGACTCGCAAAGCGTTAAGCGTTGCCATCACCTCTGCCTCTCTGCTTGAGCACACGAGACTAGAGTTGAATAACAACACATGATCTCAAACAAAGCACTTTTTTTTTTGAGGCAGAATCCAATCACTCCATATCTCTCATTGTACATTGCACATTGTAGGTAACTATGTAGTCAGTCATTTTTTAATCTTGAGTTCTTTATAAACTAATCTCTCCTCGCTCAAACTAAATAAGTTCCGTCTTATTATTATGTGTTTTCAAAAAATGCTTCCTCTGAAAAGGCAAATTAGTAGGGTAACTCACGCATTTTCATAATTACATTTGTTTCAAAGTCAGTAGTATCAAATAATATAACTTAAATTCTTAAGTATATTTACGTATCTTATAACTTTTTATATTTTTAAGATATCATAAACATTAGGAATGATGATAGAAATTCGAAGAAAAATACAACTTAAGAAACATAATTGAAATGCGAGCTTTTATAGAAAAAACTAATTGATCATAATACGTCGTTGAGATCTTTAGAAACGTAACCACTCTCTATTATGCATAGATCATGTAGATATATGTCAATATTCTTCCTCAGTTAGTTTTTTTTAAAACATATATGTAGTAGGGATGGCCCCCACTTGAGCCCATCCGACCTGTTTGAGGGCTATAAGGCATAGTGAGATATGTTTAATGATATGTATACCCCTTTAGGGGTTGCACAACTATGAGGGTAATATTGTAATCATGCCTTATGGATGCATATATATGAGAAGGGGAGAGGATAGCTCATCCACCACAACTACTCCATTACTCTCCTAGTTTACTGTTTGGCCTGTAACTACAATAGTTGGCGCCATCTGTGAGAATGACAGAGAGCAAGCCATAGGTGATGGCGCCCAAGAAAGTGGAGCACGACGACGACGGTCGCGAATGCCAGGGCCTCAGGTGGTGGGTCGTCTGCGCCAGCACTTGGGGCCAGCGTCGAGGGCGACGTGGTGTGGCGAACGCCGATGTCGACATCCGCGTAGGTACGATCAGCCACCATGAGGACCACTAGGGCGCGACGGTTGGCCCCGTCGATGGTGCAACAGTTGACCCTGTCAGCGGCGTTCGTGTCAGCGGGATCATCGGCGCTGATACCAACGCTGTCATGCCCAGTGATCCTGGATCCAGCGTGGGGGCGACTGGTGGTCCTGACGCTCGCGTTGGTCCCGTCCCCGGCCGTGGGGCCAATCGCGCCGACGCACCGAACAGCTTTGACGAGCAGGCTGCTATCGCCAGCAACCCTGCAGTGCATGCCTCCGCTCAAGCAGGCGCAGCCGCTCCAACGATAGAGAGCACTCTAATGGTGGCCCTCGGGATGTTATAGTGCAAGTTAGCAGACCTCCGAGGGGCCATGCAGAAGATGCAAGAGGTTCGGAGTCAGCAAACGCCACCGGCAATGGTGGTGGAGGTCACACCCGACTGAGCGGATAGTCGCGATGCCCCCGCCTCCGGTCGCGGCACGCTCCAACGCGTAGACCTAGAGTCTCCACTCTCTGCCAGCCTACAGCAATCGACGTGGTCAGAAGACTTCAAGTTCCCGACTGTTGAGCCGTACGAAGGTGATACGGACCCTAGAGAGTTCACTCGGGTGTACGAGATGGCCGTCGAGGCCGCTAGTGGGGATGACTCCACCAAAGCGAAGGGACTGCCACTCACTCTATAGGGAGTAACGCTCTCTTGGTTTTTCACCATAGAGCCAAACTCCTTATATGCGTGGGAGCAGATCTGCGACTGCTTATATAACAATTTCAAGGGTAACTACGCCGAGCAGCTCAACGCGGACCAACTCTTCGCCATCAAACAGAAGCCCTCAGAAAGGCTCCGAGAGTATTTTAAACGCTTCTCTAAGGATTGCTGTTTAAGTTAAAGATGTGAACGAGACCACAATCATCAACATGGCGATCCGAGGCCTCCACCCGGGCCCACTGGCTGAACACAATGTGCAAACCAATAAAGACAGTTACCAAGCTCTTTGACAAGATGGAGGAATATGCAAAGCAAAGGAAGACGCGCAGCGGTGCAGGGGCGACACCTCCGACACCAAGTAAGCACAGGACTCGCCAAAGGACACGTCAAGTCGCAAGCAACGCAAAGCTTAAAGGACTAGATACGTCTTCAATATCGAAGGTGGGTCCAACGATAGCACCCCCGTTGGCCGGGGATGGGGTCGCAGAGGTCGGGGCGTGGACGAAGACGGGGCCGCGAGGACGGAGTGCGCGCTGATGGAGAGTGCCAACAGCATGGGCTTTGGTGCGAAGTACATGGGCGTGATGACCACCTCACTCAAGCCTACCCCACCATCGTAACACTCTGCCAGAGCATGGCCAGGGACAGAGCCCTAGAAGCGAGGACCCCAGTGGTGGCTCATGTACAACATCCCTCGAAGGACCTTCTATGGGTACAGTTCACCGAGGGAGGGCAGCGCCGCATCATAAACGTCATCTCCGGGGGTTCGATGCTAGAATTCTCATCTGCACGATAGCAAAAGGCTTATGCTCATCGGTTGCATCACATGGTGGCGTACCCTGCCCAGGTCCCACCGACCTAGGCACAAAATGATGTCACCTTCACAATAGCCGATGCAGATGGAGTCGACGTTAAGCGTATTTTAGTCAACAGGGGTAGCTCTGCCGATATTTTATTTGTGGGGGCCTTCGACCAAGTGGGAATCTCGCAGTAGGCTCGGGCCTCCGGGGATCCCATTCTAGGGTTTCGGGGGTTAACCACTGAAAGCCCTAGGCCAAATACAATTACAGGTGCCCTTCGGGTAGGGTGATCAGGCGAGGAGTGAGGATGTCACCTTCGACGTCGTCGACCTTCCCTACCTGTACAACGCAATCCTGGGACGCCCGACCTTCAATGCTTTTGGGGCGGTCCTGCACCACAACTTCCTGTGCATGAAGCTTCTGGATCCGCAGGGCATCGTTACCATGTTCGAAGACCAAGACACTCGCCAAATAGAACTCGATGCGTTAGGTCCCCTCCAAAAGGTACACACCGTCAGGGACACCCTCGGCGCAGGCACGCCCTCTGCCTTGGGGTGGACGCCCAAGCTCAGGCCTGATGGAGTCAAGAGAATCTCCCTGCATATCGCGGACCAACAAGTTTCCATTCTTGGATGCATACTTCGGCTATCACCAGACCCATATGGCTAAGGACGATGAAGTCAAGATAAGCTTCATAACCCCAACAGGCACATGCTGCTTCGTCAGAATGCCTTTCGGCCTCAATAATGCGGGAGCTACGTTCACTCATCTGGTGGCCCTCGCCCTTACCTCCCATCTCAGAAGGAATGTCGAAGCTTACATTGATGACGTGGTCGTCAAGACCAGACAACTCGCCTCTCATGGCCAAGACCTCTAAAAAACCATTGACAACCTCTAGTGGATAGGCATCAAACTGAATCCAAACAAATGCGTCTTCGGTGTGTAGGCAGGAAAGCTGCTCGACTTCTTGGTCTTAGGACGAGGGATATAAGCGAACCCTGACAAGGTCGACGCAATCCTCTCTATGGAGCCGCCCAAGATGAAAAGAGAGGTCCAGAGGCTCACTGGGCGCATGGCCGCGCTGAGCCATTTCTCATCTAGGGCTGCCAAGAGAGGCCTTCTGTTCTTCAGAACCCTTCGCTGATGCGACAGGTTTCATTGGGACGAGGGGTGCGTGATGGCCTTCGATGACCTCAAAAAGCATCTTGCAACGCTTCCTACCCTCGTGGTCCTGGCACCAGAGGCTTCGTTGCTGCTGTACCTCATGGCTACAGTAATAGTAGTCAGCATAATCCTTGTCCTTGAGGAGGGGTCCCTTCAGTGACCGGTGTACTTTGTCTCAAAAGCCCTTTAGGGCGCCAAGACATGGTATACTGAGCTAGAAAAATTGGAATATGCCCTTGTCATGGCCTCATGGAAGCTCTGCCATTACTTCTTGGCTCATCACATCACCGTGCCCTCTTCATTCTCTTTGGTAGAAATGCTGCATAATAAGGAGTCAATGGGCTGCATTAACAAGTGAGCAGCCGAGCTCACGCCTTTCTCCCTGACATATGCTTCACGTGCGGCATAAAATCTCAAGTTATGGTGAACTTCCTCACCGAATGGACCCACTAGCACTGCCACAAGCCTAGCTACCAGCTGACCTGGTGTGGAGCCTCCACACCGATGGAACCTACGGTGCTTTCGACGCCAGGGTGGGTGCAGTAATACTACAGCAGAAGGCTGTCGCCTGCTATACTCGGCACGTCTCGGGTTTCCAACGACAAATAACACAGCTGAGTACGAGGCACTGCTCTTCGGCCTCGCCAAGCTCAAGGTCCTCGGCGCACGAAGGGTGCTCGTGCATACCGACTCACGTTTGATTGCGGGGCATGTGGACAAAGCTTACCAGGCCAAGGACCCCGACCTTGCCAAATATCTAACCGTTGTGAGGGCAAAGGAGCACCATTTCTTAGGCATCACAGTGAAGGTTGTTCCGTGGGCGGACAACGACCACACCAATGCACTCGCTAAGGCCACTAGTCAACTGATCCCTTCGCCCGCAGGGGCGTTCATCGAAGTTCTAGCCACCGCAGCTATCGAGCATAACAACCATGATACAACCCTCATCTACCAAATCACTGTCGGACCCAGATTTTACAAGCCGACATCCTCTGTGATTCCACCGCACTATTCCCTGGATCAGTAGATAATGCTCACAGATTACAGTTCTGAACATCAAGTACATACCATGCGGAAGCGTAAATATAATAGTAGACTTACTCACGGGACGATTTGGCCGAAACATTAAATTGCAGCAGCGGAAACGAAGCACACAGGTGGGACCCTCAGGATGTGCCCACAGGCAGCCAACTGAGGGTACGTGACCTAATTCTTGAAACCTTCATCTTCTTTACCATCATGTTCAGGCGTATTGCTAACGCGTAGTGATTTCACTCCTGATTCTGGATTAATTGTGAGAGCGAGGGTGAGCACAAACCATCGTGCTCCGTGAGCCAATACACAGGATGAAATAAATAATATGCATGGCTTATCAAAGGAGAGGCTCGGGTTATTTTATTTGCCATAAAGTGCCTTTTTTATTATCATCATCATTATTATTATTATTATTTAATCACGATATTATTATTGCTACCTAAGACTCCAAGCAGTGAGTGTCATCATTTATTTAATCCACTGATCAAACACTTTCTATATTGTCACCCACCATTTCATTAATCCAGCCATGGGTGTCTGAATCTCACATAAGTCCTAACTTCCACCATAAATTTGTAAATCAATCTCAGATGGTTGTATACTCCCAATTTCCCATCCACTATATGCCAATCTGCTAACTCTACAATTTAATGGAAATCCAATGTCTTTACTTTGGATCAACCAATCAAGCAATTCCTATTGCATTGTCTAAAAATTTTATTAATCAAATCGGAGTTGCCATCTCTCATATGAATCCACATTTTCACCACAAATTTATAGATCCAATCTCAGGTTCATTATTTACCAATTTGATCAGCCCCTCAGTCTAATGAAAATTTAGTCTTCTTTATTTTAGATCCACCAATACCTTTTGTGTTCTAAACTCCTAATAATTCAATCTCATAGTTGCTATTCATCAACTCTTCACTTCTGAATTCTAATGATTATCCAACATTATTACTTTTAAATCCACCGATATCATTTGTATTAGGACTTCCTAACAATTCAATCTTTTCTGTTATTGATTCAAAACCATAATTTGCTCTTCTAGGGATCAACCTTATTTTCTATTATCTATCTCTAACTAATTCACTAGTATACATCCACCAGGAATATTATCGATCAAGTTTATACTCCAATAGTTGTTATCATATCTACAATTCCCAAAAATTTAATTGACCCATCTAGTAATTGATCATATTCTATTATTCTACTATTGTCAACATCTCCCAAGAATTTATATTATTTTTTGGTGTCATAATCCAGCAATTACTTTTGCACTCCCTAATTCTCCCAAAATTATTTAATTCATCCATCTAGCCAATCTATTCATTTAGGCTCCACCAATTTATTTCCCCAGAATTCACACTATCGTTTCCTTTTGATGATCGACACGAAACCCACCAACATCTTTGTGTGTTTACCACAAACATCCATCTTCTTTATTTACGACTCTATATGTTCTTTCCTATATTTTATTTTATAGGAAATGAAGTATTTTATTCTTAAAATATGATGCATAGAAATTTCCTGAGACCTAGCAGTTTGAACAAAAACATAATGCGTGAAAAGAATGCAGTAGTAATAATAGCGATCTAAATTTCATCCACCGTTACATGGTTTCTGCACCATATGCTAGACCTTCAACGTTATAGCCGCTTACATTATCACTGGGGCGACACCCAGGGCAACACAAATCAGGGCTTTCCACTGCCCTCCACATCTCGCATTTCACCCACAAAGTTTTTGAAATAGAACTATATCTGGTTAGGTTCCCATGTCCGCCCTTGACCGTGGGCATGGCTATTCGAATAGTTTTGACTCTGCAGAGTTTGCACACTTTACCCACAAGATACAGTTTGCTCGTTGCCCCGCATGATTCCTTAGTCGTGCGATTGAGCAAACCATCACAATAACCATTTAAAGTACATCGCCCCTTCCATCATTTCACCCTATGGGTCGCTCCCACTTGCGGTGGGTCACATACATTGTGCGGGATGTTCTTCCTCTGAACGACTAGCAGCTAGCTACCCACACTACTAACCGCCACAGAAAACTTCACCCTCTACGAGTGTCCCATTCAAGCCGTGTAGGTTGGAGGTCGTCCTTTCAGGCACCACCCATCCGCAGGTCCCAACGGTGCACTAGTGGGGACACACGAAGCATGTAGAATTCCTCGATGAGGTCACGCATATTCAACTGAAGTGAAACACCGAGGAGCCTTCAGAGGAGCACTTCGTCGTCTCAGTCGAGCGTCACGTGCAGCGACATGATGAACTCCATGGCACAACCGGTGAACTTCAGCCTATTGTCATGCTCAATGTGATGATAAAACCATCTCTTCATCCAACGTGACTCCCACTTTGTCCGAGTTGAGTTCGATAGGATGACCCCCCTATGTAGGGCTCTGGAGTTGCAGACTGACGCTTCCTAGATTCAAGCGCTGACCATTCCCCAAGCGTTTCGGCTGGCACCAGGCATCATGCAGTGACACAACACACAGCTGTGCTAGGCATGGTGTTCTTTGAGCAGGCTACCCAAGAATACACGGTGAGGCAGGCGATGGTATTCGACATCAATTACTGAAGCTCCAGCTCGTATAGACGCAAGAGGTCGCTCACGAAGCGCGCGGTAGGGATCTGGAGTCCGACGTCAAAGTAAGCAGCGAAGACTAGTGTCTCGCCCTCTCACGGTCATGGCTCAACCTCATCCTTGGCAGGTGTATCCTCGCAAGAGGCGATCTTCGTATCATGCACAAGTGCCTCCACCAGCTCTTCCGTCACGATGGACAAACCCAATGTATTCATGAAAACGCTGCCGATCTAGTGGGCACTCTCCACCGCTTGCCAATGGCCAGTTCCAAGCGGTCGACCCCGCCACCACGACTGCTTGATGGGGTCGACGAACCACCGCGGTCCCTACGGTCACTAGCACGCACCATCTTCATAGAAGGAAACCCAGGAGAGAGCGGTGGCTGATGGAAACAAAGCACTGAAGAGCAGGCGGCCGGCACTAGCAAGTGCAAGAGACATGAGATGGAAGCAAGAAAGCGAAAATGGCCATCGTAGCAGAGTGCAGCCTTAAATAGAAAAGACAGGCAGTAAATTCTCGGGTAGCACGCGTGGGAACTAAAAATGCAAAAAACCGTGCATTTTGACAAGTGCGATGCCTGGTCGCGCGCATGACCAGCAGCCTAAGAGCAACTCCAGCAGAGCCCCTACTTGAGCCCTCATCCTACTTTTGAGGGCCGAGGGGCAAAAAACTCACTCCAGCAGGGCCCCTATTTGAGCCCTCAAAAGTAGGGGGCCCTCAAATCTCCTCCTCGAGCCCTCATTTCTGGGGGGTCTGGAGGGAGCCTCTACTTTTGAGGGCTCAAGTAGGGGCTCTGCTGGAGTGAGTTTTTTTGCCCCTCGGCCCTCAAAAGTAGGATGGGGATGAGGGTGGGTCCTATGTGTCATCCTCTCTAAGAATGAATTTGAGGGTCATGTTGTGAGGGCTCCTGCTGGAGTGTAGCCCAAAAAACAGAGCCCTCAAAAGTAGGGAGAACCCTCAAATAAAAAGTAGGGGCCCTGTTTTGAGGGCTACTGTTGGAGTTGCTCTAACTATCGCTCAGAGCGTCTAATCCGCTAGTGATAGCTGGCGGCCATGTGCGGGCATGCAGACCACGACGCGGTTGGCGGACCGCTTGGCCAAAGAGGGTTAAGTTTTTCTTTTCTAGGGCCGAGGGGACGAGGGAGGTAGGGAGTTCCGAGCATGGACTCGGCCTACAAAAGCACGACCCCTCAACCATAAGGCTACTATTGGGGGATGGCCCCACTGGGGCCCACTCGGCCAAGTGTGCATGTGATATGGCACAGCCAGCCCAGTATAGGGCTGTTATACACTGCAAATATCAGTCCTACCCCTATGTAAATAGGCCTAGGTAGGAGTATTTGTGTAATCTTAGGAATAGGAAATGACATAATTGCCCTATAAACATAGGCCTAATTAGGGATAGTTCTGTAATAAGTCTTCTCAAGAGTATAAAAACATGTTTAAGCCTTATAGGAAATGCACGACTCACTTTAGAAAAAGCTAGCTAGTCCCAAGGCATTTCACATATTCCTAGATTCGTCGGGCTCTGGGGAAGCCGCCTAGGCAATTCCCAAGCCGTCCTATTCATACTGTTTGGTGTATAACCACAACAGACACAAAATGTATCCACCCAGATTGTCATCAAATGAATATACTCCCTGCAGTCCCAGCAAATTTCTGTAACAACCCTCTTAAAGATCAAAAGGGTATGGAAATAGCATGCCTATGATAACCTATTCCAAATCAGTTCGGTACTAAGATGTCAAATATATTTTTGGAGCATAATACGGACTAAGGGCTACAGTACCAAAGTGGCTGATTGAGTACTGTGCTGTGTGAGGTCTTCTTGTCCCTGACCAGCAAATCCACGTTTCAGCGAGGCTACCTCGAACCACCTGCCAGAGTTGCGAATTGGATCAAAGTTCTTGGCAGTCATACCTCTCATCATCATCATCATTCCTGTGCTGCCATCATCCGAAGGGCCATCAAATTTCAGAGGAACAACAGCTTTGTCGATGGCCGCTACTACCGCAATCTGGCACAAGCTCGGCTGGGCAAAGATCTCTGCAAGAATAGCCTGGACAACAAGAAGAGTGCATCGATACCGTGGCACATGTTTTAACCGGTAATCTTACTCTATTTCCCTTCTGTGAACTGAAATTAACAGTTTTGCTGACTCAAACGGAAAATGTGGCAATAGTAGAGCAGTTTTTCTTTCTCCATTTTTAAGGAAAATTGATCTTTTTTATGACTTGTCTCAGAATCAGTATACATGCATCTGATATATAGGAAAATGTATATGTACCTGACTAGGTGGAGAGATGAACACAAGACAAGCAGCAAGGCATGAGAGCAACTGCTTGGATACTCCATTATTTTTTGGTGGCACTTTGTCATCCAGAGAGCATCCGAAATTATTTTGACCAGCAGGGTACATTTTCTCCTACCAAGAAGAAATATACGAAGACTGTGACAACAAGAAATCAATAGAGAGAAAAAAGGGTGCAGTAAACCAGTAAGATCTACAGCAAATTTACACGCTCTTGTTGGCTATCGTAATGAGCCCATGAGCATTACATCCAGGTTAGGAACGGAAATCCCAAGAGCAATTTCATACTTGTAACATACATACTATGTATCATTTGCCTGACTAGGTGGAGAGATGAACACAAGACAAGCAGCAAGGCATGAGAGCAACTGCTTGGATCCTCCATTATTTTTTGGTGGCACTTTATCATCCAGAGCAATTTCATGCTTGTAACATACATACTATGCATCATTTGCTGAATATGGAATTTGATTTGATATCAAGAACACCCGGGCTACAGATTGTAACAGCTCCCATCCAAAACCGGATCAAATTACGTTTCTTCCCAGTTTCCCCCACTGCACTGACAGAATTTTTTCGTTGTCATTCTAGTTCCAGAAGTAATTGCAATCACTACCTGATCTAGCCGTAGCGGATTAAAAATTTTACAAAAGAAAACCATTGTTGGCCCAGTCCCGAGGTAAGAAGCGCAGGAGAGTGGAGAAAAAACAAGCGAAAACACAAAAGAGGAACTATTTTTCATTTAGCAACACACGCCTTCTATGACTTCCTCCGTATTCGCCATTTTCTCCAAAAACTCTCACCGACTACGTAAGGATTACAGGGCATATATAGATTACATACCACTCAGGCCACTCACCCACTACGACTCACCTTTAATCGGCGGTTAAATCGACCACGCCACTCAGCGCCGCCCATGCTTTGCTAGCTCAGCCGCCCATGTCTGCCGCTTAGCTTAGCCGCCCATGACTGCTACAGTGACTAGCTGTCTGCCCATGCCGCTTTGCTCAGCCGCCTGCTGCAGTAACTAGTCACCTGCTCACCGACCAAGGTATAGTCTGCATCATCCACGACGACCCGTGCTGCCACCTGCTACAGTTACCACCAACTGTGCTGACTGCTCCATAGACTGGCCTTACAACCACAGCTACTAACTTCAACCTCAGTTGTTCCTTGACTGCTTTACCGATCTGAGCTTGGCTTTGACCGCGGCACTGCAACTACGACCACGGCACTTATGATCATAGTGCTAGTAGTTACGACCACACACACCGATTGTAAATGACCACTCAGCGACTCGGTCGTTATGACCACGTACAACGTGATTGTAACTGACCACCGACTATCGACCACGGTAGCTTTGACTACCGACCATCGACCACGGTAGTTACGACTATCGACCATCGACCACAGCAACTTCGACTACCGACCATCGACCACGGTAGCTACGACAAATACACTCATCGACCACGGTAGCTACGACTACCGACTATCGACCATGACAGCTTCGACTTCCGACCATTGACCATGGCAGCTTCAACTACCGACCATCAACCACGGTAGCTACGATTACCGACTATCGACCATGGCAGCTTCGACTACCAACCATCGACCACGATAGTTTCGACTACCGACCATCGACCATGGTAGCTACGACTACCGACTATCGACCACGACAACTTTGACTACAGACCATCGACCACAGTAGCTATGACTACCGACTATTGATCACGACAGCTTCGACTATCAACCATCGACCATGGCAGTTTCGACTATCGACCATCGACCATACTCCTCCAAGTGCCGACTGAGTCACGGTTGCTTCGACCACCCTCTCAACCATGGCATCGATCATGGCTTGTCGACGACGTGTTTGACCATGGCATCGACCATGGTAATTACTTCGACCACTGGCTACGACTACTGGCTATGACCACTATGCAGTACACGACACACAGGTACATGATTATGACCATACAGTACTCGAACACACCAAGTACTTCGACAATGACCACACACGACAGTAGCTACAACCACGACCACACAATAACAAGAAGATTATTTCCAACAACCATAACTAGCACTCGCACTGTCTACTTATCATCAGTACCTGGAAGAGCAGGTAGGGCATGAGCCTACATGAAAGGAGGAGGAGGAGCCCAATAGCAAGATGAGAACCATTGTAGGCCAACTACTGTCCATGGTGTGGCAGGTGGCGGCAGCTTCTTACTCGGAGAAGACGGGAGCTAGAGGCGGATGGCTGGGTGAATTTGGGAAATTTTTATTTTTTGCCCCCAAGAAATTTAGTTTTTGCAAAACTAACCTCTCTGCAGTAGAAATTGCAAAACTGGACCCCCTCCATGTGACCTACCAGCCCCCCGAATAGGGTAGGTCACTTGCTCCCGCCCACCGGATGCGGTAGGGACCTGTCCCAGTACCATATTTTTGGGGAAAATTTATTTAAGTATATTTAGGAATTTTAAAATACAGTAAATGAGCTCTAAAAATTACAATTTTTGGTGCCTCCCCACATAGTGTACTTGTTTTTATAATTTTATCTCTTTCAAGTTTTTTCAAAAAATTCCTACAAATAGTATGCATGAATGAATTTTTGAGAATAATTTGGAATGGATAAAATTATAAAAAAATTTACACAGATAAGAGCACTGTGTGAGTAGAGTCTAGATTGTTTTTTAATTTTTGAAGCTCATTTGATATATTAAAACATTCCTACAGAAAATGCCTTAATGGATCTACCAGAAAATGTGTTGCAGTGTTGCTACAGTGTTGTCGGCACGTTCATCGCGCAGTTTTGGGTGAAGATTCCGCAAATGTGCACCACACGCGTTCTGGGTGTGGGAAGATGAATTGAGCACTAGGCATGGCATTGTTCTAGAAGAGAAAGCTGTGATGGGGGTAGGGAAATGGTAGAGATTAGGCATCGTTTTGACAGACTGGAGAGCAAGATGAGCTTAATATTGTATGTTGTTTTCTTTCTTATGTTGGTCGTTGTCTTGAAGGTGTAGTGTTATGAGTGTTGTTGTGATTCATGTTGTTACCTACACTACTTTGTACGATCTATGTCTATTAATGCATATCCATGTCTATATCGTAGTAGATGGTTGTATGTTGTTATTACCGCTTCACTGTCTTTGCATTGTAGTAACTCGTAAAACCTGATGGCTTTCTGTTAGGGTTTGTGGTAAAAGACATTAGTGTTTTTTCATGAAGATAAATGTGGATGATTGGATCGTGCACTAATGGATGACTGGATCGTACATGGCTAAAGTGCAATTTGTTTGATGCATTTTCGTGTCCGCGAGGCAACGGGCCCGAGGAGATATCTTGTGGCAGCGTTCGGTCACGTCTTGGGCCTGAGCTTCGTACACATTGCCAAAAACTACTATCATTTCATGTGGCTTAGTCAAAAACGGTTGTCATTTCGTGCACGTGAATTACAACAACAGTCAGAAATAATGACGACAACACTACATTCGACTTTATAAATTTGTACTGTGTGGTCATGTGTCGTATTTGTTGCATGCATGAGCACCTTGGCAAAACTTTTAAGCTAAAAACGGTCATCACACCTTGGCAAAACTTTTAAGCTGCACCTCCGTAGAGCTTTTCAGGTCAATGTGACCAAACAATCACTGCACATCTGCAGAGCTTTTTAGGTCGATGTTACCCTAGAAGCACTGCACCTCCGCAAAGCTTTTTAGGATGACGTAACCACACAAGTAGTGCACATCTGCAGAGCTTTTTAGGTCGATCTAACCACACAATCAGTGCACCTTTGTAGAGCTTTTCAGGTTGATGTGACAACACAAGCACTGCACCTCTACAGAACTTTTTTAGGTCGATGTGACCATACAAGCATTGCACCTTCGCACAACATGAAGCAAGCATGAAAGCAAGTTTAACATATGCAAGGAAAAATTTCACACGTAATTAGGCTTACTAAAAATAATAATTACGGAACAAATGATTACAAGCACGAAAAAATAATTGCGGAACATCCAATTACATGCAGGAAATAATTAGGGAACATCTAATTACGCGCATGAAATATTGATTATGAAACATATAATTACACACAAGAAATATTTTTTTGTCAGAATATACGAAATGAGCTCCAAAAATAAAAAAATCATACCGAATTGGTCGGATGAACATGTGTGGGCCTCCTGCCACGCCTGGCACTAGGGCTAGGTCACGAAAAAGAAGAAAATGACAACAACATGTGCGGTTTACGTTCAAGGAATCTTCACTCGAAACCACACGTTGAACATGTTGACGTCACTGTAGTAGCACTGCAACACATTTTTGGAAGATCCATTGAGGCATATTTTTCGTAGGAATTTTTAAATATAACAAACGAGCTCCAAAAATAAAAAAAACAATTCTGGGCTCTCCCCACATAGTGCTCTTGCCTGTGTAATTTTTCATAATTTTATCTATTCTAAATTGTTCTCGAAAATTCATTCAAATATATTGTTTGTAGAAATTCTTTGGAAAAATTTGGAGGGGATAAAATTGTGAAAAAAATTATGCAAGTAATTACACTGTGGGGAGGCACCACATAAACTTGTAATTTTTGTAGCTTATTTGCTGTATTTTAAAATTCCTAAAATATACGTAAATGGGTTTGCTCCAAAAACGTGGTACTGTAACACCTGCCCCCTAGTGCCATGCGGTAGGTTGCATGGAGAGGGCTAATTTTGTAATTTCTATTGAAGGGGTTAGGTTTGCAAAAACTGAATTTTAGGGGGCCAAAAAAATAAATAAAAAGTCCGAATCCAGGAGAGGAGAAGCTTATCCGGTGCCGTCCAATGGGCAGCTCCCACGTCCGTCATCCCGTGGAACCACGGTTTCCGAAACTCTGCCTTGTGATGGGCATGGTCGACGACCGAAACGTGGGCCGAATGGTTCTCAGGCGAACAAAAGCCCGGTTCGTTCCTTGCTGCCTCTCCAATGGCCGCTCGACTGTTGGCTGTCTCAAGTCTCAACACATGGGCAGTTAGGGATGAAAACGGTCGGAAACGGTCGGAAAACTTCTCAACCGTTTTCTACTTCTACATTTGAATACAAAAACGAAAGCGAAAGCGGTAAAGTCGGACACGAAAACGAACGCGAACTTACGGAATATCGAGAATTTCGAAAACGAACCAATTCGAGCGGAATTATGTCGAACATGGTCGGTATACGAAAATTCAATACGGAATACCGACCTGTAGTACCAAGTGCATAACAATTAACAAGTGACCAAGTACATAACAATTAACAAGTGCATGATCAAGTTCAAATGCATATAATAATTAACAGGTGCATGACCCTTGGTCTTAAGTATTAACACAATAGCCGGGGTGGGACGCGAGCGGCCGCCGGGATGGCACGCGGCGGCGGCGGGATGTGCATATAAATCTGGATTGCTCGTGCATGATGTGCGCATCGTCACGAATCGTAGGATTTTCCGCGATGAAATCGGACTTCGAAGGGCCGAATGGAAGAAATGAAGCGGAGATGGACCTAATCAGAAACCCTAGAAATTTTTGAGGGCTAAATCAAAAAATTCCAAATCCCCAAAGCCTTGCGCCGCCGGCTGTGGAATCCTTGAGCCCGGTCTTCTTCTTCTCCCCAACGCCTTCTCTCCTCTCCCCTCCTTCTCCACTCCCGGCCACCGGCGAGCGCCGGGCCGCAGCTCACCGGTGCGCCTCCGCCGCTCCCCACAGCACCTCCTACGCCAGCCCTCTCCTCTCCGGCCGCCTCACCGCCCACTCCCTTCTTCTCCACATCTCTCCGCCGCCGACCTTCCTCCTCTGCTGCTCTCCTCCGGCGCGCCACCTCTCTCTACTCCGGTCGCCGCTTGCTCTCCCTCCTCTCTTCTCTAGCTCCGGTCGCCCCCCTTCTCCAACCGCCGCACCTCCTCCGCGCCTCCTCTTGCCCCACCTCGGCGCCGCCACTCCAGATCCACCGGCCGCCGCTTGCTCTCTTCCGCCGCCCCCTTCTCCTCAGTTCGGCCTCCCGTCTCCACCACACAGTCCACAGCGCCGCCCCACAGCACCGACACCGGCGGCGACAACTTCTTCTGCCTCAACTTCACTGAGACCACCGCCCCGACTACCTCTTCTCCGACGTGTGCTCCTCCGCCGGCTGCATCGTCCTCGACGCCGGCGACTTCTTCAACCCTTAACCGTCCGCCACCTTCATCAGCGCCGCCACCCCGACTTCTTCCTCTTCACCGCCGGCGTCTCCACCTACATCAGCGCCGACAGCCAAATTCGGTTTAAACCGTATTTACAATACGGTATATTCGAATAAAATGTAGAAAGTAAGCGGTCGGAAAACGCCTAAACCGTTTCGCTCGTTTTAATTTGGTATTCAGTATTCGAACCGAATTCGAATTTGTCCGAAAATACGAATTCGATCGGGTCAAATGTAGAAAACGATGCGGTTCGGTACGGGATATTTCCGTTCCGTTTTCATCCCTATGGGCAGTGTGTGATGCCTAGATACGATTTAGGTTCCGATCAAAAGTCAGTGATACGTATCTTGAGAAGCCACTATGTTCAAAATAGCTCCTGTAGTAATTCCTACAAACGATATTTAGATGTCACCTTAAAAACCATTCTATTCAAAAATCGGTTTCTAAAAGACAAAAACCAAAAGTTGTTTGCAACAAAATCTAATTACAATCTAAGTCAACTGGTCTCCAGTGGGCCTGAGCCAGGCATGTCCCTGTTCTTTTTTACTGTGTCTGATGACTTTTGGTTACAGTAGATAGTTTTTAACTGTGTTTTTCGATATGGTAGTAGATGACGGAGTCACTAACGTAGACAGTATACATAATTTTAGGCTTGAAAATCCGTTTAGAGAATCTGTTTCAAGAAACCGTTCCATTTACTTCGACTTCCGGATACACTAAAAGCCAAAAAGCAAAAGTTACAAACCCAAAATAACAATTTCTTATTTTAAATTTTTAAAAGCTATTTTTTGATTTTTCTATAGTAACTAGCTTTCAAAAGAATTTCCTTTTCAATGTGAGATTTACAAGTTGATTGTAGTACACACTGTAACGACTTCATTTATATCAACCAAAACTACATACAAATTTTTATTATTCCATACTCTCTCATAAATAATCTAAAAACTATAAACTACTGTAATAACCTATAAACTAAAGCAAAATAAAAAAACAGGCTCAACGTGACGCGTACACGGTAGGCCCAAACAATAATGTTTTGCTCCTCATTACATCCACTCAGAAGAGTTTGGCAGCACTTCAGCATCAGCTCACAGTCGCAGCTGCCCCATTCCTCCAGCACCAGTCCACTGTCCACACACTGCTTTCCTTCTTCCCTTCGACCCTACACACGTGCTTTCTTTGCCCATCTGCTTGCTTGCCTTGCTCTCTGCTCAGTTCCTCGCCATTTCTCTGCGCCGGCACCCTATTGCCTTGTCGTTCCTGCCATGCTGGGTGTTGGCACAAGCAAGGGATCTCGCGAGTAGGAGCCGGAGATTTCAACCCAGCTCCCCCAGATTTCATCACCCTCACGTCGGCGACCACCTCCGCGCGCTCCACTGTGTGCCGACCCCGGCAGGCGGCAGGAGCCCCCGGTGTACGTACACCTTTGATCTATTCCACCTCTAGCAGCAACAGCATCGGTATATTACTAGTCACTAACTACGATTTGTAAATGGACTCCTCATCCTGCATGCAGCATCGTCAGAGTTCTCTCAGTGGTGCCACACGCAAACACATCAGCGTGAGGATGGAGGTGGCCGTCAGCGCGGCGCGGTGGGTGGTGGGCAAGGCACTGGGCCCCGTCACAGACGGCCTGCTGGAGGCGTGGGCGGCCAGCAAAGGGCTCGGCCCCAACATCGACGCCCTCAAGATGGAGCTGCTCTACGCGCAGGGGATGCTCGACAACTCGCAGGGCAGGGACGTCCGCAGCCCTGCGCTCAAGGAGCTGCTGCACAAGCTGCGGCAGCTGGCGTACGACGCCGATGATGTGCTCGACGAGCTGGAGTACTTCCGCATCCAGGACGCGCTCGACGGCACCTACCACGCAGCCGGTGTGCATGCGGGGGGCTGCGTCCACGACCTCATCCTCCATGCTCGCCACACCGCCAGCGCAGCTGCCAGTAAACTCAAGATCTCAGCCAGCTCTCGTGCAGCTAGCCGTGGCGATCCAGACGATGATGCCAAACAAGGATGCCTCTCTGGCGTCCGCTCGTGCGGCGGGCGTGAGATCAGCTCCACACCACCACCAGCCACCAACCAGGGAGTCCAGGAGGTTGACGGCGGATGCATGCCTAAGGCTGCCTCCAGTGCTCGCAACGCTGCGCATGCTGTCGGTAAACACTTCCCATGCTACTCTCTCCCGTCCGTCCACGATGATGCTCACACCAGCATGCCGGAGGATTCCAACATGCCGGGAAGTGGACGGCGATTCCTCTGTGGCGCCTGGCCGTCCAAGGCACGACAGAGAAATCGCGCTGTGCAAACACCAAAACTGAACTTTGATAGGGTGGAAATCTCTAGAAAGATGAAGGACATCGTAGAGCAGCTGAAGCCCGTGTGTAAAAAGGTCTCCACCATTCTTAATCTAGAGCTATTGGGCTCCAACCGTACCACTACCCAAGACGTTGCTATGAACCGACCCAAAACCACTCCAGCAATTATAGAGCCTAAATTATATGGGAGGGACAACCAAAAAAAAGATATCGTAGATCGCATTACCCGTGAATATTGTGCCAACGAACTTACAGTGCTTCCAATAATTGGCCCGGGGGGTATTGGGAAGACAACTTTCACACAACACATATATGAAGAAGTCAATAGCCATTTCCAAGTCCCGATCTGGATATGTGTTTCACTCGATTTCAATTCAAATAGATTGTTACAAGAGATTGTGAAGAAGATCCCAGAAGTCAATAGTGAAAAGAAAAATTGTGGTGAAGCAGAGCTAATCGAACAAAGATTACAATCTAAACGGTTCCTGCTTGTCTTGGATGATATGTGGACATATCACGACGACGAGTGGAAGAAACTATTAGCTCCATTCAGAAAAGGGGGAACACAAGGCAATGTGGTTATAGTCACAACTCGAATTCCAGAGGTAGCAAAAAAGGTTAGGACAATTGATTGTTCAATTGAACTGGAACGTCTAGGTCCTGAAGATATCATGTGTTTCTTCGAAGCATGTGTATTTGGTGACCAACAGGCATGGAAAGACCATCCTGAATTACGTGATGTTGGGAGCAAAATAGTGGGCAAGTTGAAGGGTTTCCCTCTTGCAGCAAAAACAGTTGGTCGATTACTAAGAAACCAACTTACTAAAGACCATTGGACAAGAGTTTTGGAAAGCAAAGAATGGGAAACACAAACCAGCGAAAATGACATTATGCCAGCGCTAAAGCTTAGCTATGACTTTCTTCCTTTCCACCTACAACAATGTTTCTCCTATTGTGCTTTGTTTCCTGAAGATTATCAGTTTGATATGAAAGAGCTAATTCACTTGTGGATAGGACTAGACATTTTCCATTCATGTGATCAGAACAAAAGGATTGAGGATGTAGGGCAAAGCTATTTGAATGACTTGGTTAATAGTGGTTTTTTCAAAGAGGAAAAGAAAAAAGATGGATGTCCTTGTTATGTTATCCATGACCTATTGCATGAGTTGGCAGTGAAGGTGTCATCATACGAATGCCTTAGTATATCTAATTCTAATGTGAAGTCCATACAAATTCCCCCATCTGTACGTCACATGTCTATCATCATAGATAGCACAGATGTCAAGGATAGAATGGCTTTTGAAGACTATAAAAAGGATTTGAGTGCCCTAGATAAAAGATTGAAAGTTCAAAACCTACGTACTTTGATGTTATTTGGAGAGTACCATGGAAGTTTTGCTAAGATTTTTTGTGATCTGTTTAGGGAAGCAAAAGCCCTTCGCACTATTCTTTTGTCTGGAGCGTCATATAATGTGGAGGATATGTTGCACAACTTTTCCGAACTGGTTCATCTTCGCTACCTAAGGATAAACACAGTGGATTATACGGACATGCACTTACCTAGTGCGCTATTTAGATTTTATCATTTAGAGGTCATTGATCTAGAAGGATGGAAAGGTTCCTTTTGCTCAACCAGACATATGAGTAACCTTGTAAAATTGCGCCACTTTCGAGTGCCAAGATATAAGCTTCAACTTCACTCTGACATATTTGAGGTGGGAAAGCTAATATTCTTTCAAGAATTAAGTAGATTTGAAGTGGGAAAAGAAAGCAAGGGTTTTGAACTAAGTCAACTAGGGCGATTGGTAGAGCTTGGAGGATCACTTGGCATTTATAATCTTGAGAAGGTGCAAGCAAAAGAGGAAGCAAGCGAATCGAAACTAAGACACAAAAACCACTTACACAAGCTAATATTAGAATGGGATATTAAACGATCCAACAAAGATCCTACACGAGAAGAAGATGTTCTTGAAAGTCTCGTACCACATAGCAATCTTCAGGACCTATGCATTAGAGGGCATGAAGGCACTAATTGCCCAACATGGCTAGGTATGGACCTCTCCATTGAAAGTTTGGAATCCCTTTGTCTGGATGATGTATCTTGGAAAAATCTCCCACCTCTAGGAGAGTTGTGGTTGGTTAATGAGCTTGGTCAAGAGTGTCAGTGTCCTATCTCAAGCCAAAGCTTCAAAAATTTGAAAAGGCTGGAACTTGTTAAGATACCAATATTTAAAAAATGGGTTGAAAATGGCGCCTGTCACTTGTTCTCTCACCTGGCAGTACTCATCATTAAGGATTGCTCTGAACTCATGGAGTTGCCGTTTTCACGTTCGACTTGCTATCAACCACAAGAAGAAGCTAACATGACTTGGTTTCCTAGACTACGGGTGCTCAAGATTTTGGACTGCCCAAAGTTGTTGTTATTGCCTCCTATCCCTTGGACTCGTGCTGCGTGCTCTGCTAACATAGAACGAGTCGGTTCTGGTTTTGAGAAGCTGGATTATTCACAACATTACAGATCTAAATTAAGGTTGGCAATCAAAGGAAAGGATGATCAGGATAACGTATTATGGAATGGGTTGTCTTTCTATAATCTACTTGAACTAGAAGTGTTGGTGATGGTGAAGTGCCCTCCTCTGCCACTGAATCACCTCCAAATGCTAACGTCTCTGAAGGTCCTGGAGATAAGTGATTCGAGTAATGTCATGTTGACGGTTGAAGGTGAGAGGAGCCATGTCGGATGCACGCTTCCAGTTGAACGCATCGTGATCGCACAGTCGGGTGCTAGTGGCAAGGAAATGACACAGCTGCTCTCTCATTTCCCCAAGCTGAGCAAGTTGGAAATAAAGGATTGCAAGATGATTACAGGGTTGGGTGTGGTGGAGCAGCAGCAGCAGATTTCCCCATCATCTTCAGCTAACAAAATCGGAGGGCTGCTGCTCTTGCCTTCCCAACTACAGGGGTTAGAGATCTACCGCATCCCAGGGCTCAACCTGCACACCAATTCACACGGCGACGGCACAGCAGCAGGAGGAGGAGGGCTGCAAGGTCTGCACTCCCTCCGATCATTGCTCATTTTTTATTGCCCCAAGTTCCTCTCCTCCTATTTGTCCTCTCCTCGTTTCCCTTTCCCAACCTCCCTGGAAGACCTCTATCTTTACAGCGTGAAGGGCATGGAGACGCTGGCGCCGCTCTCAAACCTCGACTCTCTCACTCGATTACACATGAATAAGTGCGGAGATTTATGAGGCGAGGGCTTATGGCCTCTCTCAAACCTCACCTCTCTCACCGAATTAATCATGGAAAAGTGCGGAGATTTAAGAGGCGAGGGCTTATGGCCTCTGCTCGCCCAAGGCCACCTCACCCAATTAACCATCTTAGGAACCCCAAAATTCTTCGTCGGATCCGAGCCGCATGAACAAGAGATTATTCGCCGTTCCTCTAAACTCCGGGAGCTCTCCACGGATGACGTCGTAGGAGTTCTTGCTGCGCCCATATGCAGCCTCCTCTCTTCCCCCCTCACCAAACTATACCTTAATGGGAACAAAGAGGTGGAGCGCTTCACAAAGGAGCAAGACGAGGCCCTTCGCTTCCTCACCTCCCTCCAGGAACTCCAATTTTATGAGTGCTCGAGGCTGCAGTGCCTCCCTGCAGGGCTACATAGGCTGAATTTTTTGTACGGATAATCCGTTTTTTATTCGAAAATACATAAATATACCCGCGACAAAATTTTTTACAAAAATAATCTCCAGTCGCCACCCCATTGGGCGACTGCTACCTTTCGCCCAACCGGGAGGCGACATTTAGGGAATCTGTGTACCATTGGCGACTCATCGCAATCGTTTATGCGGTTGAGCGACTTCGATTGAAGTCGCCCAACCGTTGAGCGATCGCAATTGCGATCGCCAACCGTAGGGCGATCGCAATTATGCCGCCCACTAACCCGAGCACATTCCCTCGTTACGCCATTCTACTCATTCATTACGCCGAGAGAGAGAGAGGAGGAAGAGGAAGAAAAGAAGAGGAGAAGAGAGGAGGAGGGGAAGAAAAGGAGGTGAGGAGAGAAGAGAAGTCGAAGCTATTCAATCGATTTGGATCCGTGTATTTTTTTAATTATGTTGTATTTACATCTTCAACTCCCATGTTATTTGACATGTCGTAAATTTCAATCATACATGTAGGCATACATCATTAATGGCGATACTACATTGAGAGTGTATTATGGTGTTGGAATCATTCGTGATGGTCCGATGGTGTGGATTTGAGCGATTTTCCATAAGTCACTCGTACTTCGGATGACGAGAATGCTCAAATGACGGATGTGCGGCATTGGTGACCGAGTTTTCATTGGACCCGAGGTGTGCGCGTCGTTGTGCAAGGGCTTTGGGCCGGTCTTCCACCGACATCGGATGGGAGTTGAAGACATTGGTGCGCTCGGTTCGTGGAAGGGCTTTGTGCAAGGGTGCGGCGCCGTGGATACGAGTGTGTCTGCTTGTGCAACCGTGCTCACTACAAGCGGTGCGCAAGCTCGTGCGTCCGCCTATGCTTCGAAGTGCTAGCACCTCGGGCGGGCCGCACGTCGGTGGAGCTGATGAAGTTGCTCGTGATGAAGGCGATCGCGGTACACGGAGGAGAGTTAAGGCCGTCAAGCTATCTGAGGAATCGGGCAAGCCGATGCGGTACATGGAGGAGAGTTACGGTGTCAAGCTATAGAGAGGAACTGGGCAAGGCGATGAAGGAGAGCATAATGAGTATATCGTGCATCGATGGAATCGATGACCGAGGGCATGGGATGAAGAGCAAGCTGTAGAGGACGCGGCGAGGAGGACAGATTCCGATGATGAAGAAGTTCCTATCCCGAAGAATGGAACCGATATAATGCGGAGGGTGTTTCCGCACATGATGAGCATGAATCGCCATGGGAGTATCATCAAACAGAGGTTCGGTGCATGCTATGTTTGCTTGACAAGGAAGCGCCGCAGATGCCATCAAACTTTGGGCCCTTTCAATGCAACGGACATTTCGCGTCGTCAAATCAAGCGGGAGCGATACATTGTGAAGTGCGAGCGGTCGTTGTCCTTTTAGGTGCACGCACGTGACCCAAGTATGAGACTCATTGGATTGTGTCCAAGGTGGAGCCGCACTCTGCATTGTAAACACGATCTTGGCGAGGCATCGTAACTTTGACGTCCGGATTTATCGCCAATTTGATGTATGGGAGATAGTGGAGAAGAAAGATGTTGCGGCCACACATATTATGCTAGCTATTGAGAATAAATTCAAGTATAAGATTAGCTACGCGAAGGCGTGGCGTGCGAAGCAAAAGGCGTTGGAAAAACGTTTTGGCACTTTCGAGCGGCGTCGACGACAACCTTCCTCGTATGCTTAAGGTGTTGCGACAAAGGAACCCCAACGTACATCGCGGTGCCACGACAAGCCGTCCATAAGTCCACCGGATTTGCGGTGTTGCGAGAGCATTCTTTGCATTTGGTGCTAGCATTGAAGCATTCAGACACATGCTGCCAGTTATCTCAATAGATGGGACCTTCTTGACAGGCAAATACAAAGGGCAGCTCCTGACGGCCATAGGCGTTGACGGTAACAATCAAATATTGCCGCTGTCCATTGCATTTGTGGAGAGTGAGAATTATGAGAGCTGGCTGTGGTTTCTGAGACATGTGAGGGGTGGAGTTGTAGGCACCCGACCTGGTGTGTGCATAATCCATGATCGCCACGCCGGTATTATAAAGGCGATACGAAAACTTCAGGAAGACCCTGAGGAGACCTCTTTTTGGCCGGACATGAGAAACCGGTGGTGCAGTCGTCACTTAGGGGCAAACTTTTTCAAGCAATTCCCGAAACAATCTTTGATGAAGCTATTCAAGAGGTCAAGCTAGCGTAACCAGCAGAGAAAATTTGATGCTTTATGGGGGTTGTTGGATGAGCACACCAGGAAGAACGTCGACGAGAGGAGCAAGGGGCCGGTCACTCCTGGGGAGGCACAACCGCAATGCTTGCCAGCAATCGATGAGTCTAACCCAAGTGGTTCAAGAAGGAGGAGCGCGCGAAACATCAAGTGCTTCTCGCAGTGGATCGAGGGGGAACAATTGGAGAAGTGGTCGCTGTTGCACGACACGGATGGCGCAAGGTACGGAATAATGACAACTAACCTTGCCGAGGTGTACAATTGGGTTCTCAGGGGTCTCCGTTCTCAGCCCCTTGTCGCCATCGTGGAAGGTGTTCTTCACAGCACAATCCGCTACTTCAGGGAGAGGCACGCGAGTGCCGCGCTTCATGCGGCCAATCCCGGAGCCCAGTATTCGTCAAAAATTACTGCGTACATGGAGGCGAAGGCACAGAAGGGTCAATTGCACACGTGCATGTCATGGGCAACAGGAGCATCGTTTGAGGTGGTACTCCGTGATAGAGCCGGATTTGGGACATCTCGTTCACTTGTTACTCACGATGTATGCCTTGGAGATCATGCAAACGAACCTAGCCGCACATGCAACAAGCTTAAGTTGTTACACGGCCATGCTCTCATGTCCTCGCCGCATGCGGGACCGTGCGCATGGATCCTTCTAACTTCATGTCCGAGTACTTTTCAAGGAGAGAATACCGCAAGCTTGGTGTGGGAGCTCCGGGGTTCAGGCGATGGGAAACTTCGCCACTTTGGACATTTCAATGAGGACACGGGTTCGGATATTAACATCTTTGAAGGGTGGGAAGGGTCGCGCAGAGCCGACGTATTAGAAATGACATGGACGTATCACAAGTGGAACATCCGTGCACGTTGTGGCGATGCGGTCGGGAGGGCACACAACTAGACGATGCAATGCATTTCCGGATCGATAGTTGGTGTTGTAATGCATGCTAAAATTCATGTACCATTGTAAACCTTGTATGTTACATCCCTTTTACGTAATGCACTTATTTCGTTGAACGTCTGTTTCCCTTTTAAGTATTGCAATTTATTGGTGGCTACGAATCCACTTTTATTACGAAACTACGAGCTCTAAAGTGCCTACATAGAGTAATTTATTGCGAGATGACAAAAGATGCCACTTTGCCCGACCACGCACTTACAACACGAAACAACACATACATTGCACTTGCAGGATCTATGGAAAGTACTACACCCAACAATTTTACTAAACACAACAAATCCTACCGCCACAAAGATCAACACATCAACAACTACATGAAATAAAATACGACACAACCATAACCTCGTTACCTACACGCCAAACGAGCCTCGTGGCACCCACATGGAGAATTGCTGAGGGCCGCCTCGGGCGTGGTGGCCGTCGTGGGAGTGGCATGCACATATGCAGCTCGGGTTCGCGCAGCAACATGTGGGATCGTAAGAGCTTCCTATATTCACGACCTCCTCGTTGCCTCTCGCGTTGCATCCGTTCGCGGAGGTCGTTGTTCTCCTCGATCGACTCTCCATTCGGTTCTCCAAGTCCCATATTCGATCCCATAATGTACCCACATAACGATCAACATACCGTTCATGAGGAGGGTCGATCCAATGGAGAAGTCGCATTTTGCAATCTGCAAAAAAGGATGGTAAACTTCGCGGGTCCATAAGCAATATAAGAATGTAATATTACTATTTTGTACCCCGTAGCGTGAGCATCGGAAGAAACGTCGCCCGCCATCGTTCGGGGAATCTAAGATCTGGACGACCGCGTACTCATTGTGTCTGCATTTCGGCCACGCTGGTTGAGCACGCCGACTTGATATCAATCGGTACTGTGGACCGAACATATCCCTCCTTTCTAAGGGAATGTCGTCCTTCGGTGACCCAAATCCCACTGGCCCCTCGGCTTCCGACATGGTATGTTTCACCACGAAAGAGATGGTTCTTCTTTGTTCGATTTACAATGTCATGAGACCCCAACCGTGCTACTTATAGCAACACGGAGGGACATTTAATGCTACACTGGCCTCTGAAAAGCCTACATAGAGACATTTATTGCTACACTGGCCTCTGAAAAGGCTACATAGACTGGCCTCTGAAAAGCCTACATAGACTGGCCTCTGAAAAGTCTACATACACTGGGCTCTGAAAAGCCTACATAGACTGGCCTCTAAAAAGCTTACATAGACTGGCCTCTAAAAAGCCTACATAGACTGGCCTCTGAAAAGCCTACATACACTGGGCTCTGAAAAGCCTACATAGACTGGCCTCTGAAAAGGCTACATAGACTGGCCTCTGAAAAGCCTACATAGACTGGCCTCTGAAAAGCCTACATACACTGGCCTCTGAAAAGCCTACATACACTGGCCTCTGAAAAGCCTACATACACTGGCCTCTGAAAAGCCTACGGAGGGACATTTATTGCTACACCGCCTCAAAAGCTGAAAAAGCAAAAAGATTCATATGTACTCTCCATGGACTATGCCCACTCACCAGTTCACCTGCCTACATAAAGGCATCCCATGTATTACATACCACAACACAACCTCCTCCTCAAGCCATCACAATACTACTACACAACAATGTCTTCCTGGAGGTCCGACCCTTTTGGAGTGCCGGAGTGGCATGAGCGTCCGAAGTGCCATTGCGGTTTTAGGACGATGTTGTGCGTCTGCACGGATCCACTACCACGAGCCAACTACGGCCGTAGGTACTTCAAATGTCCAGACATGGATGACGACCGTGGTAACGACGACAACTAAATCCTTTGTTTCTCGTTATCGTTCTTCAACTTTATCCATGACATCTACCACGACACACATAGGCTTGCAAGTTCATCGAATGGGTGGATCGGGTGCCGCCGGCATGGCCACGGAACCCTCGCGAGGTGGAAAACAAAGGACAATACCTTGTCAAGATGGATCAGGCTCGCGAGGTGGAACGACAAATGCGGCATGAGCAAGAGCGTCGCGTGAGGGTAGACCAAATCCGTCTTAAGGGCAAGGAGGATGAGCTGCAAAGGAGGCGGGAGAAGTTAAGTTCGCGTGAAGCGACCATCAAGCGTCGGAGGAAGAGCTTCAAGCTCGTGAGGCAGCTCTCAAGACCAAGACCGACAGAAGAAAGATGCGCAGAGCCATCTTGTAGCGACAAAAGGGCAAACAACCACGCTACACCCGAGAGACAAAATGTAATATTCCCTAAGGCATGTTACGACTAGCGGTGGAGTTCTGAACATTACAAGTACAGAGTTCCACACATGCCACTGGTCACATCACTTATCACTTTATGTATCGACCGTTCTTCGGTCAATCCTGCCTAAAAAAAATTTACCAAATTTTTTTTTGCATCTACAACTTACATTGAACATAAACTTCTATTACAACTTTATCTGATTTTTACGCAGTTTATAACTAAAAAATTGACAAAACATACAAAAATCACGCGGATTGCAAACCCTTAAAACATACCAATGTATATATCAAACGTTCTACACCAATTGTACTTACAAAAATTTCTCAAAATTTTAAACGCACCTACAACATACAATAAACATAAACTTTTATTACAACTATACCATATTTTTTCCGATTTAAAACTACAAAATTGATAAAACTCTACAAATTCACGGGATCGAGTAAAGTCGCCCATCCATCTGGCGATCGCAATTGAAGTCGCCCAACGGTTGGGCGACTGCAATCAAAGTCGCTCAACCGTACAGCGATTGCAGTAGTCGCCCAACGGTACACAGATTCCCTAAATGTCGCCTCCCGGTTGGGCGAAAAATAGCAGTCGCCCAATGGGGTGGCGACTGGAGATTATTTTTGTAAAAAATTTTGTCGCGGGTATATTTATGTATTTCCGAATAAAAAACGGATTATCCGTACAAAAAAATTCTACATAGGCTTACCAACCTCAAGATATTAGAGATCTGGTCCTGTCCAGCCATCCGGTCGCTGCCCAAGGAGCTGCTGTCCAGCCTAAGTTCACTGCGAGTATTAGATATCTCTGATGGCAACAGCGAGGAGCTAAGAAGTCAGTGCCGCAAGTTAACAGGAACCATTCCAATAATCAATACCTGACTGATCCAAGGTAACAAACACTTCCTTGTTTGTACTCCTCCCCAGTTCATCACGGTTACTGTTTCATCTGAATAACCCACTTTATTTAATCTGCTTTGCAGGGCTCTGCTTCGATTTGTACACTCTTCTAGCCTCGAACAATCCTCTCTGTATCTAAGCACAGTTCTGAGTTGCCAGCCATGAAGATCTCGACTTGTATCTCCCATTCTGTACATAAGACTGGTTAGTATATGCAAAATCATCCCATACTCACATAGTTCCATACACTGTTTAGAAATTTAATCCACGGTATGCTGATGTTCAGCTTATTGTTCTTTTTATCTGGGCACTTTCCCCTTCGTATGTTTTGAGTTGTTCCAAACTGTGAGTATTAGAGTCCTTGCAAGTTGCAACTATTGACAGAAAACAATTTGCTCATTTACACACCAGACTTTTTCTTATTGTCCTTGTCATACTTTCTATCGTTGACCCTGTAATGTGCAAAAGTAGCATGCCTGATCAGCTGGACCTTTTTCCAGTGATTAAATGGTCTAGTGACAGATAAATGCATTTCTGGTACTACAAATGGATAATATGGTCAATGTCGAAATTGAATCTGCAAAGTTGTTTGTCTGATCAACTTGACCTTCTTTCCGATATGTTAATGGTCTAGTTTGAGAGCATATATTGCTTGTAATAACATGGATCAGTATGGATATGCATGGTCTCCAGCAGGCCCTCTGGTCGCTGCCCAAGGAGGGCCTCCCGAGTTCACTGGAAGAATTGCGGCAATGTGGAGCTAAAACAGCGGTGCAGAAAGTTCACGGGAACCATCCCAAAAATCAGGCTATAGACTAATTAAGGTAGCAAATACTTCCTTGTTCACACTCATCCCCAATTACCACCATTACCCTTGCTTTTTCCTCATGCCACAAACGTCGTGTCAATTTTCTTTTTGGTTTGGTTTACCACATTAATGCATAATCTGATCAGTGTTTGTTTCGATCTACTGTGCCGGGCTCTCTGTCATGGAGTTGTACATTCTTCTAGCCTTGTAGAACTCTCTCCATCCATGCACGCTTCGCACATGAGGGTCTTGTGTGGTATCTTCCTGTGCATAAATCTGGTAAGTACATCTAACATGGAAATTTACTCCTGCTGTACCATATCAATACCTAGATGCATTGGAAAAGGTGGAAAAAAGTTCCAGAACTCTCATTGGTTGTAGTATGGCTGCTATACAGAAGAGTGCTGCTCCAAGTTTGCTTTCTGAATGATTTGACCTAAAAAAGATATGAATGAAATTTCTAGCTCTAAACTGCTAAGCCTATTGTCCTTTTCCATGCTACAGATGCTCTTTGCATTAATGGATGAGGCATATACTGGTTCTGCAATAGAAGATGCCAGTGGTAATTCAGGTTCTGATGATAGTGGCCCTCTAGACCTTGCTGAGCCAATGTTCCTTGACCTTCTAAAAGATGAGAATGATGGCATTGCTGTTAATGTAACACCCCGACCCTCCACAGGGTCCAAGATACTACCACCACACCCTTACCAATTCAATAGTGTTGCTAATTCAACTTTTAGCAGCACCTCATCTGTTATTTTTATATCATTACCCACAGATAACAAAGCACAAATAACAGTAGGATAATTGCAAACCCCACTAACTTCATGTTTCACAAGTTATAACACAAACAGCAACGGTGGGCTCCACGACCATGGAGACCCGCCATCCTGGCTCGTAAGCAAGCTAAACCAAACAGCGAACCACAAGTCTTAGCATTATAACAAACATAAAGACTCCGTATACGGCTAAACCGTTATTTCATCTGTGCAGTGCCAAAAGTGCTATCCCATGCCATGCATGTCGTCATTCTTCACCTAAAAACAACGACAAAGCAAGGGTGAGTCCGGAGACTCAGCAAGCACACGATAAAACAGTAACATCACTTTAACAATTTCGATTAATTTCATGAACTGTAATCTGTAATCTCATTCTATGTCTGTAAACTGTAGGCTAAGTCTGTAACTGTATACTATAAATCAATTCTATGTCTGTAAACTGTAATTCAACCCTATGTCTGTAAACTGTAATTCAACCCTATGTCTGTAAACTGTAAATCAATTTTGTAATCAAATCAACTCTGTGATCAGAAATCAGTAAATCACAATCGTAGTATGAAATCAGAATCACAATCAGAATCAGAAATCAAATCACATCAGTAGTCAGAAATCAGTAAATCACAATCAGAATCAGAAATCAGATTCACTTTCTATCACTGTAATGCAATGCAATATCATGCAATGCATATGTATGCAATCGTATGCTCAGAATCGTAGCTTATACTGGGGATAGCGGGCGCCCACCCGTCGATGGACCACTCGCCTCGTCCTCTTTCATACGAGGTCACAACCTCCACTCCCGTGGAGTGCCTACCTCTGTAGGTCTTATTCAAGAGCACTCCGGACTAGTCGTAAGACTTTCTCACCGACCTGGCTCTTATGCAATTGCATGATGCAATATGCTCCAAATGTGAATGTCTAATCATAAATGTTACTCATCAAACTATGATTAGCACATAATCACAGGCATCCTCTCATAAATACTGTAAATCACGGCATGGGCTCACGAATAACATTCATCACAATTTACCGTCTACCATGCACTTGCCTGTTAGCCTGGCGGACGGTGTGTGGACGGCACCAAACTTGAACCGCCACCTGAACAAGCATTAATTATTTCAATTCATCACTTATGCAATACATACGAGTACATAACATCGCACTTACATGTCAACTTAGCACAACCAAACTCTATCATCGGACATCTTCCTGTTGTCCCGATGTTAAGCGATATGGTCAATTAAACTCGTATATAGCATTTTACATATTTATTCTCTTTCCTCTATCGCCACGGATCGACCAGATCACCAGTGGCAACCTCGATTTCTCCGCCCAGGTAACCATATTAATAAACAATATTCTAATGGCTACCCGAACCAATTCTAATAATCCACATATTAACTTATGCCTGTTTCGATAAATAAATGGGAGAGGGTTTTCGAACTGTTACCCCAAGCCCGACGATTGAATCCGGATACGGGCTGCCGTTCCCTGGCTGGTTCTGGCGAATCTGATGCCGAATCAGATTTCCCCTTCTCCTCTTTTTTTTTTCTCTTCTTTCCTCTTTTCTTTTCTTTTTTTTCCTTCGGCCGGCCCCCTTCTTTCCTCTTTTTTCTTCACGGGCAGCCGCACTCCCCTCTTCCTTCTTTTCTTCTCACGCCGGCCCTCCCTCTCCCTTTTTCTTCCCACGCCGACAGCCTCCCTCACCCCCTCCTAATCGGCCGACGCGCCCCCTCTCCTCTCCTTCCCCACCGGAGCTGGCCCTCCCCCTTGCTCCCTTGCACGGCGCGCAGCCGGCGAAGCAGGGGAGCGGCGCGGCGGCGAGCTAAGGGGCGGCGGCGCGCGCGCGAGCAGCAGCAGCACCGGCGGCGGCGGCGAAAGGGCGACGCACGGCGGCGAGCTGCGGGCGGCGGGGCGCGCGGGCTGGGGCCGGCGAGGTGCGGCCGGCGGAGCGGCGGCGGTGGCGCGCTGGGAGAACGGGACGGCGGCGACCGGCGCAAGGGGACAAGCAGTAGCAGGCGCAAGCGGCAGCAGCAACACGCGAGGGGAGCAGCAGCAGGTGAGCTCGGGGAGAAGCAAAATCGGGGTTTTTTTTTTTTTGCTTCTTCCCTTCTCCAGATGCCTCTTTTATATGGGCACGGCTTGGGCTGGGTTGGGCCGGGCTGGGCTTATACGGCCCAGGTATTACAGTTAAGTAGTTCCTCCTGTGTAATAAGTTGCAGAGTTCCTCCTGTGTAATTAGCTGCAGTGTGTGTTTCTCTATTCTTCCCTGAATTCTGAGTTAGTCTAATCATTTTCTGTTGTTCCCCTCGGGCAAAACATTGGACATCTAATCATTTTCTGTTGTTCCCCTCAGGCAAAACATTGGACATCCCCTACGATATCTTCGACCTTACAAGCGGCTGTTAACAGCCCACAATCGGACAGATTAAAACAGTCACAGAAAATGGCACCTCACTTACTTTGTATTTTGCAACAGCATTGTGGGATGTCAACGACTGTAGGTTGCCTACCTTTGTTAATTGCTACACATGCTAATGACCAACATATTGTTGATTTGACAAACTATATTTGTTTGCTCAGCAATCTTGTGTGCTCTGATTCCAGTAGTTATGTCAAGATATGCTGCAATGTTCCTTGACAAGGTTTTCTCTTTTGAGGTAGATGAATTTGATTTATTTTAAAATTTTCTTTCCCTTGTATGTGATACTGATGCTTAGTAACTATAGTTAGATTTATGCCAGGCCAGGTTTTGTCACAAACAAAGATATCTTACCTTTCCTATATCTCAGTTTGCTTGATTTAACAGAGGTGGTTAGTCTCATAGGAGGCCATATATATCTGGAACTATTTCTTGAAACTTCTTATTACCAAATCTATTCTATAAGTCTTAAGAAGCTTTGAATATCTAACTGTAATATACATGGAGAAGTGATATGTTCAAGATTAACAAAATGAAAGAAGTAAATTAAGTTTGTTTATTTTCTTCTTATCACCTACACCTCTGATCCATAAAAATGGTATTGTTCATGTTCATATGGCATGTCTGGATTTTGGTTTGGATGTTTGGTTATTTTCCCGTATCACTTTGTGCTAGTTCCAATGATATATTTGGATTTAAGTTTGTACAAGTTCCTTGTTATGTTGTAGTGCGGGTCCGAGGACTGAAGGTATGACGATCGCCCTCATCTAGTCATCGACAAGGCTTTTCCTTGACGTAGTAGAGAGACTCTGAGACCTTACTTTTGAAGAAGGGAGGGACTAGAGACTTGTTTGATTGTTCATTGCTTGCCTAGAAAAGATAACATCGTCGTGCTTATATAACGGCCTCTTAACAATCTAATCTAATCTTTTCAACTATAAAAGATAACATTCCTAATAAATAAAATTCTATCCCTATATTAAAGAAGCTAATCACTAATAAACCCGGATAATAAGGAAACTAATTATTATGTTCCTAATCCACGATATGCTGCCAATGCTATGGCTTGCCACGCCATAACATTTCATCCCTCGCGGTGAGATAGCTCATCCTCGAGCTGTCAAGTGGCCGCCACGGACAGAGACCTTTGCATCCCCATGTTGACAGGAGTGACCGGTAGTTCGGTACAGGCGTCAGTTCGATTGAGAGCAGATCAGCGATACCCTAACATATGGAGCCCAAGAAAGAAGCGCTTTAGCATGACGTGGTGTTGACGAAGACGCCAGCGGTATGGGTAACCAACATGGGATAGCAGTAACGCCCTTACTGCCATGGAGCGTGATGATGGCGGGGAGAACGCGACAGCGGTGCTAGCCCCTCAGCCGCTGCACTCTATATCACCTATGGCACGGTGTTGGCCGGCCACGCGGAAAAGACTGCCACTAGACAGCGGCAACCTTCGTCCTTGGCAGAGGCATCAAAGGTGCAGCTAAGGACAACGTTGCCCGTGAAAGTGTTGGTAACGACGAGAGGAGTGGCATCGGTAGCAGCGCTAGTTTTGGAGGTGATGGAAGTGGTGACGGTGGCGATGGAGGCGTGGCCATTGCATTGGCACGCATTGTCTCCTTCTGCTCCTCCTTAGCCATCGATGCCATCATTTCTTGGCACATGGTCATCATGTTGTCGAGATTGGTCTTAAGGTCCGTGATTAAGACCTTCATAGCAGCCGTACAATTGACAGCAGAAGCCATGGTGAGTGACTCTAATACCAAATGTTGTGGTATAGGTTCGAGGACCGAGGGTAGGACGCTCGCTCTCATCTAGCCACTGACAGGGATCTTTCTGATGTGGTAGAGAAGCTCTGAGGCCTCTTTTAAAGAAGGGGGAGACTAGAGACTTATTTGATTATTCATTGCTTACCTAGAAAAGATAACAGTGACGTGCTTATATAGTGCCAACGTCCTAACAATCCAATCTAATCTTTCCAACTATAAAAGATAACATTCCTAATAGACAAGATTCTATCCTTATATTAAGGAAGCTAATAGGAAACTTATATCTAATATATGAAATAAATCTAAAAGAAAATAAATCCAAATAATAAGAAAACTAATTATTATATTCCTAATCCGCGATATACTGCAAATGCTATGGCTTGCCACGCCATAACATGTTATAACATCCTTGTAGGTGAGGAAAAGGCTCTTGGATTCCGTATTGGTTGCATTCCAGCGCTCCCCTGACATCATTGCACTACGGAAGGTACCGACTGAGTTATTGTTACTATGTAATGGTTTATTTCATACTATACATACATGTCAAAACTTTGAACTAATAGCCCATGTTTGTAGCACTTGGAAGAAACAAAGAAAATGTTCATTTAAACCTTTCCCTTATATATAGTATTTTGTGAACAATTTTGCATGATAATTTCAAACCATTCTGCAGAAGCCTATTACTGAGACTTGGGGAGGGCAATGATAATCCTGAAAGGCAAGCATATTTTTCAAGTTCTTGTATCTAATTTTGATTTCATGATGCCACTGGAATTGCTACATCATTACCTGCTCTTCTTGTTCCTGTGTTGATTATCTTAATTAACTAATTCTCTTTTCCACCACAACTGAATTTTCTGATGGTATGCGGCCTATGCAGACAGCTAGCAATGCATTTGTGTTGGGCCATTGGTGAGCATGGAGCGGGAGAAATAAAGCACAAAGATGTAGCTACTATTTGAAAATTTGGAGTCGCTCTTATATGAAAACCTGGCTACTAGGTTGGTCTTCATGGTACAATGTCTTCTTTTCTGGACTTCCATGGTATCACTTATGATTGACTTCTTTCATCTCTTGTTTCGAAGTCGTTTGGTATTAAGTCAGGAGCCAGGATTTTATTCTATGGCTGCATCTTCTAGAAAGTCATCCCAAGCGAGGCTCCTCTGCTTTGTGGTGACTGCCAATGCGAAGCTAGCAACATGCCACGATGAGTTGCTTCCAAGAGCACACGTATCACTGGCCAAGGTAGGGACTTGATCCTTCATTCCTTCGGGCACAAGAAATATAGTAAGGGTTTGCTGTGTTAGCATCATCCATCATGTAAGTATGTTACTTGCTTTCTTGCAGGTTGCTCGTTCCCGAACCTCAGGCAGGAGGGTCTGGCAACGTGCCTGTGATTATTTAGGGCTCATGAATGAACCAGCCATTTGTTTATCTGTACTGGGAGTCTGGGACAATCCACTGCCCAAGAAAATGGTCCTGGTATTGTGAACTGGAGTGAAGGAAGAACAAAGATGGCAGCTCACATTCCGTTTTGCCTTTTAGCTAGACAAAAGGGTAAAAACTCTATAAGCACTAAAGCATTTAAATAGGTAAATGTAGGATAAGTATCCTTTCATGTTCTTTACAGCAGAAATATGGTTGCAAGCATAGTGGCATGTACTTTGTTGCGTACTTCTAGGGGCAAACTCAAAAGTGAGATAAGAATCTAGTAAAAACACACCATTCTGAACAAAGTTACTATTTGTTTAACTTCAAAGATTTTCATGCTATGTTAATGCTGTATTATTTCTGTTATTTTCTTGGTATGATAGTCTTATATAGAGAATACACAAGTTACCCCTGAACTCCGCATGTGTTGCAGGTCCACCGTTTCATGATTTTTCATTTGCTGACCTTCTCCCCACAGAATGAAAATACCTTCATGAGGGCCATGGATTTGTGCAATGATTCTCTTGCGGGCACCATGTGCACAGAGATCTTTGGTGATCATAGCATGCTGAAGATCCAAGTGTCATCCAGTTCATTTTTCAATCAAAGGGCTGGCTGAGTTGCGTTGATGAGTCTTCTACTGTTATAGTTTCCGGGATTTGAAAGGCATGCAGAATCACTTTTGTACATGGATTGTCATAACTGTACATCTTCTGAAGGGGAAGCAGTGTTGTAAATTAAGATCTGATGTTGTACATCCTCTGAAGGAGAAGCTAGCTGTTCTATATGAAATGGTTAATCTCTGTATGCAGTTATTATTGGGATGTGTCTGTTCATGACAAATAGAAAGCTGCAGTTTCTGCAATTCTATCCCAAAAGAACTTCTGGAAACTGGGAAATTAACAATGCCTTCATTGAAGCAGCAACGAAACATCCAAGAGCAAGCACATCACACACAAATTTGGGATTGAAATGGTGAATCGAACACTACAGGTGCTACAAAAGTATAAACCTAAAGGGACACAAATCTCTATTCTGCAACTCCTTACTGGGTACTGGAAAGTCTGAACATGACAGCGAGAACAGCACAAATTACAGATTACGGTTTTTTGTACTCCAGAAGAACCCTAAATTCATAAGTAGCAGCATCCGAGAGGCGAACATGAAGAGGAAGTCAATACCCGAACCAACCGCCCTTGCGTAGTGGTGACTCATTTTTTGCAACACTTCGCTAGAACTGAATCACTTCTTGAAATTTCCTGAATTGCGGAAAAACAAGCGAAAAATAACCCAATCTATGAGCACCACATGGCAAGGAGAGTCTGAGGTGCGTTCTTGACTTCCCACTGTTGAAAGCTCCAAAATTTTGCTGCTCCTGCAGAAGCGAACGCATCAGAATTCAGAGAAACCAACAAAATTCTCCTGGAGTTGGAAATTGAGAAGCATAGCATTGATGCAATCTTGTAAGTTCTAATGTCTAAGTGGCCTTGGACATACCTCCAATACAAGCATAGGAACCTTGTTTGATTCAACGAAGCTACTGCGGATTGCTCTCGCCGGAGACCGCCGCCTTGATGCGCTCCACGGTGCACGCGATGAGGCTGTTCACCGTCGCCACCGACCCCAGCGACAGCTTCGCGGTGGGGACGGAGTCGACCAGTATCTGGAACGCCACTGTCAGGAGTGACGACCCACCCGAGCCGACGCCGTCGGCAACGGCCCCTCCGGCTTGCATGTTGCCGGCTGGGCCGTCGGGCAGGATGGCGAAGCCCGACGGCAGGAGCGCAACGTAGTCGGGGTCGCCGCCATTGAGGACGACGTTCATGGCCACGATGTCCACCGGCGCGTAGATGACGTAGGAGCCCGACGCGTCGGTGCAGCTCTCTTGCAGGATCAGCATGTTACTTTGGTTTGAGTTCGTGCTCTGCATGCGTAGTATTAGAAATGATCAACATATTATGCATTATCGCATGCATGTATGAGAAATAATCAGATTGATCCAATTGCTAATGCTTACATTGACGCGAAGGAGTGACACGCAGTTGCCATGATCCCGGCCATTGGCGATGTGAGCCATTTCTTGAACAACGCCACCATTTGACAGGATGTCCCACTGCAAAAAAAAAAAGAGGAGCTCATTACCCTTAGTATACATCTGTTAAATTGTTAATGCTCATTTGATCATATGTGTGTGCATACCTCGCTGCGAGAGCTCTCGTCGCGGAGGAAGTCGAAGACGCGCTTCGGCGGGACGGGGAGCCAGAAGGAGGTGGCGGCGTTGAGCACAATGCCGGGCGGCCTCCCTGGGTCGTCGACGCTCTTCCTCGTCATGACCCGGACGTCCTCTGCGCCGCTGCCGGACAGCGTCGTCCACTGGTGCGCGACAGAGGCCGTCACGCCGCCGCAGAAGCTCATCACCATCCTCTCCGCCAGCTTCAGCATGCTCTTCCTCCCCTCTGAGCTCGTGATCACTGCAACAATCGTTCATAGGCAAACACACAAGGTTTGTAAGCATCTGACTTTTTTTTTTTGGCATCATTAGGAAGTGGCAAATGGTGCCCTATATATTGCATGGGAATGGGATATAGCATACCGCCGATGTCACTGGTTGGAATGTTGCTGGCCATGACGCTGGCAAGGCGCTCGCACTGCCGGTCCAGCGTGCCGACCCACCGTCGCGCACCGAATGCCAGCCCTGAGTTCACCAAGAGCTTGTAAATGTTGTGCACCGACCTGTCGTCCACCTCGACATGCTCAACCCAAGTCACCTGATGCACGGATCCACGGACAGAGAGCATATGCATATCAGCTTCTGAACCAAGTTTAATTGCAGTTTTGAGTTACGAATCAGATATGATCCTTCCAGTAGTGCACCGAAGGCACTATGTGAATTCAGATTTGGTGAGGGCGAATATGTGATCAAATCACCTTTGAGTAGCCATTGGGCATTTCTTGGATCAGGCAGCCCGACGGCCTGCGCCGGCACTTCAAGACCGGGCTAGGGCGCAGCCTGTCCAGCGAGACGTCGACGACGGCCCATGTCCCGTCAGAATTCTGCTTGCAGTACCTCACAAAGTAGCTCTCTCTGGTCGGCACCAGAGGCGATGGCACCTGAAACTCCACTGACATCTGGAAAGTTGACAAAAAAGTACCATTTGACACGTCTCATTTTAATGATTAGCATCCAAGAGATACATCAAATACTTCCAAAATTTTGACAGATGAAACAGAATTTGCACTAAATTCTGAGCTGGGAGAAAACAGAACGACCGAGAATTAGTTATATGTGTCGAAGCACACACCACTTGCAATGCACCATTGTAGTTCCTTGCCACGCCGGTCGACAGCACCTCCAGCGTCGCGGCTCTCGACACAATGCTCGAGAACACCGTCGCATATTGATTCTGCACATTCACTCATACATTGAACACGGATCAGAAGAAGCAAGCAGAATCACCTAAAAATTCACAAGAATGATGGTCCCGTACCACATCCATGAGGATCTCGACGAGGTTGGCATGGGTCATGATGACGACGGCGCTGTCGCGGGAGGCCTCCGACTTGAGGCCGTACTGCTTGGGGCCGAGCCCCCTGGGGAACATCCGGGCGTACTCCTCCTCGTTGAGCGTCTCCGTCGGCCGGTCGATCCCGGGTGAGTCCCACAGCGGCTCGTCCAGCTGCGCCATCCGGACCAGCTCCTCCATGGCCGCGACGGCCAGCTCGACGATCATGGGCTTGTCGGCCTCCGACTGCACGCCCCTCAGCAGCTCCCCCGCGCCTGCGCCGAACATGTCGGCCGCGGCGGCGTCGAGGCCAGGCAGCACGGCGCCGTACGCGCCCACGGCTAGGTCCAGCGGCGCGCGTGACGCGGCCATGGGGTTGGACAGCACCGGGAAGGACACCATCGGCTTGCCCACGTACTTGGCCGCTATCGCCGAGATCCTGTCGATCTGGACACAGTACAATGCATGCATTGCACATGTGATGATTAAGCATGCGATGCGATGCGATGGCGGTACACTGTCAGTGTGTGATCACAATGTTACCTCCTCGCGGAGTCGGGCGTTCTCGATGCGGAGGTGGTGCTCGTCGAAGGACATCTCGCCGAGGGCGGCGGGGCCGCCGCAGCTGGGGCAGGGGGCGCTGCTGAGGGCCTCTTTGTACCGCATGTTCTCGGCGCGGAGCTTCTCGTTGTCCGCGCGCAGCTGCAAGTTCTCCTGCCTCTCATTCTGGTTCTGCAAATCATTAAAATGCACAGCAATGCCATCATCAACTCGTCATAAAAAGATGAGATTACTCTACAGTTTAATTGATCATTAAGATAAATTATACGATTGCAACAGATGGTAGTGAGCAACTGTGCATTGGTCAGATGGTCAGTATAGTAGAAGTATTGTGCACGTAGGCAAGGTAGGCTGGCTAGGCCGTAGATAGGTGTGTGCGTGTGGTATAGTAGTAGTACATGGGCAAAGGGGGATTTGACTACGGTCCGTTTATTTCAGCTTGAACTTCTGATTTCTGGTTTATTTTTTATTATTCATAAATTCCATCTTTTTCTGAACTTTTGGCTTTTTTTGAACTTTTGGCTCTTTTTGAGCTTTTTTGCCGGTTCTTTTTTTATTCATTTGCGTTGTCCGTGATAGCTAACATATTTTTTTTCTATTTTTAAATTTTTTAAATTTAATTATGTTAAATAAGTCACCTTCAGCTACAGTGTAATTTCGGCCATATGGCACTATTTTTCAGCCTAACCGAGCGGGGCCTATGGGGCGCCTGCCACGGTTGATAACTTCCTAAAGTTTCGGAAATTCCATTCCTTTTGGTACACTCCTTAAGAAATTAGTATCGTTCAAATTATTTCGGCCCCATTTGAAATCCTGCCAAGTTCGTTGCACCAATCGTCACTGAGAGTTAACCAAATCCAAATTCCTTTACCACACGGCTTCCTCTCACTATCTTGACCATTTCCCCTCAACCAATTTCAGGGTTCAAACATAGGAACACCATCACCATCGTCTTCTTCTTCCAAGCAACCACTGCGCTGTCGTGTCGTTCTTCACAATGGTGAGGCCTCAGGCAATTCCTTGCATCCAGAGCATCACCTCCACTCCCTCATCCAAACACCATATCAATTTAGCGGGGGAGAGACGGGTTGGCCGCCGCCATGACCGGTCCCGCTTTCTATAGCCAGCCAATACTAGTATGCATCATGTCGCAAATCCATCACCAATAGCCTCAACGTGATTCTAGAATCCCATTTTGCTGGTCGCCGCTCCCCCTCGGTGCTTCTATTCAAATTTCTTCAAATTTGATTGAAATTCATCCAAAATTCAAAGGCCCGTTTGAACGGTTTGAACAAAATCTTGACCGAAATATGGAGCTTTTGGTCATTTCGCCACTCAACGAAAGAAATTTTAAAACTAAATAGTTTTCCCTCGCGCCTGCACATTTGGCAGTGTGCATGCAGAAGTGGACATGGGGGCGTGTGGGAAAACTTTGTCCAGTTATAGTAATAGGCCATGAATGCGCGCATCCTGCAGGAGCTAGGTCAGAGGCTTAAATGAAGTGGTCGTGACGCTCGCGAGCTCCCTCTCCGGCCCAAAATTTTCCGATCAAAATGGATGCTTCTCTTTCCCAATGAAATGATCAGAAATTAAGTTGATGAACAAAGTGAGATTAATCAAGGCAAGATTAATCAAGGCACATTTAGCAACTGATTAATTGTTACCTTCATTTGTGTGCGCTTATTCTGGAACCAGAACTTCACTTGGAGCGGCTCGAGCCCGAGTTCCCGGCTCAGCTCCTTGCGCTGCTTGTCGTCTGGGTGTGGACATTCCTTGAAGAAACTGACCACAAATTTCCAAGAAGAAAAAAAAAGTATTTCGTGAGTGATCAATTAATTGTATCCAAGAAATGAAAAGGAAAAAAAGGAAAGTTCAGTGCGAACACAACAAATCTTAGTTCTTGAATGCTTTGTCTTCCGTTTGTTTGAAGTGCAAGAGAAAATTGCTATTATAGGACGCGAAACAATGAGCTTCGCTATTATAGAACTCCAATCGTTGGCTTCGCTAAAACGACCTTTGAAGCGTTGGCACTTTGTTATACATGACATTTGATCCTTTTAATCATTTTTCTCATCTAAAGTACATGTATTTTACCATGGGATGACATTTTTGCCCTTGTGTGTTTGGAGGGCAGGTGCCGCGCGTGGGCACGTACCAGTGGCGGATCTAGGATTTCAATCATGGGGGTACGGACCAAAACGATATAGTTCATCGACATTGACATTGACATAATTCGATCACTAAATGGTGATAAAATAGTTACGATTATATATAGATGGAAGTATGGAACAAGTTACATGTTTCCATTATAAGTTTCCAACTAAATCTTATAAATTATAGTATGATAGAAACTAAAGCTTCACACGCCGTTCCGCCATGGCTTGAAAGCGTTTAATGATATCTTCATCGCTTACACGTCGAAAAAAAGTCACGCTCAATAAATGTGACCAAACAATCATTTAAGTATTGATCACCCATCTTATTCCGAAGCTTGGTCTTCACATAGTTCATTGCTGAAAATACTCTCTCAACACTTGCAGTAGCCAGAGGAAGGATGAGGACAAATTTCAGCAACAAATAAACAAGTTTAAAACGATCGTGCTTCTTTGTCTCAACAAGTTTGATAGAGAGCTCATTAAGATTCTTCACTTGTCGAAACCTTGTGTCGTTACGCACATCAACAATAAACATATTAAGTTGCGAAGAAAGTTGGACCAAATCTGTACTTGTGAAATCTTGAGGATAAAACTTTGCAAGTTTAATAAGTTTTTCTTTGTCATAAGAAGCAAGGTATTATACATATACAAGGTATTAAAGGGTATATATACTTAGTATTTTTCCAGAAATTTTGGGGGTACAGCTGTACCCCCATGCACCTATTGTGCATCCGCCCCTGGCACGTACAGCAGGTGCCCTGGGATCGGGGGATCGCCGGCCGGCGACGGTGGATCGCCGGGCTAGGGCTCCATGTCGGGGTTTTGGGCGGCAGAGACGAACAATCGGAGTTGGACGAAGGAAACGAAATGCACAAAGAAAACGAAAGGTCGATCTCTTACGTGAATGAGGCAGAAGGGCAATACGGTCACATCATGGCAAAATACATGTATTTTAATTGAGAAAAGAGATTAAAAAGACCAAATGTCATCTATAACAAAGTGCCAATGTTTCAAGGGTCGTTTTAGCGAAGTCGACATTTGGAGTCCTATAATAGCGAAGCCCATTGTTTCGCGTCCTATAATAGCAATTTTCTCGAAGTGCAAAAGAACAAAAACGGTTTGGGTCAACCTGAACGTATGCAATTTGTCTAAAGGATATGGACGAGCGAGAACTCAATTTGACTTGTACGTAAGCTTACCTCACTGTGTGTGAAAGACTGAAAGTTAGTAACCGACTGTTTGGTTCTGAAATTTCTGATCTCCTTATTAATCTCAGTAACCCAACAACATTTTATGCATATTTTTAAAAAATAAACATTAATAAAATTTCAAGAACAAGGCAAAATTAAGGAAGGAAACAAGAACATAAGGAGTATATGAGAGTATTACGCTTCCATCTCATTGATCTGGTGCTGGGTGTGGCGGTGGTAGCGCTTCTTGCGCGGCCGCTGGTTGGGGTCCTGGTCGTCCACGGAGACGCCATCCACGTTCTCGCTGCCGGACTTGCTCTCGAACTCATCCCCAAGCGGGTCCGACACCCGGCCGCGGATCATGTTGTCGCCGCTCTCCGCCGTCGTCGCCGGAATCTGGTCCAGCAGATGCTGCTGCTGGAGCGCTTGCTGAAGCTGCTGATTATCCAACAAGTTTGGCTGCAATTTTGAAGGAAAAAATTAAGAAGAAATTAATTAGGTGCCTCAGATTATGCCTTGCAGTTGCAGTGCATACGCATTCCATGCGTTTCATACACCAACTACACATTAATTACTAGGCACGGGGAGAAGTTTAGGGATAAAATAGAACAGAAAATTGTATGCAGAAACCATTCAATTTTGTTAAAAAAAAATTGGGAGGACAAATGTGTTCATACACACACAGAAATAATTTGGGGAAGGAAATTAATGGAAGAGCTAGCTAGCTGCTAGCTACAAATCAAGCAAGTACTGGGGATAACCTCTCTCCCCTCTAGCCCTCTCTCTCTCTCTCTCTCTCTCTCTCTCTCTCTCTCTCTCTCTCTACACCCACATCCCTGAAACTCCTCACTTCCCAAGAAAAGGCTGCTAATTAATTTTCTTCTTCCTTGATTTCTTTTGGTAGTACCGTGTGTATATGTAGGAGATGTAAAAACAAGCTTGAAAAAGGGAAGAAGAAAGAAAAGGTAGGTTTCTTCTTTAAGTGCCACAAGACCCAAAGAGCAGGAACCTGGAAGAACAGGAGCGAAGCAAGCAACAGCAACCTGTTGAACTCTACTTCCTCATCTCAGTATGTGTGCAAGATCAAAGAACTAGGTACTGATGAAGTCTGACTTCTTTATATAGGAGACGCGTAGGTCTTAGAAAAGGGTTTCATGTAAGCTATGTGAACAGCAGCCACCTAAGTACTGGAGATAGCCTCTCTCTCCCCTCTAGCCTCTCTCTCTCTCTACCCACGTCCCTGAAACTCTCCTCACTTCCCAAGAAACGGCTACTAACTAATTGTCTTCAGAAGGATCAGTACATGCATGCTTGGCCCTCTCTTCTAGTTCTGAACTTCTAATCCCTAGTATTAACACCTAAAATCAAAAGAAGGAAATTTTACCAAGAGGAAGAGAGAAAACACAAAAGGCAACAATAGCAGCCATTGGTGGAAGTTGTGATCTTTCCAAAGAAAAGAAAAGGAAAACAGGCAAGCCCTTTTGATTTCCTTCAGCTCAAAATTAATTCTTTGGACATTTAATTACCTGACCGAGTGACAGTGCTGATGAGGATCCGTAGGCTGCGCTGTTCCGGCCGATCATCGACGGCATGTGCGTCGCCGGGATCATCATTATAATCTCTATCTCTGAAACCCTAACTCTTTCCTTCTCACTTCTTCCATTTCTTCACATACATATGTGTATATACCTCTCCAACCAAAAGAACAAGTGCAAGTCCTATATATATAGAGAGAGAGATATCTTGCTTGACAAGCAACAACACAAGTAGCAACAGATCTAGGACGAGCTAGCCCAAAGAACCTTTGCAGGGAGACAGGCAGTGAGATCAACAGGTAATCGCTATATATATCTATGCAAATATAGAACTATGATCTCTCTGTCTACTTGCAACTCTCAAGAAGACGTTTCTCTGCGTGCAACAACTTGTTGCAAGGTTGAGAAGGGCAGCAAGATATGGCATGCAAGATGGAGAGATCTTCAGGAGGAGGAACTAAGCGGCCATGGGAGGAGAGGGGAAGACGAAGACGAAGAGGAGAAGAAAGGGGAACGCAGGTGGAAGAGAATGTGGCGAGGGGAGGAAGGAGTTATTGCCGAAGAGTGTTGAGACGGTGCAATCGCATTTATTGAGAGGGCGTAGTGTAATTGCTAGGGGAGAGAGAGAGACCGGTGCATGGTTTTTTTCCCACAAGATTGGTATACGGCGAAAGGTGTACTGTTACAAAATGACATGTATTTTGGAGTTTTGGAGCCACGAAAGAAGAAGAAAATAATGTTTGTACGTAATTACCTATCATCATTTGTTTTTCTTTTGGGGCTATATATATACTATCACCGTTGTTTTTTTATTTACTTGTTTTGGAAGTTGAGACAATCTCTGATACAGTACTTTGACTATTATTTTCTAATTATATATTAATAAAAATTATTAAAAAGTAATTATATGAAAGTATATTTTTTTATAATGAATCTAGTAATATCATTTTCATGTTTCCAGATCTAAATAATTTTGTATATATTAATTGTCAAAGATTTAAAAAGTTGACTGCACGTATTCTAAAACTATATGTATAAATGGACGGATGGAGTAGCCATGAACTAGAAAAAACTAGGCATTAAGTCCTAACCATTCCCATGTAGATAGATTATACAATTTTCAGTTTGTCACTGTATTTTACATTAGTCTGAGTTTATTTCTCAATCTGAAATGCTTTCGCAGTGAACGTATGTATTTAGATGAATAATGCACAGTTGTCCAATGTTTTAGACTACGTAACCGTCGTAATTATTGAGTGATGGAGAGGGAAGGTTTTCCACTGCTACTGTTACATTCACAGATGGAACGTATAGTGCGTCCCTTCAAGCCAAGGATAAGAACAAAGGAATATATACAAGAGCACTCCATTGTATCGTTGACTAACTATAGTGGTACTACTAGTTACTTCAGAAGTAGTATTTTAAAGTTCAGAGTAATTAATTTCTGGTTCATAATGTGTGAGCATTGTATCCAAAATGTCCATTGCATAGTTTGCAACCTGGTGATTACGTGCATGTAGTACAACGAACGAGTCAAAAAGTATGTGTGCTTACTGTTACTTTGAATTGCATTCATGCATACAAACGGTGCATGCATTTTGACTCAAGTTTTTTGTGTTCTTGGTTCGTCTCGAATTAATTTTCAGCTGGAAGCGTGGCTGAAGGGCCGAGATCGATGTTTTCACTGCTATGGGCACTGTTTTTTAAGGTGATATGCCTGAATAGTAACTTCTTCTAGTAACAGTAGTTAATTAACTGGAAAGGAAAATCAGTAGAACATGTTTTTGCAATATACACGAGCGGCAATCCTGTTATTTTGGGGTTTTGGTTTTTGTCTGTCGAAAGTCAAAAACAAACTGACTGGTTTCTTAAGCTGGATTCTTCAAACAGCTTCTCGAGCTTAAAACCGTGTGTGCCATCCACATCGGTGTCTCTGCCCTCTATATAGTCTCGAAAAGTGTAGATAAAAGTCATTTACTACAGCCAAAAATCATCAACCACAGTCCAACAGACATAGGGCCTTAGTACTGCACTGTACTTTTTTCATGTTACTACTATTATGATTTAGAGAGGTTGGTCTCTTAAATCAACTTAGGAAAAAAATTGCTACATTAATTAGATCCATTTCATTTGGAATTTTATTTACAAGTTAGTCAATTTTGTAATTCTAATTTAATTCTGATTTAATACAAGATTGATTTAATTCATCATCACCATGTGTTGTTCTTGTTCTTGACTTAAAAATAATGAACAACACTTGAGTGGGTGATGACCATATTTATGATGCTCGAGAAACTTATTGGAATTCAATACATGGTATATATCAAAATTTTATTTCAAATATTCATTTAGTCAACAAATAAATATTAAAGTGGTACCATCCACGAACCACATTTGGTCCAAAGTACCTATCGAGTTTTCTGATTCTTTTATGATGATGACATACAAATTTAACTACAAATCCCTAAAGTTGATTATTATCATCAAAGGTGCAGTGTGTTTTTGTAGTGAGGACATGGGAGTCCCAAAGTGCCTTGCTTGGGTTCAAACTTCAAAACATAGGTCAGGTTGGGGTAAAAACTTAAAAAAGACTACGATAAAACTAGTAAAGTAAAACTGTGTACATGTAAATATGGCTGATTAGAACATTCTTCTACTACTACATATCTCTATTCCTAGTATATTACAAGCTCAAAACAACATGGCATAAGTTTTCTCCCCCTCTCATCTTGAGCTGGCACTGGTTCACATCAATCATCAGTAGTTCAGTACAGGCCCCCACTGAAGCAACTCCAGCCGAAAAAACACATCCGGATTTTGGAGTGTCAAAATAACACCACCAAAGTCAAGCGATATCCCGCCATTAATTCATGAAGCAGGAACCATATGATCGAAACGCATTATAATATCTACCAGCAAGGTCAACAAACCATTAATGTTTTTCTTTTGTCTTGTCACTTGCGACATCGATCTTTAGGTGTCTTGCCAACCTGGACTCGTTTGGCCTTTTGGCACGGATCGATCGATCGATACTACGTACCAAAACATGTGCGGAAAAATAGTGTCAACTTTAATTTTGTAGTGCATGGATGGTTGGCTTGTTTCTTTGACCATATGGTTGTGCATGCATTGCTTCCTCTTGCTCTATGTTTCTATATATGTACATGCTGCTATGCAGGGGCGGAGCCAGGATCCAGACAAAGGGGGGGCCGACCCGCCAAGGCGCCGGCGTCATAGGTCCTGAGCGCCGTGTGTCGGCAAAATTAGACATACACATATATAATTAAACATACGCATATATATTGTCATATAAATTCAATCATAACACATATGGCAAAATAATGTAGCATACGTCTAGCATACTGAAAAGACTCTCTCGGTGGTCATGTTGATCTGGAAGAGTTATGACTAATCTTATCAATCTATCGACCATTGGATAAATAGAATTTTTACCTAATCTCACTAGTCCCTTTGTTAGATCAGCAAGTGATGGCAATGTACTTAGCTCTAGATGGTTGCATACATCAAGTTGAAAATGTGGTAGTTGACACTCCAATTGAGCTTGATCTTGACTTGAAAAATCAGCGGGATAGTACTTTTCCACCGAGTACTTATCTTTGAAATGTCAAAGCCATCTTTTCTTGGATCTAGTGAGGCACAAAGTGATAGAAGCTCTGTTGCTTGAGAACTGAATCGATCTTCTAACTCAATCAATTGTTGGTCGACCGCAACATTAAACACATCTATTTTATAATGGTGAAGAGTGGTGGTATTATCATTTTTGTTCCGAGATTTGGTCACATCCACACACCTACAAATTGCGACATGTAGTTAAACAAGTTAGATATGTACCATAAGAATAAAAAAATATGTATTTGTGCTCATATTAAAAAACTGAAGGTAAGATAATAACTTACTTGCGATTAAATCTGAAATCTCAATCTCGTACTTGTCACAAAAGGCTTTCACCTCCTCAAGAAGTGGTTCCCAGCCAAGTCACTAAGCAATGATTTTGTGTTAGAAATGCAGGGGCCTAATTGACTAATTGACTATGATGAAGGGTGATTAAAGGATCCTATTAATGCATTTGGTGGACCATTGGGGGGGCCCAGGCCCCTGCCCGCCCCCACCCCCTTGTCTCCTTCCCTGCTGCTATGTACTTCTTAATTACACCCTCCGTTCAAGTTTATATAACATATTTTTTGAATAATTTTATCTATAAATATAATATGTATTTATGTTTTAATATAAAATTAGCACGATATTCCCTTTATATATCTAATAAATATACAATTTTACTTGATATTTTCTACATGCATTATTAAATATAGTACTGCTTAAAGTAATAATTAGAGTTAATTAGTTATTTTTATTATTTGCTTGATCTATATACTAAGAGAAAATATATCGTATAAATTTGAACGGAGGGAGTAGTTGCTATCGTATGTGTACTAGATCTTCTGGTATGAAACAAACAAAACAGAGCTATCCTCTACGTACATTTTGAGTTCAATGTTGTTGGCACGCATGTGCACGTAGCCTAACGCTAATCCGCCCTAACTTCTTAGTATAATGAAGTGTAAAATCTTCTGCAGTACTACGAAAAATGCTAGACTTCTCGTCTAAAAACTAACCTTACTACTGGAAGCATTGGTTTCTGATCGGACGGATCAAGATGCACCGTGCGACGCGTGGCTCGTGAACGGAACGGTAGAGGATAGCAGTACGAATCCATGCGTGACATCTGACATGAGCCGGATCCGCGCTTCCCCATCTCTCTCTCTCTCTACATTGAATGGCCTCTGAGCGTCACCGCGTGAGGTGGACACCACCCCGACGCAGGAGAGAGAGAGAGAGCATGCAGGCGGCCGGGGCTAGCCGGCCGGCCGGCCGGCCAGCATTTACTACGTTCATGCCTCCCTTGAGTCGCCCAAATGCGCCACCGGCCGGCAGGGCCCCACGCCGCTGCGGAGGAGTGGGGCCCACGGTCAGGGACCTGGCAACGGGATTCCGGTGGCCGTGTCGGCGCGCCCTAGCTAGCTCATGCATCTCTCATCCATCGAGAGCTAGCTCGATCCCCCTTCGTCCATGGAGCATACGCACGGAGACTACGTGTAGCATCAGGAGAATCAAGGTCAAATCCTGATCACTACTTAAATTACTGCCCGTCCTCGTAACGTAAGTCAAGCTGTGATCGATGACTCGGGCATACGCAGTGCATTGGTCCATCATTTAATTAATTTCGTCTCACTACAGTACGTACGTTGATTTGATCTGCTGAATCCGATCAACCACTCGTACGAGGTTCCTCGTATTGTGGAAAATATTGGGCATTGACCCGCTTCGGAAAACGGGAGTTTGAAGTGTTCCACTGCGGAGACTTCCACGTTGGACTTCAACCGTGATCCTTTATTAATTGTTTGGAAGAGGTCAGGTCGATCCATCTCGCATGATCAATGGCTGGATGATGATCCATTGATCCATATATCCATCTTAGGTTACTCTTGCTGACTACTGGTACCAGTACTCCTTTGTCTCGTAAGCGCACAGAAAAACAGCAGGGAATCGGCCGGAGACTCGGGGTACCAGACGACTAAACACTCCAGTTCGTCATTTCCCAGCAAGATATATAGAGCCTTTCGCAAACATATGCTAATCCCTCTAAATTACATGAGCATATGCATAAATTTCAGAGGAAACACAACGGTAGAGTTTACACTTCAATTCTTTTTAGCTCATGGCTTATAGTTTATAACTTATCACGAACAAATAATCAGAATGGCTTCTCCATCGCTGTTTTAAAACGGCTTATTAGGACAGTATTGTCAAATCATCTTATTAGCATTTTGTTCGTTACAAACGCTCATACTAAAACTAAAAACTATTAACTGCAGCAGAAAAAACTACCCTATGTAAGACCTGCACAAAGTTGTATCAAATCACTGCACTAAATCACGGATGTTACAGCACCATCAAGTCCTTCCTCTACGACGACGGCCATCTATCTCATCGCGCGTGCTGTCCACTGTGCACCGAGGCCTTTACCATGCGAAGCACGGCAACCCAGACTCGGTCAAACACCATGTAGTTGTAGTAACAAATATCCATCAATTAATGGACAAGAAGGAAACCAGCATCCGCAGAAAGCTGCTTGCTTCTCAGGGTGCCTTTGGTTAAACTTTTGGGAGTTATTTTTGCTTTTAAAAAGCCAAAAGCCAATCAAAAGGGTGGAAACCAGAAGTTGCTTTTTCAGAAGCAGTTACTTTTAGGTAGTACAGTTTTGAAAGCACCTTAGACCCTACTTTTGGCTTTTGGCTTTCTGCTTTTTGAAATGGTGAAAATAGAGAGCTGTTTCACAGTTGTTTCAAGAAAAATAGAGATAGGAGGTAAGTTTTATACTTGTTTGAACCAAACAGCCTACAACTTTTCCACGGCCCACAACCTACAGCAGCTTTTCCACAGCCCACAGTTCACAGCAGCTTTTTCAAAAGTCACAGCTCAACCAAACACACCCTCAATCGGGACCCGTCCGTCGAGGCCTTTTGGATCGCAAATTTGTTGGCAAGCTTGCTTTGCATTGAGTACACCATCTAGAACCTCAGTCCGCCCGAAAGTGCTTTGCAAGGTCAGCTCTGGCTGGCCTCTTCATCCCATGGCCGCTGCCTGCCACGCTTGGGCTCACTCACTGTCACACTGCATTGATCTCCGGGCATGTGTGCATGACCCATGAGCCCCTGACCAGCTGAACAACAAGACAAGCGCACATTTACAGTGCGGGGCCGGGTACAGCTACACCCATCGAATTCGAGGTCTTCGTTTAAGGCTTCGTCTAATCTTCTCTGCACAACAAAATGGGAAGAAAACAGAGTTGCTTAGTAGTTAGTAGCAGTAGTAGTATTTCAATCTGTCATTTATAAGGGAGTAACTTAGGTCCTCAACTATGAGGGGTTGGTAGACTTGGTATTCTTCTGATCTGAACTATTGGGTCGGTTTTTTTTACTGTAATTTTAGTTTTTAGCTTATAATTTTTTTTAATTATGCCTATTTACGAGAGACAATAGATATAGCAAAATAGTCACATGTAATTTTGACCGGTATAACTTTTACTTAAAAAAACTCATCATAGACGGATCGGAAACGTCACCGCAGACGGTTTACTGAACTGTCTGTGCTTATGGGTCAATAATACCCTAAAGGCATTATAGACGGTTTTTGAACTGTCTGTGATAGCCATTATCACAAACGATTTTTATTATAACCGTCTGTTATAATCTATTATCACAAACAGTTCTACCTAAGAACTGTCTGTGATAGGTTTCTAGCGATCTCAAAAATAGGTCTTATTCAGTCCATCAACATTCTCTGATTGCGTTGTTTTCGCTAATTTCACAATAAAACAACGTATTTAGATGATGCAGATGAACCAAAACAAAGTCGATTTATGAAAATGGGATCATCGTGCAATAAACTTTGGCGTCATGCATCAATCATCACAAGAACTAAGGTATCAACAATTAATTTTCACACGCACCCACGAGCATTAAGATTTACATGGCCGAGACCCTAGCCATGCAATAATTTCGCAATATCATATCCAAGCATCAAGGAAGAAAGGAGAGGGGATCGGATGGGGATATAATACTGGCGCTGATGAATGAGAGGATGCGGCAGCGTCACCATTGTGTCATGGCGGTAACACTGCACAAGATAATATTACGATAAGAGTATCTTGTGCAGTAAACCGTGGCATCACAACCGGAGACGAAGGAGCTTGGAGGAGGTAGGACTTCAATTGGCGGTTTGAGGAAGCTAGTAGGTGGATTGGTTTGGAGTGTTTGGAGGAGATGTATGGAGGAGGTATATATAAGGGCATTTGGGTAGCGGAACCGAGAGGTCGCGACACCGCTTCAGTTTGAAAGTTTGAATACAGGGACGACAAAATATCACAGACGGTTTTATCATAAACCGTCTGTGATATTACCTTTTCAAAGATGTGTTTTAGCGCTAGCAGCAACACAGATGGTCTCTAAATCAAAACTGTTTGTAATTGTATTTAATACTGATGATTTTGATTAACCGTCTGTGATGAAACATCTAGTATTAGCCTTTTTATAGTAGTAAGCCAAACTCGGTACAATACCTACTATAATCTACCTGTAAACCTCGTCTTAAAAAGATACACCATTTAAAAATTAATTACTATAGCAGGAAGTGATAAATCAAAACCAAGATTAAAAAGAACCCAGCCATTGTAGACTTGTAGTACCAGATTACCTAGCAGAAGGATATGATTGACTTTCTATAATGTATAGAACCTACTACTGTCTCTAAAGTGGAGCCCACAACTATAATTAAAAAGGGATTATCTAGGCATCACCTGGATGTTTTCTTTCTAACTATCATCCAAATTTGCGACCTTTAGATTAGAGATCAAGAGGCCCCTTATTTTTTATGGGGGAGATTTTTTTTCAAAGGGGAGGAGGTAGAATTCATGAGGGATGAGAAAAATTTATGGCTATTAAATCTCTAATCTAACGGTTCTAAATTTAAAAAGAAAATATCCAGATAACGTTTAACAAAATCCAATAAAAAAACAACAAAAAATCTAACTCCAACTGCCATACATGTCCACCGGTCCTCAGCTCCCCACTCTCCCGTCGAGAAAATTGATCATTTGCCACTTTGAAGAGTGGGCTTCGCAAAATTGCCACTTTCAAAATTGGCTTCGCAAAAATACCATGCAGTACATTTACCTCTTGATTACCATGCCATTTGAGCCATTTAACTCATTTAATATTTTTTTCTAATTTCAGGGGCTGGAAAAGACCTTTATACCCTTGCTAAGTTTTGCACTGCATGAGCTTTGGATTGGAAGGTGAAACGTCGCCCGCCGAAGCAACGATCTGCAGTGCAAAACTGGATGGATCGCAAGAAGATCCCCGGCCGAAGCTAAACCATAAGTCGTCACTGTGGCTGAATTACTTTGCATCACTTCTGAGAAATTTCTTGATGGATCGCAGGGCTGCAGCGGTGCGGCCGGAGTTGCCGTTTGCGGTGGCTGAACTACCTCCGTCCGGGGCTGAAGAACGGCAACTTCACTCCGGCCGAAGAGAGGGTCATCTGCGAGATGTACAGCTAGACGGGAAGCTGGTAAGTCTTGTCTCACATGAACCCATGTCCATAGTCCACTGCCATTCACAACCTAGGCTGCTCTGTTTATATGGCAGTTTCTTTTGCGTTTGCCCAGCCAACAACAGCATTGAGTCCCAATGCTGTTCTTCAGAAGTTAAATTAAATCAGAGCTAAACATTGCTTGTTTGATGATACTTCTCCTTGCTCTTGTTGATTTTATCCGGCAAGAACTGCACTCTCCTACTCACTGCTTTGATTGAATACATCAATTAAACTGCAGTTTTATTGCACTGAGATTTCAGTCAAATCAAATGTACTGCAATTTGATCTTCTACTAATGCAGATAGATCAAACATTTGCTTGCGTGTTGCATTACTGGCACTGGTTGTTTCAAACTTCAATTGTCATTTGATCAAACACCTGGTCCATCATTGCCGCCCAGCTCCCCGGGAGAACGGACCTCGCCATCAAGAACTACTGGAACAGCACGCTCAAGAAGAGGTTCCCGCAGCGAGAGGCGGCGCCGCGCGCCGCAGGCACCGCCCGGCCGCCTGCACGTCGTCGGACGCCCACCACAGGATCGTCGAGCCATGTCGGCGTGGACAAGCCCGTCTTGGCCGGCTCGCCGTCGATGCAAGTGCAAGTGCAGCCACCAACGGCCGCCGCCAGTGGCAATGGGGCGAGCAAAGAGCCGATAGCGGCGGTTCCGATCAGCGGGCCGTGGGGAGCCTGCCTCTGGAGAAGGCGCCGCCGCCTGGTGACCAAACCGGTGAGATGGACATGGCCTGCGCTCCCATGTCTCCGCTCCCTCTGGCGTTCATGGAGCCAGTGCTGGCCTGCATTATCGATTTCGACGATGTTGTTATCTTCTTGCCGTGGTTTCGACGACGAATCATTTCCTTTTCCTTTGTTACTAGACATCGCAGATCGTTGCTTCGGCCGGGGATGCAGGTCGTTGCTTCGGCGGGCGACGTTTCACCTTTCAATCCAAAGCTCATGCAGTACAAAATTTAGCAAGGGTAAAAAAGTCTTTTCCAGCCCCTAAAATTAAAAAAAATTATTAAATGAGTTAAATGGCTCAAATGGCATGGTAATCAAGAGGTAAATGTACTGCATGGCATTTTTGCGAAGCCAATTTTGAAAGTGGCAATTTTGCGAAGCCCACTCTTCAAAGTGGCAAATGATCAATTTTCTCCTCTCCCGTCGTTCCTGGCTAAAAAATAAATGTTGCGGCCCAATCCCCGTCTCTCCTAGCGGCGGGGCTGGAGGACCCTTGCCTCTCCGGCCTCCAGCCAGATCCAACCATTTGCCAGCGGCCCAAGAGGACCCAAGCGATAGCAGCTCATGAGGACCCGGGAAGCAGGCAGTGGTGGTGTAGATCTACCTAAGCGGCGGTGCAGATCTGGCGGTAGCGGCGAAGCAGAGGCGATGTCGGCATCGGTGGACTCAGGTGGCGACAGCGGTGCAGGCGGACCCGACCAACCAGTGCAGAGGCGGTGGTGGCAGTGGTGCAGGGGTTCCCAAGCGGTAGCGGTGCAGAGGCGATGTCAGCTCTAGCGGGCTCGGGAGAGCGGCGGCGGCGGCAACGGTGCAGGCGTATCCAGGCGGCAGCGGCTCAGGCGGACTCATGCAGCATCGCGATGGTTTCTCTCCCGCCCTCCCGCGCTGTATTCTTCAATTTTTTATTCCATAGCGGTCGCCTCCAGAGCTAGAGGTGGCCTCCATGCCCCTTTCTCTCCCCCTAGTGGACAAAAAACCATTACACTGTGGATGCTCTACGAAGGCCTAGGAGCCATCCGATCTGACTAACGACGGCTCGGATCAAACTCAAGGCAACCACGGGAGGCCACATATGCTGAGGTGCATCCGAGCCGCCTATAGAACAGACTGCTCCCAAAACCTTCAGTGTGTAGACTACCTCTGACAGGAATTAGGATACTTCCTATATTGAATTTTTGGCTGTACTACAACCTCAAAAAAAGGAACTGATGTGGCAAATCCAAGTAAATATAGTATTATTAAAAAAGAAGCACTGGTCCTACTGAAGACGTCTGTGAAAAGTTGACCAAGTGACTTCTTGTCTGGATAGGCGCTGAGAAGTTATTGCTGGCGTTTTGCTATGAACTTTTTGGTCTTTCTTTTTCATTTCCTCCAGTTCAGTGCAGCAGGTTCATGTCTCGACCTTCAGCCCCCTTCCTTGCCTTCCCTTCGATTTAAGCACTTCCTACATGTCCTGTCAAAAAACCTCCTTCACATGCAATTATAACTGACACCAGTAACATGGTTGATGGGACCTTTTAACTGTAACAACTTCTGAACGCTAAAGAGGACACTGCATTTACCACACTCGCAAATTGCCATTCTACAGAGAAATCGGAATTAACTGATGCGGGAGCTACTGGAAGCACACCTGATTGAGGAATGTAACTGCTAGTTAATGAGTCTCAGTACCAAATGCTCCAGTAGAAGTCCCTCTGCAGAAGAAAAGAATAGTTCAACATTGATTGGCAGTAGCATTCCAGATGATTGGCTTGATAAGATCAACTAAGCGAGTAGTTGGCAGAACCCCCCGCTGTAGCTAGCTCATACAGCACACTACGTATGATATCAAAAAAAAAAAAGTTATACAAAAGAAAAGGGACAGTATTCCCTTTAACAAGTGACCAGCCAGGATCACTTATGCATATGAGAAAAAACATCTTCATACGCACTAACTCCTATATGCAAGGAAATTAAGCTCCTGTTTAGGGTATAGCAAAGGAGTCTGTCTTTTTCATTTAACATAGATGTAATTGCATTAAAAAAACATAGGAGTAATTACCTTTGTTGACCAATTTCTTGTCATCTTGCCACAATTTTGCTTTCCTACATATATGATTGATGATAATACTTGAAAAGGGAAAAAGGGTTAAAATAGAAGTACCATATACACATGATCAAATATTGAAATTATTGCACATGATTGCTTATAGTGTGCTTAAAAATATATTAATAATACAAACAGCCCAACCTGCAGAGTTTCAATGATATTCTATTCTAATGGTTAAAGTTTATATTTTATAACATGCTTTTGGAGCTCAACTCCCTCGAGCTGAACTTCAGCTGGCATTAAAATTTGATCAATTAATTACTCTAATATGCTTACTTGGTCCATATGTTTTTGCCTTTGATGATCACCATATACGTTCAGTCGTTCACATCTCTGTGGTAGTTTTAGACCTATAACATCCGTCTGTTTGGATCAGGTCCATTCATTACGATGGGCTTTGCAGATGTTTTAAATGTACACTTACGATCTACTACATGACGTGTAGTTAATTACTCAACTATACGTTTCACTTATGATCTACTACGTGACGTGTACTCAATTATACGCTATTCTCATTCAAATTTACATTTATGGCTCTCATCAATGTCATGGCATCCGGGTATATCTACGCATTCAGTTCGTGCACGGAAACAATCTCGCGGCCTAGCAAGCACAGTATCACCATACAACTACAGGTCAGAAATTCTATTAAGATGCCCCGTGATGCTCATCGATGACCATATATCAACATTCAACACTCATCAACGACTACCTATGAATATCAACGGACGTCTATTCTCCGTGTACTCCGAGAGTCCAGAGCTGTGTACTGTATTAAGCAATCTAGATGCACACTATCTTCCTCCAATTGGGTGGCACTTACAAATGTTACTTCATTTCTCTACTTTTCCTTTTAATTGCATGAAAACTTGGATAGCTGGTCTGGCAAGTTCTCCAAACAGCAATGGAAATTTCCAGGTGAGCTATTGCTAAGTGTGTAGTAGGCTGGGCATGCCAATCTTTTAGAAAGAAAAACCTCTAACCAACCCTAGCATTACACCGCAATGATGGTGATATCCATCCTTCAAGAGCAACCAACTTGCTCCAATGGATGAATTTCTTCATTTCAAGAATTGAAGAATTCAATGATGAAGGAGAGCAATAAATCTAGAAAGTGAAACTAGCCTTTTCTCCATCACGCTGGGACAGCATGGCATCTTCCTTTCCATAAAGTTAATTCATGGATGTAGTGCATGACAAGTAGCTCCTAACTATCGGTGCACATCTTTCTTTCTTTGATGATAAGGACTAGAACAGAAGATGTGGCTGCCTTCCCTGCCTAGCATGACTGTCGTGGGGGCCACAAGTAACTAGGAATTGTCAATCCTACTATCTGCTTAACAGTTCTCACTTACTTTATATATAGATAGCATTTCCTAGCTAATGTGTTAGTGTCACAATCAATACATACTTTACACAAATGGATCGTAGTTAATATTGCAAAAACACCGAGTAAAGTTAATACCATATGTTTGTTGAACGAACTTTGATTAAAAGTGTGTGGCATTTAAGCACCCTTTTGATGGTGTCATCTCATCATGGATAATCAATTTTGATTAGATAAAAACGTGCACACATTGTCTCATAAGCCATACAAAATTATACTAGCATAATCAATAATGCCACATTGATATAGACATGTGGGGGACACTTGATCTTTGTATTATTGTGCTGGTTGAAGTAGAAGTGTTGATTCCAATTTTTTTTTTGTGATGTAAACTTCCTGTCCTAAAGCAGAATGGTATTGATATCGGAGTGCTTGCAGTTATTATAGTATGCCCTAGAGAGAGAAGGTACTGGCAGCAATACATTATGGCTATGCCCCGTGTCTCACTCCTAGACTTTTGGGGGATCAAGCACTTCACTACACCTTTTCACATTAGTATGTGAATTAATGTCCTCTCTGTGTGCGCGTGTTATTTGCTCCTTCAAGGAATGGTATATGATTTCGAGTCTGTGATTAAATGTTTGATGCGGTCAAAGACACCAGTCTTTAAAGAGAGTCCTAACAAAAGGCAGGCATGATGAACAATTTCACTTGGCAATATTTATTGTAAGGGTTGGGCCCATGCCTGTTTTCTTAAGCACAAACAGCAAAAAAGTTCCCCTTTTAGGTCATCCTTTAAAGCTAAATCAACATGACACTTGAATGCGAGCAAACATTTATTTTAATGTCATAAATATACTCTAGGCGACTAGGCGTCATTGTCATATGCCTTCTACTCCAATGTTGAATTAAACCACCCCATAACTCCAAACACTGTTTCAGTTCTCCCAAACAAAAACTAAGCTGCCAATTAATTGGGAGGTTTATTTGCATTAGCAATGACAAATCATTCCTTTTCTAGTTTAAGAGTAGTAGTCTTCCATGATCGCAAGTTGAAACAAATACTGAGTTTATACACATGTGAAAGTGAAACTATTAAGTAATCTGCACTTGGAGTTGCAGTGGTTGAGTTGGAACTTCGAAAGGAAGAAAAGCATGTTCAGATGCTAACCTGCTACTAAAACTTGTCCATCTTTGGATCTTCAAGCCTCTTTTTTCAGTACAAATGAGTTGTATATCTCTGTCCATCACAAGTCAAACATAATTAAGATCTATGGCCTGCAAAAAAATATAAATCACAAATCATTATGGAAACAAGTCAAATCTACCTCCTAAGATGTAAAGAGAAAATTTATGAAAGACTTACCCACGAGAATAAATGAATAATCAACAAAAAAGATCTCCCTCTTATAAGGTACCCCCTCCGTTTCATATCACTCTTACAACATCCAATACTCCATCCATTTAATTAAGTGATTCTAGCCTTCTACTTTTCTTTCACATTATGTCATTCTACCATTTTCAGGCATTCATCATACTTTTCCAGATCCAATACCCTTTAGTTAATTGCAACATGTTGATAACTAATGCAATCTTATGTGCCAAAGCATCCTAAATAGTCAATTTAACCCTGACCATTTACCACCCATCTTGATTCTTGTGCCTTATAATACGAAGCGGGGGGAGTATAAACTGAAAGAAAAGCAAAGTGCACCAAAACGGCAGCAACACGCTATGAGCAAGAGAAGGCAATCTAATCTTAAGTCAGCGGACGATCTCACGAGCCTTTCAACTCAACCGTATTGGGCCAGATGGCCCGCAAAAAGGTCATTTTCATTTAGAAAAAAGGATCAACTTATTCCGGATCTGGGCTAGACCTGATCAGTTGCAATATAAAGATGAATTTTCAACTCTGATCCCTTGTACACAGCTTCCACGCTAGCATCCTCTAGATGAGAGCCTAGAGAGAAGGTAACAACCAAACAAAATACAGAAAAAGAACAGTACGCATTTATGTAGTATTGGTGGCTCGGTGCTGGCCTGTGAGGTGGCTTTATACCTTGTCTTGAATAGTGGGCCAGCTACCTCCAGCATGGGGTCAGAGAGCACCTCCAAATCCAATGGTCCCTGGGGACTTAATAGTGCAGCATTCAGTGGTCTCTTGTTACAGCCTGCACCAGTGAAGTACGAGAGTTACCACAGGCCAGACTAGTATACTGAATGCATACTACACCAAATGATTCGACTTGCTACCAGCAAGGTGATGTCAGTCAAGATCAATAACCATGCAAGACAAGAGTTTCAGATGGAAATCATAGAAACATACCAGCAAAATATAATGTTGTGCAAGATTCAACTTCCTTTTTTAGCAATTCTTTCCAAACTAATTTCTGCTTTCTTTGTCTCTTTTTCTTTGCACAAAGACAGATCACTGCAAGATATATCTCTAAATTTTTAGAATTTCCCATTATTATGATTTAGAGGGAATCACATGGTAGGAGCATGGAATCACCCACAAAGCTTATAGTAATCTTACATATTTTCCTATGTAACATAAATCTATTTGTACATAAAAAAAATGGTCAATTTGTCCAGAATGATAAATAACAGATGATAATGAATACTAGTAACTTGCAAAAATTAGAAGCTAGCAGGTACACGATACATTAAAGTCCACAGCAGGGACTAGAATTTGCGTAGATAGACATTTGAGATTTCTAATGAGCATTACCTTCCACTATTAGCACAATGATTTGCAAAATTATTTTCTCATTCCATCTTACTAAGAGAAACCTATTTGGCTTTTCAAATTAGTTCTTGCTCATACCCTGCTTTTAAAACCAGTACCTTTTACTTATGAATGAGAGCAACAGCTTAGGCTTAAGACAACTGCATAAAAGCATACATAGAACAAATAAATTATCTTTGTGTTGGTCCATCTATGGTACATTTATAAACTCAACAAACCAAGCTACTTCCTAGAGAACATTTGAGGCCTCTATTTATGAATCCAATAGGTTTGAATCTTTTCCAGCAGACATGAAAGAACCAGAGCATCGGACAACCAAGTTCGCGTTGCACTAATGAAACAACAATATTGTGGCATCATTATAACCACATGTGCAAAATATGCATGCCAAATTGCCAACCAGCCATTATTCGAAAGTTTCAGACGACCGCATTCTATGGAGACAATATGCTGGTCATACTGATGTGCTTTCTTATTCCATTCCAATGAGCACTTTACTAAATGGTTCCAGTGACAACAAATTCTCTATGGAACTGTTTTGGTAGTTCCTATTTTCTGATCAACAAGTTTTCAAACCATCTACATAAAAATCTGCAAGATACTGCACTGATCTATATATAATGCTTGACAAATTCAATACAACTAGCATCGCTTTGATTCTAATTGTTCTCTGCTTCTTGATTTTCAAAACTTCGATGGTCATGAAAATTTTAATTCATCCTATAAGGTCTTTTCATCTTTATACCAAACATTGGAGACTTCCACTAGATGCCAAATTTCTAAAGAAGTAAACAGGACAACTCAATTCAGCTGAGGATTCCTAACAAATGCTAAAAATGCACAGCAGGCCACTCAAACATATTATGATTATAGCAATAGTTAGACAAAGATGCATAAGCTGTAACATTGTAAACAATTTCAGGGTAAACATAACTATCAGAAATTCAGGACAGAAGTCTACCTTAGTCCATACATGAGATACTGGAATAATGCAGTTTGGTTGTGTACAGAGAAACCACTCCTAAACCAGCAATTGATTACCTGATTCTGTAAAAAGATCTCTCCAAATTTGGTCAACTTTTACCCAGTTGAAGCTTCAGGTGAATATGCAACTCATGACTGAAAACTGCTAGAAACTGAATAAGCGACAGAAGATTCTACCACCAAGTGGCATAAATGGGTGAATGCATCAAACCATGACCATAAGCCTCCAAAACGCACTATGTGAGCAAAAAGAGCACCAGTATATATATTCACATGGCGAATGTGTTCTTATTTTCCAGAAGGAAGCGTCACAAAATTGCACCATCAGAAGTCGGTCCAACAGATTCACATGGCTGGAGAAGAATTAGAAAGATACAGCAAACTTCCTGAGCTCGCATCAACGCACAAGATCAACCAAAGTTTTCCTCCGAGGGAACCTTTGCGGAAGCCGGAGCGACATGGCATCCTCAATCTCAATCGGCAAATGCGTCGCGACGAACACAATCCCACCCTTCTTGCGGTGCTCCGCTATGATGTACTCGAGCAGCTTAACACCCTCAGCATCCAACGCAACCGACGGCTCATCCAGCAGCCAGATCGGGCGATCGATGGCGAGCAGCCTGGCCAGCTGCAGCCTCTTCCTCTGGCCCATGGAGAGCATCCTCGCCTTCTCGTTCATGAGCCTGCCGAGCCCCATGAGCTCGATGGCGGGTGCCGACCTGCCGTGCTTCCCCTCGAGGAGCTCGAACCACTGGACGTTCTCGAGCACGGTGAGCTTCTCCTTGACAGCGTCCTTGAGCGACATCCAGTTGAGCTGCAGCTTGTACTGCTGGAACACGCCGGGGGAGGTGACGTCGTGGCCGTTCCAGAGGATCTCCCCAGCGGAGGGGCGCGAGAAGCCGGCCAGCATCCTCAGGAAGGTGGTCTTGCCGGAGCCGTTGGCGCCGGTGAGGACGAGAGCGGTGCCGTCGTGGACGCTGACGTTAATATCGCGGAGCACCGTCTGCGCGTTCCGCATGCAGGAGACGCCGTTGAGGACGAGGCGCGGCGGCGGCGGCCTCACGGGCGGCATTCTGGTGGTGACTCGCGAACCGCTGTGGAGAAGTGGGGGAATTTTTGGAACGGCGCCGAGGGATCTGAACCGGCGACGCGGCCGCTGTGTTGGCGGCGAGCTGATGGAGACGTTGGCGCGCGGCGCGGCGGAGCGGGGGGATTGGTGCGTGCCGCGGCGGCGTGCGGCGCGGTGGGAGTATGGAGGGAGTGCGGCGCGCGGAGTGGCCGGGGAGAGGCGGCGGCTGGGCTGTGCAGAGTGGATGGGCTGAGGAGTTAACGTTAGGGATATCGGGCCTGGGCCTAGGGGGATCTGAGGGGCGGCATTCGCTCAGGCTGCGTCTTCGGACACGTGGAGCCCTGGAGGTGTTTCTCCATGGGCCTTAGGCCACCGCCCCCAAATAATCGTACGCCGCCAAGATATCCAAAGATAATTTCTAACGCATAGAACCCCAATTACCCAATTAGAGCAAGTACAATAGTATAGCCAACTAATGACTATAACACTTATCTATTTTATCTATAGCCTTTAAAAAAATAGTTCATACAATAAGGTAGCTATTACAATAACTATTTGGCCCCACGTGTAAGAGAGTGAAATGCATATTTTTACGTGTTATAGCTAGCTGTAATTTAGTAGCCAGCTTCCTTCTCTCTTCCTTTCTCTCTCTGCCACGTAAGATTTGGTTGATATTATATTTACTATAGCATGCTGACTAAGTCTTATTGTACCTGCTCTTAGTAGCTTCTGGACTGTGTGTGCGCCACACCAACTAAAGCTACCAACAATTTCAGCACTCTAATGTATAGTAGTTCGGTTTTACTATTATACAGTCAACTGAATTTTTTTATCTCTCAATAACTTGAAGTTGCACTCTTAGTCACTAAAAGTTGCAGTGTACTAATTCTCCTCTCCATATAAAGTTGCACTCTTAATCACCTGAATTTACAATATAAAAAAGTGACTGAAAATAAAGTGAAAAAACAGTCGCCTGTGCAATAGTTTTTACTGTTTTCAGCTTATAACTTATTGCTTCTTTTAAATAAGTTTTTAAAACAGTTTATCAGAATAGTTTTTCAAAATAGTTTATCAGCATTCAACTCATTCACACATGCTCGTGATAAAACTAAAAACCAAGTCAAAGTCATAAATCACCCGCCGAAGCCAAAAAAACATACACCCGATATGTTTTGTGATCTGAGGGGCGGCATTCGCTCCGGCGTGCCTCTTCGGACACGTGGAGCCCTGGAGGGTGTTACTCTATGGGCCTTAGGCCACCGGCCCAAATCATCGTACCGCCGCCAAGATATCCAAAGAGAATTTCTAATGCATATAACCCCAATTACCCAATTAGTAGCTTCGGGAGTCAGGACTGTGTGCGCGCCACACCAACTCAAGCTACCTCCAACTTTCAGCACTCTAATGTATAGTAATTCGGTTTTGCTATTATACAATTGATTAAAATTTTTTATCTATCAATTACTTGAAGTTGTCCTCTCAGTCGTTTAAAGTTACAGTATACTAACCCCCACCTGTACTCTCAATCACCTGAAATTGCAGTATAAAAAAATGACTAAAGATGAATGGGGACAACAGTTGTCTATGCAATAGTTTTTATTATTTTTAGCTTATGACTTATTGCTTCTTTCGAACAACAAACGGGACGGTTTCTTCGTTGCTTTTTTTAAAACAGTTTATCAGAACAGTTTTTTCGAAATAATTTATCAACATTTAACTCGTTCACACAAGCTCACACTAAAATCAAAAGCCATCGGCCACAGTCATAAATCATCAGCCAAAGCCAAAAAAAACATACACCCGATATGTTTACAAAAACTGAAGCCACGTTACAAAGACTCTGTTCAATGTACTCATCGGGTTGAGCCCACACAAATTAGCTGGAGTCGCCGTAGCTTCACGAGGCTGAACCATAGCCCTCTTTGAAGCAACCATTTCTTCAGACGTAGCATCCCCTACGTAAAATTGCTGTCCACGTTGGAGCACCATGGATGCTCTAAGGAATCTCCACCCTCGACCCTCGTGGTTTGCAACGTTTGTCAAAGCCGTTGGTCCTTGGAGGGAAATACAATATAGCACCTCACAGCCTGTCGTTCTGTACACTCTGTTCGCGTGTTGGCTTGGCTGTTTTAGTCAGAGATGAATTGTGCACATGATACACGCGAAGCCTAGCCTCGGTGACTACGTTGGGCAAGAGTTGCAATGAGTTGCCTGCATGCCCATTCGCCGGCTTCTTGTAGTGACTCGCAATGAGTTGAATGAATAGAATGAAACTGCTATATAGTTGGTTACTCGGCTTGGTCTGAGGTACCGTGTGACACCTCGGTTCATGTTGGCCTATGTGTGTGCATATAAATTTCTGGATTAGTTTCACCTTGCTAGCTTACCTTGAGAAGCACTTACATATAAAGCCTAGGAGTTCCAATGGTAGCACCTCTGGTTAACCGTTTTGCGCGAAGCGAGGATAAAAGTGCAAGCGGTTTGCTGCGTGTGCGTAACCTATCCAGAATGTGGTTAGATCTGAACCAATTTAGACCCTAAGGCGTTACATACCGGCTGCTACTACTTTGTGTTGCATGAATATAATGCAGCACGGGCACGCATGTGCGGATTCTTTTTTATGTAACTTCTGATACTTTGCAATGAAAAAGTACGGCCTTTTTCTTTCATTTTTTGGAGATACGGTCGTTTGGTTGGCAGTTGTTGCGTATCCTTTGCGCTTGTGAATCCTTCGCTTCAGATTCAACCACGCGCCTCGGTTTCAGTCACCAAATTATAGTGATCATCGTAGAAGTTCGCAAGTCAAACCAATAGTATTACTATAGAATAATCCCCGATTGCGAGATCGTAAATAGTCAAGAGAAAAGACTTTGCAACGAGAAGGTTCCTAGAGAACAGAGAACGCTCACTAATTATAGTATTATACACACCTTCTCTAGCGACTACAGAGCAATATTCCCTCCAAAACGCAGCCTAGCCAGAGCAGTACACAACCGCTACGTACTGTTTGTATTCTGTGCTCTGAATCTAATCATGTCCGACTAGTTGAAGAGTCCGATCAAATTTCTCTTAAAAGGTAAAAACAATTAGGTCGATAAATTCTACTAGAACTCATTGTCCGACAAATATATGATTCTTAACCGGTCAGAATTTCGTACTAGTTATGGTCGAATATGTTTCGACCAATATGATTGGTCGTGAGCAATGCGATCTGGTCGAAGTTATAATTGGGATCATCTTCATGTCTATGATAGACTTTACACCGACATACATCAAAGATGATTGCGCTATTGGAGTCAGACGTGGTTACTCGAGGCGCTTCCGACTACAAAGTTCCGTCTCTGAGTATGATTCTATTTCTATTGTCGATTAGGACACCATCCCTTTATCATCTGGGGCTCTTGTTCTCAAGGCTATTTATACTCATTGTAAGTCTATTGAAAAAGAGAAATTCATGCCATGCCAATGCACATGTAATACACCAACAACATCCTGTAACGTTTTCCCTATATAATGATTTCATCCATTTTTTTAGATCAAGGGAAAATTTCATTAAGTGAATGAAAAAGGTCCCAGCCTCTACAATCTGAAGATCGTACGCAGCTTAATGGATACAACCAAGAGCAATCAAGCACCTGAACTAACACAAAACAAAAGACAATACATGAAAAAACAGACACTACACCTCAATCCTATTCCGGAACTTCCATCCAAATTTTGCAAAGACCTCCATGATGACTGTCTCCAAAATCTGGCATCCATTCTTGAAGATTGGTTTTTCTTCTTCTTTACTTAACAAGGACCAAAGCCGGATCCAATATGTTGCCTTGAAAATGACTTGCAGAAAGGTGTTGGTTTTAGCATTATTGAACACCACGTCATTTCTATTCAACCACATTGCCCAACAGAGAGCCGCAGCACCTAGTAAAATCTGATTTTTGAGTTTTGCCCCGATGCCATGAAGCCAAGAGCCAAACATATCCGATATACTAGATGGTGGATGAATTCCAAAGGTGATGTGCACTGTGTTCCATATAAATCTAGCAAAGTGACAATCAATGAAAAGATGTTGTATCGTCTCCAAAGAGTTACAAAAACAACACTTGACACTCCCTTGCCAATTCCTTTTTGCTAAATTATCTTTTGTAAGAGTGACCCCTTTTTGGAGATACCAAAGGAAAATTTTAATTTTCAAAGGCACTCTTATTTTCCAAAGTGGATTTTTCGTAGGTAAGACTCCCTCTTGAATCAAATTCAAATACATAGAGCGAACCGTGAAAGACCCACTCCTATGTAGGTTACAAACAAACACATCCTTCTCTTTTGTAAGGTTAACTGTCACAACTTTAGAGACTAAGTCGTACTCACGCTTGTCAAATTACCTTCCACCAAGCCTCTTCTAAATGACACATCCAAAGTGGCGTAGAAGCTAAAACCTTAGCCACAGTATCATTCTTTTTCCTCACAATCCTATAGAGTGATGGATAGACATCCCTTAAGGGTTTATTTCCTAACCAAATGTCCTCCCAAAATCTAACTTGTGTTCCCTTTTGAATTCGAAAATAACCATGAGCCAAGAAATCATCCTTGACCTTCATTAGTCCCGACCAAAAGTGGGAGTCACCCGGTCGTTTATAAACTTGAGTTATGGCTTTATTGGTCAAATATTTCCTTCTTAGAAGATTTTGCCAAACACCATCCTCATTAATAAGTTTAAACAACCATTTACTCAAGAGACATTTGTTTTGAATCCCAAGGTTTTGGATACCCAACCCGCCACAGTCCTTTGGTCTACAAAGTACACTCTACTTAGTAAGCATGTACTTCTTTTTATGACTATCACTTTGCCAAAAGAACCTTGAACGGTAAAAATCAAGTTTTTGTAAAACACCCTTAGGGACTTCAAAAAAGGAAAGCATATACATAGCTAAACCAGTTAAGACCGAATTGATCAAAACTAGCCTTCCTCCAACGGAAAGAAGCTTTCCTTTCCAATCTACTGAGCTTCTTTGGAATCTCTCCTCAATGATGGCCCAATCTTTGTTAGAGAGTTTACGATGATGCAAAGGAATACCAAGATATTTAAAAGGTAAGCCCCCGGTTTTGCAACCAAAAAGTTGTGCATACTCATGCTCGCAATCCTTAGCACTACCATAACAGAAGAGCTCACTCTTATGGAAATTAATTTTCAACCCAGAAAGTTGCTCAAAGGTACTTAACACTAGTTTAAGGTCTTTGGCTTGAAGTAGATCATGATCCATGAAGAGAATAGTATCATCTGCATACTGGAGGATCGAGAGGCCATCATCTACAAGATGTGGAACAACTCCTTGAAACCTCCCATCAGCCTTAGCTCTACCAATTAACGTTGCCAACATATCTGCCACTAAATTAAAGAGGATTGGTGACAAGGGATCACCTTGCCTAAGTCCCTTTTTTGGCTGAAAATAATGCCCTAAAATGTCATTCACTTTAATGCCCACACTACCACCCCTAACAATTTGATCTATCCACTTGCACCAAAGTGGTGAAAAACCTTTCATCCTCAATGTTTGTTGAAGAAAAGACCATTTCACCTTATCATAAGCTTTTTCGAAATCCAGCTTTAGAATCACTCCATCCAGCTTCTTCCTATGCATTTCATGTATAGTTTCATGAAGGATAATAACCCCTTCCATGATATTCCTCCCTGCCATAAAAGCTGTTTGAGATGGTTGTATAACCTTCTGAGCCACTAGTGCTATACGGTTAGACATTACCTTAGTAAAGACCTTAAAGCTAACATTAAGTAGGCAAATGGGTCTGAACTGTTGGATTTGAGTAGCCTCATTTTGCTTCGGTAATAATGTAATTATACCAAAATTGAGGCTAAAAAGTGGGAGGTTTCCTTTGTGAAAATCGTGAAAAGAGCCATGAGATCTCCTTTGACGAGATCCCAAAAGCTTGATAAAACTCACTGGAAACCATCAGCCCCGGGCTTTGTTGTGTTCCATTTGGAATATAGCCTTTTAACCTCTTCTTCTCGTGAAAGCGGACGCTAAAATCTCATTCTCGATTCCGATACCTGTGGTATATCATCCCTAAAGGATTCCATCATTGAGAAATTATTTCTCTCTGACGCCCCAAAGAGACCTTTATAATAATTGGTGATGTATTTCTTAAGGTTCTCATCACCCTCTATAATCCCCTCTTCCTGCTCGAGGCGGAAGATCCTAGTCTTCCTATGTTTTCCATTGGCTACCAACTGAAAATACTTAGTATTACAGTCGCCAAAAAGCAACTTAGTTGTTTTGGCTCTTTGGTACCATTTTATCTCCTCCTCTCGCAACAAATGAACTAACCGCTCTTTATAATAATGCTTTAAATCATTTTCCGTAGTAATCGAGAAGCTGAGTCTCAGCTTTCTTATCTAATTCATTCGCCTTCGAATCAATTCTTCCTTTTCTTTTTGTATGAACTGCTAACATTCTTAGCCCAACCCGTAGGAATTGTCTAAGTCTCTGAATTTTAAATTGCCATCTTTGTAACGATGTTTTTCTCCTTTTTTCTTTGTTCCACACTTCCGCCACCAACTCTGAGAAGCCATCACGTAGCAGCCAACCGAGCTCAAATTTGAAAAGAGGTTGATTTTTGCAACGAGTACCGTTTCCAGTATCTAGTAACAGAGGAGTGTGATCCGAAATTTCCCTAGTCAACGCCTGAACCGTTGATAGCGGAAATTTTGTTTCCCACTCTGTACTAACAAGGATCCGATCAAGTCTCTCATATGTTGGTGTATCCCTAGAATTAGCCCACGTAAATTTCCGGTTAGATAATTCAAGCTCCCTTAAATCTAAACCATCGATGACGGCATTAAATAAAAAGGGCCACCTATCATCAAACCTATCATTGTTCTTTTCCTGTGGATTCCTAATAATATTGAAATCACCTCCGACAAGAACCGGATGTGTTTCCTTGGCACATGTTTGTACCAACTCTGCAAGGAAGGCCTCCTTAAGTTCAGGTTGAGCAGCCCCATAAACTGATATAAGAACCCATTGGAAACCATCACCTCTCATTCTCAAGTGGAACTTAACATAAAAGTCTCCCTCATCAAAACTACCAAAATCAAAAATTTCTAGATTCACCCCAAGAAGGATGCCACCGGACCTACCATGAGGTTTTGACCAGTGCCACAAAAAATCTCGACCACCACAAATATTGTTCAACGCCGCTTTTGGAAAATCTTTCTTCCCAGTCTCCATAAGAGCAATAAAGTCTAGCTTATGCTCTCTAGATAATTCTGAAAGGAACCTATATTTAGCCAAGTCACTAAGACCTCTGCTATTCCAAAAGATTCCTTTCATTTTGATCGATTTGATTTTCTTTTTTTCCTAACTAATCCAATTTTCTTATTCTTCTTATTAAAAGAACACATAATGATTTCATCCATTATGTGTTCGTAATTTTTTTCATAAAATTTTTTCATATTAAATATTTTATCTCATGTTCTTGACTATTCTTTATTGTTTCACATCTAGGCTAGTCGATTTCGTAACACGTACGCACAAGGTACGACACATAAACACGGAGAACACGACACATTACTCCGGCAGCCACATCGTCCATGTCAACTGATGAGAGTAGCTGGGAGTTGCACATTGCAAGCTGCTTGGTGTCATCACACAATAGAGAGGAAACGAGTTGTTAGTGTGTTATAAACCTTAGTTCATAAAGAATGAACACTGTTGAGAGAAAGGTTGGACGGAGTCAACATAGAAGGAGAGAGAAGGCTATAGATAAGAATAACTTTGTTATTTCTTGCTTGGTTCCAATAACATACAGCAACCCCCTTATATAGATAAGCTCCTCCTAACAAATAGAATCTAATCTCAATCATATTTCTAATAAATATAGAAACTAATATCATATCCTAATTATATCACTAATCTCTACCTTAAATAGAAACTAATCTCTACTTCTAATAATGAACCGGTTGGGCCGAAGGGCAACACCCATGACATTACACCCCTCCCGGACATACAACTCGTACTCGAGCTGCTAGGCGGTGGTCATGGTTGCAGTTCCACATCGACGAAGTGTAGCACTTTCAGCTAAATGGTGCTTGCAAAACAAAATTTCCTTTCTTTTTCTTTCTTTCTTTCTTTTTTCCTTTTTTCTATTTTTGTCTCTTCACCCGCTCCTCTGTTTTCTATTAAAGACTCCTTGCCTTAGACGCATGAGGTATGGTATCACATCAACGGAAGCAGAGTTAGTGATGGCGGAGGCTCCCCAGCATCGTCGGTTTTGGTTCCCCCACCGGCTCTGGCTCTCGGTGGTCGGCAGTTGGTGGAGAGCATCCAGAGGCGGCGCTTGACGTGCGGCCAGGCGACGATGGCTCTAATTGAGGCAGTGTCAGTGAAAGACCAGCGGATCAAGGCAGCACTGGTGAATAGCCTAGCGTTAGGGAAGAACCGAGTCGAGGTAACGACGCCAGATCCAGTGCAGAGGAGGCGACGTGCACACATCGGATCAATCCAGTCGAGAGGATATGGAGAACCGCGCCAGCGATGGTGACACAGAACAAGACGACCCCGGTGGCAGAGAGCACCGGATCCGTCCTGGAGACGCTGGAATCGGGTGAATCCATTCGGCCACTAAGCAAAGAATCTCCAGCCGCCTTCGAGCTTCCACAGCGTTCGGATCTGGAGACAACCGGATCTAATGAAGTAGACCTTGTGTGGTTGGGAAGATGACGACAGATGGTGGCAAAGACGAGGGAGTCCTGCATGGCGGCGAGGCGGGCACGGAGCGCAGATACCTCGGCGATGTCGGCGCGAATGGCCTGGGCTATCGGACGCTTAACGGTGGAGAGGGCGGCGTAGTCGGCAGAGAGCTCATCGAGGCAGGCCGTGAGCATCGCCACCTACTCGATGGTCTCCTTATCGACACGAATCTCCTCATCCTTGAGCGACAACTTTCCCAAGATGAAGTTCATGCGGTGCTCGTGCTCCTCCTCCTGCAGCTTGAGTGAGATGCCAACCTGCCGAGAGGTCCTCTTCACGATCTTGGTGCGGACGCGGCCCACGGCTGGTGGTCGTTGGAAAGCGCACCAGAATCGCTTGGAGCAACATCGTTGCATCCACTTCTCCAAGTAGCGCTACCGCCGTCATGGGGTACAGCTTGTACCCTGTGCGCTGCCCTGGGAAGATGCCACACCAGCGTCGCTTGAAGTTGTATCGCTGCCCACGTCGGATGAAGGAGCAGTAGTAGCAACACCATTATCATGGCACAACCATTATTGCTCCTGCCCCTTGTGTTGCCGTAGATCGTGCAGCCACAACTACTTGTGCCTTCCCCTTTGCTGCCATCATCTTCATCAATATGCTCTCTATATTCTTGAGTCCAGTAAGGATTTCTTCATAGCCAGTAAAGATCTTGTAATATGTTAACTCGGCAGCAGAAGTTATAGTGTTGGTTTTGATACCAAATTATTATGAATCATAGTTCATAAGGGGTAAACACCACCGAAAGGAATGCCATGTGGTGTCGGCATAGAGGGTGAGAGAAGACTATAGATGAGAATGACTTTATTATTTTTTTTGCTTGGTTCCAATAGCATGTGTCAGCCCTCTTATATAGATGGACTCCCCTAATAGATAGAATTAAATATCAATCATATCTCTAACAAATATAGAAATCAATGTCATATCTCTAATCATATCCCTAATCTCTAACTCAAATAGAAACTAATATCTACTTTCTAATAATGAACTGGCTAGACCTAAGGCCCAAGCCCATGACACAGAGTGCTCTCCGACGACAGCAGAGGTGGATCGTACCTTTCCTTCGGGCAAGCCATGCCAGCCGTCCGAGCTCCCCGCTAAGCGGCTCGTGGTTGAGTGCTAGCTGATCATGATGGTTGGATCTATTTTCCATAGATCCCTGATGAGTACTAGTTGTAGTGTTTACTTAGAGCAAGTATAATAAGAGGCTGTATGCTAAGGTGGAGGAGATAGAAGAGAGGTGGGCTGTAAGTTTACAGCCAGCTGAATCACAAGAACCAAGAAACTTTGTGAGAGAAAGGGGTGGGTCATACACCTTCAGCTGGTAAACTACTATATGAATGGGCTGATAAGTGGGCTGTAAGTGTCCATACAGCCAGCTGAAGGCTGTATTATTAGCCTTGCTCTTAGTCTGATGTTCATTAATGATGATAACCGTTCATTAATGATGAATCGGTTATTATTAGACAGAGGATAATTCATTGAAGCATTGCTTTGGGGAATGGGAATAGTGGCACGCTCTTGAGTAATGCATGACTAATTCATATTTGTAGGTGCATGAGTCCAATGTTATCTATTTGTTGATGCATGATCAGATTTATATATTAAATTAAGTTAATGACATGTGCAATTTTGACCTTTGAGGTCCGACTCTTGAGTTTTCATACATGGTCACAAGTAAAAATTTAAATGCTGGGCAACTGGTTGCATAATACTTTCTTCGTTCTTTTTTACTTAACTTCCTAGAATCCGTACTGTCAAACTTTCTAAAGTTTAACCACTAATAGATTTAAAACTATCTAGATTGACTATACAAAAATTATATCATTAGATTTGTCATTAAAAATAATTTCATAATATTATAATTTTATTAATATATCTTGATGTAAAGTTATAAAAAATAGCAGTCAAAGTCCCAGCTTGAAGACTATGGAAAGTCAGAAACGTCAAGTAAAAAAGAACAAAGAGAGTACTGGTGAATCCATTGAAGGCTTTTTGTAGATTAATGTGGTAGCATAGTCAACATGGCTATGTTGTTAGGGTAGAACCTTAAACAACGTCTCAACTAATCATGACACTATTAATCCATCTACCTTTGACATATCGCTTCTTCTATGTCTTATCTTTTGTTCAAACCATTATGTTCAATAACTTAGTGTCAAATTATTGAATAAACTTCATTAGTGAGGTATTCTTCTGTTTTATCTTATTGCTGTGATTGCAATATGGTTTGTGTATGAATTCCTATGCTTTTAGATAATACTGTTGGTCCACACGAACTACCCTGCCATACCTTAAATTTAGTCCTGGACCGCCACTAGACGGTAGCTTCTTGTCTTCCTTTGCTTCTCTCGACGACGGCGACTTCTCTTTCCTCGCATCAAAGATGATATCGACGGCAACGGCGAAGAAGAAGATTCTTTGCAGGACACTGCTTGATCTTCTCCGACTGACCCTAAGGTAAGGAAGGAAAATGGAAACTAATTCTGTTCCTAGCCTGACGTTAAGCAATGTGTTTCTTATAAAGTGTACTGTTGAAATGTTGCAGGCTGTGTGTTTTACCAATGCGAGTTCAGGACAGCAAGTGATCACCGATGTAGTTCAAGATGCGACCAGCCGTGATGAAAACATGGGATTGTGTGAATGTAACGAGCTGAAGAAGAAGGGCTATGCTTGGTCCCTCTATCCATGCAGTGTTCATTTTAACTATATAGTACACACTAGTTCGTATAGAAGTTTATATGCAAGCAAGCAACAAAAGTCTTGTTATTAGATTTGAAGTTCATGCCAGCGAGGGTGCTAATAAACTCTGTGTAAATTGAACCTTCAGTGCAAATTTATATATAAATTAAACTGGCTGTTTATGAGTCGGAAATGTACACCTATTGTTTGTTCCAGCAGAAAACTTGGTCCAAACTTACCAACTTACGGAGTGATATATTTTAGCTGAACATGAAGAAATGGCTTTCGACCAAAGGTACCCGAGGCAAGCATGTCACAACTTGCAATACCCAGTTGTAAACTACTGGTGGTACAAGAACTTGATTCATAAAGTAGTATTTGCTCATTTGTTTGTCCAAGATAGCTAGCTGTCCATTTCCACATGGCTTAGCTTACTGTTTTTTCTTGGTGCCACGGGTTCAGTGGATTTCACCGGCATATTAAGCACTACAGCGTACGTACATGCCATTTTTTATGCTATATATGCACATTCTGCAGAAATCCAGGCCTTACTTAATTCTTAATTAGCAACTAGTAGAACATCACATAGTGCTAGTGTCTGAAGTCTCAGCTGTGATATTACAAGGCTATATCATATGGAGTAATCAACTAGTTCACTCAGTCATCTAACTGGAGTAAATTCAGGTCAATAATTTATGTACTTGATCTTGTGCAGAGATTGTAACTCGCAACGTATTTCTGTATGTAAAGAAAGATATTGCCATGTGCCATCACAAGGAGGCAGTTGGCATCAGGTACAAGTTTGCTAGCTGCAACTTCAAACATATTCATTCCAGGATCCCTACTAGATACTTATTCTGCCGATCTCTTCTTCTTGTGTGCCATTCACTCATTCATATGTAAAGTAAATCTCTTTTGGTAAGTAAGCCTTTCTACTGTATACTAGGTTGGGTGATGATCCAAACTACTACAAACATGGCGACCAAGTCTTGACTGGAAAATGTGTTTCCTGAGTATGGAATTATATATATAAATTCCAGTCAAGACTTGCTCCGATATACATACATATGTATATGTTTATATATGTATATGCATGTATGTGTGTGTATATGCATGCTAAAAAAATCGACATGTGTGTCTGCTATCTAGGTCTCGCTTCTTTAAACTAGTCCATTGGATCGGTGAGAGCCTAAGCAATCCTATTTAAACATGGTGAGTTGAATTGTAAGCCTTACTATCCAACTGCATATTCTGAACTTGTTAATGACAACCTAGCAATGTGCTAGTGTAGGAGATGCTGGGGAAATCAGTTCTTTAGCATGCCAAGTCATCTTCCTGGACAATGACCCGTTGAGAGCTGGACGAGAGGCGCCGACTGCCGAGTCGTTGGGCCAGGCCTAAACAGCCGTACGTGTAAGGCCCGTTGTGCTCCTGGTTGCCAACTGAGCACATGATCAACTGCCAAATAAGGATGAAGATGACGTGGGGAGCCAAGCTGTCTCCGCGAGGAGGTTGCCTCGTTTTGGTTGTCCTTGTGTCCACGACAGGTACGGTACATACCCGTCTGCATCCATGCTACAATGTTCTTCCTAGTTCCTAAAAATTATTTTTTCGACTATTCTACAATAACTAGTTTTTAAATAAAATATCTATAAATTAATTATAATATACATTATAACAACTTTATTTATATTGGTCAAAATCATACGTGAGTTTCTGTTACTCCGTACTCTTTCTCACAAATAGCCTAAAAGGCATAAGCCACAACCAAAAGCCATAAACCAAAGCAAAAAAAAAAAGCTCTATGCCTATCGCTCACATGTCCAATTCATATACATGGGAATGACGTGACAGTTTTAAGTGTGTTTTTTACTATAGCTAAAGGGTTTTAGTTTTAATATAACTATTTAATAAACTAAGTATCAATAAACTATTTTAAAAAGACTATTTCGATAAATCATTTTAAAAATAACAAAAAAATGTTCTATTTATTTCTTTCAAATAAAAGGCTATATAAAACATAATCCATGAGGTAAAATAAAAGAACGGTCAGTTGTGGTTGAAGCTGACGACGAAACTATCGTCATGCATCGAGGTGATTTGGTGACCTAGCTAACTATTTCCTTGCATAGCTGCGTGCACGAGGTGCGTAGGCATGTGCAGATTACAGCGTAATTTCCGATAAACTGTCAACTGCCGTACAAAAGCCTGCTTCTTCCGAGATAAACTACGCTTTTCCTGAGATATGGGTCGGGACTCGCGGGCATGCATGCATGCACGGTTTTATTTGCTTCGGATCGTCAAATCCTCGCGTGCTTAATGTAATCCTTGCCTAATCGCGATCGCCACCGGATCGGGTTTGGTAGAGACGTGCCTGATGCCTGATAGGCCTGAGCTGATTTGATTTTGCCCCCATTGCCCGGCACTTGTACCAGCATGATCGACAGATGAACTGTACCAAATCTCTCTTCCGTCATGACTCGCCATCAGCGTTGCACCTTCCCGCCATTATCACCCAGCAAGATCTTCCTAGAAAAGCCAACTTAGTACAGCAGATCTGTACGTTCATAGAAAACAAGGTACAAATTGAGATATATTATTTGCATTGCATTCTTAGTTCTAATTTCAAGGCTAAGACTGTTGCAGTTATACTATATATAAAAGAAAAAGAATGAAAAAGCTATGGCAGTGTGAATTGGTAAGAGAAGCTAGAGGCCTACAGCCTACAGTAGGTGAGGTGGAGCTGTCACTCGATATCATTGGCCGGTGTGTGCCGTCTGGTCTATATTCCAACCGCTTCGGCTCAATCACCAAAGAGTACAAGTCATTGTAATAATGTAATCATACTATTAGTGTAGAATAATTCTCGATTAAGATATCGTTACAGGGTAAAGAACTGCAACGAGGAGATTCCTTGAGAGACATTTTTTTTATGGATGCCAGAGTCTGACAGACAGTTCATACTCAAGGACTTCAATCCTCATCCGTTCCTTTCCTTGGAGCTATATATAAACACGAGCTCTAGCTCCGGAGAGCATGCCATCCAGAGCAGAACACCTAAGGCTGTACAGTACACACTGTTACTGCATATAGCTAGATACAGAGTTACACATACACATGGAGAATACACCACACTCTTCGTGCGTTAGCCCAGCAGCCACATCCGTGGCAGCAGGTGAGAGCAGCTGGGCAATGCACATTGCAAACTTCCTGGCATCACCGCACAACAGAGAGGAGACGAATCATCACGGAGTAGTCTCTGGCAGTAGCATCTCCTCTGGCTTCTCTTCTTCCTTCGCTTCCTTTGGTGACGACGCCTCGTTCATCACGTCGGAGCTGATGTGTGACGACGACGAGGAGGATGACTCTTTACAGGACACTGCCTGTTCTTCTGCAGCTGGCCCTAAGGTAGGGAGAAAGATTCTCTGGTTATATCTTGTTGAACAACATTGCATAGCTTATCTTCTAACATAATTATAACTTTTTTGTTGCACAGGTAGCTACCATGAACAATGTTGATATGAAATCAGTGGTAACCATGGATGGAAAAGAGATCAGCATCCCCCAGCTGCAGGCCAAGTATTTTGTCAACATGGGTTCACGACAGCAGGTGACCGATGCGGTTCAAGAAGTGATCAGTGGTGATTATAACAATGAGAAGGCACTGTATGAGTGTAATGAGCTGAGGAAGAAAGGGCTTTGCTTGGTCCCTCTCTCCATGTTGATAAATTACCTCGGATGATTACTGTTCATGTACTTCCAGTATTCAGTTTAATTATATACAATGATAGTTCATATATCACTCTCTTGTGCCATCTGAGAACTCTACTTCCATCATGCCGTTGAGCTGCCCTATCATACAATTCACTTAGAAAAACATGTATTCAACTATCGGGAAACAATAAACAAGCAACAAAAGATACTCAAGTGCACGCCAGTGAGGAAAACTCTGTATATAGCTTCAGTTCTCTGTATGTATAACAAAACGTATTAAATTTCAAGTTTAGGCAAAACCTTCAGTGCAAATCATCAGCAGTTTGCAAGTTGAAAAGGTGTATGTATATAGCTTATTTCAGCAGAAAGATTTTGTCAAATTTTTATGCTGTGCACATTCTGCTGAAATGCAGGTATTTACCTAGAAATTAGTAGGACATAGAAGCTTAGTACTAGTGTCTGAAGTGAAATGTAAACTATGAAATTCTCAAGATTTATTCATATAATCGTTAACCAGCCATGGTTCAGTCAGTTTTCAGTCTCAGTTTGTCAATCACATGGTTAAAAGATTCCCTTACGCCTACGCACACGTCAGTGATGTGATCACCAGGTAGAAGCAAGCTGTAATACTCTTGGGATACAAGAAGCTAAGCTTTCTTTAATCACTAGCAAGCATCAATCGCATGCTTAATCAGTCAGAATAAGCAGAAGGGTTATCTCTGACCTTCCAAAAAAATACCAAAACCTGACTAAATCAAACCAGTATTTTAGTATTCTTGGAATAAATTCAGTTCAGTTGTATATATACATGTTGCAGAGGTTGCAACTTGCAACATATTTCTCTAACAAAATAAGAAATTCCCATGTGCCATCACAAGGAATCAGTTAGCATCATGAACATTGAATTCTCGACAATTCTAAGCACATTTTCTCCTAAGTAGTACAAATCGTTAGCATTTTAAAGGATAGGAGTGTCATAGTGTGATTTTCTTATTCATCTAATATAAATTTGCATGAGCCTTTCGCCCTTTCTGGTTGTACTGTATATATTATGTTTCGAGGACTCCAAGAAATTGAATTGGTATGGAGCATGGTCACTTAATTCTCTTCAACTCGTGTCACTTCATCTGTAAACTTCAACTTGAGTTCAACCAAAGATGATAACTAAGTGCATTCCTTGAACATTTTTATGCAGACCATGTGGTATCTTAGAGTGAACCACCAAATAAAAATCAATAACTAGTTCAGTTTCTATGAAGGATTACAAAGATAGAGTATGGAGCATGCGTGGCACATTTTTGTTCATATGTCTATGTCTATGCCTATTCCCCCAAGCTGTCTACATATTGGACTACTTGGCTGGAAAAGGATGCAGTTATGTGATTTAGTAATTTGTGACTATTTTTCTGTTCCATGATACATCTCTAGCGCTGTCAGGACGGTCTGTTTCCATAGGAATTCACTGGTAAGTCTTAAATTAGCCCACTTGGCAGGTCTGATTGTTATCCTTAGTATTCATCTTTGATATGCTGAACTTTTCATGACAAACTGGCAATTCCAAATTTTAAGATAAAAAGTTGTTAGGAAGATCTTTAGGATACTGGGTCACTTTCAAGAGTACATACACAAGGACTGATTGAGAACTAAAGTAAAAGTGCCAACAGTCTAAATCAGGTTGCACTTTCGGAGATATTGAAGGTAGAAATGAACAAATGGGAAAGACCCAGAAGGAAATCTTTCTTTAAACTCAAATATTATTCAGAATGTATTTCAAAGTTGAAAACATTTGGCACAGGAGTCTTCTCTAGCTAAGAAGAATTTGCAGTTTGGTGCCGCGTTATTATCAGTAAACGTTGGATTGGGGAACAATACAAGTGTCAACTTCTGAAACTATCCTTGCCACCAAGCGGTTACCATTTACGGTAATTTGACATGGGGAGATACTGAAGGAAGAGTATAATGAAAGAACACCGACACTGTCAACTGAAATGCCAATGTCAATTTCATACTCACCATCCATCAAAGCGAAAGTTCCACCTAAATCCTTTGTTGTTAGTTAAACTGGCAACAAACCAAAATGGTATTTTAGAGGAACATATTATGCTAGAAGACAAACCAGGAACGAGACGGATTCAAAGAACGCGGTGGCGGCATCATAGCGAACTACAGCATCGGCAACGGCAACGGCAATTGATCACCGGCTCCGGAAGAGACAAGGAACTGCAATAGGTTGGACCTGCAAATTAAGCATATAAACAAACCCACCAGTGGTAGGAATCTCCTACTGCTTTGTTTGAACGAATCTAAATTTCTAATTTCTATGCAACTTGCTCAACTTGTTCCTTGGCTGGGAATGCGCATTGCTGGAGGCTGGAGGCGGCGCTCAATACGCCACGCTGGCGCACGAGAGTATCCTACTGTCACAACATTCGTGGAGGGTTTTTGAATCAGTTATCGAGGTGCAACATGTAATTTTTTTGCAAAATTTCCCAAGTCTCTTGGTTCTGATACAATCTTTTAGTCCCTCTCCCACTCATCATGAATAATTTGGCGCAATTTGCTCGCTAAATTATAAGTTGGTGCGAATAGGGGTGGAAAAAAAGCTCGAGGCTCGTGAGCTAGCTCGGCTCGTTGAAGGCTCGGCTCGGCTCGTGGCATAAACGAGCCAAGCCGAGCCAGGGTTTTAGCTCGGTCCGTTAACGAGCCGAGCCAAGCCGGCTCGCGAGCCGCTCGCTAGGCTCGGTAGGCTCGGTCGGCCCAGCTCGGCAGTGTCTCCGGCTCATCACGTGTGAATGGCTCAGTACGGGAGTAGTAGTATGTATGTATGCATGCCAATTTTCACACCTCTTTTGTCACTGAGAGGTATTATTAAAGTACATATTACTCTTTTCTCTATTAATTTCACATATAGAAAGGAAATCATAGAACTTATCATTCAGAAAAACAAATATGAAAAATAAAAAGAAAGGTTAAAGACACTCAAAAGTCAAAACGAGCCTAACGAGCCGAGCTCGAGCTTTTCAGAAAAGTCAATTTGCATATTCCACCTAACGAGCCTAATGAGCCTAACGAGCCGAGCTCGAGCTTTTCGGAAAAGTCAATTTGCATATTCCATCTAACGAGCCAAACGAGCCGAGCCGAGCCTCTCTTTTAGCTCGTTAGTTTAACGAGGCGAGCCGAGCCGAGCCTCCTCTCTAACGAGCTTTCACGAGCCGAGCCTAGCCGAGCCGAGCCGGCTCGATATCCACCCCTAGGTGCGAAAGCATATACCAAGATCGTCTCATGGAGACTAAAGAATAGAAAAAATGGGGGAACAGGGGGAATGCTACGAGCGGAATTCACTTACATGGGACAACCGGATAAGTTCGCCAATGGCGAAGATGAAAACTTCTCTACGCGAGCCGACGCCGGCCGGCCGCCGTTGGTGTCGCGGTTATCCGGTCTGATCTCCCCTCCGCGGCCTATGCGCTCGGCTTTTCAAAACGACTTTCTCGCTCTTCTTACTCCTGTCTCGTTCTAAAGATAAAATAAGGAGTTATGTGTATATCATGTATTCTATTTCTCTAACTCATCTTTTATTTTACTTATCATTCGTTTCTTTTTTAAAAAATCATTTTTTTAGTTAACTATTATTCATTTTCAGACAAAACAACAATCCGTTATAGCCGAAATCCGTCAGCCGCCGCATGAACAGGTCAGGAACAGGCTCGCGTTTGGTTCGTAACGCCGGTCTCAACGATAATTGGCCCGGTCTGGGAAAATCGGGCTGTACAACGCCTAAACACAAGGCCGGGGCGGGTTGAAAACATGAAATACTCAGTTAGGTCGGCCCATACTAAGCAAAAGCGGGCTGGACCGGTCTGACTTTTAATTGTCTATTCTCATCGAAATATTTTTTTTAAAAATCTTGAACACTGAAATGGTCAATATTTCACAACCGAACGTGAGAAGAAAATGACGATCAAATCCCAGTCTTGGAACAGTTTCTTATTTCGATTGCATTCCGTTCATGCATAATTGGCGCAGAGTAGAGACGAGTATGTTGCAGTTGTAGCGATGCTTATACAGTTATGCTAATACAATCCGCATCACTGCATGATGTTGGCACCAACAGCGTCGGTAGTTGCTGCACCTGATGCCAACGAGTCCTTGGACCTCGACGATCTCGACGAAGACACCGGAGAGCCGTCCGTGGGTTTCTTCCTCCGCCTCGTCTTCCTCGGCGGCCGCGGTATGTCAGGGCACGGAGCTGTTGCGTCTTGCCCGGTGTTCTCTGAAACTATGCCGAAAGGCGATATGTCTCGAGGCTGGTCGAAATCTGTCAAGAGAATCACCGTAGCATATATGCTCGTCAGTGACAAGAACACAGCATGGAATCGACATGGATGACTGTTGAAGAAGCCGTGCGTATGCACAATCCATTGCCAACCAATAACAAAAGATGCTGCTGGTTGTTCAGAACTCGGATGTATGCATTTGTTTATCAAACATGTGCCCGGCAACCCGTGGCGGATCCAGGATTAGAGTACGCCTCGAGCTAAATTTGAACAAAGTAACAATCTAGTATACCACAAGTCTAAAACTATATTATGATATAACAAAAAAATACATCACAAATACATTGTTGATATGAAAATTTTGCTTAATGCTCAATACTTAATTTGCATCCTTAAATCTTAATAGTTAGTTCCTCTTCATTTTTTTAAATTTGTATCCTTAAACCTTAATAGTTAATTTCTAAATAGCAAATATAAAACATTGAACATATGTCATTTCACCTGATCATTTATACCAATTTCAAAACATAAAAATAATTCCTACTAAAATACTAAAATAATTTCTACTGAAATAATTTCTCCAAAGTCCAATACAAGCATACAGCAATACTCCTCCTGCTCCATACATGCTCATCTCTGCGCCTGATTCCCGATTGCGTATTCACATGCGCCTCCGGCCCTCCGCGGCTCCACTAAAATATCCGCTCCCTCGCCCGCCTTACGGCCTCACTTGCTCCAGTTGCTCGCGCGATCGCTCGCCTCGCCCCCTCACCTGCTCGCACTCTATTTGTGTCACCTTCCACATCCTCTTCGTCATGCTACCACGGTCGACTTTGCTCCCGCTTATCTCTACTTTCTCAACCCCTGCACTTTGTGCTTTCTAGGCTGTTGCACGATTCCGGATGGTTGGTACTCGACACAATTTTCCAAGAGCCGTATACTATGACGACAACTTCAAGACTCGGGCTTTAGATTTTCTCTATTTTAGTGTCAACTCTTTCAAATGTAATATTATTGCATATGCCTTGCATTTGAGGAGAGGGTGTTAAGGGTATAAGTGTCTTTTCCTAGTTTCTAGGGTTTGTGTCCATATACCCTATATATTAGCCCATATAGGCTGGGCAATACAACAAGCCATTCATCCTTCTCTTCCTCCTCTAATATTTACATTCATATCAATATTGTTGAAACATAAGGTGCTATAAGCCTACAACAATTTAAGCGTTCTTGTTTTCACCTTTGAGCGCATATCCTTGGTTGATCAGTGAGAAAGGACCTTAATTTTATGGCCATTCATCAACAGGATCTTGTTTCTTTAGTTTAACATGTTGTTCTTGGCATGGTAGTGTTTACAGTTGATTGAATAGAATTTCTGTGACTTTAGAAGTTTAGATACAACAGAAGCATGGTTGTCACGGCGTCGCCTTGGCCAGCTAGGCGGGTGCCCAGGTCGATGAGGCGTCCGCGGCGTCTCCATGGCGTCCAAGGCATCGGGCGAGGCGAAGGAGGCGAAGGCTTGAGGGCAGCAGTGAAGCAGTGAGACAGAGACATACCGCTGGGTCGCGACTCTTGAAGGGCTTCGGGCAGCAGCGAACACGAAGAGGCGAACGCGAACCCTAGCTTCACCTTCACCGCCAGCCGCCAGGTACGCCGCCGTCCACCCCTCTCCTCTCCTCTCCGGTTGCTTCCCTCCACCCGCGCCGCCTCCCTCCCTCCCGCCGCGCCGCCTCCCTCCCTCCCTCCATCCGCGCCGCCTCCCTCCCTCCCGCCGCGCCGCCTTCCTCCTCCCGCACTCCGGCCCCCTCCCTCCCGCCCTCCCGCCGCGCCACCGCCCTCCCTCCCGCCGTGCTCCGGCCCCTCCTTCCCGCCGTCTCCCTCCTGTGCTGGCGTGCTCCGGCCCCCGTGCTCTGCTTCCCCCGCGCGCCGCCTCCCCCGCATTCTGCTTCCCCCGTGCGCCGCCTCCCCTGCGCTCTGCTTCCCCCGTCTGCTCTCTGCTCTGCTATTGAAGTGCTGGCTTGCTGTTGCTGGTTGCTTTTTGCTGGTGTTGACATGTGTTGGTTGATGAACACTCACTGATACTGACATGTGTTGGTTGATGTATTGAGTATTGATATGTAGTTGCTAGTTGCTGCTGATGTTATGTATTCATGTATTGATGTGCAGCAATTTGATTGATGGAAAATCAGAGAGAGCAAGGCGGCGGTGACAATATTGAGGCAGTCAGGCAGCAGAGTGGGCAACATGATTCATATGATCCAAGTAAAGATCCGAAACGAAAGGCAAAATCCAAAGATCCTGGATGGCAATATGGCTTTTGGTCAGATTTGGGCAATAAAGATAAGGTCCAATGCAAGCTTTGTGGAACGGTTGTTTCTTCAGGAATTAAGAGGCTTAAGCAACATCTTGCCGGGGGCTTTGGAGATGTAGAGAAATGCTCCAAGACTACCACAACCATCATGAGAGAGATGCAAGACTACCTTAGGAAGGGGATAAGGAACAAGCCAATCAATTATGATGATGATGATGATGATGATGTACAAGAGGCACAAGAGGAAGCACAAGAGATTGATGAAGTCGATCAACCACAAAGAGAAGCAACACATTCATCAAAAGGCTCTTGGCCATCATCCACCACAGTACCAAAGCCAACTCCAAGTTCTGGGATAGCTATGAAAAGGAAACTAGCAGCTGCAGCACTTCAATCCAAGAATGCCAAGAACAAGCCTTCTCCTGCGCCTCTGAAGGGAACTAAATCTGTTATTAGTATGCTTCGGAAGCTTCCCCATGAGGTGGTTGAGGAAAGACATGCAAGGGGAAAGAAGCAAACATGCATGGAGCAGTTCAACTCTAAGATCACCAAGGAAGATAGAGAGAGATGCAATGAATACATAAGAGATTTTTTCTACTCGAATGGTATACCCTTCAATGTCGCCAAGTCAAGGTCTTTTGAGGTAATGGTTGAGGCCATTGGGCAAATTGGACCCGGTCATATTGGACCAAGTTATCATGACTTGAGGAAACCAGGGTTGCAAAAGGCAAAGCAAAAGATAGACCTTCTGAGAAAGACATATGAGTTAGCTTGGAAGGAGTATGGTTGCACTATCATGTCAGATGGGTGGACTGATAAAAGAGGACGGCATTTGATTAATTTCCTTGCCAACAGCCCAGAGGGGACTTTCTTCCTAGAGTCTGTTGATGCATCAAGTCAGGTGGCTGATGCAAATATGCTAGCTGACTTACTACAGAAGAGAATTGAGGATGTTGGCATTCAAAATGTTGTTCAAGTGATTACTGACAATGGTGCTAACTACAAGGCAGCAGGCAGACTTCTAATGGCCAGAATTCCTACTCTATTTTGGACCCCATGTGCTGCCCATTGCATAGACCTTATGTTGGAGGAAATTGGTAAGATACCTGAGTTCAATAGTTGCATTACCAAAGCCAAGCGTGTCACCACTTTTATCTATAGGCATGGGAAACTTCTTGATGCAATGAGGGATAAGACAGGAGGCTATGATCTTGTGAGGCCAGCAGCCACTCGATTTGCCACATCGTTCCTAACCTTGCAGAGTTTGTTTAAGCAAAGGGCTGCATTGAGAAATCTCTTTGTGGCTGAGGATTGGAATAGATGCAAATTGGCTAAGTCACAAGCGGGGAAGAATGTAGCTGAAATTGTACTCTCTACTAATTTTTGGAATGTTGTGCAATGCACGAAAAGAGCAACACAACCACTAGTTATTGTGTTGAGGATTGTTGATGGTGATGAGAACCCAGCGATGCCAGAGGTTTTGGTAGCTATGGATGTTGCCAAGGAGAAAATAAAAGAAGCCTTGCAGGGCAAGGCTCTCCTTGATCGTGTGATTGACATTATTGAGAGACGATGGATAGACCAAATGGAAGTGAAGCTATATGGGGCTGCATTGTACTTGAATCCAAATAAATTTTATGCATTCAAGGAGAAAGATAGTTCACGTGCTCGAAAGCTAAGAGACAATTTCAATGATGTTCTTTCCAAGATGGTTGGTTACGGTGATGAGGAACTTGCCACAAAGATATCCACCCAAGCTAATCATTATGAGAAAAAGCGAGCTTGCTTTGGAAAGGCACTAGCGATATCAAGTCAAGGAAAAATAAGCCCTCGTAAGTACTCAATTAGTCAATTACTCAATTTCATTTCAATTTAGCAAATCCAATTTTATTCCTTCATGAATCATGCTTCCATTTTGTAGTTGATTGGTGGGATGCATATGGTGGCGGCGCATCAGACCTTCAACAATTTGCAAAGCGTCTTCTTGGTCTTTGTGCTTCGTCTTCCGGGTGCGAGCGCAATTGGAGCACGTTTGAATTTGTAAGTAGTTACTAATTAGTAGTGCAGTACTAACTAATACTCTAATAGTCTAATTGAATTTATTTAATGTTTTCTTCAATCTTAACTCTTGAGTCTTTTTTGTTATTATTCCTTTTAGATACATACAAATAAAAGGAACAGACTGGAGCACCAAAGGTTGAATGATTTGGTTTATATCAAATATAACCAAAAGATTGCTGAAAGATTTCAAAAGATGCGTGTAGAGGGAAGCAACTTTAACCCATTGATCTTTGATGAGTATGAGTGGAACACTGACTGGATTGATGCGGGTGCTGAAGATGTCCATGAGACGGAGTCGAAAAATCTGGATTGGGCACTTGTTGATGAGGTTGTGGGTGCATCAAGTGCGCTCTGTGGTCGCAATCTACCTAGGCAAGCCCATGCAACAGCTGTTGGGACTGAGAGCACTATATTGTCTTATCATCGGCGACGCCATGGTGGTGGTTCAAATTCAAGGCCGGTTGAAGCAGAAGGAGGCAAGAGAGGTGATGAGCTTGATGAAGATTTTGATATGGATGATGAAGAGATTGAGGATGACTACGGCGAATCTCCTCCTACTCCTACTCATGACAATGCACAAAGTGGTGGCGCAGGCCATGGAGAAGATGATGCAACTTCATATTATGATTGTTGATGTCTTGATGGAGAGTTGTAGTTGTTTTGTAACTTTGTTTGCCTTTGACTCATTGTCTTGAACTCTGTGATGCATTATGCGGTAGTAGTACTATGTGATGAGTTTATCTTTGCAAAGTGGCAAACTGGCAATGTTATGCACTTATGCTAGTTTTTGCTCTCAATTTCATCATGTCAACTCAAAAGCTTATTTCATTTCATCATTTCAAGTTTACAAATATGAAATTACAATAGTGCTAATCCCAATTGCTCAATATTCGGTAACCATTTTACAACTTTGTATTCTAATATTTGCTATCTTTCTCAATGGCAGGAACATATGGCTTTAATGGCTTTCATCTTATTCTTCTAAAGCCACACTCTATTGTTTCTCTCCACAATTCATTTTGGATGGGGGTTGCTTGGCTACCTACAAAAAGAACAAAAGAATGGCAAGCTCATCAAAGTATTAGGTATGCAATTGTTATTGACTTCTCTCTAATTTGCTATTTTAGTTAAGTAGTTGGGTACTCTGTGATGAACCGCCTTAGCTCGCCTAGCATCGTCTAGAGGACGACTAGGCGTCCGCCTGGACGACTAGGCGTCCTGGCGCCCCTTAGGCGCCGTGGTCGCCGCGACAACCATGAACAGAAGATAAAATTCAAAATTAATACTTACAATTTTGTAATACTTACTAATATGGCGTCGTACTTTTGTTTACCTAGGTCAAACCATGGATTAAAAGAAGTCTTGCAACTGGGATCGGAAGTTGTTACCAAATAATTTCTTGCAACCAAGTGGGTACGTCCGTATGTGCCATCTACCAAGTTGTATGTCATTTAAACTTTTCAAATTTCAAATATACACACACACTTGTCGTATCGACATATTATTATTTTTGAAAAATATCGTATCATCGTATCTGTATCGCCGTACCCGTATCGTATATCTGGGCATCCTAGGCTCCCGACTCTCCGCCCCATGAACACCATTCCAACACACCTACAAGTTTATACTTTGCATAAGCGCAAGAAACAGACATCCATAGTATTGACAGGAGATGTGACAAACAAGTAAATTAAGGGAGGAAATTCCTTCCCTTAACATCGACCAGAGATTGGAACTAAGGTGGCGTGTGGTTCATGACTGTTAACATAAATGTAATGGTGAAATGGTATTACAAGTGTTTGTTGAGGGCTGTGGTATCGGATCAGATCACCATGTGATAAAAAAAGCCTACAAAAAAAATGAGACCATCAACACCATATCTAGCGATCACCTGAATAAATGACATCAAATAAAAACCATATCTAACAGCAAATTTACAAAAAAAAAAAGGAAATCAACAACTCATAAGAACGATGTCTATGATTTCAATAAAAACCGAAAGATTCAAACAAGAAATCAAAAGGTACTAGCACATAATAGAATCAAGATTCGATTAGGATTTGTCAAATTTGGAGGTGGATGGGCTAGGGTTACGGCATGGTGGGAGAGAGTGGGCTTGGATGTCTACAGTCTACATGTCATCGGGAGGGCGGAGGATAGACGAGGTGGCGGCGTGGGAGAGGGGAGCACCGGCAAGCGCCACCACATACCTACAGCTCAGCGCCCGCACGCCCCGATCGACGCCCCATCCGCCGCCGTAGCTGGGCGTCGATTCCGACGACCTTGCCACTGCTCTGCACTAACCCTAGCGCCGCCGCCCCCGCTTGCGCCGCCCGATGTCGCGAGTTCCCGCCATCCGGCAGCGCCACCTCCTCTCGCGGCCACCAAATCGATCGCAAGGAGGTGGGTCGCGGGTCGGGGAGGTGGGGATCGAGAGGAACGCGTCGTGTGTTGGGAGGAGGGCATCGCGAGGAGCGCGTGCATCGGCTGTTGCGATGAGGGAAATGGCTGTACTGTGTTACGAATACTCCCTTGTGTATGGTCAGGGAGGTCGATCTGACGAACCGCCGCCGTCCCCGACCCGAGGCCAAGGAAGCGCCGGCGAGCAGCCCAGAACCAAGCAGTGAGGTGCGGCGCGCGGGGAAGGGAGGCGGTGATCAGGGCGGCGCGGCCGCGCTGGGGAGAGAGAGGCGGCGATGCCGGGCGCTCAGCGAGTAGGGCGGCGCGGGGAGCCGGCGATGGGGCACGGCGTGGCGTGGACGCGAGTCCGATCAGTTGTCGCGTGCGAGAGAGCAAGCGTGAGTATAAATCGTTCGTTTGGAAAAGCCGCTCGTCCTCTCAAAAAAAGGGGGATAAAAGAGTGAGAAATGTTAGGAATCGGACGTCGTCTAAAAGATTGAGCAAAAAGCACTTCGTCAGCAGCCGCAGCTTCAGTGCATCAGAGCTCACTGACATGTGTCCTTGAACTCATGATGGGACTAGTAGGGGTTTGGATTTGGTACTACCAGATATGGGTCGCTATCTCTTGCTTTTTGTGCTCTTAATCAGCTATTAGATATGGCTATCCACTTGGGCATCATTTTCTAATGTTGAGCTCTGTCTTGTTTTCCCTAATGAACTGTAGTTGCGAAGTTACAGTCGAAAGCGGGTTGTTTCACTTGTTAAAAGAAATCGATCGTCATATATAACGAGCCATTGTTCACAAGACGCAAACGAGATGGAAGCAATACTAAAGCATCCACACACCACATATCGTGCAGCTGGTTGATCTTGCTGGTGTTTCTTTGACCACTGACATGTATAGGAGTATTCGTTTTTCTTTGAGAGAGAATATACATATTTGCATCAGATCACCAGTAATGTAGGATATTCGCAACACAGGGCCTATTCTTTATAGCTTCTAAAAACGGATTTTGATTTTTGCTATAGTACATAACTTTCAAATAGAATATTTTCTCAAGATGGGATCTACAAGTTAATTGTAGTACACAATAAAAATCCAACATATGTATTCCCAAAATCACAAACAAGTATTTCTCTCTGTAATATCTGTCACAAACAGCTAAAATTTAAAATTTTCAGTCAAAATCTATAAGCCGCAGCAAAAAAGAGCAGACCCACATACGTTCAGAATACATAAACGTTCAAGTTTTTTTAGATAAAGGATATAAAATCCGGCCTCTATATCCACGTGGGATATATACAGCCAAAACATTCAAGTTTTACATACGCTATAACTTTACCAGTACGGATCTGATTTATTAGGTCAATTAACATTGAGCGCCTACGTATGGCAACACTCGCATACAGCCACACGCGGTTGCAAACTAGCAAATATATAAGTAGAAGATATAATCAAACTTACTAGCCACAAACGGTGGCAAAGAAGCAGGCGCAGCTTTCAGGAACCCCAAAACATCACCTCCCTCGAAGTATCCATCCATAGACACGCCGTTCTTCCAAGAACTTCACCAACCTATGCGCCAACAACTCCGAGTGTGACCAGGTAGTTCCCCAGAAGGAACAGAGCGAAGCTGGCGAAGCAGAGCACCGGCCCGGGGTCGCCGGCGACGACCGCCGTGACGGCAGAGGAGCCCGCGACGAGTCCTGCAACGGCCAGGTTGCGGCGCAGGTAGGCCGTGAGGGAAGCTATGCCGTGGGAAGTGTTGAATATATAAGCACATGTAGGTTTAATTTATTCCATAAATAAATCATGACACCATGCACGCAAAATAACAGAACCATCACGGGCATAAAAGATCTAGACATGTAAACCAGAAACCGTATATGAACAGATCTATACGGAGAACATGACTGCATGCATCGATGGTTCTGTTCGATCGGTTTGCCGATGTAGACGCCGCGAGCACGGTGAGATGACACGAAGTCGATGACGATTCGCGGCGAGCAGCGAGGAAGACGAGCGAGCTACGCGGCGATCGCGCGAGCGCTTCCAAAACCTTATTCGCCTCTCGGTGCAGACTTGGCGGCGGTTCGGAGACTGCTCTCCGAACGGCGGTGCACGCCGGCGGACGGGGCGGAGTAGACTACGTGGGGCGGCGCAGCACAATGGATGGAGGAGGCAAAACCCTAGATTGATTTTCGCGTATCGTATGGAGGCGGCGACTCCGTATTACGTTCTCCATAACTCGTGAATCGAACCGGATTAGTCGCGTAACCGATCCGGATTCACCGCCACACAAAACAGCAAAAGATAAAACTCCGTCTGCGCAAGCACTGGAGCGGATTTTGGCGGACCATTCACGCAGTGCCGTGCGCGCGCCGCCCGCCCGGCCGGCCCGGCCCGGCCCGGCGAGGCGAGGCGAGCGGCGCGCGCGTGTTATCCTCTAGTTCTCTCCCACACATGCCTCAAGTGACTAGGAGTGCACCATCCCTTTAAGGTGGTCTTCCTCTCCTAGAACTAGCAATATGGTACTAAAGGTCACATGCATGCCTCCTTTGCATGAGTGGGCCTTTGAGATTTAATAGGAATTATTCTTATTATATGGGCTTGGCCCACATAATCCAACAGGAAGTGACGAGGCGGCTCAAGGCCGCCGGATCGTCGGCCATCTTGACGCCGACGGCGATGAGGTTGGCGCCAGCGAGGACCCCAAGGAGACTGAGGAGTAGACCATAGCCGCAGAAGCCGATGGCCACACTGACAGCAACTAAGAGGATGGTGAGGCCGCTGGCCGTCACCCTGCTGCCGTGAGAGCTCATCGACGCCGCGCCGGCACCTGTTAATTGGAGTAGTATTACTATTAGCAGTAAGTTAACAGGATCTTCATCGATAAACGGAACAACCAAGGACGAGTACGATTACGAAGACGAACAATAGTCACGTAATCTTGGGCTGGATATCCCGATCCAACACAGAGAGATGCACAAGGTTCGGAAGAATTCGGAAAATAATCTTGGAAAGGAAATCTCAGCGACAAGATTGAACTTGCGAAAATTGTGACTTCACTGGGGAAGAAAGGAAACTGCAATGGGTCAAAGAATTTGCTACGATACCTCGCCTGACAGATTTAACCGGTAGGCCGATCAAGAAGAGAACAGAGAGTGGAGTGGTGACTGGTGTGAGACAAGACAAAGGGCGGGAGGGAGGGCTATTTATCAGAGACGAACCGAATCTGCATCCGCCTTTCCGGTAAGTAAGGTGTGTGCAGATCACTAACGGGAGCCGCCTTTCCAGTAAGTAACGTGTCCAGTAAGTAGAGATACGGGGGGACCAACGAAAGGGTCCAGATGGAGAAGACCAAGGTACAAATGTGTGTACCAAAATACACACAACTTATTTTAATTAGAAAACAGTTTTATGGAGGTAGATATTATTACCGCAGTATAAAATAACTTTTACAGAAATACTCTACCAAAATGATCGCCGACGGCTTGTAACGTCCTAAGGTCCAAACTGATTTAGGTATAACCCTATTCTTGATAGATCATCCACACATAGCAATCTGCTTGCACTTTCGTTTTCGCTTCGTACAAAACGGTTAACTGAAGGTTGCTACCTTAGAAGCTCTATGCTTATGGGCTTGTTCTTTTTGGCTGCGGTTTTTGGCAGAAATTTTTGAATTTTGGCTGTTTACGGTACAGATTACGGAGAGATCGATACTCACTTGCGATTTTGGCAGGTACAGATGTTGGGCTTTTAATGTGTACTAAGTTTAACTTGCAGACCCCGTCTTGAGAAAATACTACGTTTAAAAGTTAGGTACTGTAGCGGCTGCCAAAAGCCGGGCAGCTTGTGCCTTGCCGAACACCCCCTATATGTGAGTGCTTCTCAAACTAAACTAGCAAGGTGGGACTAACACATACTCTTATGTGCACACACACACATATGGGTCGTTATGGGTCTAATTCTACAGGGGACGAGGTGTCACATACACCTCCTTAAAGGACCCGACGTCTTCGTCGGCCCAACATACCCACATTTGGGCAAATGATCATAATCTCCCTTCTTGGCATATGTCCGTGCGTTCAGTGCTAGTACATATGCCATGCCGTATGTCCACTCCGGGCCCACACGCGCCATGTGCCAGATGCCCGCGCCCCTGACCTACATGCGCTCATGTAACCGCGAGGGTCGGTTCTGATACCATTTGTAACGTCCTAGGGTCCAAACCGGCTTAGGCCTAACTCTATTCTAGATAGGCCACGCACACATAGCAACAGCTCCAACTCCTTCCGGCAAGGCAAGTCCGTCCACCACAGGATCGTCGCGTCCGCCTCTCCTCCGGACCTGCACCTCAGCACCAAGCTCGTCATCTTCTACGCCAGGTTCGGTGACGTCGCCGCCGCCCGCAGGGTGTTCGACGGAATGCCGCACCGGAGCGTCGTGTCCTGGACGGCCATGGTCTCCGGCTACTCCAGGAACGGGTTCCCGCGGGAGGCGCTGGAGCTGTTCGCTCTCATGCGTGCGTCCGGCGTCAGGCCGAACCAGTTCACGTACGGGAGCGCGGCAAGCGCGTGTGCCGGCGCCGGGTGCGCGAGGAGCGGGGAGCAGGTGCACGCGTGCGCGGCCAAGGGGAGGTTCGCGTCACTGAACTCATGATGGACTAGTAAGGCTTGGTTTATTTGTAGAAATCCCGGCTTGGGATAAAACCCGATGATTGACGATCGGTTCCGGGTGGTCTGGAACCTTTATGAGCTAAAGATACTACACGACGCCGGATTTGGATGGCACCAATTTATTAACTAAAATCCTCTTTTCTTACCGCTAATCTTTCTTTACCAATTGTTCTCAGATCAAGTGTTTAACTGAGTTGTTGAGGTTTTAATTGTCTAATTTAGTCAGAAACGTGGCGACTAGTATTAATTAGCCAGCATCGTGGCGACATGGTCGCTAATTACAGTTGAAGGCGGGTTATTTCACTTGTTAAAAGAATCGATCGTCATATATAACGAGCCATTGTTCACAGACGCAAACGAGATGGAAGCGATACTAAAGCATCCAGACACCACTGGCATGTATAGGAGTATTCGTTTTTCTTTGAGAGAGAATATACATATTTGCATCAGATCACCAGTAATGCAGGACATACGCGACACAGACGTTCAGAATACACGAACGTTCATCAAGTTTTACATACGCTATAACTTGACCAGTAGGGATCTGATTTATTAGGTCTATTAACATTGAGCGCCTACTTGTGGCAACACTCGCATACAGCCGCACGCGGTTGCAAACGCAAATATACAAGTAAAAGATATAGGCAAACTTACTAGCCACACACGGTAGCAAAGAAGCAGGCGCAGCTTTCAGGGGAACGCCACCGATTTCAGGTCAGTATACAAGTAAAAGATATAGGCAAACTTACTAGCCACACACGGTATCCATCCATCCACACGCCGTTCTTCCAAGAACTTCACCAGCCTATGCGCCAACAACTCCGAGTGTGACCAGGGAGATCCCGAGAAGGAACAGAGCGAAGGCGGCGAAGCAGAGCACCGGGCCAGGGTCGCCGGCGACGACCGCCGTGACGGCAGAGGAGGCCGCGACGAGTCCTGCAACGGCCAGGTTGCGGCGCAGGTAGGCCGTGAGGGAAGCAATGCCGTGGGAATTGACGAGGCGGCTAAAGGCCGCCGGATCGTCGGTCATCTTGACTCCGACGGCGATGAGGTTGGCGCCGGCGAGGACCCCAAGGAGACTGAGTAGACCATAGCCGCAGAAGCCGATGGCCGCGCTGACAGCAAGTAAGAGGATGGTGAGGCCGCTGGCCGTCACCCTGCTGCCGTGAGAGCTCATCGACCCCGCGCCGGCACCTGTTAATTGGAGTAGTATTACTAGTAGTAGTAGTAGTAAGTTAACAGGATCTTCATCGATAAACGGAACCACCAAGGACGAGGACGATTACGAAGACGAACAATAGTCACGTAATCTTGCGCTAGATATCCCGATCTAACACAGAGAGATGCACAAGGTTCGGAAGAATTCGGAAAATAATCTTGGAAAGGAAATCTCAGCGACAAGATTGAACTTGCGAAAATTGTGACTTCAATGGGAAAGAAAGGAAACCGCAATGGGTCAGAGAATTTGCTACGATACCTCGCCTGACAGATTTAACCGGTAGGCCGATCAAGAAGAGAACAGAGAGTGGAGTGGTGACTGGTGTGAGACAAGACAAAGGGCGGGAGGGAGGGCTATTTATCAGAGACGAACCGAATCTGCATCCGCCTTTCCGGTAAGTAAGGTGTGTGCAGATCACTAACGGGAGCCGCCTTTCCAGTAAGTAACGTGTCCAGTAAGCAGAGATGCGGGGGGACCAACGAAAAGAAAGGCCAAGGAAATACCTGCAACTGTTCATCGAAAGGTGCAAATGTGTGTTCGTCCTTTTGCAGAGAACAGGGAGTGGAGCGGTGACCGGTGAAAGACGATACAGTGGGCTATTTATCAGAGACGAACCAAGACCGAGCGGAATCTGCAACCGCCTTTCCATTAACAATGCTAAATATGTTAGTGGACCGACGAAAGGGACCGGAAGGAAAAAAGCACCTGCAACCGTTCGTCGAAAGGTGCAAATGTGTGCGCGTCCTTTCCAGCTACCCGCGCGCCCTCGCATCCCTCGATCGCCATCTCCGCTCGACCAATACCTTTCTATCAGTCATGACTTTCGAGTTCATCCAACCTGTCACCAAATGTCCAAGGCTTCTGCTTGCTCTAGAGGTACGTGCGTTAGGATTACTGTTTTTTTATGCCAACATTTTTAGACAAATATGTAGTTGATTTTTATCATTGCATGACGTATCGGGATACTGAACGATTTTGACTTCCGACTAAAAATGTTAAACATGTTTGTCTAATTATTACAGAATGACAACCTGCATCAACGTGACGTCATATTAGTAAGTTCAAACATGAAAATTCGGGCCAATAAATTCAAATATGTACAAAAATAAAAGATAATTTGCTAAAAAAGACAGTAAAGCTCCACATGCATGTAAAGTTACCCGTGACATGTCAAATTCCCATGCACGAACATCGAAATACATCCAATATTGAGCTTGTTTTGTCGAGAAAATCCTGAATAATGCACCGGATCTAAGGGACTTCAAATTGAAAGTTCTGTTTGAGAGATATCCTTATTTGCTGTAACTAAATCTAAGTGAGTCAGCATAGGTCCCACGTCAGCATCCAAACCACCACTATGCAATGTCGGAAAAAGAATATCCCGCATGGTCGTTTGTTTTCTCTCCTGCGTGTGATCATACCGATAAGACAAAAAAGAAAAGACAAATGCTGCACGTGGACCTGTCTTGTACGTGCCCAACTGGCCGGCTCTCCAGTACGGTCCAATTAGTAATTAAACTAGCGTCACGCGTACGATAACCTTATCTTTCACGGTACAAGCGCAACAAGTTTCTCTTGATCTTTGACCAACAGTAGCAATCCTCCCGAAAACACTAAAATCAACGGTTCTTTCTTTCTGTTCTTACGCCCAACAATACCAAACCTTTCACACCGAGAGATACATGGCGACAATGGTGGTGGCCACCGTAATCTTTCTTTCTCTCGTATTTATCTCGTTAAAAACTAACTGAAATTAAAAAGAGTACAGTAACAATATATGTACATACTAACTATAATAACATGCGTATATAGTATCTACTCATCAATGTCTAGATTATTCATGCGTTCGAGGTCAGCGTACGTCTGCACGATTTCAGGATCCTCTGATTGATGTTGTTTGCCGCTCTTTAGCTAATTCTCAGTCTTTGGTGCATATGTGATTATTTCCACCATCCTGGCGCGTGAGGGAAAATCTCTTTTCTTCGATTATTCTCCCTACTGTGTTGAACGTTGCTTCTGAAGAGACGGTGGACACCGGCACCAGGAGAAGATCTCATGCGAAATGTGACAGCATAGGAAATATCTGCTTGCTGTTCTTCCACCACTCGAGTAAGTCTATTTTGCCTCCACCAGTAAGATCAAGATCAATATTTATAAAATCATGTTTTAAATAGTGGTTCAATTCCGAGACAAAATTCCACTTGGATACCGCCTCCCTCCCCTCCCCCCACCAGCCGCCTTCCTCCCCCCCCCACTGGCCGCCTCCCTCCCCTCCTCTCCGCGGGAGGTGGCTCGCCAATGCGGGAGGCAAAGGGCGTGGGCAGGAGGTGACACGGCAGCGCGAGTGGTGGAGCACCGTGCAGGAGGCCAGAGGCACAGAGCTAGAGCGACGACGACCATGACCTCGACTACGTCGAGAGCCAGCCCACCAGCAACGGATGGCCGGGCGGCGACTAGGGCGCTGACGATGAGTTCGTCATCGATGGCTCACTCTTCGAGCCGCTGCTGGCTAATGTCTTCATGTGGGACGCCACCGTCAACATCAAGGCCATCCCCAGTAGTCCGGTTACTCCGGTATGCTCCTTCAATCCTTCCCCTCTACTCCCCCTCTCTCTGCTTTGTGATGGCTTGTGATTGTGGGAATCACCGTGATGAGAGGCGAGGCCAAGACCGAGGCAGCTGTCGGCGTGCTAGTCGTGCCAGCCGTGCTCGCCGGGCCAGGCCGGCCCGAGCATGACATGATTTGCTGTACCGTGCCATGCCGCCCAACGGGGCAGCTTTTCAGGCCCGATCTGGTCCACTATTCGTGTCGTACCAGCACAGCCCACCACGTGATGTGCCTGCGCTGTACTTAGACATGCCAGGTCTGCTAGGCCTCAGGCTGGCACACATAAGCCCAGCCCAACTCTCAACTCTAGCCCTAACTTTGGCCTTCTCCCCAAAGCCTAATAGCAGCAGGAGGAGACAGGACTTGACAGCACTTCTGTGCCACACCTCTCCGACCAATCATGCAGCAGCAGTTTGGAAGTTTCTCCAAACGTCGATCCACAGCAGCAACAATAGCAGTTTTCACTCGGTCAATCTGCAGCGACAACAGCAGATTTGATAGCCTCTACTCTCCATGTCCAAAACAGCAGATGCACAGCACCGAAACAGCAGCAGCGGTAACCTGTCTCGGTGGTGATGAATCAAGCAGCAGGAATTAATTGACATGCACACCATATGTATTTAGTTGCAGCCTATCTGTTCCTTCCTTGGTAGAGAACAAACAGCAATTTTCTTCCGTTCAATCGATTCCAAGTAGCAGCAAAGATAAATAGGCTCGGTAATTAACCTGTTCGCTCAAGAAGCAAGTAAACAGAGGTAAAACTCAGATATGTAATTCTCCAACCCGTGAACAAGAGATGCTCATGAACTGAACGAGAGAACCACCGATGATTCAGTTGCGCAGTCCCAACATCAAAGCTCGAAATCATGCAGCAAATAATGAAACCCTAGATTAGTTTCACCAACTCACGGATCGGACTCGCGTCCACGCCGCGCCCTGCTCGCCGCGCCGCCCTGATCACCGCCTCCCTCCCCAGCGCGCCGCACCTCACTGCTTGGTCCTGGGCTGCTCGCCGGCGCTTCCTCGGCCTCGGGTCGGGGACGGCGGCGGTTCGTCAGATCGACCTCCCTGACCATACTGAAGTGAGTGTTCCTTACCCAATAGAAGGCAAACATACATACGTGCTGCAGTAGACTGAGAAGTCCTCGTCTTCGGAGGCAAAGAAAGAACCGCGCGCGCCAATGGCCACCCTTGTCAAGGGAACGACATGCGCCGCAGCGTTGTACTCCTCCCTCCTACAGAGCTGCATCAGCTCCAACTCCTTCCGGCAAGGCAAGTCCGTCCACCACAGGATCGTCGCGTCCGCCTCTCCTCCGGACCTGCACCTCAGCACCAAGCTCGTCATCTTCTACGACAGGTTCGGCGACGTCGCCGCCGCCCGCAGGGTGTTCGACGGAATGCCGCACCGGAGCGTCGTGTCCTGGACGGCCATGGTCTCCGGCTACTCCAGGAACGGGTTCCCGCGGGAGGCGCTGGAGCTGTTCGCCCTCATGCGTGCGTCCGGCGTCAGGCCGAACCAGTTCACGTACGGGAGCGCAGCAAGCGCGTGTGCCAGCGCCGGGTGCGCGAGGAGCGGGGAGCAGGTGCACGCGTGCGCGGCCAAGGGGAGGTTCGCGGGGGACATGTTCGTGCAGAGCGCGCTCATGGACATGCACCTGAGGTGCGGGTCGGTGGCGGACGCGAGGCGGTTGTTTGCGGCGATGGAGAGGAAGGATGTGGTGTCTTGGAATGCCTTGGTCAGGGGGTTTGTGGAGCGTGGGCATCACGGTGATGCGCTTGGATTGTTGTCCTCAATGCTGAGAGACGGTATGTTTCATCTTGTTTGTACATTTTCTAATTTAAAATGCAATAATTTTTTTTTTCTGATTGTCAATCATGCACATCGAAATATTTGACAGAGATGCTGCCTGACCATTTCACATTTGGAAGTGCTCTAAAAGCCTGTGGAGCAGTCGGTGTGCTTGCCAATGTGGAGCTAATTCACACTTGCATCATCAAGTTGGGTTATTGGGGCGAAAAGGTTGTTATTGGATCACTTATCGATTCTTACGCAAAATGTCGGAGTATGAGCAGCGCAAGAGTGATATATGACTCCATCTGTGAACCAGACCTTGTATCATCTACTGCACTGATCAGTGGGTACTCCATGGATAGAAACCACAGTGAAGATGCAATGAAGCTCTTTTGTAAGATTCATCGTAAGGGTTTAAGGATCGATGGTGTTCTATTAAGCTCCTTGCTTGGCCTCTGTGCTAATGTAGCATCTATCAGATTTGGGACACAAATTCATGCTTATATGTGCAAGAAGCAGCCTATGGGTGATGTGGCATTGGACAATGCTCTAGTTGACATGTATGCAAAGGCGGGAGAATTTTCAGATGCCAGGCGTGCTTTTGATGAAATTCCCAACCGTAATGTGATTTCTTGGACTTCGCTTATTAGTGCCTATGGGAAAAATGGTTTTGGAAAAGATGCTGTGAGCCTTTTTGATAGAATGGTGGAGGATGGTGTGAAGCCAAACGATGTGACATTCCTTTCTCTTCTGTCTGCATGTGGCCATTCTGGTCTGATGAGTAAAGGGATGGAGTATTTCACTTCCATGATGAGCAAGTATGGTATTGATCCAAGAGCCGAGCATTACAGCTCTGCTATTGACCTTCTTGCTCGTGGAGGTCAGTTAGAGGATGCATGGAAGCTTGTTCAGAAGACAAATGTTGAACCCAACTCATCAATGTTGGGCGCAATGCTTGGAGCCTGTAAAATGCACGGAAACATGCCTCTTGGAGAAACTGCAGCCAAGAATCTTTTCAGTATAGATCCTGAGAGTTCTGTAAACTATGCTGTGCTTGCTAACATGTATGCAGAATCTAGTCAATGGGAGGATGCTCAGAGGACGAGAAAATTAATGGCTGAAACATCCAATACAAAGGAAGCTGGTTGCAGTGTCATATGACAATTGTTTATGTTGACAAATTTTCCTGTTCTAGAAATTTCATATAATAGTCATTTGCCACTGATAGATATACCATGAGTCTGGAATTCTGGATCACCTTCAAACTTGGGTCCACAGTGAACTTGACAGGCCCAAAACAGATGAGCCTCCACAACTTGCCAAGCTCTAACCGACTTCTGAATACTTCGCCTATTCAATTAAACAGTGAGCAGCTAATGACTTATCAGCAACCATCATGTTCGTTCAATGTAAGTGCATCATGTGCTAGTGTGCTTGATAGTAAAACTGCTGTATAGTTTTTTTTTATCTGCTGATATCCAAGGGTTATGTGTCAGTACACACCACTGGTGATAAATGTTGTGGCCAAAATTGTCTTCTATACCCTTACTGGTGTTGAGTGAAACAGGCATTGCAAGCTAGAATGGATCAACCGAAGTTTTTTGTATCCTCTGTGAATGGCTTAGACTTCAAGTCTTGAGCAACCAAAAGCCATCACGTATCAGCTACTCAATGAACGATTGAATACCTTGTCCAATCCATGAGCTAGTAAACACCTAGCTATTGTTAGTTTTCTGACTTGATTGACCTTGTAATTATGTTGATACATCATTAATTGTGATGTAAACACAACAATTGGCACCAAAGGATGCAAAAAATATGGGAGAACTTTGCATATATTTGTTGAAAATGTCAATTTATCCGTATCTGGTGGCAGCATAGTCTGACTAATACTCCTAGTTTGCTCGATCATGATAGGACTTAAGTCGTGATTTGTTTACACATCTCTATGCTTTTTTGCTTCAGATGACTTAAGTCGTGATTTATTAACACATCTCTATGCTTTTTTGCTTCAGACTTAGAGAATGTGTTGTCAAGTCATAACTGATACACCATGTTCTCATCTTTCTTGAGTATGTATATATTTGATCAGACCTAAATTTTGCTTCAAAACGAAGTAGTATTTCTGTACAGCTAAAGATGGTATTGCAGCAACATGACAGCCTTAATAATCAACTAGCACTGATCTTATTTTGGTTATCTCCTTTTTCCCCCTTGATGTTTTGCTTCTGTGGCATGAGCAGAACTGGCATGGACTTGAAATTTCTTTTATTCAACTTAATTTGGAAGAAATGAGATTCATTTCATCAATATATTGTTGCTTCAATATATTTGTCATCAACTGCCTAGTGCCAACAGAGAATTAATTTTATTGATACATTTTTGTTTGGCTAGGAGCCGATAATCCAACAGACATGGACAGTCTTTTTTTTAAAAAAAATGTTCGAAGGCAGGAGGTCCCAAGAGAAAAGGTAGCTGTGATAATGTCATGACATGGAAATCATATTTAATTCCCTTAAACTAGTAAAAAGAGAAATAATCGCTTTTTTATTTCTTTTCCTTTTGCATGCATGCACTCAATTTTCTTCAAAACAAATGATGAAGGCTAGAATGATAATATACAAATTCTTCTGAACTTCATTAACTAAAAGCTGTGAAGATTATAGATTCAAATGAAAAAGACCATGTGATATATGAGGAGGGAGGGGGAGGGGGGTCCCGGAGATGACTGTAAAATGTTAACTTTAACCCTATAAAACAACCACATCTTAGTTGTTAAAATACTCTCACCGTCTTTCTCTTCCTGTTACACTTATTTCTCACTTTCTTAAGAGAGTTTGCATGCACTTGACGAATGATTGCTGAGTTATGAACCAGCAGAATACAGTTTTTTTGTGACATTATTGGTTCTCATATTGAATCTGAGAATATTTGTTATCAGAATCAATCCACCCCATATTAAAATAGGAAATGGGAACAACTCGCAACTTACAGTTCAAGTTTTTGATGTGGCACTTTTTAGCAACATGCCGTAGTCTCTGCATCAATCTAATAGTGTGGATTACACAAGTGCACGAGCCACGAAGAATGACCACCAGTCAACAAATGCCTGTGGGTTATGCATAGTTTGTAACCGGTAAAATAGAGGTCCTTCAATTCTTGTACATGCACAAAAGCCACAGGGCTCCTGAAGTACTGATTACCAAGCACATGACCAAGTCTTAGTGGGTGCATTATAGAAAAATCCAGTGAAGCTATGAGGGCATCTATAGCCACTAAACTAATAGTGAGCACAGTGGCTGGCTTACTGTCACTTATGTACAACCTAAGCAACTGAACTATAAAGCATGCTGCAAGTACTAGTTCACCTCAAAAAATCATCAAAAAAGAAACTCTTCCTTCATAGGTAGTGGTTTTACATTGCTCATGCACAACATGCCTTACAGACTCCTCTTAGGATTTGTCCTTCCTCTGGTCCTACAATCCTCCTTAGTATCATCCAATCCACCAGGGCTGAAGGTTGGTTTTTACCAATACACATGCCCGAATGCAGAGTTCATTGTTCGTGATGAAATGACCAAGATCATCTCACATGTCCCAAGCCTTGCTGGCCCTCTCCTTCGCATGCATTTCCATGACTGCTTTGTAAATGTGTGTATACATTTCAGTCTGTTCTAAAACTGTTTTTAGTTGAGTTCAGAAGATATGTTACTGAACTGTTTGTGCTATGCAGGGCTGCGATGGTTCTATTCTGCTGAATAGCACACCAGGATCACCATCTGAAAAGGAATCGGCACCGAACCTCAGCCTGCGAGGCTTTGGCACAATTGACCGTGTCAAGGCTAAGCTGGAGCAGGCCTGCCCTGGAGTGGTGTCCTGTGCTGATATCCTAGCTCTGGTAGCAAGGGATGTTGTTGTCCTGGTAAGAACTAGCTGTCCTGTTCATTTATCTCGGTTCATTCTTCAAGTAAAAGAAATTAAAATAGTTTGGCACACTGGCTGGAAATGGCTGGTTCAGGTCAAGTATGGTGGTAAAACCATGCAGCTTTGACTGCCTTTGACTTGGTTTGATTATCTTTTGCGTGATTACTGGACATTACTGGCTCTCTTGCTGCTGGCAATAACTGGAGTTGAACTTAACTAAGCCAACTTTTTGTTATGCAACAGACCAAAGGGCCTTATTGGGATGTTCCGACTGGACGGAGAGATGGGATGAGATCGGTGAAGGCAGATCCTTTGAACAACCTACCTCTACCATTTTTCAACGCCACTCATAACTTGTATCAGTTCTTCATCCCGAAGGGCCTTGATGCAAAGGATCAGGTGGTTCTGCTAGGTATATACTATTCTTCAGGAACTAAACTCGATGCATTATCTTTAATAAACTATGTACCTATATGATTGATATTACTGCATCTCTCCAGGTTTTTGTAGCCCATGCTCCTTTTCTTTTTAGTTTGTTTAAACTTTGCTGATCCCAACAAATCTGTAGTAGCATTCTCCAATAAAGGTGATCATTTGTATATACATCCAAGCAACTTGTTAATCAAGGAAGGTAGCATATGCGCGTACCCAGTCAACAGAAATGGGAAAACTAAAACTATGTGGTTTTTAGTCCTAACTATATGGCATTATACGAAACCAAGAGGATAACCATGGAAGCTATATGCATGGAAATTGCCACATAATATATCTTGTTCATACATAACAGGGGGGCACACTCTTGGGACTTCCCACTGCTCGTCGTTCTCCGACCGTCTCTACAACTTCAGCGGCACACACATGGCCGACCCGACGCTTGACAAGCACTACGTCCCGCGCCTGAAGAACAGATGCAAGCCCAACGACACGACGACTCTGGTGGAGATGGACCCAGGCAGCTTCAGGACGTTCGACACGAGCTACTTCCGGCAGATCGCCAAAGGGAGGGCGCTCTTCACCTCCGACGAGACGCTCATGCTCGACCCTTTCACCAGGAACTACATCCTGCGCCAGGCGGGCGTCGCCGGCTACCCCGCGGAGTTCTTTGCGGATTTCGCGGCGTCCATGGTGAAGATGGGGAGCATGCAGGTGCTCACCGGCGTGCAGGGGGAGATCAGGAGGCACTGCGCCTTTGTGAACTAGAACATATAGCTTCCGTTTGTCTGAGAAGTTGATATGTCAAATTTATTTGTTACGTTACATGGTGTGCGTCACGTCTTCATTTGATATGTAAAATTTATGTGTTACACTACATAGTGTGCGTCATGTCTTCCTTCATTTGTATTATGATGATGTCTTCAAATAAACTGCTTGCTTGATTCAATGAAATAATGGTATTTGCCCCATTAAATATACAGGCTATTAGCAGTACTGATTTTTTTCCTCCATTAACATAGTGACCTGTGACCCTATCCACTTATGCTACTGATTAGTAATGGACCTAATGGTGAGTGCTGAGAAAAACGCAGTAGCATTTTGTATCATGGCAGTGTTGCTAGCTGTGGCAATCAATCAAAAGTGTTGCGATTTTCGATCGAACGGTTGTAGCACAGTGGATTGCGCATTGTTGTGCTTCTCTGTAACACTAAGGAATCATGTCGATCGGCCGCATAAACGGAAAACTTGAGAGTGAAATATGCTCTATCTGACCAGTTGGTCAGTAAAGTTTACTTTGTGCATTGGATATTCGTGAAGTCGATCGTGAAGTTACCCTAGCTAAGGGATGGAGCATAACAACTCACTAAGCTAGCTCCACGTGGTACATGGACCATATCCACTCTGTCAACTTTTCAAGCTTACCTCTCACCCCTTGTGCAAAGCCAGCCTTTTGTCTAATCCAGTAACAGCGACCATGCATACATATATTTGCATTAACCCATCATCAACATCCACCTGTAACGACGACGCGTTTGAATTACCTAACTAATCATTGGCATCACTAGCACACACTAATTATGGGGTTGACTATATAGGACTAGGAGTACAGGGATAGAGCACAAGGTTATGGTAGTTAAGGTTGTACCTGAAAATAAACCTTTTATTGCACCAACTTTCTCTGCTCCTCCAATCCCAACCGAGAAGAACAAGAAAGAGGAATATACCCTACACCAAGACAGGAAGGAAAGCTAGCTAGCTAGCTTCGCTTATCGCCTTTTGTTCCTTCGTCTCTCCTCAAAGAATCACCACGAGCATGCAGCAAGATAAAAAGGAAACCAAACGCGTAAACTTCTACGACCATGCATGCGCGCGCTTACGAACCAATTAAACAAGTAACACCGCGCCGCACGTACCACCATGCCGCCGCCGCCGACCGCCCCTGGCTTCGTCACCGGCCGCCTCCGCCCGCTTCCGAAGGAGCGGCCGCACCTGACCCGTTGCACCAAGATCCTGTGCTCGACCTTCCTCTGCGTTCTCCTCCTCGCCGGCGTGCTCCTCTTCGTCGCCTACCTCGCCGTCCGCCCGCACCGGCCGCAGTTCCACGTGGCCGCCTTCTCCGCCACCAGCATCCAGGGCGGCGGCCCGGTGCTCCTCTCGGGCCAGATCTCGATCCGCAACCCGAACCATGACATCGCCTTCTTCTTCGACCGGCTCTACATGTCCGTGCACTACCGCAACGGCGAGGTCGTGAAGGACCGGGACCTGACGGGCCGGCCCCTGTACGAGCCGCCCAAGAGCACGGCGCCGGTCCCGTTCGAGGGCGTGCCGGTGGCTCCCGGCGGGGACGTGGCGCGGGACGCGGCGGAGGGCGGCGCGGTGGCGTTCACGGTGAAGGTCCGGTCGAGGGTACGGGTGAGGCTGCCGTTCTGGGGGTCGCACTGGCACCCGCTCCACGTAAGCTGCGACGTGGCGGTGGGGCCCGACGGGCAGTTGCTGGCCGAGTACCAGCAGAAGCGATGCAGCACAGACTTCTTCTAGCTAGTCGATCTGGAATGCTGGATGTGAATACCAATGGGATTCATTAATGTGATGCCCTCCCCGTGAATATGACTATACGTGATTCTGTAAACGGATTGCATTGCAGGGAATGACTGATGACCGGTGATGAGCACGATGTTCTTCTCGGTGAGATTGGAGAGCGTGGCGCCAGTGGTGAACCACCAGCGGTCGGACTTCTCCTGGAAGGCGTTCTTGCTATTGGGTGCCAATCGTGACCACCCAGTGGCACACGTGACAGATAAGAACGCGCAGCTAGCGGAGCCGTTCCCCCCGGTGATGGTGTTGATCAGTGGGTTCGACCCGCTGCTGGACTGGCAACGGTGGTACACTGACGTGTTGTGGCGGAAGGGGACAGCGGCACAGGTGGTGAAGTTCTCGGATGCCTTCCATAGGTTCTACGCCTTCCTGCAGCTCACCGACGCCAACGAGGTCTTGCAGGACATGAAGGTATTCATGGAGAGCAACAGATCCAAGAAATGAGGAAATAGTCGATATACTGTTCTGATCAGTGTAGTGCGCACGTCTCCACGTGTGAAAAAAGCGAATACATAATGAGATTATCATTAATTTGATCGTTGCGGCACATCAATTTTTGAAATTTATATAATACTACTAATAATAAGCATCATGTTATCCGGTGTACTGTGAAAGTCTATAATACCTTCACAAATCAACTGTTAGATTTATTTTTGCTACCACATTTCTACTACCAGCATAATGTACCTAAAAAATTATGATATAATCTATGACCAATAAAATTTCTAATCCAAATTCAATCTACACATTGAGAAATAAAAAACAAACTCTACTAAAAAGAAAATCCAAAATAAAAAAATATAAAAATAAAGCGAAGATAAAGATAAAGCAGCTATTCACCAGTGGCGAAGCCATCGGGTGGGCTTCGTCAGGCTTCAGCCCACCCTCTCACCTGCCTTGAACCCTGCCCCCACCAAGATGGGGCGGCCAGGTGCCCAGTGGCCAACAGAGATAACATGAGGATGAGTTCATGCATGAATCCACCCCAAGCTGTAGCCCGCAGGCACACGCCAGAGACCACCACGCTCACGGCACAGCGAAAAGCGCAAGGAGGCTGGAGAAGCAGCTCACCTCGTGTCGCTATGGGAATCAGCTACGTGGTCGACATACTTGGCAGCGCCCTCCTCACCCATGCCACATAGTCCACCATCTAATATAACATCACACTCCTCATTCTCCCCCTCCTCGGGTTACTTTCCATGCTCTTTTTGAATCCTGGGCATCGGCTTCTTGGGGTTTTAGTATTCTTGGTTTTTGGGGTCACACGCTTGGATCATTGTACGGGGTCATCAGATTGGGGATAGTGGTTTGGTCTCCAACCACTCGGTTACTCCGGTGGAGTTTTAGATCTAGTTCCTAAGCCTGTGCCTTTGATTCATGGGATAATCTTGGTCGGCTTGGTTGTTGCGTTTTTCTCATCCTAGTTGGGTCGACCTTGGTTGGCGTGTTTTCTCATTGGTGTTTCTGGTTAAATTGGTACGAATTGGATGGTGTGGTTGAGTTTGTGGCTGGTTGCCTCTCTAGAACTTGTGCTTAAGTTGGATGATGTGGTGTGTGTGTGTATTTGTTGTTGTTGCAGATCTCAGCGTGGCGGCGGTGGCCAAGCTATGAGGGTGCGACCGCGCGAGGCAAGTGAGGTGAGGACAAGGAGGCAAGCAAGAGGGATTGACGGAGGCCTTGCAGGGGGCACGTCGTGGGGCGACTAGTCGACTAGCCCGACCGGGGAGACGATTGACTAGCAAGCAAGAAGAAGGGACTAGGGGAGGATTAGATTCAGATAGGGGGACTACCGGACTAGGGACTTGGGAGCCGCCGAGGCGCCGACCGAGCGCCACCGCCGAGCCCAAGATGTCGAGATTGAGGCCACACGGCACGCAATGAGAGTAATTAGGTAAACTTCAAGTCTTCTTGTAGTTGTAGTTCTTACTTCCTTTGTTCTTAAAATTGAATTATTGTTGACCATTTATTCCTAGCTATTGATTATATTGAGTCCTTTTACTTCTACGATATCAGAAATTATATGTATCTCCTTAACATTGACCAACTTGAATTCTTATATATTAAAACAAAACTTATGATTTATGTGTTCTGATTAGAATTGATGTGTCACATTTTGTCGATAGATTTACTATAATGGAGAAACGAACTTTGTGTTTGATATTGCAATTTAGTATGTGCCGTTGAGTTTCCATTCTTTAGATATTGCAGTTTCTATCAATGAAACTCAAGTCAATTAGCTTTTCTAATCAATTTCATATGCTTTCAAGCTATTTGTATCATTTTTTGTACGAAAATTTGTTAGGCATAGTTATCTCTCGATGTTCGAACACATACATGTTGGAAATTGCATGTTCCTAAAAGATGAATGAGAATGGCTCAAGCATTTTACCTTGCAATATATTGGCTGCCATTTAAGTTGTTTCCGACAATGATAATATTACCATCTAGTATGTGTTTTCATCTCTAGAGTTTAGGATATCAATATAACTTTACACACGAAGAAAATTTTGAATTGATTGCATTTGAAGATTTTGGCAAATGAAACTGCCTTATGTCAGCTCTGCTTACTGCAAATCTGGAATTGAAGAATTGATGCTACCCTTTTCCTTTTTATGGCATTATCGAGATAACTATTCTACGTGGTCCTCCTAATTTTATCAACTACAATTTATTTACCTTAGTCTTTGAATTCACTCTCGATTTTTCTCTCCTGTCTTCGCCACTAGGCCCACATAAGATTAGGCAACAACTGGCAGTGCTGTATGATATCTGTATCGATCTGCAGTGGCACACGTATTAGCCCTGTTCTTTTAGGTACGACTGATGATTTGTGGGTGCGATTATGATTTTTGTCTATGTTTTCTGATGTGGTGATGAACAATAGAGACACTGATATAAACGGCGTATACGATTTTAAGCTCTAAAAACTGTTTTGAAAAAGTGGTTTCGAGAAACCGTTTAAAGAAGAGAATGTTTGTTTCGGCTATAAAGAAGCCGAAGTTAAAAGATTAAGGCTCTGCTTATTTCAGTTTCAGCTTCTGTCTTCTGACTTCTGCCTTATTTTTCACTATTCATAAATTTCGTCTTTTTCTGAACTTTTGGGTTTTTAGCTTTTTTGCCGGTTCTTTTTTCTCGTATTCGTTTGCGTTGTTGGTGTTGAGCTATCATTTTTTTTCTATTTTTAAATTTTTTAGATTTAATTATACCAAATAAGCCACATTCAGATACAGTGAAATTTTAGTCGTTACAGTGCAATTTTAGTTATAAACTATAGCTTTTCAGTCCAACCGAGTGGGCCTAAAAAATAGCAAAGAGAGCACTATCTCGTCTCTGTTCGTGTGGGCCAGTCGCATAGGACAAACCGCTTCTGCAACAAATAAACAAGACGAGATGAGGTGGGTCAGCTGGCCTGGGAGGACGAGAGCGAGGTGCGGCGTAAACAAGCAATCGAAGCACCCGGTATAATGGGAAAACCAGCGCCGCGGCCACCTGTTTTGCCCCACCCCTCCCGGCCTTCCCCCGCATATAAACCAGCCCACTCCCCCTCTCCTCTCTGCAACACAGCATCAATTCGATCCTTTCACTGCTACTGCAAAGTTGTACTACAACAAAATCTAAGCCACAGCAAAGATCACAGATCAGTCTCCCAACACAGCAAGAAGAGGAGATATGGCGGGTGCGGCGAAGGCGTCGTGGATGGTGGCGATGAGCGTGGGCGCGGTGGAGGCCCTCAGGACCGGCCGGCCTCGCCGCTGGAACTATGCGCTGCGGTCGATCAACCGGGCCGCCAAGGCCAACGTGCGCGGCGGCATCTCTCAGTCCAAGAAGCTGCGTGCTCCTGCCGCGGAGAGGAGGAGGGCGGACAAGGCCGAGGAAGGGATGAGGACGGTCATGTACCTCAGCTCCTGGGGTCCCAACTAATAGTACTTGATCGTGTCTGTTCAGGCTTTCAGCAACCTTTGCCTAGGACTTGGCTGGTTGCCTCCTGATTGTAATATAGCCATGACGATGATGAAAACTTCTGCCACTTGAGTTTATATTGCCGCCTTGTGCATTTGCCTCTTTGATTGGTCTGGCTTTGGAATACCTTAAGTTGGTAGCGACTGACGAGTGACGAGGTTTCTCATGTGGCTTGATGTGTTAAATTGGGCAGAACAATCGATCGTGGCAAATATGAGCTGATTTTCTGCACTCGCACTTCGAGGAATTCTCACATCCATGCAGATGACGGGATCATCGACTTAATTTCAGTCCTGTATGGATCGGACTGCATTAATTAAGTCTATTTGCTTAAAAAGCTATTTGGTTAGAACACAATAGCTTTTTAAGCAAATAGACCGCATTAATTAGGGCCTGTTTGGGACTGCTCTGCTCCCACTTTTGCAGCTCCGCTCCTAAACTACCCACCCAAACAGTCCAGCTCGAAACTCCGCTCCAAGAAAAGGTGGAGTTGAGGCCAACTCCACATTTTTCTGGAGCTCCTCAAGGGTACTCAGAAACAGCGTTTGTATCTTCTCGTGGAGTTGAAAGATAATTACCCACCACCGCCATTACAGTTCCATACCGATTCGATTCTTTTTCTCCTCCCACCTACCCGCGACTCCTCTCCTCCCCACGCCCGCGCGCCTCCTCTTCTCCGCCCGCGCCGCCCTCTGCTCGGCCCCGCGCCGCCTCCTCCTCGGCCCCCGCCGCGCCGCAAGCCGCCCTCCTCCCCGCCGCGCCGCCGCTCCTCCTCCCACCCCCGCCCGCCGCTCCTCTCCGCCCCACTGCGCCGCTCCTCCTCCGCCCCCCCCGCGTCGGCCTCCTCCTCTCCCCCCCGCGCGGCCCTCCTCCTCTCCGCCCCCACCCGCGCCGCCTCCTCCTCTCCCCCCCCCGCGCCCTCCTCCTCTCTCCCCCCATCCGCGGCCTCGCCGCCTCCTCTCCTCCGCACCCCGCCGCCTCCCTCCGCCATCCTCTACCTCAAGCCGCTCTGACCGGCTTCCCCGCCGACTCAGACGCGGCCTTCATCTTCCGCAGGTCCCCGCGCTCCTCCGTCCCTCCCATCCCGCTCGCCTCGTCGCCTCCCACGACACCCTCTCCGCCGCCCCCTCCGTGGAGCCCCCACTCCCTTCCCGAGGAGATGGCCTTCGCCACGATGGGAAGGGCGAGGCGGTGAGGAAGCTGCTGGCTTGCGGGGCGCCAGCACGCGTGGCGGGAGCCGGTTTGCCGCACTGGCGCGGATAGGGAGGGATGGCGGTGGAGGACGCGCAGTCGTGGCGCTGGCGGCGTGCTGGTTGAGGGGAGGAGCTGGGAATGGGAGGAGGTTTGGAAGCTGGTCGAGACCGCCGCGCGCGCCGCCCGCCCGTCCGCACGCTGCAGCGCGATCTCTACCGCGCGTCTTGCTTCGCTTGTTCAACCCCAAATATGCCATTTCTATCTATTTACCGTTAGCGAATTCGGTACCGTACATGTGTTGCGGGATGTTTCATAATCTGAATTAGTTGAGGATGTGAAATGGTGTGTAGGCTTAGCATGATGCGATTGGCGTTTGTGCATTATACACCCATTCTTGATCGTTTGGTCGAGCTAGTTCATTTGATACATATTCTGTGTATGCCCTATCTATAAGAGAGTTCAATGCTAGAAATTTTATTAGCCTCTTCCATGGAAATCACAATCTCAATGGTAGTCTGTAAGAAGGTAGCATGCAAGTTGGATATAACAATGGTGGTTAATGAGCATACGGTTAGACTGAATTGCAGTGAAGGATCTGCAGCTCAGATGTTCTTCAGGTTGTATATTGAATATTGCGTTGAATTGTTTCATTTGGGTAATGATAAGCATGAACCGAGTGAATTTTTCATGTCTTTGGAACAGTTTACGTGTTCGATTATACAAGTGCTGAAAACAATCACGTATCGAATATCCCGGTCACTATCCGAGTTTAGTTTATTGTTGCCAATTCCTAAGTAGAACTGTAGTAGTCTCGAACTTATGATGATCATTCTGAAGTATTTCTAATGTATGCCTTGTTTTGTTTTGGCATATTTTTATTTCTTCGTAACTTAGCACTATTGGTAATGTTACGAAATATTTCGATCATACTTCAAAATTTCTTAACTACTTTTGAATTGGTTACATCTATTCTCGAGAACCTTGTGACTGTTTACATAAAGCTTGAGTGGATGTGTTGAGATCGTTGATCCATGACATTGTGGAGATTTGCTTATTGGGAGACAAAATCTACATTATCATGTCACCTCGATGATTGATCAACTTTGCATCCTAAACTTGTACATAGTGAGGTTGTATCTATGGACAATTATTTGTATTCGAATGAACTTTGTTAATTATTTATCATGCACGTTGCAATTTATGGGACAAAAGGATGGAATTATTTGACCAAAATATTTGGTTTTTGGTTTTCTCGAATAAATTAATTGCGATTATAATATTTTGCATCATATTTCAATTGGCAACAAAAAAATTCAGTTATATATGCTCCGCAGACATCAAAACATACATCAAAATATACAACAAACATCATTCAGGGGCACATTGGACCTTTCTCAGGGAAACCTCACATTCCTGGAGCTGGAGCTAGCTGCGTGCCAAACAGGATCACCTGCTCCAGGAACTCCACAGTGGAGCTGCTCCATGGTGGAGTTGGTGGAGTAGAGCTAGAAAAACTGGAGCAGAGCAGTCCCAAACTGAAAATCGCCTTTTTGTTTATCTTACTGCTCATGCCGGCTCCGCGCATCGCCGGAATCGGCGCCGGGCGGGCGCGGCATGAGCGTGATCTACTTCGCGCATGCACCGAACTAGGCCACCGTCCCGCGAGGACTGCTCGGCCCGGCCGTCCCCCACGCGGCCACGCCACTTCCTCTGGCCGACAGGCGTCAGCCCGTGAATTCCCAAATTTTCCCCGCAATTCCAACGCGAAATCCACCGGGCCGAACCCACCTCGTCTCGAGCCTCGGCCGCGCCCACCAACCGACCGACCGACCGACCGCCGCCTCCGCTCAACTTCCCCGCGCACGCCGCGCCCCGCCCCACCGATGCACTCTCCCCCCGCACGGCCCGCGTGGCAGCCACTAGCCCACGTAGATTTCTCCCCGCGAATCCCACCACTAGCCGCGAAACCCATCGGTTGCGTCAGGAACCGTCATAAAGGCATCTGCAATGGTCTAAGTCAGCTAGCTATATGTATGTACATATCAGCATATATCCTATGTGGAGGAAAGAGAGTATGAAAAAAAAATTGAGCCAGCTCTTCCTTAAGCACTAGTCTATAACGCAAAACGAGGCAGCCTCTATAAATGATAGTCCTTTTCTGTGTATGCATGTAAGCATCAAATAGCTATCCTTATAGATAGTTCTTTAGAATGCTAGCTTTTAGTGTGTACTATATAAATGATGTTGAAGTCTTCTAGTTAGTTACTAGCTAGAACCATTGCAGATGCCCTAATATAGCCGTGTACCAAACCTCTTCTCAAAAATAGCCTCCGGTCGCTGTTATTGTGAAAATGATCCTTCCTGCGCTCGATAGGTACCGCGCCCTTCTAGCAGTGTTATAGGGTGTGTTCTTTTCCTCCGAAACTACTGACTTTTGCTATAGCATCTAACTTTCAAACATAGTATTTTCACAATACGAGATCTACAAGTTAAGCGATGTACACGTTAAAAGCCCAACATCTGTACCAGCAAAAATCGCAAGTGAGTATCTCTCTCCGTAATATATACCGTAACAGCTAAAATTTAAAAATTGCAGCCAAAAACCATAAGCTGTAACCGTTGCCAAACATGCCCATAGTGTCCTACATGGTGTTATAGTGCCAAACAGTGCTATCGCATTATGACAGCTTTGCAGTACTACATCCACACAATGGCAGCTTGACAGGAGCCGTCCTACCGCACCGGCTCACCTGCTGCAGCACTTGAGCCGCCTACTGCACACCACTCGGTCTGCCGAGCTACAGGTGTGACAAATAATACAGGTAATACATATCATCTGTCGTACCTTTTGAGCCAAGAAGAGAGACCTTTTGCACAAACAAACGACCAAAGGCATTTTTGAAAAGAAAAAAAAGTTTACTCCAGGTCCATATTCGGCTTGGCTTCCCGCGTCGGCACCCCCAATGCCCTTCTTGCCCGCGCCCCTCGCGATAGGCCTCCGTCCCACTCAAAACTCGGCCCGGCCACCGCGAGGCCACGCGCCCACGCTGGTTCGCTCTGCCCTCTGGCCGGCTGCTTCACTGAGCCACGACACCTCGTCGGTCCATGCAACTATGCAAGTAATTAATTCCCAGCTAACAAGACCCAATACAGATCATTCATAGCAGACATGTCTCTGACATTTCCAGCATGCACTTCCTACATAACCTTACCCACGCTCAGTTCTTGGGTTTGGACACCCATCATACACTAAACTGAGTTCGACTAAACGCCGACATACATCTGCAGCTACAACAAGCAAATGGCATGGTGGTGATATATACATATCTCGGCGGAAAAACAAAAAGGCTATGTTGGAGGCATGTCAACGGCAGCTGCCAAATGTCTTGATACACCAACCCTGGCCGGGCACTGATCGTCATGGCAGGGCGGGCCCTCCGCCATCCCTTGGTCAGGTAGATTACATACACTGGTTGAGATCTTCCAAAGCTGCATGCAACTCGTCTTGATAGTTCACTGCAGCATGGCATGTACCCTGGGAAGACAAATCATTTCAAGTCATCATCACATCATTTACTCCTATAGGGGTTATCAGAAGTGCATTGATTTACTAGGTCATATTTCAATAAACCGAACTTGCGTTCCGTACAACTACCCTAGCTATAAGCAAATTAAGATGTGAGATATGGTTCCTAATGAGACGTGCATGTTGTTTGGTATAGGCAACAAAACATAAAGCGAAAATGCAGAGAGACTAAATGCATGCCATCGTAATACAAAATATTCACTCTTGTCGATGGAATCAGAAGGTTCTGTTCATAAATTGGAAGGTATGATCTAGTGCAAACGAACTCCATATGAACATGCAAAATTGTAACTTTCACACCTTCAGTAAGATCATCGTAGCATAGCACTTCAGTTTCAAAACTGAGGAAATTCATCCTGAATATGCACTACCATATCCATATGAAGGCTATTATGGTTCCCATAAAGGAAAAAAGAGACGAGATTCTGGCAATAAGAAAACTTCATGCACTTCATCACAGTATCGCACTACTAGATCTATGATACCAGAATGGAACGATGTATAGGACCTTACCATTTTATCTCAGCCAATCTCGAGTACAAACAAGTGCCTCAATTGTCTTGATGCTTAATGTACTGTGGTGCTTTGGAATTACTGGTCCACTGCTACTGAATGCTGCTTCTGATCGAACAGCGGATGCTGGCATAGCCAAGATGTCCTGTGCAATAGCTGCAAGTGTTGGGTACTTTGTAGTATGACTCATCCACCAGTTCAAAATGTCAAAATCATCCTTTCTTGGAACTAGACCATCTTCAAGGTAGTCCTCAAGTTCTGTAGATATCTGACTACTTGCTTGTTCATTGAGATGCTGATCCCAATCTTCCAATGAATCACTATCAGCATCCAAAGCTGCACTATTTGAAACACCACCAGTTGGTTGATCCACAGGATTGCAGTATTCATGGAAGAGTTCCCGGACAGTTTCGTGTATTTCAGATAAGTAGCTTGCTGAATTTGTGCCAAAAGCTCGTTTCAGACGAAACTCAATAAAGCTGATTTTGAATCTAGGATCTAAAACAACAGGTATTGACAACCACAAGTATGAATTTTCCCAATAATCATTGAATGCTTCCTGCATCTCCATAACCATTGTAGCGATTTCTCTGCGATCATTTGATGCTTCTTCTTGCAAAACTGTCCTCACTTTCCATACCTCATTAAAGTATATATTTGCTGTCGGAGCGCTAGGGCCAGAAACTACTTCAATGCCACGATAAAATGTCCTCAAAATCTTGCAAATAGACTCAGTAACTTTCATATCTTCTGGAGACACCACTTCTTCCGAAGGAAATGACTTCTTGAAATGCAAAAGAACTTCAAGCCTAAAATAAAATTTGTGCCACCACTTGGCATCTTCTTGTGGACACTTCAAACTCATCTGTGAAATGACATCCAGAAGCTGCTGTTGGGTCAATGATGAAGATGCATGTGCCACAAAAAAATCCATTACTATGTCACCAACAAGGCGAAGTATATCTGATTGCCCTTTGGAAACAATACTGTTAAGGACGTCGTCTACACAAGCAATGTTGTATAGCTTGCCTCTGATAGGAAGGCACTTCTTCTCTATGAGCATTTCCTTCAGCTTTGAGGTTTTTGCATCATTCCTAACCTCACCAACAGAAGTCAAGCTCAAAATCTTCTGGTCAAGACTCCAATCTCTAATGGCGTCCCATATGACGTTGTATGATCCACTTTCAGACTCTGGGACACAAGCCTCCTTGCAGTGGATCATCCTTTCCAAATCAGTAGGTGAGGACCAAAACATGCCAAATTTGATTATTATTCTGTGAACTTTCCAGTCTTCAGCAATAAAATGTGCTGACAAACAGAGGTAACTTACTGTTGGGTCAGCTCCATCAGGAGTCCAGATGCTCGCTGATAGAGAGAGACGTCGGGAGGAAAGTGCAATTTCATCCTTAAGTTTTACCTTTTCCTTCTGAAATAGAGCAGAGCAATGTTCTTCCATATCATTATGAGAGATTGTGTTAACCATAGGGTTGAGGTTCTTTACAAATCTTCTCATTTCTTCATGCTCCACAATTGACAAAGGATAACCATGCAAAATTATCATTCTGGCTAGCTCTTGATGAGATGTTTCTTGGACAACCTTCCTGGCGCTTATGTCAGTTGAAGTGGTCATAAATGAGGTCCTCTGTTTCTTCAGGCTTGCACCATCTGGTGTTGGCAGGGGTTGATGTGGTACCACTTGAATGGGACGGATTATAGGAGTGGTGTCACCGAAGCTACTAGTCCTAAGGAGCTTGCTAGAGTATTCTGCAATCTGAACCTTCCCATTTGTCAACGCAGGCGAGAGCTCATCTTGCACCCTGGACTTGAAATTAGGTAGACTCGAAGGGTAAAATAAACCCTTCTGATGATTGTGGCCCCTTCCACGTCGCCCTGGGCAGGTTAGAAGATGTCGACTCAGATGGCTTCTCCCTCCAAACTTATTCGCACTGAGGCGCTTGTGGCAATGAATGCAGTCTGCAGCCTGGAGTTTCCCCTCAACATAGATAGGTGTAAACTCCTTCCACACCTTTGACTTGAATCTGCTGGGAATTACTGAGCCTATGTCTTCAAGCGTCTCCGAAATAATCTCATTGGCCGGATCATTCGGTGGTGAAACTGGGTCATTTTCATTCACCAAAACTGTGCAAAAAATATGGATCTGTTACTTATATGCCAGAGATAAATTACTTGGAACAAAAGGAATTTCTATGTATCTAGATCCTAAACTACACCATGTTAACAAATAAAACACTACTAAACTCAACACTACACCGTGAACCAACTAGAAGGTAATGCATGGACCCTGAATAGGCAAAAACGAAATATACCATATGGGAAGTAGGAATCCTTCAGTCGCCTCTGTGCTACTTCCTCCTTGGCCGGGCAGATTTTCTGATGCCGCCACAGATGGCTTGTTCCATTGGAATCTTTGCAGCTGAGGCGATTGTGGCAGTACAGGCACTCTGCAAACTGAACCTTCCCATTGAGAAAGATCGGCTTGTACTCCTCCCAGACCTTGGACCTTTTCTTGTGCTTGTATCTGAACGGGGAATGAACTCCATCAAATGCTACCTCCACTTTCATGCTGTTATCCTCCTCCGCTTCATCAGGATTCTCCGCAGCATGCTCCATGACTGGACACAGTAAACATGAAACAAATGGGTTTGGTTACTAGCATGCGATTAAAGCGTAGAGCATACAGATCGAACAAAACAGACTAAACAATCACGAGAGGGCTGGATCTGCATACACATAATACTCAGCAAGAGGAACCAAAGGTTCCCATAAATCCCATGCATTTGAACAGGAAGAAAACAGGATCGCATCAGTTGGAGCTACATGGAAGTCCAAATCCCCAACACACACACAGACGGAATCAAAGAAATTCCCATAAAATCCAGGCAAGATCGAATTACCTGGAGATGGAGAACCTCGGGGGAACCTTGCGGGGATGGGGACTTGGGGAGATTCCGGGCAGGATTAGGGCATCGAGTTGGATCTGCGGGCGGGCGGCGGGTGGGTGGGTAAGGGTAACCCAGTTCGTCGATTTGGGCTGGATAAAGTGGGCCCTAATGGGCTGGTCTTGTTAAGGCCTTGGACTTAGTCCTCTCTTTGGGCTGCAGCTGGATGGGCTTATAACCGGCCTATCCTTTTCCCTTCGTTTTTTTCCTTTCCCTCTTGCATTTGCTAAATTTCGCTCAATTGATTTTTCTTTCGAGGCCTCGTTCCTTTGATTCTATTTCATTTGTTTTTTGGACCCTGCTCATTAGTTCGATCTCATTTGGTTTATCCATTCGAATATGGCATCTAGAATGCAATCACACAACAACACGATAGACTAGAAGACGTGAACAATATTGGACTGACAAAACATCAGAAACTTTGATCATACATACATGTCGTTTGCATTTGCATAACAATTGCCCCAGTACGAGGAGAAAAGGTTCAGATGTGCCAAAACTGTGGCATATCATACATAAAAAATAACATTGCCAATCTTCCTAATGACTTCTTTTATCACAACCTACATGGCATCCTTCCAGCTACAAAATTTTCGGTTGCTGCGCGTCGACTCGTTGTTCCACCCTCCACATGTATACACCCCCAAGGAACGTTATAAATGTACAAAAAAAGAATAATCCACGAGGAAGTAGATCATTATCCACTCCCAAGTTTTGGATTGCTCGGCACTGTACACAAAAAAAACCCAATGTACAACTCAGATCAATGTTCTCAATCTTGTCACCAAGGACTGCATGCTCTCGAGCTTGTCGCTCAGTTGCCTGATGTCCTCGGCGCCATTCTGGTCTTCCCCGCTGCTTGTGTGGGAGACGAAGGCCGTGCATCTGGCCCTGGATTCTAAAATTTCGCTTTGTAGTGAAGCAATTGTTGCTTCCAGTGTGTCTTTTGACGCCGCATCTGCGATTGCATTAAGGGTTGGAGTCCTAGGAGTGCCTATGCTGCCAAAACTGCTCTGCCTGCTGAGCCTCCTAGGTGTGAAAATATTGTCCATGCCTCCACTTCCTGCAACAGCACAACTTCATAAGACACTTGAAACTTCTCTTTTTTTCTGGGGAAAAAACTGTCCAAGTGAACTGCAACAGTGTATAGCTGCACATTCTGCCTGACATCACTATTAAACAACCATAACAAGCCAAAAGTTGCAAAAGAAAAAATATTCACATCATACCAAGGTTACTGAGCTGTTCCATAGTTCCCTGGCCAAGTGACTTATCAAGCTTAAGGAGACGAAGAATTCCAGCAGTGATCCTCCCCATAGCATCAGCCTCAGATCTGCAAAGCATGGCAAGGTGCTCTAGTTCTTCTTTTGTTGCAACTGCTTCAATCTGCACGCTCAAATGAATAAAAATAGTTCAGGGTGCAGTTGTAAATTCCCAAACAGGTTTGGACAAATATTGAACAGGTGTTCCTACCGGTTCTTTGACAGAAAACTTGACATTATCCATTGTCCACTTGGCACCCTCAATCTCATCTTCACCGACGACCATGGTAGCTTCAACATCAACACCTTGGTCACCAACAGCACTGGTATTATTAAATTCATTGCCAGTTTGGCAATTATTTGATGTTCCTTTTCCAATGAGTTGATTTCTCAGGCGGGGTTTTATTGCCTGTAAACCTTCAACTCCAGCCTGCAAGTACCAACAAATGTCTCGAAATTGAACTACACAAAAGGAGAGTGCCAAATCGAAATACAAAAGTATGGCAGTCATTCATATTGTACCATAAAACATTCCACCGGGAATGCCCGTTTGTGCAACACCTCTGCACCTCCCAAGTTAGGCCGATCACTACTTTTGCCTGACACATGCAGATTCCTGAAGGTTGTATGCCAACATTTCTCTTCTCTACTGACATGATCACCACCACGAGGGGAAGACCAATCCCCTATTTCTTCTGTTCCTTCAAGTGCAAACAGCCAATTTCTTAACTCAATTGACACATCAAGATCATCTGGCACCCCCAGGTCGAACTTTGAATTGTTGTCATCATCTTTGGATCTTCCTCCTGTGATATTAGGGGATAGGGGAGAAACTCAGAACAAGACTTTCTGGACAATGCAAGAGAAAGCAGCAAACCAAAAATACACAGAACTTGGCCCATCATCTGAAATAAGGACTAGAACATTTTTCCATGCATTATTTCAATAATAATACTAACTAAACTAGAGCTTGTTACAGTTCAGAAAGAAAAAAATTATGTTCCAAACGGAGATGCAAAATAGATGTCAATGGTTGGTGGAGAATGAACAGTGATTATCGATCTCAAACCATGGATTTTGTGACTAAACATGACAATGTGGAGAAAAGCTAACATCGGCTCCTGCTGAATAATGTTGCGAGACCTATCACCTATCCTGGATACCCAAGGAATAAGGGATATACTTATCTGATCCATTACATTTCAGAACTGTGCAGAAGCAATCAAGATTCAGGCATAACAACAAAATTTCCTGCATGAATTACAAAAACCAAATGGCAAAGTTGCAAATGCTTACCTTCCTTGTCAGTGAGATGAGATGATCTGAAAAGTTTCCCAAGTGGACCAGAAGATAAATCCTTTAGTCCTCTCAAGAGGCCTTCCCCTGGACCACCATCAGGCCCTAGAATACCAAATCGATGCAGTAAAGACTCGGTGTAACTCATTCCACCTCCAAGACGGACACCAGATACCTTAGCTGATACATTCAAGCTATGGCACTCGATATCCCTCATGTCATAAGGCATTACATGAATGATGTTTATGTCAATAAATTGAGCATCTTTGGCCTGGTGTTTGCTCCGATGATCAACCCAAAACACTGCTCTCATCTTGGGATGCCCATTGTCACACACCACAATGTTATGTTCACCTATCACTGCAGTGCCATTCTCACAAATTGTAGCACTTTCTCCTTCCAAACAGTTCACTGAGATAGTTCTCCACGTCAAGTTAGTTGTGACTGCGAAGGCACCACCTAGAGTGCGATGAGAAACTTTCAGGTACAGATCCTCTCCACCAAACTGAACCAAGGGCATATGTAGATTGCCCGCTGACAAAGATTCCAAGAAATTGAGCTGGAGATTATTCATAAGTAAGCTCACAGCTGTATCACTAGGCAGTTTTTTCTCAAGTTTGACAGCCGACAGCTCGCTATTTATCCCAGACCTGTTGCCTCTGCTAACCTTTGAAATCCGCTCTCCAACCTGGCCAAAGTAGGTATAGAGGCCTAAGACAAAAAACAACTGCTCAACTGAAGTGTTGGACGTAAACTGTTGGAAAGCAACACCAATTCTCACGACACCCTCTGGGGGTGGCAAATCCAACAAAGGGCTACCATCCGCAGTAACCATAGCTGTCTCAAATCGGATGTCATGTAGTTCAATACATTTCCACAAATTTGCAGAGGAGTCCCTAACTGCTCTCTGTCCATTTGAAGTGCTAGAGGTTTCAAGCGAGAGGCTCAGATGAGAAGCTCTACTAACCCATTTCCCTTGACTTGCATCTACAGGTTGATATTCCCAGAGAAGGAAGCAAGCTGGATCTCTCTCAAGACTTAGCAGTGGACACTTTGCTGATGGTGACTGGCAGAAGTATAGGTCCTCCACATGAAGTCTTGCTCCTGAAAATGATGATTGGGAGCAAGCGGTCTTAGTTCCACTGCACCTTGCAATTTCCTCAGCATCTAACGGAACAGAAAGATCAAACTCTTTTAGAGAAAACGTCAGGCTGTTGATTGAGGAATCAGGCAATATGGCACTTCGATTGGGCACTACTCCATCAGCTAAGAATGAAGCAATTCTTAAGCAAGACTGCTCCTGGAGGGTTACCTAAGGATGCAAAAGTACATGCAATATTTAATTAAGCAGAAAAAAAGGCAAATATTACATTTGAATACTAATGCTAAGAAGACACACCATAAGAGGCTGGCATGTGATGACAGTTTTTGAAGCAAACTTTGGAGGTGATGGAGAAGGAGTGATCTGAAGACAATAAAGGGAAAACAGAGGAACTCCAGCCACAAATTCCAACAGTTGATTCCCAAACGGATTAATCGGAGGACAAAATTTTTGACCTGATAAAATCGATGTAAGAGATTAGATTCAACCATATTCTTGGGTCGTTAATGTGGTACAAGAATTAGTCATATAAGCAAAGGCATAAGTATTCACCAAAGTCAGGCACAGGCAGATGTTCTTGTAGAACAGCTTGCATAGAGGGTTGTATCAATGTGCATGGCGGGCGAGAAAATGTGTCCCTGTAGAAATAAATTATTCATACATGAGGCCCAGCAAAGGTGAGAATTATTTCCATAGCTTATATAAAATCTCTACCACCATTATATCACAAGTTCACTTATTAATTTAATCGCAAGGGGATTGTCATTAGTATCCTTTATTCAGCAACAAATCAGCCTCGAGTAACCTAAGCAGTGAATCCATCTTAAGTTCTTAACTATATTAGCTTCATGTCATTTTATACTATATATATGAGCAGTCATAATGCCCTGAATTTTAGCATAGAGAATAAGTAAATGACTATAAACTTCAGGACACACAGAGTCTCTAGAAACAAGATACACATCTTACCTCAGAAATAGCCCACCGACCTGTATGCAGGACAAGTTTTTTGAACTCTCCCCATCTGAAACACTAGCCTTTAAAAATAATGAAAAAACAGTTGTCATCATAGGATACAAGAAAATTCTCCTACAAGAAAGTCTAAATCAATAATAGAATGGCCAGTAAGAAACTTACCCGTGAGAAGAACAAAGATTGCATAAGAAGTTCAAGTTGAAACTCTGTTGACACAAATGAATTTAACACAAACAAGTCACTATAGATGACTAAAAGTAGTATATTCAAAGTTCTTTGGAGCTAGGCCTTACCAGCATCTTTAATACAGAGGAATATGTGATCTACAATAATGGATACCAAGGAAGATCCTGCTGCTTCTGCATGCTGATCAAAATAAGAGCAAGAAAATAATAAGAATGCAAATGATCTCGTACTACATACAATGTGATGATAAAAATACACAAGAGAAAAACCAAACCAGTTGAGCTTTTGGATCTACATCTCCTCTATTTAGGCACACAGATACCCCAGTCATGAATCGAAGAAAAGCCCGCAAACCTGACCAAAATATATTTCAAGTTTGAATACTACAAACAGGAATCGAATGAAAAGTTCAAGCTTTATAGGCAATAACCAATCAACCACTTACCAGGTTCACTTAAGGCAGGACAGACAGCTTCAGTAATATGCAGCTGAACCTCAAGCCCAAGTGGGTTATTTTGTTCTGTTCGTTGGACAGTGATCTGATGTTCAAAGCAATGCGTAAGCCAAGAAGCCCAGACAAAGGGAAGTTCAACATCAATTAACACATTCCAAAATTCAAAGCACTCACATTAGCCTCCCCCGATATTCCTTCCAAAAATCTTTCACCACCAAAGAACATTCGCTTTGCACCATCATCATCTCGCTTGTTATCTTGACTGCTCGAAGAGTTAAATCGTGCATCGGTGAACATGTCAGGGTGAGGTAACAGATCAATGGATAGCGATTGCCATTCTAATTTCTGCAAATTTAAAGAAAAATATGGGAGATCACCATTGGGTTTATTAAGTCTTAATTCATTATGTGCCAATAAACTAGATAACAACAAAGCAGGCATTAATCTTTTAGACGAAAATAGGAGAGTATCAAACCTTGAAAACATAAATGAATCCTTTGTTGTTGGAGAAATCCCTTGCTTCTTTTAAATTTACAACCTACATGAAAGACCTTTCAATCAGATATGGAAAAACAACCAATTCACAAAAATAGGTGTTATTCTATTAGCAAGAGTACCTGCCATTTTTCGTTTGTTGTGTACAGTACAAGATCGCGAAATGTGATAGCTGCTAGCGGAGGTGACCTGAAAAGAAAGAAGAAATTAAAATTCCTGTCTGAACCTGTTAAGAAAAATAAGAATCAAGTATGCAAAGAAGTCAGCAGGTCATAGTCACTCAAACAAATGTAACTATACCATGTTGCACCTCCTTGGCGGCGGGCACTTCCATGTGTTTCCAATAACAGGTTCACAATACCTACTTGTACAGTCATTCCATCTGCAATCTAAGCCAAGTATAGCATATTAAACCCCATTCGTAGTTCAGTTCTTGCAAGTATATCTTGCTTCAATAAGTTTATCTATGATCAATAACAGGGATAGTTGTACAAGGTCAAAGAATTATCATCAAAATTATCATTTCTACAAAAAAAAAGGGGGCGGGCGTGTGCCTACAGGGGATCAGATCATAAAGCAGAAGGGTAGATAGATAGAATTCAGCTATCATGAATAACTTGAAACGGCATTTTGTATATTCAAAGAGCAGACTTATCAGCATTGATGATTTTACAGCGTAAACATTTGGAATGTGTGTGAACTGAACATCAAGTGCAAAGAAACCAACCTTATCAGCATATCCATATCCGCTGCTTTTAGTTGATGATGGTGACGAAACATTGCTAAAAGAAAAAAAATGTCAGAAAGAACTACAATTATTAAATGGTCATACAATGGTACGAGTTCTAACCAGCAGGAATGAAGTTACCTGCTAGGGCTAGAAAGATTTTCAGAGTCATCCTTCTCTACAAGCACGAGATCAAACTTATCAATGTTCACCACAATCGGCTCCACTTGCACATTTGATACTGATGGCAGCTGTAACAATAAACAAAACAAAAAAAGTGAAGGAAGATATAATTAACAAAAAGAATTTCATTAACAAAACTAACAAGTAACAAATGCACAGGCAATGACCATGCAAAATTCCCTAAAATTATAAAGCCAGAATTAGCTACAGATCTTTTTCTTCTTTTTTCTGAACCTGGTTAGCTACAAATCTAAGCTTCAGTATGATGTGAAGACAAGTGCCAAAATCTACCCGACATGACCACTTGATCACAATTTGAAACATCCACGGGCACCAAGGGTACCAAGTCCCACCCTTCCCACACTAAATTCTACAATTCTGACCACAGGCCAAAAGTTAACAACAGTGCGCCAAATCCTACGCCAATGCCAAGCTGAATGCAAATAAATAAATCCTAAATGATCATTTCACCACGACCTCAAACATCCCACTTTAAATTTCCCTGCTCAGAATTACAATTTTTCACAATGACAAGCAAACTCACAACTTGAGCACAATTTCTACTACCCACAAGCATAACTAGCGTGCATACGAAAATTAACCTGAAATACATCTAGTTGGCAATTTCACAGCAATATGAACAACAATTTACCCTCAATGTGCCCCTTAAGGCCTCGAGAAAAAAGAGAACGCGCACTGAAATATACAGAAGTCACGAGCCAGAGGTGGCGCCTTTACCGTGATCTGGAGCTTCCCAACGCGCGCGGTGTCGACGGTGAGCGCCGGAGGCAGCCCCAGGCTCGCGTGCAACGCGTCGCCATTGATATCTGCACCCCCAAATCACACCCAAACAAAGAGTTAGCACTGGGACGACAAACCCCCCATCAAATTGGTATCCGGGGTAAGGATTTAGCGCGAGAAAAGGGATTCCCACCGAGATTGGATAGCTGCGCCGTGCGGCCCTGGAGCTTGAACTGATCGCGGGAGAAGGATTTGAGCCAGTACTTGAGCGTGTACTCCAGCGCCCGCGCTATGATCGACTCCATCCCCGCCTTCTAGAAACTTCTAGAACGTTCCGGGATGCTCTGGAAGATTCTAGAGCGTCGTGGGTGGGGGCTTCTCCGTGTCGGTGCCGGTGGCGGCGTGCCGCCAGATCGGAGGTGAGATTCCGGCGAGATGGAGAGGGAATAGGGAGGTGGAGGGGTGGAAGGGAGCAAGGAGGCGAAAGAAAATGGTGGGCCCTTCTAGGTCTGAGACCTCCTATTATTGTAGGTCTGAGACGGAGACCTGGTTAGTTTTTGGCTTTCAGCTTATTTTTTACTATTTATAAATTTTATTTTTTTCTAAATTTTTAGCTTTTTGTTAAGTTTTTTTGCCGGTTCTTTTTTCTATATGTGTTTGTATTATACATAATGGGCTAACATATTTTTTATTTTTTTTAAAATTTAATTATGCTAAATAAGCCTCTGTCAGTTACAGTGTTTTTTCAGCCAGCTGCAGTGCTTTTCAGCCATAAGCCACCAAAAAGCCCAAATGATCATCACCTTAAGCTTTTTTATTTTATTTTATTTTTCCTGTTCTTTCTTTTCTTTCTTTGAAAAAACCAACCTACGGTATACCGTTTAAACCCTATCCAACAAGACATGATCTAACTATAGGATTAAAGTACTGCTATATCGTCTTATCCATTCGCTGTAACTCCTTCCCAATTTCTCTCCTCCACATATTCCAATCCCCCTTGATGTGAAAAGAACAAACACAATTGTGCCTGCCACAAAGAGCACTCCCAAGTGAGCTAGTGTGGCAGCTGTAAGAGGACCCACCAATGGTGGCCGCAGGCGAGCACCTACTATGATCGAGCGTAGCGTCGGCGACAAAAGTCGACTAAGGCTAGAGGCGAGGTGGTAAAGCACTGCGGATAGTAGTAAGCGGGTAGGGCAAGCTGCTACAGTGAAGAGTAAGCACAGTGAAACTCTTTGAAACTTACGAAACATAGATGAAATTCGGTGAAACTTGCCTATACCGTTAGCATCATTTTCCAATGGTATATCGTGTGCTAACATCCCCTTATTAATGGAGAAAAAACTACTCTATGGTATACCGTAGATAGCCAATCCAGCGGGATAGCAAATAATCATTGGATTTAGTCCCACGAATCCACGATGATTACATGATTTAGCCCCATGAATTCATGATGCCTAAACGCGACCTTATTCACTTGACCCATGCCCCTCAACTCATACGAACCAACCAAGCACCTCTCTCTTGTGGACTCAACAGGTAGAGAATGTCATCGTGAATGCATCTAAGCCTACCTTTTAGCAGCAATGGAGAGCTACAACAAGCAGGAAATGGCAAGCTAACGTGGTAGCAGTGAGCGGCAAGCAGGTGCGAGTGAGCTGTGGGCGTTGAGCAGGTGGGCGGTTACGAGACAGCTGTGGGCTCGTGTGGCGGCGGTGGATGGCAAGAGGCTGCGGGTTCACATGGCAAACATCAAACTTCGAGAGGCTATAGGCGAGTACAACGGGTGGACGACGAGTAGGCTCGCAGTGCTCCCGTGCGGAGCGTGGCCATTAAGGATGTCGACTAGTATGCCCAAAGTTGTTTTTTATTAAAAGTCATTTGAATTGTTTTTTTAATTAAAAGTCATTTGAATTTTTAAACTTTTTATGAAACATGCCTAAAACTTTCTCGAAATCTTGTTTGAAATTCTTTGAAACAGTGAAAAACCAAATGTCAGATGTGAGACTCCTTGAAACACAAGTTTCATATTTTAAATTGGAAAGTCATTTTTGAAACTTTATGAAACATCAAGTTTCAATAGTGAAACTCGTTGAAACAACCAGTTTTAGATTTGAAACACGAAATTCATTTGTTGGAACTTCATTAAACTTTATGTTTCGGCAGTGAAACTCATTCAAACACCAAGTTTTAGATTTCAAATTTGAAATTTAATTTTGAAACTTTATGTTTCGGCTGCAAAACTCATTGAAACACCAAATTTCATATTTAAAACTTGATATGCATCTTGAAACTTCATGGAACATCATGTTTCGGGCATGAAACTCGCTAAAACACCAAGTTTCGTTTTGCGAATCTCATGTACCCTTGGTAGAACTCCCAACAGTATAGTATTGTATAGCAGCTTCCTTTTTTTTGTGCAAGTGTGATATTGGTACATTGCATTATTGTTATTTTTTAAGAAAGAAAGAAAGACATTACATTGCTGTGATTCTGTCCTTGGGGATCTATTTCGGGTAGAGGCTAAGGTTGGTATTATACTATTGTTTGCCGATACTTTTGGGACCAATTCTGTGTTTTTCTTGGTAATTTAGACGAAGGATATATTGCATTGGATGTTTGAAGATGGCTAGTGAGCATAGTGATGAAATACCTTTGTTTTTCCTTACTGGTTCTCTCTGCTTAGTGCTTAATCAGTTTTGCTTTCTCTTGCTCTGGATTGTAATTGCAAGTTTGTAACACAGTAGACCAACCGACAGTGACACCTTTCATGATCTAACTGTTGCTTAGTTGTGCCTTTATCCTTTTCACATCCACACCACTTTTCCCATAATATACATTTTTAGGTATGATCTTTTAGATTGTGGTTGATAGTTTTTAGCTATAGCTGATGATTTTTATTTACATTTTTCGAGATAGTTGCGGATGGCGGATAGATCGACACGGACTACGCACATGATTTTTGGCTCGGAAAGCCATTTAAAGAATTCGCTTTAAAAAATCGACTCGTTTATTTTAATTTTTGGAGAAGTTAAAAGACAAAAAGAACATGACGTTAATTCCAGCTGGCTCAACACTGCTCTGCAAAAGCCATCTTCTTACTATGTTCCTACTACACTCCAAAATGCAACTGACGAGCATAAATAAAATAAAAGCACTGAAACCTTCGGGAAAAAGTTAGTTAGTTTCGAAGCAATTGCAGTGAACTAGTGCTCCTACCGTCAATCGCTGGCTCTAGACGAAGCTTCATCTCGTGGTAAAGACAGTAGCCTCGGAATCCGCGACGACAAATCGCATTTCTCAACGATGATCATTAAGGACAAGCCGGGTAGGTAATTAGATTTACTGCACAACGGTTAATCGCTTGGATTACTGCAACTGCGACGCGAACAGATCGATAGATCTGGATTTTTGTTCCCAGTGGGAACCCATTCTTGGATGGGGCCAACTGACCAAGAACTGTAGCACGTGAGACACACAGAAAGAGAGAAATGTACTAGCAAATTTATTCCCGCTTAACTCTTCACGCAGAGAATAAACTAGAGAGAATCGCAATATTAACCTACACTAAGCAAGCAAGGTAGCGAGCGATCTCTGCTTGTGTGTCTGTCCCTACATGTCGCCTCTTTCCTGCAGAAAAGTGAAGATTTTGAATAATTGCATGAGTATGTAAGGACCATCTGGTTGGTGCTTGGGCATTGAAGTCATTGCATGATAGCAGGGGAGATTGCAAAATTGTTGTAATGGAAGGATGTCATAATTTGGCAACAGATTCTCTGCAGTGGAGTTCAAGCTAACATGTAGGCCATTCCATAAAAAGGCTAAGATAATTGTGACTTGTGGGTTCATAATACTGCCACTTAACTACTAGACTACTACTAGCTCCATTCTTGTGCTTCTCATGTCACTGATTCAGAAATGCGCTGAAACACTGTTTGCTCCATGCATGTCATTGCAGCCATTCAGGCCAGCAGATGATTTAACCAAATTGGGCCAGCCATCCTCTGCATTGTTCGGTTGCAATCGTAAGAGGGAGGGGAAAAAGATAAAAGGGAGGAAAAAAGGGAAAGAAAAAAAAACGGCTGTCTACCTTCAGACTGAAGCTTTTGGCTGGTTGTTTTCAGAATTCAGACGATGTTAGATAGGTCCTGATCAGTTGAAAGTTCGGTTCAGAACTCGGAAACCACCGGCGCCCAGGGCGAGGCGACGTGCAGTAGTCGATATTCTGTTTGCTTTGCCCCCACTTTGATTTGATCTTTTCATGCTTTCATTCGCAAATAAAGAGGCAGCATCCCAAGTTGACATGCTCGCCTCGTTCCCATGTGGTGGTGTTGTCGGTAAAGCAAGCCAACGTGTGCTGTCGGGCCTTTTTTGCTACGGTGATAGCTTTTAGTTACGACTGATAATTTTTATCTGTATTTTTTAAGACAACGACGATCTGTAGAGCCATCAATGTAGACAATGCATACAGTTTTAGCCTTGAAAAGCCTCCTAAAGAAATAACTTTTGAAGTCACTTGCAGAATCCATCCCATTTATTTTGGTTTTTGAAGAAATTGAAGCCAAAAGGCAAAAAAAAACCCCCTAAAAGTACAGGGCCGTCGCCTTGAGCTAAAGCTGGGCATCCATGAGAAAACCACCGGACATGTGAGTTTTGTACGTGTAGTCCAGATGACCGGAGAGTTTGCTGAACAAGTGTTCTGTTCACTAAAGGACCGACAGTACACCCCCTAGATCCAAGTTTCGGTGCTTCAGCAACAACTAACTATTCACGCCAGGTGAACAAAATGGACTTACTGACTGATTGGACATGCACATTTGAAGATCAAGACCACCTTCGAAAAATGTTTGGAAGGATCCTAATATCGTCCGAGTTAACTGGCCGTACATCGACAAGCCTTACCCGTGCAAGATAAGAAGATAGGAGCATAGTGTAGGATATGCCTAACGAGGGAAGCCAAGGTTTTCAGGCAAATCTTTTGTGACGGAGTAATCTTATTTCATGGTCTTTAGCTACCGAGAGTACGTAGTTAGTGAGATCCACACCGTGATCATTAACCATAAGACACGATGCTATCTCCGTAAATTGCTAGCAATTTCGACTTTCAAGGTGGGTTTTTTTTTTTTTTGCTGTAGCTAATAATTTTGTCTTCATATGAATGTTTATATGAATATATTAAATATCGATAAATCGTTTTAAAAAAATTGTTCAGAAAAGCTACTTCGAAAAACAAAAAATATCTCATTTATTTATTTATTAAAAAGTAATAAATTATAAGTCATAAGAGCAACTCTAGCAGTGTACTCAAAACAGGGCCCCTACTTTTCATTTGAGAGCTCCCCCTACTTTTGAGGGCCCAATTTTTTTGCTTCTACTCCAACAAAGACCCCTCAAATCTAAGCCCTCAAATCTATTCCACCACACACCGACACATGGGACCCACTCGACAAATCCCGATCGGTGAAGGCGGTAGGATTTTGGTGGCGGCAGCGACAGCGATGGCGGCGCGGCGTCGCGCGGCGACAGCGAGGTGACGGCGAGTGGGAAGCGGAGGAGGCGGGCGAGGCGTCGCGAGGCGGGTGGGCGGGAAGCGGAGGAGGTGGGGCGGGAGGCGTCGCGAGGCGGCAGGCGGGCGTCAGCGAGGAGCGGCGCGGCGAAGCGAGGAGGCCGCGGGAGGCGTCAGCGAGGCGGCGCGCGGGCGTCGCGAGCGAGGCGGCGCGCGAGGCGCGAGGCGGCGGCGCGAAGCGAGAAAGGAGGCGAGAGGCGGAGGAGGCGTGCGAGGAAGCGAGGAGGCCGTGGAGGCGGCGCGGCGAGGAGGCGGGAAGCGAGGAGGAGCGGCGGGAGGCGGCGCGCGGGAGGCGGCGCGAGGCGCGGCGAGGAGGCGGCGCGAGGCGTCAGCGAGGCGCGCGCGCGAAGCGAGAGGAGGAGGCGGGAGGCGGAGGATGCGTCGCGAGGCGAGCGCGCGCGAGACGTCACGAGGAGAGGCGGCGAGGCGAAGCGGAGGAGGCGGAGGCGGTGGGGGGGCGGAGGAGGGGCGGGAGGCGGATCTGCGGAGTGGGAGGGAGGGGACGGCGGAGGATTTTTCACCAGCGGAAGAAACGGAAAAATGAGAGCGAGTAGGGGCCCCGGAATGAGGGTTGAAGGGGATTTGAGGGGCTCCTCAAATTTGAGGGCTCTAGTAGGGGCCCTGCTGGACCTCTATTTTTGTCTCAAGCCCTCAAATATGAGGTTTGAGGGGTCAAGTAGGGGCCCTGCTGGAATTGCTCTAAGTCGCGAGGTGAGAAGAAGAGAACATCGTTACGGAATAGCAATGTGATCCAAAAATCAACCTTAAAATTTCGAGCCGAAGAGGTCGAGGTTCCCGGGCCACACCTCCGGAGCCCATTCTGGATCACGCTTTGGCACGCGATGCCGACAAAACCGAAAGCAAGAAGCAGCAGACACTTCTGCTGGCCGGATCGAAATGAGGAGGATAAAGCGAAAATAATTCGCGACCCTACCCATTTTTGTTCCGTACAATCCAGTTTCGTGAACCCAACGGGGGGAAAGCTCCACCGGTCGCGGCGCGTCGCATCCGACGGCCGCGGCCCCACCCGCGCCGCATCGGGGCCGTCCATTGCCGCCGATAAACCACCGCCAAGCAAAACTAGGCGAAAGCAAGCCGAAGCGAACGCACTGTATAGTGTATACTGACTGATGCGGCGGCCGCACGAGTCCCGAGACAGACGACGGCGATCTGTGACTGTGCATGGCCATGGACGCGGCACCTGGCGAGCTCTCCCCGCCGCCGCCAGAGCTGGAGATGGTGGCGCGCGCCGTGGAGCGGCTCGTGGCGCGGAACGACGCCGTGGTGGCCGTAAGTGGAGGCGGTGGCGGAGGGGATGTTGGGATGGCGGCGTTCGAGGCCGCCATGGGCGCGCCGGCGCCGCGCATCGGCGTGGCGCAGTACCTGGAGCGCGTGCACCGGTACGCGGGGCTGGAGGGGGCGTGCTACGTGGTGGCGTACGCGTACGTGGACAGAGCGGCGCACCGGCGACCGGCTGCCGCCGTGGCGTCCAAGAACGTGCACCGGCTGCTCCTCGCCTGCCTCCTCGTCGCCTCCAAGGTTCTTGATGACTTGTAAGTACCTTAATTCTGTCTCTGCGAGTAAAAATCTTCATGTCAATTAACTGTGTAGGAAATTATAATTTGATCAGTTCCATTCTCCACGAAGCATAGAAATATTTCCGCACCATTTCTGCCCATATATTTCGCTGTTCTTGCACCTTCAAGAAAAAAGCCTACCACTTGTTTTCATCAAGAGTAATCAACTACAGTTATATACTATTGTGAGGATGACACAGCCCCAAACAACTAACCCTTACTGTTAGCCTAATATGTAATATGTCTAATAGTATAGATGAATATATTAATATACCCTTGGTTTTTGTATTTATTAAGAGTTAGGATGGGGATTTCTCATCTTATTCAACTTATGTATATAAGCCTTAAGGAGAGGTATGAGGAGGCCAGATCTACTCATTCTTACTCATCACTTCTCTAGCTAGTCCCTTTATATACTGTTTGATCAGTAGCCACAACAGTTGGCGTCGTCTGTGGGGACCATGCAAGAAGCTGCACAAGGGAAGGCACTAGAGAAGACTACCATCGGAGAGCTTGTGTTGTGAGCATCCTAGATAAGTTCATCTTGCCATAAGGCTGGCTTGATTTTCTCGGTATATGATTGGATGCACGATTATGCCTAGATCTGTCTTTTCTCTAGCATATCACCCAGCTTCTGCTGGCTTCCAAAGAAAAGAAACAATGATGCTGTTGGTGGCTGCCTACCGTGCTAGATGCTATCGGGCACCAGCAGTGGTGGAGCGGCGCTCCTTATCGCCGTCATCACGATACCAGGGAGTTGCATCCATGCGCAGTGTACACTAGCTCTGATTGTTGGATCTCGCCAGGTAACAAGGGGTGTTGTTTCTGAGTAAGGCGCACTACGAAATAGCGTCAGGCCCAGTCTTGCCCTTACTCCACGCAAATGTCGCCCCCCATCGAACTCCAAATGGACCTCACTAGACACGCTCCGCATCGACTCCACCAAGTCCCTCACCGACTCCAATAGCCTCGATAGGACTCTGTGTCGACTCCGCCGAGTTCCTCACCGACTCCGACGGCCTCGACAGGACTCCGCCGAGTTCCTCACCGACTCCGACGGCCTCGACAGGACTCCGCCGAGTTCCTCATCGACTCCGACGGCTTCGACAGGACTTCGCGTCGACTCCCAAGAGTTCCTCGCCTACTTCGACAGCCTCGGCGGGACTCTGTGTCGACTTTGCCAGACTTTGCGTCGACTCCGTCGAGTTCCTCACCAACTCCGACGGCCTCGGCGGGACTCTGTGTCAACTCTGCCAGACTACCGCCTTGACTTCGCCGAGTTCCTCGCCCACTTCGACGGCCTCACTAGGACTCCGCGTCGACTCCTCGAGTTCCTTGCCGACTTCGATGGCCTCGGCGGGACTCTGTGTCGACTTCGCCAGACTCCACGTCGACTACGTCGAGTTCCTCGCTGACTCTGATGGCCTCGGTGGGGCTCCGCGTCGACTCCGCCAGACTCCGCGTTGACTCCACCGAGCTCCTCACCGACTCCAACGGACTTCGCCAAGCTTTGCGTCGACTCTGACAGCCACAGCAGGGCTTTGTGTCGATTCGTCAGACTTCATACGGTCTTCGCCAAACTTCATGGTCGAGACTTCGTGGCTGTCGTGGCTTCATCTGACCACAACGTGGTCATAGACGTTCGTCTGACCACCTCGTGGTAGTAGACCTTCATTCGACCTCCTTGTGGTCAGGACTCCGTCTGACTACAGTGTGGTCGTAGGCATTTGTTCGACCACCTCGTGATCATGATTTCGTCTGACCACCTCGTGGTCATAAACGGTTTGTCCAACTATCTCGCGGTGGTGACTCCGTCCGACCGCCTTGTGGTCGTATATGCTTCGTTCGACCGCAAGGCGGTCGGGATTTCGTCTGACCATCTCATGGTCATATATACTTCGTTCGACCGCATCAAGGTCGAGACTTCGTCCGACCACCTTGTGGTCATAGATGGTTCATCTGACTATCTTGCAGTCATGACTCCGTCTGACCACTTCGTGGTCATACATGCTTCGTTTGCCCGCCTCACGGTTGTGGTTTCGTCTGACCACCTCGTGGTCATAGATGTTTCATCTGACCGCATTACGGTCTAGACTTCACCTGACCACCTCGTGGTCGTAGACGTTTCGTCCGACCGCTTCACGGTCGTGCCTCCGTCCGACCATCTTGTGAAGTGTGGGGGATGGACCGGCGCGTCAAGGCTTCGTCTCTCTGCCGACTTCGTCGACGCTAAGTCCGAAGGGTGGGGGTTGGGCCGCGCGCATCAAGACTTTGTCCATGCTAATCCGAAGCTGGAGGACGGAGCTCACCGACGCTCGTCTGACCACTTCGGCACCCTCGACTCTGCCCCTATGTGCCGCCAGCATCAGAGCCAAGACCTCGATAGGACAGACACGACTTCGATGTGACATCGTGGGACTTCGTCACCCTTCTTTTAGGCATCGCCTCGGAGGGCCGACCCAACCCATGATGATGTACCCGAAGGTCCGATTGTTGGCCCGATCTTTCGATGAGAACGATAAGTTCAGTAGGCGTCGCTCAACTCTCACGATCCTGGCTACGAACACGCAAGGCTCGAAGTCACGCAATCGCTGAACTGCTCGACAAGTCGTTATCAACCGTGCACGAATACCTGGATGACGACCACGAGGGTCGATTCTCGCATACACCAAGAAGCACGCAAGAAAAGATAAAGCAATCTGAAATTGCAAATAGGAATTGAAATATTGAATTGAGTTGGGATTCGGCGATATATGGTTGGTCTAATCGACACAAGCCAATACACGAAGTTGCAACAAGGCTAACTTTTAACTAAACAAAATCCAAGAAAACTAGAGGGGGTGCGACCTCCTTAAATAGGGGATGAGGAGCCACACATCTAATAAAACCAGCGGGGTGGGACTAAAGTCACGGTTTACTGTTCACGTGAACAGTAATACGCCCTCCAGGTGGGCCGTCGGCAGATGGGCCAAGTTCAGTATGATTACAAGGCCCAGGTTGGCCCAAACAAGTGATCTAACGTCTTCTTTTGATGATTGCGATCAGTCCAGGAGGAATTTGATGATGAGGCTGGATCCGTTGGAAAGAGGACGAAATAAGTTTTCAATCAAGTACTCGTGGACCTCCAACGGACTCTGTATGTGAAAGTTATGCCTATTTGAAATTGGTGCTTTGTCGGGCTGATTCGAACGATCGACCAAAACGTATCCAGCTTGGCACATGTAGTAGCACCATGGCTTGTAGACATAATACCATGGTATGTAGACGTAGCACCATGGCATGTAGACGTAGCTCGATCCAATTGGGTAATATGGTCTTGCATCAGCCGAAAGTCCTATTGGAGAGGATGTTGTTGAAGTAGAGGATGCAGTGCCACAGGGCGAAGTAGTGGTTGCATCCTTAGGTTTGATGTCCTCATCACATGACTCCGCCTCGGCACTGCCTGCGTGAGAGGCGGGACACCCACAGGAAGCTTGCGGCTTTAGAGGAGCCTTCATTGCTCGCGTCTTCGTCCTGCCCGCGTCCTATGCACCACCTCCACATGGTGCCTCCGGCTACGTCAGTGGACTCCATTGCCTCGGAGAGAATGCCCCTACTGGCTTCGCCTCCATGCGCCGCCACGACAATGTCAGGTACAGTCAAACAACAACCCTGATCCGGGGAGGTTCACAACATCCACACCCCCACGGGGCTGCGGCTATCAGCTGCATCAGCTCGCCCATCATACCTACATGCTTGCTACCGGGGGACGGGGGGCTGGGCCAGCCTGGGCCAATTGGTCACGTCAGCTCGCCTCTCGAGACCTCCACACTTGCTATCGAGGGACAAGGGGGTACTGTCGTGGGGGTGGCCTAGCTTCAAACGACTAAGCCCTGTAGGTGATCCAATAATATAGAGAAATATACTAATGTACTATTGCCTTTTGTAATTATTAAGTGATAGGATGATAAATTTTCATCATATCCAACTCATGTGTATAAGCCCCTAGGAGGGGTATGATGGGGCCAGATCCACTCATTCTTACTCATCAGCTCTTTTTAGGCAATTCTCTCATATATTTTTTGATCAGTAGTCACAACATGTGCTAAGATAATGTGCTAACTTGAGGGCAGAGTGAGTCAGTGAGACCAACGATGACCACAATTAATCGATCGGTAATTAGAAAATGGCATACTAGTTCTTTCCAAGGCTGAAAGGGAAGGTATGCATTCTTTTCCTTGTGCTCAATTAATCCTTGTTACGTCAAATTTGTTGGCTGTTGTACTACGCACTCTGACAACGACATTAGGCAAACAGGTAGGTATACTAGGTACTAGCTCTTGTGATCCGTACGTGCGTCGATACATGCATGCGGTCGAACTAAGATCTTGTGAAGCATGTGATAGTTTTGCAAAGTTGCTCATCTGCAGGACTAATATATATAAGCACCTACGTACAGAGACAGATGCGTATATGCACATCAGGATGAATCAATGTACAGATAAACGTCATTGCCCATAAGAAATCAAGCATTGATGGTATTGTGTATCAGTTTTTGAAAAAATGGTACCATGTATCATGGATCGATGAGCTGCATCTATTCAGCAATTCTTACTTTACCAAATGCCATGGTTAAACTATCTCTTCGATGATGCGCAGCCACCACAACAACGCCTTCTTCGCGCGCGTCGGCGGCGTGAGCAACGCGGAGATGAACAAGCTGGAGCTGGAGCTGCTCGCCGTGCTCGACTTCGAGGTCATGGTGAGCCACCGCGTGTACGAGCTGTACCACGCGCACCTCGAGAAGGAAATGCAGAGAGGGGACGGCAGCTTGCTGGCCGACACGGCCAAGGGGGAAACGGCCGCGTCCAAGATGGACTGCTCGGCGTACGGCGACAACGACGACGGCCGGAGGCTGCCGAACGGCGCGCACGACTGGAGCCAGGGGACGGCGAACAGCGTGCGCCGGCACTCGTCGTCGCCGTCACGTTATTCCTTCTCGTGCTAGACTGCTATTGCAATGTGCACACTGCAAAGCGCGTGTGTGCTGAATTCGATGTGTATATATGCCATATGGGAGTACATAAAGACAGTAAAGCCAGAAAGAATGCCACAGATTACACTGAACTGTTGTGCAGTGATTCTTATCTGCAGAGTTGTATCATACATGCACGGTTGCTGAATTACTAGGATGATACATGAAATCAAGAACGCGCTTTGCCTGTGTTCATCAAAATTCTCATGCCATGGCATTGCAGTGTTTATGGTTTGATGAAACCGCTTGTATTTTGTTCATGAAGTGAGCTCTTACCTGTATGATGGTAGGCTATCAGCTAACTCTCATAGAAAAGAGGATGGATTAGGTAGGTTGGTTGGATCTTATGGTGCCAAGCTAACTCTGTGCAGAGAAAAGTCGTGCACCCTGCACCGGTCCAAGGCAGATGCCTGCCGCCCCAGGATGCTACGAGATTGGAGTTTCTTGCCGAATTTTGGAAAGAAAATGCAGTGATCCAAACCAAACCAGAGACCACCAAAAAGGTCAATGTGATGTAGGCATGCTCATGATGCAGTCAAGCTTAGTCAGACTGACCAACGAGATGCAAAATGTGCATGAAAGAAAGGCCGGCTTAGCAAGGGAAAGGGAGAGGCATGCATGGCGATTGTACAGGCATTTGATCGATGCTGATGCACCGGGTTCTGTAAAATCCCTAGCATTACTTTTTCATTCTTTTAGTGTACCCAGGCATCCAAATGTATTTACACAAACACCCTGCGGCTCTAATCTTATTCGTTTCGAGTTGTTGCATGCACACAGTTTAGTTACCGTAGCCACGTGAGTTGAGTTTGTCACAGGCTGACGTCAAAAAGTGTTTTGGTTCGACAATGTCTACCACATTAAATAAAGTATAATAGAAAATCTTTAATGTGCATATCCCAAACGAAAGTTAATTACCAAATATTTGGAGTATTGAACGGACTAGATTTTCCTCGTCTTTAGCAAGAATGACGGATTGACCCAATGATCCGACAATTGAGAATGACTTGATAACGACATATATTTCTCTGACCTAGCTCATTACATACTTCACCCTTCCATCACCGTCGTCGCCACCATCAACCCCCAATTCTTCCAACCTTCCGCTACACTTAGCGCTACCAATCACATTGTTGCTGTAAAAGGCGAGTTGTTAGCAATGGAGATGGTGGCTCTTGGGTCCCGCAACCTTCCTTCTTAGCATCCTCATTCTTCTCGATCCCTTTTGTCAAAAAAACTATTGCTGTCATTGTTAGCTTGGTGATCCTTCATGACTTAGGCCCTGTTTGTTTCCACTTAAGATTATTATAATCTAGCTTATAAATCATAAGTGGAAATAAACAACTCAGATTATAAGGTAGCTTATTATAATCTAATAGTCCAGATTATTGTAATCTAATAAGCTCAAAAAAAGAGCTTATTTCAGCTTATAGATCCACCTTTTATCTTCGTGACCATAAAACTTTAGGAATATTACACACCTTTGCCATTCATCCAACCCCCAACTCCCGTGCCTCTCTCTCCCAGGGCATTGTAGTCTTTAAACATTCGAATACAACAATCTATAACTCTGATAATCCAGTCGCCAAACATCGTGACTTATTTCCACTGATTTATTATAAGCTAGCTTATATAATCCCCACCTATAAGCTAGATTATAATAATCTTAAGTGGAAACAAACAGGGCCTTACTGCAGTGGCTTGCTGTAACTAGATGTGATTTTGAGGTGAGTCGATGGACCTTTTAAAGAGCTTTGATGTGCCCTATACCATATCGCTTGTGATTGACAATCTTGCCATCCATATTTAAAGTTATTACAAGTTGTAGAACCACTAAGAGGTCTTAATACGTCTCGGACCGTCATCACCCCTTCTCCAATGTCAATCCGTCAGCTGTACCTAGATCTAAATTCAAGAAAGGTCGTTGAACCATTAAGGTTCTTTGACGTCTCTCATGATGTTAGAGCTGCTACTCAACTATCCTATTGTTAGAGGTATAAAATATATGTTTTTTATGTGTTTTTCACTGTTATCTTGAACCGAAACAAAGGTGCTAAAGAATTCAATAGAAAACGGAGCACATCAAGATCAAATTCAAAATCTGATTAAAGGGCCTACCTTCAAAATATTGGATTTTTCACTATTGCCCAACATCACATTCTTACATCTTGTAGCAGTTCAAATCTTACATGGATTAAGATCTTATTTGAGAGGCCTATTCTGGGTTGCGATACACGTGCCTCCCAAACAAGGCCTAGGTAAGAACCATGTAAAACGAAACTCACGAGAATCAGACGAACACCAGCTCATAAAGGGGAATCAATGTTTGAGCAGCAGTTCCATCCATCCGTGCAAAACATTTGTACTATGGTCCAGTACTCCTACAAAAACAGTAAAAAACCAAGGACAACATGTGCCTGTCTTCCTGACAAACTACGGCGAGGAATCCGAAAAGCAGGTGTGTCAAAGTAAAATTACAGATATCCCCAATCTTAGGGACTTCTATCAAAATATTTACGCTCTCCAAGCCCTTGACTGCAAAACGAGCGCCTCCTGCGTCCTGACAAAAACAACGCGTAGCCGCCGCTTCCCTCTCTTCCTCCTCCTCCTCCCGAGATCTCACAACCCACCCCCTCGTAGAACACCCCAAATTACACTTTGACCCCTCCCCCCGCCCTGCCTCGCCGACGCGAGGACCGTCCTAGGGTTTGAGCCGCCGCCGCCGACACCTCTTCTCTCGTCAGCGGCGATGGCGTCTGAGTCCGCGTCGTCGGCCTCGCCCCCAGCTCCGGCGGGGGCCGGGGGCGGGGGCGGGAAGGACGACGAGCTGGCCGATCTGGTGCGGCGCCTCGTGGAAACCCTCGCGCGATACTCTGATCGCCTCCCCGTCGACCTCGATCGACAGGTTTCCGCTCGGATCTGTGATCTCGTGCCGTGTATTGATACTGTTTCGATCTTTTGGTGCCTCGTTGCTGGGGGGGGGGGGGGTTGTAAAGGTGGCACCTTGTTTGGGGAAAGGCTAGGATTCTGCTATTTTTGTAGGTTGGGTGTTCTACTGTTAAGTAGTTACTGCGTAGATTTCGGTGCATCGATTTGGTAATGCGCTATGCAAGCTTGGAGCGCGTATGTCTTTGGATATTTAAGTGGGGATTTGCAAGCTTTCACTGTTCACTGCAAAATATGACTCACTTTTGGGTAATGTGGTCGAATTTGGCGAAAAGTTAGGGGATTATGTGCTTCAGTGATTTTGATGTGTCCTTAGGTTAGTAAATATAGCTGCAAAAATCAGTTGTTGTATAAATGAGAGATGCAAACTTTTGCATGGATTTGTTTATGTGATCGCAAGAAATGATCAACGTCTGTGGCCAGATAATGAATCAGAAGGAAATTATTTAGTGACGCATTGTTATTTATTGTGTTTCTTGAGTTTAATGTACTATTAAGTGACATTTCCAAATAATATGTAGTAAATAGAACGTGATGATCCTAGACTACACATTAGTGGGTGTAAACACAAGTACACAACTGTGTGTAAGACGCTGAGGCCTGTGTCATCTACGTAACAACTGTTTCAACATATGATTCCACAAAAGAAGTGCTTGGTGCAAGCAGGACGTATCTAACATGGTTGGTTCGACTGGCAGCATTATATTGCAACTGTATTAAGCAGTGTAGAAAATGAAGGAGACACTCGTATAGTGTTCACTGAAATATGTAGGCATTCTGACAGATTGCTTGATGTCAGTTTGAATCTAGGTTATTTGAAGTTTGGATGGATGATTTACTGCTTGGTGTCAACGTTTGTTACTTGGTTAGAACAAACAAAAAGATGTATCAAATTTTGTGGGTCCTCTAAAACGAAGTCCATCACTTCCCATGTTTATGATATGTTATTTTGTATCCATGTTACAAGAATTATTGAAGTAATTCATTTTCCTGCTTTAGAAACTTCGTTCGCTTACCACACTTGCTGCTATTGCAATCGCACTTCTGTTTGCCTGGAAACTGTTGAGAGCTCCTCAAGAGCAACGTCGGAGGCCACATAGGCGGGTCGCCCCATCAACTAGCAACACCAGCAGTAGATCACGACCAGGTGCTTTGGCCTCAACAGATGCATGTTCATCTTCAGCAGAGTCAAGAGCACAGGAAGCAATTAACCAGCTTTTCCAGCCAGTAAACGTACTGGTTGCTTCCTTTGTTAAATACTGAAATGATGTATCTGTTTTTAGAACCCTTGGATTGACAGTTGCTCATTTTTTTCTCCAGCTGACTCTTGAGCAGCTTGTCAGGCATAAGCTGAGCGAAGGACGAAGGGTATTATGCAAACTAACTGCTTTCTCACTTTTGTCATCAAATGTCAAGAGTTCTATTCTACCAATGCATGCTTTTCACTCATGTGGGAATAACTACTTTTAGGTCACATGCCGGTTACTTGGTGTGATTTTGGACGAAACAACTCCAGAGGAGCTCCAGGTGGGCCAAAATGCTGCTGCAAACCTTTTGTCTTGACTTCTTTAAATTCATAAGTTCATGGATTTACATCTTTTTGCAGAATCATGTCACAGTGAGACCTTCCGTCGTGGAGGTTCTTCTAGAAATTGTAAAATTCTGTGACGTCTATCTGATGGAGCGCATTCTTGATGATGAAAGTGGGGTAAGTCTGGAAATAGCTCTTATGTTATCTTGACATTTATGTTTTGTGTCAGTATACTTGCATCATCATATACATAAGAATAAATAGTAACCAGTTTTTTCCTTTGATAATGGAACTGTTTGAACAAACAATTACCGGGTCTGCTATTTGGATTTCATAGTGTTTTGGACTTTGCATTATTACAAATAAGGGCTATACACTACCGAGTTTAGACTTTGGAGCAGACCATTATAACTTGACAATAGCACGCGTGAATAATGATGCAGGAAAAGGTGCTGTCTGCCCTGAGTGAAGCTGGACTTTTTACCGGTGGTGGCTTGATAAAAGACAAGGTAAGCTTCAGAATAAGGCCATGTTAGAAATTAAGCTCATTTATCATAATTTTGGTATTGCTTATAGCCGGCCCTTGGATATTTGCAATGCAACTTTTTAACATTTCTTGAAATCCACAGGTTCTCTTCTGTAGCACAGAAAATGGCCGTATCTCTTTTGTTCGGCAACTGGAACCTGATTGGCATATTGACACTAGTCCTGAAATTGTTCACCAATTAGCTGTAAGTTACAGTCTATGTTGCCCAGATACTCCGATACGGATACGGATACGCGATACGGCAATACCGCGATTCACCATTTTCCTAAAAACACCGATACGGCGATACGTGTGTATATATATATTATATATAATATATATATAGTAAAGATAAAAATAAGAAATTAATGACTTCTTATAAGGAATTGAGAATACCTTAATATTGATGTAGCAACTTGCTTGATACTTCAGTTCTCCCTCTTGAGGTCTCTCATCAGAAGCTTCTGAATTCTGTACAAGCGATGCAGCTCGTGAACCTGAAACATCAGAAAACGTGAGATGCTGATTAGTACACTATTAGTTTGTTCTTAAGATAAGCAAAATTTAAATGTTGGAGGGATCGAAGTTTTGATCTTACCTGCTGTCTGAAAGTCTCTTCATGCTTCAGCATGGCCACCTTTATTCTGTCTTTGTCGTAGTTCTTGAAGACTTGTTCCATGGGCATCGTGGAGATTTGTTGTTGACTTGTTTCTTCTCTGAAACTGCATGGGGCAAGTAGCAGATAAGCCGCTGCTCTATAATATGGGGCAAGTATATCTTTTCAAACCGAAATGAACTTGAACAAAAAGTAATAACATAAGCTGAATCTTTCTTACAATGCAACTATAATAAAGGAAGTTTTGAAACTGGAATCGAAGAATGTAATAGTATATTCAGCGGAAAGAAAGAAAGAAAGAAAGGGAAGGGAAGAAGAACAGTAAGGCTAGAATCTCTCTGTTGGCTTTCTGAAAAGAAAGAAAACAAGTAATTGTATTCTGAAAGAAGTTCCATTCAAAACATGCTTGTATATCAGGTAAAAAAGCCTGAGAAAAAGATAAGCATCATAGCCAACTCCACTCCGAAGCTTAAAAATGATTGAACAGAGTAGTGAAGATCACTGAGCCGAGTGGCGGGAGGGGACTGGCGGAGTGGCGGAGGCGGCAGCCGAGGTGACGACTGGAGGCCGGAGGGGACGGGCGCCGGGCTGCAGCTGAGGTGACAACCGGAGGGGACGGGCGACGGGCGGAGGCGACGGGTGACGGGCGACGCGGCGGGCGAGGTGGAGACCGGAGGGGACGGACGGAGGCGGCGGCGACGCGAGGTGGAGACGGCGGCGAGTAGACCGCGGGCGGCGAGCGGCGACGCGACGGCGGAAGGTCGCAGCCGAGGCGACGGCGAGGCAATCGGCGAGGCGAGGCGGCGGCGGCGAGCGAGGCGCTGGCGAGCGGCGCGAGCGGAGGCGCCGGCGAGCGGAGGCGCCGGCGAACGGCGGCGAGCGCGAGGCGCGGCGAGAGGCGGCCGGCGTGAGAAGGCGTGGAGGCGCGGTGTAGGTGGGGTTTCGATCCGGATCTGGATGGCTCGGTGGGGATATTAGGGTAGAAGTATCAGAAAAGTATCGGAGAAGTATCGAAGGAGTATCGGGAATTAATTTCTTTTTTTGAATAATCAATAAATTCCGATACTTACAGGATACGTATCGGCGCGTATCGGGGCAGTATCCGTATCCGGTACAGTATCCGATACCGGTACGTGACTTTTGGGAAGTATCCGTGCAACGTAGGTTACAGTTGCAACGATGTAGTATTGCCATTTTCTAGAAACAAGGTTTGATTTGATATTTTCTCTTGCAGAGGTTTATTAAATATCAACTACACATTTCACCACAGCGAACAGAAAGAGTGCCGTCCAATGTTTTCAGCTCTACAAGCTTGGAACAGTTCTTTGGAGGCCTTGATCAGAGAATAAACGATGAGGTAGAGCAGGAACATCCTCGTGTGTACTTGCGTGTTTGTTATGGAACTATTAGATGGCCCATAGTTATTATTATTTATAACCTAATTTAACACAAAGCATCTATATGTTCCAAACAACCGGAAGATATGACTAACAGTATATGCTTATGATTCTAGCTGAAATGCCCTAATCTGTTGGATGTGTATATCTGCAGGTCGAACTCCAGCAAACCATAGCATAGTGAGAACTGAGAAGAACATCATTGTTCATTTTTTCTTGAATGATGGAACTCGTTTTTCTTGTATTGTGTGTAAAAGTCTTGAGGCATGTATTAAACTTGGTCTGCAATGCCCCATAAGCTATGGAAAGAGATGGCACCTGTAGCATACTTCATGTATCAATCATGTTCATGTATAACCAAATTACTTACAATTGTCAACCTGTTTTTCTTTTCACCATTTATTCCACACAAGGTGTCTGTGGTGCAATTGTGCGATGTGCTATTTATACTTTCACAAAATAGAAGTATTCTGAATTGAACCAGTGCAATGCCATTGTAATGTTTTAACATAAACAAAGCAAGATCCAGCATCCACTCGAATCAGAATATATTCATCTCATTCTTTCTGTATATCCTATCCTAACATTTTGGGAGTTGCCAAAATCTCCAGTGGCATGAACTACAAGCAAGATGCGCTCAAATAAAAAGCGAAATTTCAAGCAAGTCCAAATTGCCTCTCTCCTTCAGTTGGGCTTTTCTTCTTGGCACCTGGAACATGTGCATGTGAATCCGTAGTCTGCAAGCTGCGCCTGCCTGTCCTCGTATGGAAGATCTTCATCAATGTAGGATATGGTAATCTAGAACATTCGATGTTAGTAGGCAGCAAAATAATCTAGAACGTTCTCTTGGTTGCACAACAAAGATGATTTGACATGACGTTAAAAACGAAGTACCTCGTCGTCCTTGCTGATAGGCTCCAGAGCAATTATCACTGCATGACCATCATTATCCTGCAGCGATAGTTCAACGGCTTCTGCATTGCTGATTGGCAGTTTGGTAGGAAAATGAACTAATCAGCTAGAAGAAAATATACATTACCTCGTCTCTTTTAAATGCTTTAGCATTTGGACAACATGAATGGTTCATACAGCTTTGCAAAGGAAAGAACGCCGTCCCTGCCAATGAAAAGTTTACAAGGAAAAAAATTATACTGTTGGACAAATAGAAAATGGCAGATAGCAGTAGTGTGGACTGTGGAGTAACTTAAGAGGAAGAAGTTGCACATACCCTCACAAGGAACTGAATAGTCATCACCTAAAGCATCTAGAAATGACCTTGTTGTCTTCTCAGCTTCCCCCTGGGGCACATTGCATTTCAGATTAACAAAGCCATCAGGTATATTCCAGATTAAAAAATCTTACAAGAAAGAAATTAAGCCAACCATCCAACAAACCTTCTCACTATCTGGAAGCTCGTCAATATGTATGAAATAGTCTTCAACTGGCGAAGCAACAACCAAACCACTGGAATAAAAGAGGGAAGTACGTTGAGAGCCTATTTAAGTCAAATGCAGCAGTAACAATTGTTTCCATTGTAGAAGGTGGAACGAAAAACAACAACAGAGTATGGACATTCATCAAAATGAAACAGGAGAAAAATAGATTATCTTACAGATTGTTCAACTCAAACATGCCAATTATATGGCCATACACCTCAAGAGAAAATACTAGCATGTCAAGGAAACTTGAATGAGAAGAGAGCTACTTATAGATATGAAACAAGTCTTGAAACTGACTACTAGAAAGGATACAGGGTGCACACTCAGCATCAAAGATCGCATCCTTGAGAAGCTGCAGTGACTGCAAAATACAGAAGACATAATCAGCCCATTGGTGACTGAGAAAAGACGTAAAGAGCGAAAATAGGGCACCTTTCAATTAAAAGCTATCAAGGATTAAAAATATCGGCGGTAACCGTTCATATCAGCCCGGACCGGCAAAAAAAATACAGGTCCAAAAAGTTTTAAATTTTATATTAGAATTGATGAATAGTCAAAAAGGGTGGTAACCGGCCGAAAACGGGCCAAATTCAAAATTTGAGTTTAAATTTGATAATCAAAACTGTCCGGTAGAAAATTGGTTACCGGGCGGTAACCGGCACCAGCCAGGGTCCGGGTTTTTTTTTTCCGTAACCAGCTTTTGATTCCTTGGTGCTATCATTATATTTTTGAAGTAATGTGTTAGTGAAGAGAGCTCCATCAAATCAGTCCAGAGCACAATACCATCAATATAATGTGAACCAGTAGTGTCATACAAGTGAAAGATCTGCTGACATAATTACCGTAAATGCCAGATCCCTTATTTGCTGCCTAAATGAATCTTCATCGCAGGGGTCAACATCCTCAGGCAAAGCAATACGATCCCACCATCTGCAAGTACAAGTTTATTTTTTCACAGATTGGGGTAGGGAAAAAATATATTGAAACAACAACACAAAGGATCCAGTAGTAGGACAAGGTAAGTGAACGCTATGCAGAGCTGAAAAAATATCTTCCAAGTGCAACACAAAATAAGGGAGAAGAAAAGGTGCATCCATGCAATAGGCATCACATTGATTGTTATAAATGGAAGAAGAATAGAAATCTACTACTACCATTGAATTGTTGCTAACACACTTGACAAAAGAACCTTCAAATGCCATGCTTAACGCCAGTTGCACAATTACATAACACTGCCGATTAGTGCCATACTAAAAACTACCAATCATCAGACGAGGAATAGTTACATATTCATGCCCTTACCTCTTTTTGAAGCCCATAGAAAGTGGTTTCCAAGCTTCCATAAGCAAAGAAAAGTTTGATTCATCTGTTTTGTTTTGAAATGCATGCTGCCTTTTGAGCTTCTTGTACCTCAACATTGTGAAAGTGATAGCCTGACACATGAAAAAGTATGAGTTCATACATGAGAATCAGGTAGCCTTAGATGAGCTACAAGGGAATTACATTTGATTCTTTTGTTTGCTCTATTTGGAATTCTTGATATTGCTAATGTCTTCTTGTGCAATAGTTTGTCCTGGCGCATAGGTAAGTAGGTTTTAAAGATCAGAAAATTGCAGATTTATAGATTTTTTGACAGATATTGGTGAATCATTATCAACTCAAGTTTGATGCCAAAAAGCTTTTGCATGAAACCATGGCTAAGTCCTAGTCTTCCCATATATTAAGAAAATACCACTAGGAGAATATTAGAAAATGAGAAACTAAGATGGGCATTTACACTTGATATTTGGTGCGTAGTATACTAAAAATTTTATAGATACTTCTATCACATACCTTGGCAGCAACCAGGAAAATATCATTGGTTCCTGAAAACAAAGAGTGGTTATTATCAGACAACAGCTTGACAACCTCAATCACAACTATCATCGATAACGAGCGAATTGATATAGCATATATGTAAGGAATAATGAACATGCCACTATGATGATACAGATGCAACAATTCGTACTGCTACTTACCATTAGCATGCTCTACAAATTTCTGAAGAGCGGATCTCTGGGATGGTTCAGTCTTGGATCTAGTACACAGCAAAGAATGATACGATTCCCAATCGGAATCTGCACATGATTGGCTACACAAGAATGAACAAGTTAATTTTTTTCTCAAGATTAGATGTTATATCCAAGGAACAATAAGAAGCAGTTATATGTTCTATAGATGCAAGTTTTTGCTGACTGAGGTTTAACATGATCGACTACTATAACTTATGATGAAAGATGGATATAAAACATTTTGTAGTCAAAAGATTTAGGCCTCAATAAATATTACTAATATCACCAACTATGAAGCCAAAAAGAGGGGTGAAATTGTACAATTATTAGCAACTCAAACCTGCAGTAGCGCTCTTCCTCACATCCACGACAAGCAACAACTTGTGGTAAAGCAAAATGATCTGTGAAAGGCAGTGGGAGATCACCAGTTATAAGTGATTCTAAGACCTCTTGTGGCAAAGTATTACTATTTCCCTTTGTTGCACCAGAAGAACCGGTGCTCGATCCCACATCACTTTCATGGTAGTGTCTCTCATTAGTGCAGCTGCTGCTTGTACCAATGCTTTGCCAATACAGTCTGCGTCCAATTTGGAACTCTATAGAACCAATGAAGCGGAAGCAATAACTACACACAGCACAGTCAATCTGCAACAGAACACATAAAATGGATACACCACTTCAAGGAGGAATAGCTCACATTAAAATAGGGAAAAAATAATTTACATGGGATCAATTTTAAAAGCAGGCGAACCTTGTTAAGACTGTGCTGAGCACCAACCAATATTCGATCCTTTAGAATAAGGTCCCCTTCAGCGAAATCCTTGTTTGCACAAACACCTGCAAGAACCAGTTGGTTCAAATGGCTTGGCTTTTGCCTTACGCCAATTTTATACAAGAATCCCATGGTTGCCAGATTGCTGACCCATAAGGCAAGTATTTATTCAGTAACAGTACCTTTCCCATGCTCACTGCTGTAGTTGACTCTTATACCATCATGTTTCTTAGACTGTATGAGTTCATCATAGTATTCCTGAAAACAAAAGTAACATAGTTGTGTTGTCAAATGTGAGCTAGAAACACTAGGCAATACTTCATCTAATGATGACAAGGAAATACCAAAAAATTTCCACCCATAAAAACATTAAACGTAGCATAGATTTACTACTACAAATTTATTGGCCTCAGGGGCTAAGATAAAATTTACTCCAACATGGAAACTGGCAAGGGAGTACAAAAGATTGGTTCCATTCTGTCATAATCTTAACATCTCACTCAGCTGAAATCACTATAACTTCTTGAATCTTAAAACTGTACCTCTGGGAAGAAAATACTTAAATCACACAGTTACTGTTGCAAACTAACAAAGAACCATACAATCGCCTCTCTCATCTCACACACCTAAACAGCCTTTCATGGCGACAAAAAAGAAAAGATCAGCCTTCTGCTGACTGCAGTGAAACTTCAGCATAATAAGTGGCAAGGGGGAGAAAAGTGTGCACTCTGTTCTTATAAAGAGGATGTGGATCATATTCTGTTCGGATGCATTCTCTGCTCGCTTTGTTCGGGCTTGCCTCACTGAAACCTTTGGATGGGAAATATCTCCTCAATCTGTAGATGATTTTGTTTTGCAATGGCTGCATCAAGGAGTGTCAACAGGCAACAAGATTGTGTTGTTTGGTTTGGGGGTGGTATGCACTTTGGAGGGTTAGGAACAAGATGGCTATTGAGGGAAGAGTGCTGAAGCATCCTCTGATATGATATACTCCATGATTACTTCTATGCAGTGATGGAAATTGCTTCTGAAGACCAAGGAGAGAACAAGTTGAATCAAGTCCTGAAGCCTTGAGGAGCCAAGCGAGGTTGCTAAAACGTACTCAGTGATTTGGCCCCAAAAATGTGTATTCTGTAGTAGGCTATCTGCAGGTCTTCCTTGCTGAAAACTGTATGGTGCTTTCTTTAGTTGTATCTGTAGTAGTAGGTGGTGGTCAGGTTCGTTTTCTGTTAGGCCGTGTTGGTCCGTAACTGAAATCCTCTTTCTACCCTCTCTCCCTGTACTCTGGCTTTCAACATAAGCAGGGTAAATCTCCTTTTGTCTAAAGAAAGAAAAGATCAGCCTTTCTCAGTAAGATCGAATAAAACCAAACCACAATAGTACCACCGAAATAGTGATCCCTCCCATTATAATGTCAGTGTATCTTGCCGATATTTCCGACATTGATACCATGAAAAGCCTGAAAGTCCAATCTTTCCACCAAACAAACAGCTGCCGGAACACAACTTAGTATAACTAAGGAATTGTCAAGCATTCAGACGAGACCAAGAGGAGGGAGGAGGAGGGAAAGGGAAGGGATCATTACCTGGGCGGATTGGAGAGGAGGGGTAGCGAGGAGCTGGGCGATTTGGGGGGCGAACTCCCTGTCCAGATCGCACGGGCTGACGCTGCTCCGACCCATCTCGTCGGTGTTAATTGGTGTTTCTTGCGGCTGGTTCTTCCGCCGCTGGCTGCCGCTGCCTGCCTCTGCCTCCTGGGGTTTTGTGGTTTTTGATCTCAAGCCTCGAACAGTCGAGCTAGAGCCTACGCGTTCGGGCTAGGAAGGCGTAACAGCAAGTAGTCCGCCTTCGATTTTGAGGTTTGGCTAATAATCTTCCATGGCCATATAATTCTCCGAAGTTTGGACAAAAATGGCACTGCTGCTTCTAAAAATACCAGATGTAGCCTTCAAACCAGCGCAATTTCGTTTCTAGCCTCCCTCCCCCACCGCATGATTTCTTGGCGTGGACACGTTGCAATCGTGCAATTGGAGACGGCACAACACCGAAATTGTGCGGTCTCCGACCTCATGACCACTATTCATTCAAGTCATGCGGTCGGAGACCGCATGACTTGCGTGCTACAATGTTTTTGCTCAACTGGTGCGTTTGCTGCTTGTAATGATGTCTAAAATTATCATTTTTTGTGATTTTACACCGTAGCAATCAATGAATAGTAGTTGTGCATCGGGGACCGCACGATTTCGGTGTTGTGTGGTTTCTAACCGCACGATTGCCACGTGTCGGTGCCAGGAAATCGTGCGGTGGGGGAGGGGGCTAGAAACAGAATTGCGCTGGTTTAGAGGATACATCTGGTATTTTTAGGAGCAATAGTGCCATTTGTGTCCAAACTTCTAATTCTCCTTATTTTTAACTTTTAAGTTGATTTTTAGTCTCACTTTCTACTAGCCATACTATTTTACCAAATCTATCAATCACAGATCAAAAGAACCGACCAACATTAGGCTAGATTATGGGTAGGTAGGTCAATAACCAGGCCGAAGTCCTTGAGTGAGCTCTCACCGATGCTAATCTCATACTGGATGTAGCTAAGCAATGGCGGAATCAGGCCTCGGATTACCTAGTCTGTAGCCCAAGGCTTAACCACCAAAATCCATGAAAATTTTATGAAAAATAAAAAACAGAGTTAGCCTAAGAGTCGGTTCAAGAGCAGTTGACCCACTCAGAGCTTGGGCTTAGGGTAGTTTCGCCCTGTAGCTGAGCTCCATCGCCTCCGCCGGCTCGCCCTAGTCCATCCGCGCGATCCACTGTAGGGGTCGCGCCCACGGCACCACCTACACCATCGTCGCGCCCGGCGGCAAGAACATCATATTTGTTAGCCCCGCGCCGCGCACGCCTGGCAGCACGTTGCACAAGTTGATCAGCCGCCCCACCTGCGCGACGTCATTCGCCATGTCCGACTCGTTCACCAACCACGGGCTCCAACCCCACCCCCTCCGACGCCGCGCTGACCACGGCGCCAAGTTTCATGAGCAGACGCCCGGCTGCGGCCCTGCGAGCAGTCAAGTGGGCGCGTCGCTGGGCAGCCAGAGCGTGCCCCGGAGCAATCGCATGAAGTCCGGCGTGGCGAGCCCGGCAAGGCTGCCCTCTCGATCAATGATGAGCTCCTGGTGCACGCGCAGGCTGAGGACGGCGTGGCGGAGGAAGTGCACCTCCCAGGCAGCGCCGGCCTTGGTGAGGTCGAGCGTTGCGTGTGGTACTTGACGAGCCACCACGAGGCCATGTTGGCCATGACCAGCTGCACAGAGTTGTAGAGGGGGACGATCACGTTGTCCTAGGCGCGGCGTCGTCGGCAACGCTCGACTCGCAGCTGTGTGTGTTCGGCCGCAGTGCCCAGCTGCGCTTGAGCTCAGCTAGCCAACGGAATCGTGCCAAAGAGAGACACTCTTCTTTAAAAAAAATAAGAAGTGCTATAAAACATTTAACTATTTTTAAAGTTAAAATTAGTAAAATTTTAGACCGTTAGATCTCAATCCAACAAATCTTTCCATATAAACCCTCTTAAAAAAAATGATCTGAACGTTAAATCTCTATCCAATGAATTCACTCATACAAGCGTCCCTCTAAAAAAATAATATAGGGTGTTGAATTTTCTATCCAACGGATACATCTATATAAACCTTCCTAAAAAATAATCTAATATATTATATCTCTATCTAAGGTTGTAAGATCTAACTAATTTTATTTAAAAAAATTGAATATTATATAGACACTCACTTCGACCGCGACGTGGGACGGCGCCGGCATCTCTTCAACTCGGGGTCGGGCGACCACCACCGGGGAGCGCCCTACGGCGATGCGGTGTCGACAAGGCAAAGGGACGGCGTCTTGGCCCGTGGCCCACCCGAGCAGGCGACGAACTCGGCTTGCCTGCGCCAAGCTTGTGCTGCCAGTGCTCTCTTCTTGACACTTCACTCGGTTAGCTTTGTTGTTTCACTCACGTGCTGTGCAAACAGCATCCGTATTTGCTCTCCTTCCGAGAAACTATCACAGCTACAATCTAAAAAGTGATTAAGCTGCTTTTTATAGTGATTTCTACTTCTAAATTCTACTTAAAAAAGTTAAAGTAATAAGTCACTAGTGAAATACCCCCTGAAAATTTCAAAATTTTTGAACCTTTTTGCTGCATTTTTAAGTATTTTCCGGAAACTTTTCCTTTTTGGAAAGTCCCCCGGAAATCCGCTTTCCCTTCCGGACGCTGCCGCTTTCCCTTCTCCCTTGGCGCCCTCCCTCCTTCCGCTTACCCTTTCTCCCGGCGCCTCCCCCCTTCCTCTATCCGCTGGCGCCTCCGCTCCTCCCCACTTTCTCCCCGCGCCCGCGCTGCGCACTGTGGCCGCGCCGCACCGCCTTTGACCCTTGCCCGCCCCCTTACGCCCGGGCCCCACCTGCCAGCCTCTTCTTTTCCCTCTCCTTCTCCCGCACGCCGAGCCACAGCCCATGCCGTTAGCTCACCTGCCCCTGCCCCGCATGGCTGCCGCTCGCCTCTGCTCACTCTTCTCCCCCACGCCATCGCTTGCGCGTCGCCTGCGCCTCCTGTCGCGTCCCCACCTGCCCGCGGTCACCTCGGCCGTCCTTTCCCCTTTTTGCTCGCGCCAGCACCTCCCCGGCCAACCCCCTCTCTCGTTGCCGCGCTTTTCCCCTGCCATATAAAAGCCACCCGAGGCCTTCATTCACACCGCAACACCCCCTTCTCCCTCCCTCAGCCCCCAATCGGCCTCCCATGCCCCGATTTCTAGCCGGCGCCCCCCTTCCTCTCCAAGCCCGGCCGTCGAGCGCGCCGCCACGCCGAGCAACCACCGGCCGATTCCCCTCACCCATACCCTCCTTGGGACCTGGCGAAGCTAACCGCGCCATCGGCCGAGCTCCTTCGGGCCCACAGTTCGCCGGCGTCGAGCTTCACACGAGCCCGCCGCCGCCACCGCACGCCGCCGACCCCTCTCCGGTGATCCCCGGCCACCGCCGAACCCTCCATCCCCTTCCCCGAGACGCTGGCAACGCATTTTGCCCCCTCACCGACGCCTTCCGACCGCCCATCGCCGGCCACCTTGCCTCCATTCGCCACACAGACTTCCTCTGCTTCGGGGCCCTGCTGCCGCTCGGCTTTTCTGCGTTCCACCCCTCCGCTCGGTCAAGTAACACTGAGCGGCCGACCGGTTAGCAACGCCCGCTCTCACCGCACCCACCCGCGTTTGAATTCCTCTGTCGCAGGACTTAAAATCCAATTTTTGCCGATGCATTCTCAGCCGCCCGATCTGCCCCACTGCCTCATCTGGGTCGCCCACGACCTCCGCATCGTTGCCACTCGTTGGGCCACGCGTCGGCCATCCACTCAGGGAGGGCGCGCGCGCTTGGGCCGTGGCCTCGCGGCCTGCCCGGCTACGCCGCCGCCTAGCGCATGGGCCGCACAGGCCGTTCGGCCGTGCGGGCCGTTTCCCGTCCGAGCTGCACTGTTGCACCGGGCCAGCCCCGTTACTGTTCCTAACTGATTTTCCAGCTTTTTCCAATTTCCATAAATTCGAGAAAATCAAATAAAATCCTAGAAAATCACAGAAAATCCCAAAATTCTCAAATTTCACCACCTTGCTCATTTTAATACCCTGAATCCAGTTTTGACCTCCATTCCACCAAATTCATCTTTGGAAAATTCAAAAATCCCTCATTTGAAGTTTTATGTAATTTACTCCTTTTTCATAGATTTATTTTTTCCTCGCTTGATTAGGCTCAAGCCGGACTTATTTATTTTTATGTGTTTGCGCTAGTATCGGAGTCCTCGGAAGCAACAGTGCGAGATCAAGATCAAAGGAGCACGGTTTTTGAAGTCGTCGAACCCGTTGAGCGCAAGGCAAGTCACAAGTCCTTGATCATGTTGAATCCCTTGCCATTTAAATTATGTACTTATGCTATTTGCATTATGCTAGTTGTGAAATGCTAGTTCAAAATACAATAAAATGTTTAGAATGACATGTTATGTAGATAAATCCTACCACTGATAAAGGCCATGTTAAACTTGTAGCCCCGCCTTGTTAACCCTAGAAATAATTACTTGGTAATTTAGATAACTGTAGGTTATTTATTATCACACAAAGTCTTTACACTAATAAGGTTGTGGCTGCGGGCCAATAGACTTTGGAAAACCCGACTCTAGGGTAGGGTGGTATGGGACACCGTGCCCTAGGGCGGAGATTGCCGGCGTGCACAGGATAGGGTAAGGGTTGGGGAAGGAACTGCGAGACGGTCTTCACCCATCTCTTACCCTAGGTTGGAGGTCGCGGACCTGGCGGGGTTGCGGACCCTGGGGAAAAATGTAAGGACTAGACCCTTACGCCGAGCAAATAACATAGTGATCGCTCAACCACATGAGTTGACTTGTCAACACTGGTTTAGTGGCTGCTCAATTCGATTGAAATTCTATAGGTGTTAAGAAGATAGGGTGTTGAGAAGTGAGGTTAGGTAGGTCGTGCTGCGGGTGCCTAACAACGGTAGAGTTTACTCGAAGCGGACGGGAGTTTTCATGTGCCAGACCCGAGTGGATTCTACCGGGTAGAGCCTATATAAAGAATTGAGCAGTGAAACGACCTGGCTTCCTTAACTCAGTCATGAGGGTTAAGGAATCGTGTGGGTAAACCTGAGCAACTCTGCAGAGTCAATTAAATGGTATTCGAATACGCCGTGCTCCTGGTTAATGGAGCTGTGTCACTTGGGTGATTCTAGCAGCAAGGCTTGAGTAGTTTTCATAATTATTTTAAACTGACTAGCTGATTAATCAACTGTTTGAGAAAACCCCTGAGATCTTAAGGAGTAGTTTTTGGTTTTGTTTTGTCAAAATGTTTGCGAAATAAAGTGCAGCCACATAAATTAATAAAACAAATATATACCCTTCATTTGGCAATCCGTGCAAATAGTTAAAGTAGGGTTTCCCTTGTGACTTGCTGAGTACAGTGGTTGGTACTCAGGCTTACATAATTTTCCCCCCCACAGATACCGGAAGAAAAGAAGGCAATTCAAGATTTCGTGTTAGGGTTGCGACCGCACTCAGGTTTTCCTGTGGTGCTTTTACGGTTCTTCTGCAATGTAAGTATATTTGGGCTTGTACGCCCGTCTTTTAGTAAAAATTGACCATTAGGTCTTATTTCAATCAAGCTAACTCTTCTTAAATGTTCGTAAGCAGGCATGATACTTGTTCGGTCCGTAACCAAACTCCTGGGTGGTTGCGGATTAGTGACACCACTGTTCCTCCCAGAAACGGGGGCATTACAACTAGTGTATCATCCACCTCACTTCTTTTTTTTCATTACGTGTACTTGTCTCTCTGTTACTTTTTTGCTCACTTATCTCTTCTTTCTAAAACTATATATTCAGTCACTACTGATTATTTTTAACTAAAAACTATAAACCATCAGAAAAATTTAGTACGAACGCCCACTAACTCAAGTTGGTGCCTTCCATATAACAGACCAGAACCACTCAAATAACACAACAAACCAACGTTGAAGAAGCAGTTGGCCATCTCTTCTTCTGCAGCACGAGCTACAGTTCTTTTCTAGGCATGCCATACCATCGATCTGGCACAATAACATCGAAGGATTTCTATGTCATATATACACAAATAACAAACTTGTTTTTGTAGATATAAGACTACTCTGATCAGCAGGCCCCCGGCATAATTACATAAGCTAGCTGACCCTACGTCGCCCAACAAGCTGAGCACTGCAAAACTGTTGGCTCCAGTCATCAACCATGGTGAGCTCCATAAACCTACACTGCAAGAGCTCCAAAAAACCTTGCACAATTAATGGTGCGCCAAGGCTTGTAATCAGCTATAGCCTGTAAGTTAGCATTGCCGAAACAAAATTCACCGGCCGTACGAAGGAATACAAATTGTCATCATATCTGGAAGAGATATCCGAGATCTTCTACGGTGAGCCGAGTTGCATTGCCACCGGGTTTCTCCTCTCCGAAAGCAGATTGGACCATTTTTCTCTTTTTCTCCTGGCAAGATAAACATACACATGTTGTCGACAAACAGGGAGAAACAGTGCGAAAGACATGCACAAGCACGGTAAGACGGTCCACAATGAATTGATCATCAGTGTCTACTCCATATCATGTATAATTAATCAAGCAGACCTTCCAATTAACAAAGTTTCTCGGAAAAAGTGCCTAAAATTGCGTATCTATACAGATTTTAACTAGTTTGTTTTATATCATCGATCTCACTAATGATTGATTCATCATCACATAAAAGTGGTGAAAAGAAAGACGATACATGCTTAGCAATACATAATATTAGCAGACTAACTGAAAGTGACAGAGACATTTGAGATCTTAAGAACTTTATTTTATGATTATATACTACACGGGGAGCTGATCATTTAGCTGTAGCTGTCAATGCCATTTAAACATGTTCTACATTCACACGACTAATGGAGTGTTTGCCCTCTAATAGAAAAACGGTCATGATTTCGAAACAAAAATGAATAAGCCAAAATATTACCTGCAGAGCTAAAATGCGATCTTCTACGGTGCCTTTAATGGTTAAACGGGAAACAGTTACTGGACGGGTCTGACCAATTCTGTATGCTCTATCAACTGCCTGGTCCTCAGCATAAGGGTTCCACCAAGGGTCGAGCATAATCACATGGCAAGCAGCTACCATGTTTAGACCAAGATTGCCAGCCTTCAGTGACATAAGCATTACTCTTACCTGAAGAATGAAAATAGTTCTCTATATTTACTTGTTGAATGGTTACATGTAATGCTGAAAAAAAATTAGAATGCAAGAAAAGGACCTCTGGATTAGTCTTAAACTCGTTCACTTCTATTTCTCTCATGTTGAGAGACATTGCCCCATCAAGCCTCCTGAATTGTATAAGATTGCTGTTCAGTGAAAGCTCCAACAAGTCCAGCATGCCAGTCCACTGGGAGAAGACTAATGCCTTAGAAGGAACTACTTCGCTTGGACTTGATTCAATAGTATCATTCCCAGTAAGGGTATGTGTGTTGAAGATTGAGTTAAGTATGTCCATGGCTGCCCTGATCTTTGAGGAGATGTAACTGCTTTCACAGATTGAGGTTGATTCATCTGCTGCTGTGGAACAACTAGTTGTTGCATCAGACTCCAACTTATTAGAGATACAGATGTTTAATACCGTAGATGAAAAAACTGATTCAGCACTTAGTTTCTTTTGGCAAAAAAGCGAGGGGCAGACATTATCATCACTTGCTAAGCTCTCATTTACACATTGATAGCAGAAAACATGACCACATGTTGCTACAACAGCATCCTCAGGTGGGTCCTGCAAAATGAGGGGAAATTGAATGATTGTACTCATCAAAAAAGTTGTGGAGTAACAAACATTTCAGCTAAAATAAAAACTAATGACCATTTGTTTAGTCACATGTATATCCCTTGTTCAAGTTCCTGCTTCTTCATAAAAAAATATTCCAAGATAAGAAAACAAATTGAGTGACTAGAATGCTTACAGTACTGCATATGGAACAAATTGCAGGACCTCCTTCCAGCTTTTCAAGCAAATCTATCAATGTTTCCTTAGGAAGTTGTTTTCCCATTTCTATGGAACCACTGTCAATCAAATCTTGATTCCCCTTCAAAAGAAGAGGGTGATCACAAGCCTGCCGAAGTCGCAGTAACAATACAAGAATGTTTGCGTAATTTTCTCTTATCGTCCCAGCAGCAGCATATGCCTGTAATATGGACACAACACATGAGCATCACATGCAATTCACACTGAAATTTTTGTATAACTGAACCTTATTTTTTTAAAATGCATACTGAACATGGGTATGTAAATACTAAATGCATTTCACTCTGAATTCTAGACTGCTAAAACTAATTTTTATAAAGATAATGAAAATATTTTACTTCTGTTTTCAAAAGAAAAGACCTGGTGTACAACAATCCCTGTGAGCGCGATACAGCTAAAAGAACTCACCAGATTATAAAGTATTTTATCACATAGACTACAGGGAAAACAAACTGACTGGAAAGTATCAATAAATATGTAGAATGATGCATTCCTGAAAGGAACAACTGAGTTGAGATAACATCAAAACTGAGCATTTTTATGTTCAACTAAGTAGTATCCGGGAAGGATACTACTTCTGAGATTAGACACTATTAATGCACCATAACTGGCAAAAGTTTTCATAAGACTTAAACAATTAAATTTGTATTCTACTGACTACTTATTGACGGAAAATTTGAATAAAATTAAAGATGTAAACTTGAACCTACCTTGAACTTTTGCCGAGAACCTTCTTCAAGCGCCAAATAGAAAGATCGCTCCTCTTGTGTGAAATCTATTTTACTCAGCTCAATCGTCTTTGGAGGTAGTTTTATGATTGGTTCTCCATCGATTAGCGTTTCTATATGGAAATAGTTCAAAAGGAGATCAATGACAGAATATCACAACCAATGACGAACCAAGTGACAGCCCTATGTACTGAAAGAGCATCTTACAAAATTAAGATATGCAAAACATGATAGAACTGACTTCAGAAAAACAGAGTATTGAACAAAAACAACATCCAAATAAAATAGAAAGATGCCTAGTGTGATTTCCCAAAAAAAAGATAAGAAAAGAGCATACTTTTTATCTTTGGTCCCCCTCCTTCAGATTTTACCCTTTTTTTTTTATGTATTTCATGACTGGTAAAATGGGAGAGATCTATGCTAAAGAAGACAGCTGAGAAATTGCATTTTCCAAGAAGAAAATGGTACATTCATGTTGCCATCTATAGAATGCTCATTCTTGTATGCACATACATCTATAGATATAATAAAATCAATGTTACTAAGTTGTCGCTGTTGTGAGTAATACCAAATGTCATGTCGGAAATTACTAAGTTTTGTAGGCAAAGGATGCGGGTTGTACAGCGTAGATAACCAAAAGGTATAAAATTGCAGACAGACATATGTAGTCAAAGTATTTTATTTCACCTTTTGTGCGCCGCAGCAGAACTATCTTCAAGACAGTTTGGAGTTTCTTATAGCCATGACTTGCACCTCTAGAAATTGAGTACTTTATCATAGAACGAAATGAACTATATGCAGAATATGGTTCATATTTCAAGAAAAGGAAATAACTGTACAGATCATCAAGTGTATTTTGTATAGGTGTTCCTGATAAGCACCATCTCCGTTTTGCTCTTAGTCGACAACAGGCTCTAGCCACTCGAGTACGGTAATTTTTTATTGTCTGAGCTTCATCGAGCACAACTCTGAACCATCGTACCCTGGCAAGTGGGCCACCGTCAATGTCAATGTCTGAATTTTTAGGTTTATTTTTCTTCTTTGCCTTGTTCTTGGACATCGTTGTATTTTTTGGCAGTTTTCTTTTATTGCCAACAGAAAATTCTGGACACATCCCATACATTTCACTGTCTTTTTGCTCCATATCCTTATCAGAGTTTTGTTTGGGCATTTCATGGGCTACAATTGTATAAGTGGTGACAACAACATCATATTTTGTCAACTCAGTTGGATCTCTAGTCCTTGAACCTCCATGATAAACCAAAACAGACAATTTAGAACTTTCAGTAACCTTGGCAGACAACTCACTAGCCCACTGCTTAAGAACGCTAGCCGGACACACCACTAGTGTTCCTGCAGCTGATCTAGTAACGGACCTCAAGGTTGATGCAGAGGATGGTAAGCTCACTCTGGTCTTTTTCTTGGGCTCAAGTTTAACAGTCTTGACCATTCTATCAACAACAGACCCTGACAGACTAGCACAGGGCTTAAGATTGGTGGCAACACTTGCTGCTTCTGCAGGAATTGGCAACGGTGCATAAGCCTCTAGCTTATTCACGTGTTCACCCTTCAGTTCCTTCTTGTCCATGATAATTACCACTTCATCTTCCTCGTTAAGGTTTAGTGCTATAGATTTCATACTGTCCGAATCAGCAGCCATGAACTTAGACTGCTGAACCCTCTCCTTTTGTATAAGGGCAATCGTTGATATTGTCTTCCCAAGACCCTGCGTCACAGAAAATTATGTGCGAATAAGAAACGAAATCAGGTAAAATAAAATAACAGCTATTGAAATAAGGTAGAAAATAAGAAATAACCTGATCATCTGCCAAAATTCCACCTGAACAATGTGAACTATTCTCCTTGCAAATCATCCAAGCTAATGCTATTTTCTGTCAAACATAAAAGAACATAGCACTGTAGCAGTGAACAGGATCATTAGAGTTAACAGAACAATTACATAGCTGATATTTTCAGAAGATAAAATCTACCTGGTGCTTAAGTAGTGATACTGACATAACACCTTCAGGCAGATCTTCTTCCTTTTTTTCCTGACTGATATGCTGCGTAACAGTTTTTGTTTAAAATAGTAGAATCCATAGTAAGTAGAATCAAATCAAAGTCACCGGGCAATTAGGCATCTATTTCATTAGGGTGACTCGTCTGTATCAATCAACAAAAGATTATATACCTGCAGTGCTTCTTCATATACAGCTCTCTCATCACAACCAGAAACTCTATTTTCTATGTTTGGATGGCTTTGCCTATCAAGGCCATTAAAAGCTTCAGCGTCCATAACACAATTCCTGGATGGCATTGGCGGAGGAAAGATCCTATGTGAACTCACGCCTCCATATGCATAGACATCATCTGACAGTTTTGAACAGAGAAAAAAAATAATCTTATTAATCGGTCATGTTCTTTTGGGCTTTTAGCTTTTGGCTTATCCGAAAGTCGAAACAAACGGAACGGCTTCTTAAAGCAGATTTTCCAAACGGTTTCCTGAGTCTAAAACCGTGTGCATCGTCCGCTGCCGTCTCAAAAAGCAAACAAAAGCCATTCGCCAAATACCATTAGCCGCAGCTCAAAAGAACAGGGCCATCACCGTTTGCATCAGTATAAATCGTTTTGCATGATTACTCATATCAGAATATTTCGGGGAAATAAGGTACACACCATCAACATTATCCGTTTTAATCTTCTGGCTGCTATTAACGGGTGGTATCCAATCTGTTGACATTGTAGATGAAGGTATCCCAATTCCATTGGCAGAACTTCCTTGAAAACCATTAGACTTCGCAGTGGGCTCTTCGTTGATCCAGTTGTTACCTAAACTTGAATGACTGGATGGAAATGATTGAGGCAGAACTCTATATACAGAGACATCATCTGTCAAGTTTGAACAGGGAAAAACATTAATCTTACTAATTACTAGTTACAGGTTGCACCAGTGTCCTTTTTATATTGCTGATTGTTAAGAGTTAATCAAGGATAGTTGTACTCACCATCATCATTTTCAGTCGAAACACACTGGCTGTTATTAACATATGGCTTCTGGCCAGTTGCAATAGTAAATGAAGGGATCCCAATTCCATTAACACCATTTTGCACATTGTTAGACTTCACAATAAGCTCCTCCTTGGTCCAATTTTCATCAAAACTTCTTGAGCTTCCATGGGCGAAAGATTGTGGAAAGTGGCATGCACCATTTGCAGCATCCAAATGTTTAAATTTTGCAGTGGTACCATTTGTTAGAGACGATGGAAGAGTCCTATTGTTATCATTACTTGCATATACTGCCCCTACACTATCGATGTTCTGGTCATAAGGAATAGCATGTGAGGAATCATGTGGCATCCCCAAAGAAGAACTTGGGAGAGGATAAATCCCGCCCACTGAATCTACCGGAGCTATATGACAAACACTTCCAATGTTGTTACCACCTGTCGGGGAAAATGGATGAGAACTGTTTCTGCCACCTGTCAAGGAAAGTGGAAAAGTCCTGTATTGGCCATTACTATTTTGCATGTTCAAACCAATATTCATTGGAGCCAAAGAGTTACTGAACTCGCTGCTCATTTCTGTGGCATATCTGTTCTCAGCAGGCCTATAAGAGGATGAAGCCTTAGTGCCATTTAACCAATCATCCTCCTCCAACAAGATTGGGTGTTCTGCGTTATTCTGGCCAAATGCTGTGTTGGGAGAAACAAGGAGATGGTCAAAACCATCACTGGTATCATCAAAATCAAGACCGTCTTCTCTATATGAGAGCAAATCAATGTTGTCTTCACTATCTGAACACAAGTCAATAATGTCCATATTGCTTGCAAACATGTGGGTCAAGTCTGTGTTGTCAGATATCTGCTATGCTTAGCTTTACTAATCACCAACAAACCAGGTCAGATCACAATATCTTAAAGGGCAGCTCCACTACACTATAATCAAAGTAATCGTCACCAGCACACTTGGCTACTATCTTCTCATAATGACTTGTGAGTCGGAAGTCAGAACAAATAATGCTCCAGGCAATTAGCAACAGTAGTTGTGGTTAATTCTCACGGGGCTGCTAGCCTGCAAGAATAAAGATGGCAAACGAAATTGCAGCTAAGTACATATGAGGGTTGGAAATAACACCTAAACTAGAAAACATCTCTCTACAACAAAAAGAGCATTTGCCTAAACAAGTGACAAGATAACAACAATGTGCAAGAAGCTGATGGATAAAACTCTTTCGTAGGGAATAACAATGGGACGTGCAGTCGCTGTTTTTTTTTTTGAAAAGGAAGACTTTATTAAATCCCAAGTTCTGTACATCGAGTTGATATGCAGTCGCTGTTTGAAAAAAAAAAGGATCTATGTATCATAACAGGAACAGGACAGTGTCACCACACAAGCATCGCCATAAACCACGACGCTACAGACTAATTACAGAAACAATGAAGCAATTAGTACAACCAAGTTGGGCACCATCTACGGAATGCATAAACCTAACCCGCTAACCGAGCTCATGATCGCTTCGAACTCCCCAACTGCCAAAGCGACCGATTCCAAAGCCCCATCTAAGCGAAATCGGCTCAAAGCAGCCGCCTTTCCACCACAAACCGAACCGATACCGTTGAAATTTTCAACCAATTGCAATCCTTCCATCCAAAAGAACATCTAGCAATATCATTCCATTTGGACCAAGAATAGACCAAAGAACGCACCAGAGAGCACCAAATTTGAACCGAGTTACCTCGTTCGAATCGGCCAGCCCGCGCGTTCGGGGCCCTTGCGGAGATCACCCGACTGCAGTGATCGGAGGCGAGTAGGACGAATCAACGAAATTCCCAGGAATCGAATCGGAGCGAGGGGATTTAGAGGGAAGGCGGCTCGTGCCGGCCGCGAGACCGAGAGGTGGACTTATCAGGGGTCATGCTGCTCTCTTTCGTTTGACTGACTCGTGGGGCCCAGGTTCTAGGGCCCACCTGTCAGCGGGAGAGCGGGAGCGCGCCGAGGGGTGGGTGGGTGCCTTGTGATCGAAGGAAGAGGTGGTTTGAAAAATATCATGGGTCCCACTCTGTAACGGAGGTTACATTGCCGGGAATCTTGGCGGAAACTTCTACAGGCGCAAGGGTCAACAATTGGTAAAGAGGCATGCAACTTCTTTTGCTTAAAAGAGAAATTAATTTAGCGGCAAAAACGCGTGCATGCAGATAAACAACATCCTTGGATAAACTTTGTGGCCGGAAGTCTCCTTAGTAGAAAAGATATTTGCCGATAAGCTTATGTCTGTTTTGAGACATCATCATAAATTAATAAAAGTACATCATTTGCCGTACATAAAATTCTCAACCAAGACTGCTCCTGTATAAAAGCCAAGGTATTATAATGTAACATGTGAATTCACCATTTCAACTACAATAATAGTGTATTCCATGGCTCCTTTTTCATGGAAAGGAGTTGCTACTTGAGCTAGGAGGCTCTTTCATCGATAGCTATATAACACACATATTACACATCTTACCTTTTTTGATTGAGAATTGTACCTAGGACTACTACTAATTAACTCTTGTTGACCATGATCTATAGGGATCATCGAATCTATGACTACTACTGTGTTGCTGATCTGTCTATCCACAATAATTAACTCTTGTTGACCATGACCTATAGAGATCATCGAATTGATAGCAATAAGATATTCTTAATGCCTCTATTTTTCTTTTGGATTCCATATAGATAAACATGCCTACACTAAGGATATGTGGGTGTTTGTTTAGCCAACGTCTGATAACTTTTAGCTATAATTGATGGTTTTTGTCTGTAAATGACACATACGATTTTGGGCTCGGAAAGCATTTGGCTTTTTTATTTCGGAAGAAGCCAAAAGCCTAAAATAATAGGGATTATGTCAGAAATCACAAGTCAGCTAGCATATGCAGCAAAATTAAGCTTGTGTTAACAGCTGAATATTGTATTTGTCTACTTTATTTGATACACTGATTACTAGTATTAGCACTAGCGCACACACACAGATACACACGAACTGAATAAAATGCTAGTAGTAAAGATTAACTCAGTTGTACAGCCAAACAAGTCAAAAACTCAAAACTAGTAATAGCAGCGATAAAAAAATATAAATTCACAAAGAAACTCTAAACACAGAAAAAGAAGTTCAACAAAAAATCAATAGACAGTAACCAACTATGACCTCTCCGTCCTCATGTCATGCATGAGAGGAGGGGCCGAGGCCAACAGCGAACGGGCTGGGCGGCCCAAAGTACGGCATGCTCGCCGGCGGCGCGGCGGATGATGAAGCGACCCCGGGGAACGCGGCCACGGCCGGCTGCGTGAGCGGGTTGGGCGGCGTGGTGGCGGCGGTGGCCGGGAGCGGGTCCCCGTCGACGGGCCCGGGCTGGCAGTCGGGCCACCGGCAGGCCGGCTGGGCCCTCCGGGCTCCCCACGTGCGGTGGGCCAGACCGAAGCCCACAACGAGGCCCACGACGAGGAGCGCCGACACGAGGCACAGGAAGATCTTGGTGGCCTTGCCTACGTAGCAACACATTGCAAGCTCTTCCTCCTTCACTCCTCTCCGTTCTTCTCTTCTTCTCACTGTATCTTCCGTCTCCTCTCTTCTTTCTCACTGCAGCTTTCTCTCCAGCTACCACTCTCTCACAAGAACATGCAAAAAAGGAGAAGGGCACACAGATGCATGCGAAGGTATGGAGATTGGGGAGTGATGGTGATGAGATGGGTCCAGTCCAAAGGAAGGGGCACTTCACTTGGCCTCCTCGCTTTGTTTTTGGTGCTGGTGCTGGTTGTCGGTTGAGCACTCGTGCATGGCTTCACGTGGAGAGAGAGAGATTTGTTGGATGTAATTACCAGCATACTATATTATTAAAAAATTTAACAAACAAACACCAGTGGTGAAACTACAGGTTACTTAAACATTTTAATCTCTGTGCGGTGCAGTGCAGTTCAGCATTCAGTGACTAGTGTATCAGCACAACAGAAACATGTCAAGTCTGCTCTGTGGCATGTGCTATGCTGCTTTGTACGATAGGAGGCTGAGTGAGAGCCATGTCATTTCTGCAGTGTATTATGTGCTAGTACTTGTGCATTGATTGGCCTGAGTTGCTATCAGTAAGCCGGTAACCACCAGGCGGCACAACTCAGCCGACAGAGCTGGTGAAAAGTAATTGGGAGTTTTGGACAAGGTGAAAAGAAAATATGAAAGTTTATTTATTTATTATTTTTCCTGAAGAGAGATGAAAGTTTGTAAAACTAGTAAACTACAGTCTACAGACTATGAGATCATGGAGGCTATGGTGAGGACATTGTGCACCACAGTCCATGGTGTTTCCTCCAATAATGATTTCCCTTTTCATCATCTTTTGCCTTTTTAGCTTTTCTTCTCTGCTTTTTTGGAAGATAGAATATTTGGAGCACAAAGCTGAAGCCAACCTGACATGCTAAAAGTTGGTCACATGTTGCATTGGGCCACAACACAGCTTGCAGTTTTGTTCATTCCTAGGCGATTAGGTATGGTGGTTTAGGACCTGTAGGTCCATTTCTGTTGGAAATTCTTTTGATTCAGATGCTTTGTTATACTAACACTAATATGATACCTAACAAGCTAACGTTACTAAGTACCAACCAAATCTGGAAACTTTAGTATACTGACTAAACTGGCTGCTCGTGACACATGCTTACACCTGGGGATTTGCAATGTTGCAGAGACCATGAAAATTTTATAGTTCATCGTCAGAGTGCATTTTGGAACTACTATATCGACCGCTGTCATGTGATTTCGAGGTATGGCAACAGGCAAGGTGAACCACATTTTCAACTCCAAAACACATGTAACATCCAGCAAGTAAAGTCACGATTCGAGTAGCAACTGCCAAGACAAGCGAACTTGTACTGTTATACACACTGGAACATGCAGACGCATTTTCAAGACCTGACCAAGCAGGTACTCAATCACAGAGCAGTTTCAGAAGACAAGAAAGCAACTACTACTCGACGACGTTATATCAGGAGCGTGTAAGGCCCAAGGTCCAAATTGACTCGGGTCCACTCTCATTCGGCATAAAGCACGCAGACGTAACAACACGTTTACATTTTCTAAATCAACTCATACAAAAAGGTTAACCAAATGTTGCTATGATTAAAGCCTTAGGTTTATATGTTGATAATTTTCAAGCTAGACTAGTGAGATGATACTAAACACCACACTCATGCACATACTCACTCATGAGCCACATCATATAGGCTCAATTCAACTAATCTTGAGCCAGGTTATATACACACCCACCCTTAAAGAACCCGATATCCTCGTCAACTCAACATATCCAAATTGGGGTAAATGACTAGGACCTCCCCTCTTGGCACACGTCCATATATTCAATGTGACACATATGCCATGCCGTGTAAGTGTAACTAGTGGGTGGGAAACGATAACGGATAATCTATTTTATCCACTATTCGCATATGAGAAAACGTAAATGTGGTAAGTAAAATACGTATTTGAAAATGTTCATATTTATATTCGAGAATATTCATATTCGTATTCGCCTTCGTATTCGAGACCATTCGATTCATTTACTATGCGATTCGGAATTTTATGATTCGAAATTTAAATTTGGGCGGTTTGAAAGTGGTAACCGTTCTGGTAGCCAGTAAAAAAACCGGTGAAACCGTTAGGAATTTATTCTATCGAAATTTGTTACAGAAGTTGTAGGAGAATATTTGTATTCGACCAAATTAAGTACATATTCGATTTGAATTCGTATCCATTACAACATTTGATTCGTATTTGTATTCGAGAATATTCGAATTCCTATTCGTATTCATTTTAAAAATATGGATTCATATTCGTATTTGAGACTATTCGATCGTATATGATCTGTTTCCATCCCTATGTGTCATTTGGGCCCACATGCACCATGTTCCTGCACCCCTGGCCCGCACTTACGTGTAGCCATTAGGAGCAGCCCCGCGCCCGGGGCGGCTTCGGTGGCTTCAAGAGGGTGATGCAAATTCAGCATTTTTTTCACTCCTATGACAGATACCGTAATCAAAAGAACGGAATAAACTCTCTGTCGAGCGACAACGGAGATGTTGTCCACTCACACGACGCAATGGCAAGCATCTTGCACCAACACTTCGTGACCTTGCTGCAATCCAAAGCTCAAGTGACTCAGTCTATCCATTTGGAGGAGATTGGCCTCCATGCCCTAGACCTTCTGAATCTGGAAAACACTTTCTTGGGAGAGGAGGTTCTTTAGGGAATCAAAGCCCTCACTGCTAATACGGCTCCAGGGCCAGACGGGTTTACTGGACTTTTCTACCACAAAGCTTGGCCGATCATCAGTGAAGACATCATGGCCGGCTTGCAAGAGGTCGTCAGGGTTTCCACCGGCTCAACCCGGCCTTGATAATCCTCCTACCAAAAAAAAAACAGGGGCCGCTCGACTCGCTGATTTTAGGCCCATCAGTTTAATTCACAGTTTTTCGAAGCTCATCTCCAATTTGTTGGCTCTCAGGCTGCAGCTACATATGGATCAATTGGTCGATTATAACCAAAGTGCTTTCATCAAGGGCTGCCTAATACAAGACAACTTCAAATTTGTCCATGACACCATCAGAACTTTAAGAAGAACAAAAAAGGAGAAGAAGCTCCTTCTCAAACTGGACATTTCAAAGGCTTTTGACAGCATGTCATGGCTTTTCTTATTCAAGACCCTACGAAGCTGGAGGTTTGGTAATCGGTAGGGAGATTGGCTCTCAATTCTGCTCTCCACGAGTACGTCCAGAGTGGTGCTCAATGGCACACCCGGCAAAAAGTTACAACACTGTAGAGGTCTTAGACAAGGTGATCCCTTGTCGCCTCTACTCTTTGTCATCGGCATGGAGGCGCTCAACAAGCTATTCTCAGCAGCTTTGCAGGCTCAAATTCTAACAACGACACCAACCCTAAAGAGGCATTGCTCTTTCTACGCCGACAATGTAATGCTCTTCATATACCCGAAGCTTCAAGACTTGCTGGCCATTAGAGAAATTGTGTCGACCTTTGGTGCGGCCTCGAGTCTCCTTCCCAACATGCACAAATCCTCCCTAATTCCAGTTTGCTGCACTCATGATGACCTGCGCATTGCCAAAGAGGTTTTCGCCTGTAGCACTAGCACCTTCCCCATAAACTAACCCGGCATGCCTCTCTCTCCAAACAGGAGATGAGAAGGGAGTTTAAGCCTTTCGTCGACAAAATTAAGGCCACATTACCCAATTGGAAGGCATCTCAGACCTTAAGCTTGCCGACATTGCATTCCGAACGCGCTGGGAGTGGCTTGCACGCACCGAGCCGAGTCGCTTGTCGCATGGCGGTCGACTGTCGGAAGACGCTACATCACAAGGTCTTTTCTACGCATCAACGTTTACCCAGTTAGGGGATGGTTCCTCCTCTCTCTTTTGGACCGACAACAGATGGTTGCAGGGGAAAGGTGTGCGCGAGCTAGCCCCGGCCATCTGGGCAATCATGAAGAAATCTTGCAAAAAAGGGGGCCTCAGTGAGGGAAGCATTACAGGATAGCTCGTGGATTTTGGACCTGCAAGGACCTTTCAATTTTCAGGCCATATGCGATTTTCTCAGACTCTGCTCGGCAATAAACCAGGTAAATCTGCAAGACAGAGTTGCAGGCACCATCCATTTGCGTTGGACAGTTGACGGCAAATTTTCTCCCAAATCGGCCTATGCCGCCTTGTGTCAAGGTTCGGTCCTCTTCCCTTGCGCCGAGTTATGGAAATGTTCTTCACCTTTGAAAGTGTTAGACCATGTGATTAGATTTAGAATTTTTATGATGATGAATAATTGACAACATTACTTAATATTGTTATTCGAGGTGTGTGCGTGTGTGCGTGGACTAATATCGGTCAAGTTGGTGAGAACTTGTGCTGGGAAAAATATTCTTTGGTCTTTGCATGTGCAGGTTGGGCGTGGAGACGGTCATGGTCGGTGACGAAGAAGACCGGAACTAGGAAGGGGAAATCTAAGGTCCGGGCGGTTGAGGATGTCACAAGGTGGTCGAACTCACGCTGGAGCACATGGAGATCAAAGGTGGATGATGCGTGGAGAAGAGACAGGAGGTGCGGTCCTGGAGGTTTCGACGCGCGATGTGTTGAAAAGTCAGATGAAAACCCGTGTTAGGAAGAGTTTTGAGTCCCTTTAATAGTAGTGGGTTAAAAGTCTGGTTAAGATAAAAAAATTTAGGCCTAGTTGGACAAGTGGTATTAGGACTAAGAGCTGAGATTTAGTTGGTTTTGGAGGTGACACCGTGTTTGTATCGGAGGTCTGACCGATTTGTACAAGAAAACGGAGGGGCTGGCCGAGTCGTCGGTTGGGGGTAGAGGTGGGACTTGGGCCGGGCTTCTTTGGGCGGCCGGCACCACGGCACACCCGACCCAACACGGCATGGCCCGACACGCGTGGCGGGCGTCTTGCGGCACGACGACGACGTGGGCGGGCGGGCTTCAAAATCCGGCACGGCACGGCAGATCGGGCCGTGCTTGGGCCGGCACGGCACGAAGAGCACGATTGGCCAGAAACTATTTAAAATTGATTTCTTAACTATAGTAAATTGTACTCATGACTCTCCTTGAGCTTTTCTATTTGACTAGTTGGGTAGGCCTATGCTAGATTGTCGGGCAATGTCCACGTACGCCATAGTCTAATTTGCACTAAGATATGCATTCCATTACACTAGATGACCAAGTTCGAAGGTGAAATGGCATGAGACAATAGAATCGAATTTTAAGTAGGTTTTTAATAAGGCGGATACAAGAGAAAGGAAGATAGCGGCCACCGCTACCATTGTCGCTGTCGCTTTTGTCGTGTATAGTTACTTTGGTGGGCTTGGTGGCACGCACGCACGAACGCCGCAAACGCGGTGGGCTTTGGGCCGTGCTTAGGCCTGACCAAAGACGAGACGGGCCGGCACGGCACGGCACGATGGGATGACTGGGCCGAACCGGCATGGCACGAAATGGCCCGAAGCACGATGGGCCTGGGCCGTGCTGGCACGGCCCGGCCCAATTCCCACCTCTAGTTGGGGGCACGCTTCTGTTTGTTTGGGAAGAGAAAAAGTGTGCGCGTTGGCCGTGATTGAGCGAAAAAGAGAGGCAACAGCGGCTATTTGGGGGCAGAGCGACGGGACGTCAGATCTGCTTTTGGAGATTTCGAGAGACACCTGGCCGAGCGTCTTCGCCTCCAGAACCGTGGAAAAATTCTTACGTGCGGGAGTTCACCGTTCCAGAGCATCAGGCTTCACATGCAAAAAGGCAATGCTGGCAGAAGAGTCATTGATGCCGTGACTTTGTGAACTGAGAAGACAAGATGATTCGGTGAGAAAAGGTGACTTCGTAAAGACTAATTATGTTTAACTTTTATGCTTGTTTTTTTTGGCGTTAAGCTTTTAAGGTTTTGATTCATGCATGCATCAAACATATATACATATATATAGGTTAGTTTGCATGCAGTGTGGTTGGATATTTTTGTGTGTGCTTATGTGATTTTGTGATTTGCAGGTTTAATAATAATAATAATAATTTTTCGAAAGTTTTCACTAGACGTTGCAATTATTCACCATTCTTTGATTGTTATGGACGATCTTATAGAAAGGCAAGTTGTTCACCTGGTTGGCCCTCAAATCTCGTGTCTGGACTTTTTCACGTATGAGGAAACGCAACATTCTAGTGCCATCGCAATGCCTTCTGTGTGAGCAGCATGATGAGACGATCAACCATCTCCTGGTAAGTTGCCCAGTGACCAAGGTCCTATGACACGCACCTTCTCGGCTTCTCCTGGTTGTCTCTCTGCAGCTCTTGTTCTTGTGCGGAACGAACGCTGCAAGACCAATGGATGGCTACTTCAGTCATGACGCCCAGCTCCAAGCACAAAAGTGTCCACTCCCTCATGATCCTGTTGGTTTGGATGACATTTTTTTTAGATAAAGGATATAAAATCCGGCCTCTATATCCACGAGGGATATACACAGCCAACAGATACACGAGCTCTTAGACTCAATTCCTCAAAACCTGAGGAGCATACAACAACAAGAAATAAAGCTTAAGGATTATAAAAAAGCTAGAAAGACTAAGCTTCATAACTTCTTCTCCGTCCTTATTTTCAACCAATCCCCTATCCTTTTCCGACCGTGCCCTCTAACCTTCGGTCTACTCTGCGTGAAGAAGGACCTCCGAGACGACGCCTCCAAGGAGGCGACGAGAGTCGCCGACGCCGCCCGCCTCACCGAGGCAAGGTTTTCACTTGGAGATCAAGTAAACATGAGAGCTATGGGGCACCATGACAACACCTCCAGGAAGGAAAATGGCGTCCGAAGACGTCATCGTTGTCGAGACCGGTAAGATCACCGGTAAGGCTTTCGCCAGCACCCAGCACCCCACGTACTACCCACTCACAAAATAGACCGCCACCAACCCACTGGGGATCTGCGCGCCTCAAGGCCATGGCATAGCCACCCTTGAACTCTACGACGAGTCGCTCCTACAATGACCGCCATCGAAGAAACCACAAGCGGCGCCTATGCGCCACCATCGATCAATTCGTTGCCTCGTCCGTGGGCACCCTTCTCCTTCCATGACCGCATCATCCGCCCGGCGTCCTCCATCTTCCCCGCCTTACGGGGGCGAGGCGGGGCTGCGAAGAGCTTCACACCAGGCACGGTCTCTTCTTGAGCATTTCGTCGAACATCTTGGCGCATCCCCGACATGCGCGCTTGCTCAGCCCGCCCATGATCACATCAGACGTGACCACATTGCGCGCAACCGGCGCCATCCATCCGGTTCTCTGACGCCGGACCGAGGAGGACCTTGAGGACGTCCGCCGCCGCAACACCGTCGGATCGCGCGCCGCGCTGCTTTCCGTGCCGCCGCCGCCGCGCCGTCGCGCGGCGCCGGGCGCATGCGCCGCCGCCGTGCGGGATCCGCCGCTTTCGCGACGTCGCGCGCCGTCCCGCTTCGGGCGAGCACGTGGGAGCCGCCACTGCCGCCTCCTGCCGACGCCGCCGCGCGCTCCGGCCCGGGTCGCCGCGCCGTCTCGGGCAGCCGCCAGCGCCGCTGCTTAGGGCCGCCACCGCCGCCGCTCCGTGGGAGCAGGTCGCCATCCATCTCCGTGCGCGCGGGCCGCTGTCGCCACGCGCAGCCGCGCCTTGCGCCCCGTCCCGCCGTCGCTCCATGCGGGTGCCGCCGCTCAGAGGAACAGATTTGACACAACAAGGAAGGCTGGATCCTAAGGACCTCGTCCAACGCACTAAGCAGGAATTCTACACCTGGCCTTCTCTTGTCGGATCCAAGCTAAGCGACCTCTCCCCCAGCTTCGCTCTAGGCAGTTTCCTCCCGCAGTTTAGTCGCCCTTCTCTCGGTTTCTAGTGGTCCATTCGGCTGTTTTCAGCGCTTTTTTCTTCCTAGTCATTCTTTTTACCTTGTAATTTTCAGCACAGATTACTCTCCATGGCCTCCGAGTCATGCCTGAAAACTGGATTGTAAACAGTGCATACTTCTTATTGAATGAAACCCATATCTCCTGCGTTTTCATGAGAAAAAAAAACATCCCAGCGTCCAAACCGGCCCACTCCCACTCGGAATAGACCATGCAAGTTAAGGCCCACTTCTACTCAGAATAGACCATGCACGCGTAGCAACACATTTACATTTTCCAAGTCAACTTATGCAAAATGGTTAACCCATTGTTGGTACCATTGGAACCCTTGGGTTTATATATTGGTGATTCTCAAACTAGACTAGGCAAGTTGATACTAAACACCACACTCATGCACATACTCACCCATGGGCCACATCATATGGATTCAATTTAACTCATCTTAAGCTAGGTTATCACGGAGCGGCAGTGGTAGAGGCAAGTGATTCAGCAGAAGCGTCCAGCATCTTCTTGACCTCATCTGGATTTGCCCCAACAATCTTCTTCATCAACTCCTTGTCCTTGATGAGAAAAAATGTGGGCATGGCCTTCACTCCAAGCTTGGACGAAACACCCTACATGTACAGTACATCATAGCTTACCTTAATTAGGCTATCTTCCAAGTAGTACACTAACTTAATGGACATATATGCAGAGCATTTTTCTGACAAATATTATCCCATAATGTTCAGTAAAAACAATGAAACATAGTCTAAATATAAATACACCAAACTGTAAAGAGATTCTCCAGATATAACCCCGCCCGCCCAATCTATTTCTCAGAAGAGATCTCAGTCCAAAGAAAAATTATCAAAAGAGGCGTGATCATCGGACTATGGGAGTTCTTCTGAAGTACATAAACAACAAGCCTGACCAGAAGATTGGATAATGAATACCTGGACATCATCAACATCCACATAGAGGAACAACATCTCAGGGTGGGTCTGAGCTAGCTCCTCAAACTTGTAGTTCATGGACAGGGATGTAGCACACCATGATGCCCCAAAGTGAGCAACAACCTGCACGAAAAGGAGGGATAATATGACCAAGGTTGACTTTTGAGTGGGTGAAAAGAATTTTGGGTGCAACCGCGGTGTTCACTAGCAAAGGTAGAACAACTACCATCAGGCTAATCTATTTCCATTTCTTACTCATTTCGTCAATATAATGAAAAGAAAAATGTAAAAGACACACAGATAGCAAAAAGTAAGAACAAAAAGGAACATGCTAAGGATTACAGAAACCAAGTTCTTGAAAAGTGTTCAATCCCGCAAAAGTGACGATGTTTCAATCCCGCAAAAGTGACGATGCTATTCTATACATCCCTCGTTCTAACATATCCATAAGCAGCAATAACAAGACCAACCGAAATATGATTTGTGAATCCACAACATCAGACATTGTTAGAAAATTGAACAGAATCTCAACAAGAACAAAAGAATTAGGCCAAAGGAAGGGGTGGGGAAGAAAAAGGTAAGGAAGGGGAACCCACGGGGCGGCCTTCATTGCTTGCTTGATTGATGAACAGCTCCCATGCCTCCTCCTTCTCAACCTTCACAACTTTGGAATTGCCAACCCCTCGCTGCTGCTGGATCTCCATATGGCCTAAGAAGTAAGAACAGAACCCCCTCCCTTTCTCTTATTGTTCTTGGTCTTCTCCTTGGCCCCTTCCCCAAAAGAATCACAGACTGTCTACAGGAAACAAAAGTGCCAATCCACTCTGCACATCAGATAAGCATGGGTTTATAATTCTACAGTTGGTGGGTCCTGCCATATTTTGGCTGGTTTGGTTTTCTTCTGGAATCAGGAACCCATGCAGTACTTGAAAGGTAATCAGCTTATATGAACCACACAGAAGATATGTCCAGTGCTAATAAAAACCGTGACATAGCTATGGTAACATATTAATAGAATGCTTATCTTCTCGCAGAAAAAGGAATGCTTATCAGGTGAGAACTCGCCTTAAAATAGTAACATATGATGGCCAATTACAATAAGAACAAATTGTACTTGAGCTGGCCAATTACAATGAGAACAAATTATATACCAGGTCTACGCCATAGGACGTTGGTAATGCAAACATTGTAATCAGACATATGAATAGTCTCATCACATTGTAGAGCCCTCTACCTTCTTCCTCAATTTTCTATAACTCTCATCACTCTGACTGAATAATGTAGACAGCAAGTTTGTATTCTCTTATTCTAAAGTAAGTTTTTGCTTGACATATCCCATGTGCTCTATATACAGCTCTATAGAGAACCCTCACATAACAGCCTGGCAATAACATCCAATTTATTTTTTAAAACCAATGAGTGAGTAGAGGTTGAAGGTCCACAAGGAGGAAGGGGGAAAACAGCTTGTTTACCAAAGATGGCATAGCACACAGCATCACCTGAAAAACACGAGCCTCACAAGGTTAGGATTACTTCTACGTCATTTCGTGGACCCCTGCGAAGTAAGTAGTAACTGAAAAATGTCATTTTCTGGACTAACTAGAAAGTAAAGACAAGACCAACAAGTTTTGCAAGTGCGATTCGGGGCATAAACTTGATGGACGTAGCCGTAATTTATCAAATGTCAAATTTATTTCATACATCATGGTACAATTTAGTTAGAAGTCAAATCTGTTAGAGATATATGTATAGTTTGTTATTCCCCATTGTTATGAGAGATTCTTTGCATATTTACCACCTGTACTTTGTGTATATATACCGGCCCATTGGCCTCATATTGAATACAAGCACTATTCATAACATGGTATCAGAACCTACCTAGGGTTTCCCGTCGCTTCGCTTGTCGCACCGCCGCCGCCAGATCCGCCGGCCACCTCCTTGCCCACCCGGCCGCCAGATCCGTCGGCCTCCTCTGCTCCTACCCGGTCGCCGGCCTCCTTGCCGGCCTCCTCCGCTCCCACCCGGTCGCGACCCGCCGCCCGCTTCGGCCTCCACGCGCGCCGCCTCCTCCGCTCCGCCCGACGCGAATCCGCGGCCTCCACCGCTGCCGTCCCGCTCGGCCTCCACGCGCCTTTTCGCGCGCCGCCGCCTCATCACCGCCTCCACCGCCTCGGCCTCCACGCGCCGCCACCGCTGCCGCCTCCTCGCGCGAGGCGCCTCGCCGGTCGTCGCCGCGGCCTCACGGCCGCCTCGCCGCCGCTCGGCCGCCGCCTCCTCCGCCGCCGCCGGCCGGCCGCTCGGCCGCGCGCCGCCTCACTCGTGCCTCGCTGAGCCGCGCTTGCGCGCGTGCGTGCGTGTAACGGCCGAGGCCCGTTTCTCGATTTTAGGGTTTTTAACCGGCGGCAAAAACGTTGTTCTAACCGCGCGCCGTCGGCGCCGCTGTTGTTGAGACCGTTGCCTTAGTCGCGCGCCGTCCGCGCCGCCTACCAATGGGCCTCCTCGCTGCGGTGATCTTTGATGGTGTTAATTACACCGACTTCGTGTCTCACATGCGCATCCATATGCGTGGTCTTCGTCTCTGGGCGTCCTCTCGCGATGTCACTGCCCGCTTGCCCTATTCCTCCGGCGAGCCTCGCTGTTGCATTGCCCCGACGGCCGATAAAGGCCGCGGCGGCGATGAAGGCTGCCGATGAAGCGCGCCGCCTACCAGAGGCTCGATTCCTACAAGGATCGTCGGCCGTCTACACTCGGTGGTATGATGACGGCGCTCGGCTGCTGCTTGTCTTCATCGCGATGTCCATCCTCGATTCTCTTCGAGGTTGTGGGACTCCTTCGGCTTTCGGATGTGGACTCATCTTCGTCGGCGCTCGAGCCCTCTGGTGATGCCACGCATGCTGTCCGTGGTCCGCAGAGCACTCTCTTCAGCAGGTGATGCTACCGTTGGCGCTTTTACGCTCGAGTTCTGCCTGTCTTACATCGCTTGGACTCACTTCGCACCGATGGTCGCCGTACTGTCCGTCTTTGCTGGATGTCCGTCTTGACACAGAGTTTCAGCGGGTTTACGAGTTCCTTACTCGCCGCCCCGAGTTCGAGCAAAGGCGTGCCCGGCTCCTGCACGCCACCCTCGTGTCACTCTCTGGAGGCTCTTACCGAGATACGCGCGAGGAGACTCGTTTGAGTGGTCTTTGGTGCGATGCCACTCCCCTCTGTACTCGCCGCTCGTCACTTTGCTGCTTCGCCTCCTCCAGGCGGCTACCACAGGTGGTGGTGGCCGTCCTCAGTCTGGAGGTGGCCGTCCTCACTGTTTCTACTGCGACAAGGACGGCCACATTGAGTCCCAGTGCTATAAGAAGAAGCGGCATCTTTCACGCCGTTCTTCTCCTGGCACTAGTGCTTCTACGACGACGTCGCATCGACTTCTTGGCGCAGTTTCTCTCCGAGCGAGAGATAGCCGACTTCGGCGCCGCTTGCCGCCAGGTTCTCCTTCGACGAGTTCTGCGAGTTACGCTCATCGACATTTCGCACGAGAGACCACCTCCTACACGATCGGTACCTCCCGTGGATTCTTGATTCGGAGCATCCTTTCACATGACTCGATCCTTCCACTCTGTCTTCTATTACACCTCTTGATTCTCCTGTCGGTGTTCTTACTACGATGGTACATCTCTTTCGTCTCTCGTCGAGGATCTCTTAGCAACTCATCATTTCATGTTCCTACATTGCTCATGTTCCTCGCCTTACCATGCGACTTCTTTCTGCGGCGACATCGACCTTGGTTATCGGGTCATTCTCGACTCGACTCTTGTTGTGTTCGGGATCGCCACACGGAGCTCGGTTGGTTCGGCCTCGGCACCGTGACTCACAGCGTCTCGGGAGCTTGACGCTTCACCTTCCTTCCGCTGCCACCATCGCCGCCGCCTCTCTGCCCACGCCGCCTACACCGCTCTTTCCAGCGGTGGCATCACCGTCTTGGGCATCTGTGTGGATCCGTCGCCGTCCTTAGTTCGTCGTGGTCTTACGGGTGCGTCTCGGAGACGTGTCTTTAGATTGTCAGGGTTGTAAGTTAGGTAAACAGATTCAGCTTCCGTATCCTCATAGTGAGTCTGTGTCTCAGCGTCCTTTTGATCTTGTTCATTCAGATGTTTGGGGTTTGGCTCTCTTCGTTTCGAAAGGGGGTCATCGATATTATATCATATTTATAGATGATTTCTCTCGCCACACTTGGATATATTTCATGTCTTCTCGTAGTGAGGCCTTGCCTATCTATAAACAATTTGCCACTATGATTCACACACAGTTATCCACTCCTATTCGTGTCTTTCGTGTTGATTCTGCCGCGAGTACCTCTCTCGTCACTGCGCGATTTCCTTCTTGCCGAGCGGGCACTCTCGCCGATTCTCTTGTCCGGTGCTCATGCTCGAATGGTGTCGCTGGCGCAAGCATCGCCACCTCCTTGAGACCGCTCGTGCTCGATGATCGCCGCCTCTATTCCACCTCACTTTTGGGCCGAGGTGTTTCCATCGCCACCTATCTCGTCAACATCCAGCCCTCTTACGCTCTTGGTGCGATCCTGTTGAGCGTCTCTGTGGTCTTCTTCCGACTACTCGCCCTTCATCTGTTTGGCTGCGTTTGCTCGTTCTCCTCGCCTCGAGAACGCACCAAGCCGACCGCTCGATCTGTTGAGTGTGTCTTTCGGGATCTGATGCGAGCACAAGGGCTATCGGTCTTTGGGACCTGTTGGTCGACGGATGCGGGTTTCTCGGGATGTGACTTTCGGCGAGTCTCGTCCATTCTACCCACGTCCTGCCTCTCCTTCGACTTCCTCTGTGGAGTCTCTGTCTTTCTTGACCTTTCCAGATACACCTATATCTGTTTTGCCTCGTCCACTGTCCTCACGAGTCTCCACATATTCCCCCTGTGGCCTCTCCGCCGTTGTCGCCGCCTGTGTCGTCTCCTACGACTCCCCAGGCTCCTCCTACTATCGTCTACACTCGTCGACCTCGTATTGAGAATATTTCAGATGAGCCATCTTCTCTTGATGTTCCATCTTCTTCTGATGCTTCATCTTCCCCTGATGGGTCATCTTCTCCTCGCTACGCTCTCCGCGATCGCCAGTCGATTCGGCTTCCTACCCGTTTTGCTTTTACTGGCGCAGCTACTCGTGAGTCTGTCTCCTACCAGGATGCTGTTACTCACCCTGAGTGGCAGCTTGCCATGGCCGAGGAGATTGCTGCCCTCGAGCGTACTGGTACTTGGGATCTTGTTCCTTTTCCATCTCATTCTCATCCCATCACGTGTAAGTGGGTCTATAAGATTAAGACTCGCTCTGATGGCTCTGTTGAGCGCTATAAGGCGCGTCTTGTTGCTCGTGGCTTCCAGCAGAAGCATGGTGTTGACTATGACGAAACTTTTGCTCCTGTGGCCCACATGACCACTATTCGCACTCTTCTTTCAGTGGCGTCTGCTCGCCATGCGTCTGCATTCTCAGCTTGATGTCAAGAATGCCTTTCTTAATGATGAGTTGCGTGAGGAGGTCTACATGCATCCGCCACCGGTATTCTGCTCTGAGGGCATGGTCCATCGCCTTCGTCGCTCTCTCTATGGTCTTAAGCAAACCCTCGTGCTTGGTTTGGCGCTTCTCCTCTGTGGTCACTGCTGCTGGCTTTTCAGCTAGTGATCATGATCCTGCGCTCTTTGTCCACACTTCGTCTCGTGGTGGACTCTTCTTCTTACGTATGTTGATGATATGATCATTACGGGAGATGATTCGAGTACATTGCCTTTGTCAAGGCTCGTCTTAGTGAGCGATTCCTTATGTCGGATCTTGGTCCTCTTCGTTATTTCCTTGGGATTGAGGTTACTTCCACTCCGGATGGTTTCTTTATGTCCCAAGAGAAATATATTCAGATCTTCTTGATCGCGCTCTCTCATCGATCACAGATTGTTGAGACTCCCATGGAGCTCAATGTTCACCTCCGACTCTCGATGGCGAGCCTCTTTACGATCCGACTCACTATCGTCATCTTGTTGGGAGTCTTGTCTATCTTGTTTGTTACTCGTCCGGATATCACTTATCCAGTTCATATTCGAGTCGGTTTGTTTGATTCCCACTCGAGTCCACTCGACCACCTTCTCCGGGTTCTGCGATACCTTCGCGGGACTATCTCTCGCCGTCTCTTCTTTCCATGTTCCAGCTCGTTCTGACTTGAGGCCTATTCGGATGCTACTTGGGCGGCGATCCCTCGATCGCGGTCTATCTCCGCTCTTGTGTTTTCTTGGTGGTTCTCTTATTGCACGGAAGACGAAGAAACAGAATGCGATCTCCGTTCGAGCAGAGGTGAGTTGCGAGCTATGGCTCTCTTGACGTGAGAGATTACTTAGCTACGGTGGTTACTTGAAGATTTTGGTGTTTCACATTACTACCGACTTCTCTTGTCGACAAAGATGCAGTGCTATCGGTATTGCTCGTGATCCCGTGAAGCATGAGCTCACCAAGCATATTGGTGTTGATGCTTCTTTCATGAGGTCTTGTGTGCATGATCGGTGATTACTCTTGATATGTGCCTTGGAGCTTGGATAGCGGATTTCTTCACGAAGGCCCAGACTCGAGCACAGCATAGCTTCTACCTCTCCAAACTCAGTGTTGTTGATCTACCATGAGTTTGAGGGGGGTGTTAGAGATATATGTATAGTTTGTTATTCCCCATTGTTATGAGGAGTTCTTTGCATATTTACCACCTGTACTTTGTGTATATATACCGGCCCATTGGCCTCATATTGAATACAAGCGCTATTCATAACAAAATCAAGCCATTCGCTTTCCACTTTGATGCTGCATGAAACTCCAATGAAAAATTACTTTGGTATCTGGGAGCTTTACCAAGTTTTATCCTATCATTTCAACATGACTTGAGCTTTTAGTGCTCTTGCTTATGACAAATATCCTTTTCGAAAGAGGAAACCAAGATAAGGCATCTAAAACCTCCCTTGGTTCTTGCAGACGAACATATTCAGATCAGAATACTCCCCACACTTTTCTTGTGTTTTTTAACTTTAGGTAATGCAACAATTCGATATGATGTCATCAATAATTAAGGTAACAAGCTCGGCCTAACCGATCAATAAGTGCACAACAATCCTTTCTAATGGTGGACCTGGTAGCTGGTACAGTACAAAAGATTAGTTGGGTCACCAGTATGTAGCATCAAAATCAATCGTACAAGAGAACTAACCAGCCATCTAAGACCGTAGTACAATAAATTGAGCAAAGGGGAGAGCCAAATTTCCCAAAAAAAAAACAGCTTAGCAACTAGATGGAATGAAACATCAAAATAAAAGCACCAGTGAACGATTGTAGTAACATTAACCTGGCATTGTTTACAGTCACATTAGTAAAACAAAGATCACTGCTTTGTTGTTCAAACACCTCAAAAATTGAAGTGCGCCTTACCGCCTACTAACAAGTGTACGAATGCAGCACACAATTACACTCAAAATCCATGCGACTGCATTGATTTGAGACCGGCAAATAACGTGATTGGGGGAGAATCAGAAACCTGCCACAAAACCCTAGCACCCATTTCTGCTGGCTCCGGTTGGGGCTGTGCTCCGACCTTGGCTTGGCGGAGATTCCGGAGGACGAGCACCGGAGATGAGAAGGCGAGGTGCCGAAGCCTGCGACAGTCGACTGCCTCCGAAGAGGGGTTCTCAACCGCCTTGTTGGCACCGGACGGCCGCGCCGACGATTTTCTTGCTCTCGCTCGCGTCCGTCGTTCCGTCTGGACACGCCACGGCCGCGGTGCACCTGGGCCCGGCGGGTCTGATCTGCTGCTGAGCTCGGCCTGACAGATTTGGCCGAGCGGAGTGGGAGGGCACCTCTGGTAAGAAGAAAACCAGAACCTGTAAACCTCGCGTATGGCTCACGTTGTTACACTGTTGCCGTGCTGTGAATGTGATGGTGGCATGGTGCCAGGGGAAGCATCAAGGTGAAACTGTGAAAGGATTAAAGGAGCTGCCATCTCATTCAAGAACAGAAGTACGCGAAGAGGGGTGTAAAAAAGAAAAGCATGGCAACAGTCAAGTGAGCTTTTACATTGCCAAAACAGAAATCTTCATCTCCAAAACTGTCATAGCAAAGGTGCGGCTTTTCGGTTATAGCTGATAGTTTTTGATCCTATTATGAGTGTCTATATGAACGAATTGAATACTGATAAATCGATAAAGTATTTTAAAAAAATTATCCCGATAAATTACTTTAAAATGATAATAAATCATCTCATTTATTTATTCGAAAATCCACAAACTAAAAAAATAAGACCTAACTTTCAGAAAGTACGGTCAAATTGCATTGGCAAGATATGGTCACATGGGTCTCCGTCAGTCAGTCACCCGAGCGAGTTTTTACACGCAGCAATATGATTTACTAGCCACGTAGGTGTGGCGCAACGCCACGCCAGCCACCGTGTAGACCGAAGCAAAAGAGATGAAAATTCGCAGAAAAAGAAAGCGCGTGGTTTTTTTTTTGCAAAAAATCGAGAGCCTTTTCGCAATAAAAGGAGAGCGGAGGGGTTTTTCGCAAAAAATCGAGGGCCTTTTCGGAAGAAATAAGGATTTGTTCGTAATTACAGGAAACAGCGGGTCGCTACTGAGCAAAAAACTGTGTAGGAGCTTTTTCGCAAGAATTTAAGGATTTTTTTGTGAAAACCGAGGACCTAAATGTAATTACCAAATTTTTGCAGACTTTTTCATGGAGTTTGACACGTGGGTGGCCTCGCCATCCAGGAATCCCGAATCCCCCGGCTTTGTTTTAGGTATGATATGCATTTTCCAGACCTGACCAAGCAAGCAGTACTTATACCTCCACACCAAAATTTCAGAGGACAAGAAGACAAGCATCTGCTCGACGACGTTGTCACTTACCAGTGGTACTGGTGTTGGTAGTGGAAATGGCAATGGCAGTGGCAGTGGCAGTGGTGGATGTGGAGGTAGAGCCAGGTGATTCAGCAGAATCATCCGCCATCTTCTTCGGCGCGCTGGACTTGTCCCATTAAGCTTCTTCAATCTTCACCACCTGCTTGTCCTCGACGAGGAAAAATGTGGGTATGGCCTCCACTCCAAGCTTAGATTCATGAAACACTCCGCATGTACAATACAGCATAGTACCTCAATTAAACACAGTTTCAGTGTATTTGAGCGGTATAGTTAGTATACTAACTCAAGGGACATTTTCATAGCACTGGAGCAGTACACTATACTAACGTAAGGGACATCTTCAGAACAATTGAGTTTTCTGATAACTGTTTAAAGTTTAATAATCTTTAGTAAAAATAATAAAAACTAGTTCTACATACAATGCACCTAGCTCGAATGAGATTAAGGTACATGAGTACATCTATGTCAACACATCAATTTAATTAGTCTTTCCCTTCCTTTCCCCCTCTACTTCTTGGAAGAGACGTGATCATGTGAGTACTTGTGCAAGTGCATAAAGCCATAAAACCAAAAGATTGAAGAACGATTACCCAGACATCATCAACATTCACATAGAGGAACAACGTCTCAGGCTGGGTGCACCAAAGTGAGCAACAACCTGCACAACATGCATGGAAGTAAAAAACGACCAAGGTTAGTGTAACACCCCAACCCTCCACAGGGTTCAAGATGCTACCACCACACCCTTACCTATTCCAAAATGTGTTGCTAATTCAGCTTTTAGCAGCACTTCCTCTGTTCTTTTGTATCATTGCCCACAGATATCAAACCACAATTAACAGTAGGATAATTGCAAAAGCAACTAACTTCATAATTCACAAATTAGACATTAACATAAACGGTGGGCTCCACGAGCCTGGAGACCCGCCAACATGGCTCGCTAGCAAAATAACCAAACAACGAGCCACTGAGACTTAACACTAAATTAAACATGAAACCTCAGTGTACGGCTAAACTGTTATTTCATATGTGCAGTACCAAAAGTGCTATCCCATTCCATGCATGTCGTCATCCTTCACCTAAAAACAACGACAAAGCAAGGGTGAGTCCGAGACTCGATAGCACACGATAAAGCAAGAACATCACTTTAGTCATTTCAATTAACTTCATGAATCTGAAGTGTAATTCCACTCTATGATCAGAGACTATAAGTTAAGTCTCAGAATCGTATATCGTAAATCAATTCTATGTCATAAACTGTAATTCAACCTATGTCATGTAAATCGTAGCGCAATCAGAATCAGAATCAAAGCGCAGCTAATCAGAAATCAGAATCACAATCAGAATCGTGGCAGAATCTGGATCAGAATCACAATCGCTCAGAATCACTTTACATCCTTTGTAATGCAATGCAATATCATGCAATGCATCTGTATGCACTGTAACTGTAGCATATACCGGTATAGCGGAGCGTCCACCCGTCGATGGACCACTCGCCTCGTCCTCTTTCATACGAGGTCACAACCTCCACTCCCGTGGAGTGCCTACCTCTGAGATCTTATTCAAGAGCACTCCGGACTAGTCGTAAGACTTTCTCACCGACTGCTCTTATGCAATTGCATGATGCAATATGCTCCAAATGTGAATGTCTAATCATAAATGTTACTCATCAAACTATGATTAGCACATAATCACAGGCATCCTCTCATAAATATCAGTAAATCATGGCATGGAATCACGAATAACATTCATCACAATTTACCGTCTACCATGCACTTGCTCGTTAACTTGCGGCGGGCGGTGCGTGGCGGCACCGACTCGAACCGCCACCGAACAAGCATTAATTATTTCAATTTATCACTCATGCAATACATTCAATTACGAGTAAATAACATCGCTCTAACGTCCAATCGACATAACCCACTTCTGTCTCATCGGGCAACCTCTCATTGACCCGGTGCTTAACCAGTCTATAAATTGAGCGATCACATTATTTATACTCGCCGATCAATTTCTACACGTTTAATCTCACTTTATCAGTTATACTGTTTAACCTCAAATTAGGCTTTCCTTCTCCCTTTTCTGCCACAGATCGACAGATCAACAGTGGCAGTACCAATGTCGTCATCCAGGCATTCATATTAATAAACGATTCCTAACTGATCACATGCATCAATTATAATGATCGGTATTAATAATGCCCGACTTGGCAAATAAATAGGGAGAAGGTTTCAAGGTGTTACCCTGGTCCCGAGCGATCAGATCGGGACACTTGGCCGGATCTGACGAATCTGACGGCAGGTCACCCCTTTTTTCTTTTTTTTCCTCTCTTCTCTTTCCCTTCTCTTTCTCTTTCTTCTTTTTTTTTCTGGCCGGCGCCCTCCTTTCCTCTTTTTCTTCCCGCTGGCTCCCTCTTCCTTTCTTTCTTTCCTCCCAGCGGCGGCGGCTCTCCTCCCCGCTTCTCTAAAAAGAACAACCCAATGCTAATAACCTTACCACCATGTCCACTGCCAGTGGTGCTTTGGAACAAACTAGGCCTATCTATCACAACAAGCGGCGAACCATACATGCAATGGATGGAAGTATCAACCCAGGGATGCGGATGTTCTAGAGTGCAACTGGTCTTAGCAAACAACTGACCATGAAATGGTTTGAGATTCACCACAGAATCATGCGGCAGCAAAATTGAACTAAAAATAACCCCAAGAAGAACAAAAGAAACATGCCAGTCTGCCAGAGAAAGGAGGGGGGGGGGGGGTGAGGAAAAGGCAAGAAAGGGCAACCGACAGAGCAGTTTAGTAAAGCATAACTAGCTCAAGACTCCAAAGGAACTAACAGATCTGGTCTGAGTCACTGAGTTGACAATAGGAGTGATGTTTATCACTGCTATCAACATGTACTAGGGCTAATACTCTTGCCTCATAACTTCCCTTGTCTATCCATTATTGCAGACAAGAAAACCAGAATAATATATACAAATAACAAATCAGCTAGTGGACAATTCTCACAGGGAAACATTCACTCAACTTGGTTCACTGAATTGCAAGCATGATGAAATATTTGTTGTGCTGTCCAGTTGAAGCATCATTGTAAAAAGAAAAGCTAGTTCAACTAAATACAAAAGTAAAAGATGACAAGTACAGAGTTGTACACAAATTTGGATGGTTGCACAGGCAGGTTAAGATTCCATCGCAAACACGAGATGATAGTGACATGGTACCAACTGATCACACAACAGCATATATCATTATCTTCATCATCCTGTTGTGGAGCCGGCACCGGTGTTCTGCCTGGCAAAAAAAATACACACACTAATTGGGACTCACTGCTGCAATACAAAATCACTCCAGAGAATACAGTAGCAGTTAAAATTACTCAAATCAGCTACAACAAAAAGAAAGCATCATGGCAGGATGTGAACCATTCCCCCATACGTACTCTGCCTCACAGCGCATTGCTACTCTCCCTACTGTACATGTTACAAGAAGCCAGCTGCGCATCAGCTTATGGCCAAATGAGCCAAAAAGCCAATTGATCATATATCACATTATGATGGCCAGAACAACTTCACCCATAACTCAGCCTGGAATCGAAGGATCGGGCTTGTGTGTGCCGTCTTGGTATTCCAATCTCACAGGCATTCACCCTTGAAGCAAACCTCAAAGAACATATTGTCTCCCCAACAGACGATGCCTCCGGTGAAATGTTGACAAACATGAGCGTTTTCGAGTCTCCTCCAAGGCAAGGCTGCAATGTAAAGTTAATATAATAATTTCTTTGACAAGCACCCCGGAAATTGCAAGTATATATGGTCATCCCCTTTTGCACAAGTCACTCACCTGCAAGAGGTATGTAAGTTTGGAGTTCCTGAAGGGTATATGGTCATCTCCTTTTGCAATTGCGAATATAACATCGCTAAGAGATGATAAGCTTTTATTGATCGCCTACAACATCATGAAACATGGCGAATAAATCCATGCCATTATCAAATAATGAGAACAATGTAAATCTGTGATGACTGATGGTACACACTCACCTGAGTTTCCTTCAAGCGATCACCCGTGGAGCCACTTTTAGCAAGGCGTTCGCTCCCAGCTAAATCAATCAAGTTAAGGACACCTTGGACTTGTTGGCCTGTGTTCTGCAAGATCAGAAGCAACGTATACTCTTAAGTCTCAATATCTGTGTTCCCTTAGCATGCAAAAAAACGAAAAAAAGAATGATCTGAGATTCTTTTGACAGACATGGCGAGCATAAGGTTTTACAATGCATGAATGTCGGTAGGTATTGGCATGACAATTTTGTAAAGTTTTGGCATTGTGCTTGATACACTCGAAGCTGAGAGAAGTGACCTACCTCATTTGATCCAGATATCTTCAGAGTGAACACAAAGTGGCTCCGAGAAGATTGTTCATTCATTTGGGTCCTACCCACAGACCTATTACATAGAGCACACAACATCAGATCCAATAGAGATATGTAGCCTAACAAGGACAGATGTGAACTCAGAAAGTGCTAGCTTGTATACGAGGTGAACCCTCTATGCTTTCGCTTCCATAAAACAATAGAATCATATTTGCAAGGATTCCACTAATTATATTGACGCATTGCCATTGCAAACAATAGACATTGCGCTGATGGTCTGTTCCATCGGAGCAAATAAGTATGTTCAGCAAGGAATAAGTAAATACACATTATACTGCCAATATGAATCACCTGCTCTGGGATGCTTTCTCTAGAAGAGAAGTCACATCAGCAGTATTGAAAACATCAGTAACTGTAAGGTCAGAGACTGTTGTGTTCCCATGTGGATCATGCTTTATGGTGTATTGTTTACCAGCAGACATATCAAAACTGCTGGAGCGTCCTGGTGCTAACAAATCACGAATTGTCTCATTATATATTTCCAACATTGATGCCTGCATATAGAAACTAATGTTAGTAAATGTCTTAGTAACAATACAAAAAAAATAGAACATTTCACAATCTAGATTGCATTAGAGACTAACCTGCATACAATACTTCCATCCTTGAGTTTCTAGAGATTGGCTGGTCTTAAAAATTTGCTCCAAAGAACGAGGTATGATCCCTTTCTGATCATGGCCTGGCTTGCCCATCATTGTATATGTTTTACCAGACCCTGTTTGACCATATGCAAATATGCATACCTGTATCACACAAAGATAAATTGAGCATGACAGCTACTTCAAAACTGAAATGAGCTAGCAATTGCATTAAGACATACAAAAAAGGATTGATGATTTAAACGAGCTGAGAGCTCCAGGATTATGATGATCTAGGTGCATAGAATGTGTATGAATTGGACCATCATTTTTTATACAAGATGACAAGCATAAAGCTGGTCACTTGTAAATGATGTGCACAGCATCACCATGTTTGTATGATATGTGGTGGTGGTGAATAGAGAAAATCCAGCAGATCAACAGATCTATTAAAATTGCATATGTTTGTCTTGAAAGAAAAAAATACAATTGGAATATCCCAGTTGCTAAAAGATAGTAAATCTATACAGATGGTATTGCCCAGGTACTATAATGAAAACAAATGACCCTTTCAAACAGACTATAAATCAATACTTCATTGTTGTAGTGAAAAATCATTACCTTGTATCCATCAAGTGCACTTTGAATTAGCTGTGACATTTCCACAAACACATCTTCTTGTGAAGCACCATGGTCAAAAACCTTGTCATATGAGAAGGAAAATTTCTGACCTACAAAATACAAAACAATAAATCATAGTCTCTCATTAGCTTCAATCCCAAAAACTCATTGAACGTAACCAAAAAATAAACTATGCAGAACACAGTTCACCTTGGTTCAACAAATCAATACCACGTCCAGCAGATTCTACTGATGTTGGATAAGAAATAAGGGCTTCATCCATACCACTAGAATCACCGTCAGACAGAAGCGGTCGAACCCTACAAAAAACTCTAATGTTCCCTTTCAGTTCCTGCAAATAGGACAGAATCAGTACCGGACAATAATATGTATAAGATTTCAATCTTTTATTTACTGTTTTCTTTCGTTGAAAGAACAGATAGAAATCACTTGAATAAGAATTGCTACTATCTTGTAAGTATTACCAATATCGTATTATGCAGCTTCTTTCGTAACTTGTCAGCTTCAACAATTTGAAACTCCGCACATGCCAAACGCTCTTCCAGATCTTTTATTTTCTCCTTTTGTTCTTCATATCCTGTCATCGCCTCAATTGCATTCACATCAGCAAGCTGCAAAAGTAAATAACAGGATCAAATGACAGAGAATGGTACTTTGTATGTACTAAGTAAATTTTGCACTGATAAGATATGCTTTCTAACCTTCAGTTTTACAGTTGCAACTGCAAGCTGCTTCTGCAAAGTTTGAATCTGTTCTTGCTGCATATTACACGTTTCCTGAACACAAGCATAACGGTAAGCCAAATAGCTGTACACACAAGCATTAGCCAGGTGAATCTGGAGCCGCAAACCTCAAAGGCTGACACTTGTACAGTCAAGCTTTCACAGTCTTTTGAAGACTTTCCAGCTTGTTCCCTGTAATCAGCAAGTTCAACGCTCAAGCTATTCACTTGAGCAACAGATTGATCACGGTCATCTCTAACTTGCTGCAGCTCAGTTCTGAGGCATTCCACTTCTTTTGTAAGTTCGTCCTTCACCCTAATAGCCTCTTGCTGAGAAGTCTGAGAGAATATAAAACAATTCTAAATAACGGAAACAAGAAGCATATGTGAAATCTATATATGAATAAAGCTTAAAACAAGAAAACCTATTCCACAAACTCAATGTACAATATACAGTTTTCTGTTCAGAAACAAACAGAACTCACCCTGGAAGAATCCAACTGGTTCTTCATTGAGTTGTTAAGATCTTTAAGAGTAGCCATAGTTTCCATCATGGCACTCTTCTCCCTTTGCAATTTCGAGATAGTCTCCCCATTCTTTGAGGCATCAGCTTGAAGGTTACTGTTGTATTGCTGCAAGCTGGTGTTGTACTCTTGCAGCCTTTTGTTCGTGTCTTGGACCATTTTTAGCTAGTTCACAATTTTGACCATCATCAACAAAGAGATTTCATGATACAAGTTCATGTAAAGACATCATAAAACATTTTGAACCTCTACCTGCTCGCTAAACCGTTTTGCCTCATGATTGACCCTTTCTAGGTCCACCGTAAGCAAATCTCGTGAAGTCTCAGCTGACTCCCTTTCCCGCATTTCCTTCTCATAAGACTCAACAGCATGCTGTCAGTATAAAAAAAATTGAGAAATTAAAGTTGTGGTTGAAGCCCATTACACAGCAATGACTCATAATAATTATGACATTATGTTATGAGAGTTCTGACCAACTTATCAGCCTTCTCCTTGTTCAAGCTTTCCTCAAGTGACTCACACCGTCTCGTCAAGTCCAGGTTAGCAGCTTTCAACTCTTCAAGAGCACTGCTGAGCTGGGCCTCTGCAAGGACAATGAAATGAAAATTAAGGACCGAGAGAAACTCTCTGACCAGTTCAATACCAGCAGATGCTAAGTTGATGACCAAATAGCACACTTGCATGCTCAAAATGGCTTTTCCCTCTCTCTCAACAAGATCAAACAGGCACAAAAGGAGCCAAGAGCGTTAGAATCCATTACCCAACTCGGCATGCCGGGTATTCTCTGCATCCATCGACACCCGGAGCTTCTCCTGCTCGGCCAAGTAGCCGTCCTCCAGCTCCATGTACCACCGGATGCACGCTCTCAGCTTCTTGATGTACTCGCCCATCTGCTCAATCCTCCCCTGCACAAATCCAACCAATTCAGAAAAACCCCTCCAAATTTTCAACAAAAATGACACCAAGAAATCCCAAAAGGACTCACCTTGAAGTCGTTCTTGCTCTTCCCCTTCATCTTCTCTGCGAGCAGCCGCTCCACATCCTCTCTCCCGCTGAACTCGACCACAGGCGCCGCGGGCGCGGCCCCATCCCCGCCACCGTCTGCCGGCGCCGGGGCGCCGTTCGCCTCGCCATTGTTGATAGCCGACAGCACGTTCCGGCGCGGCGCCACCTTGAACCCCACCCCCCGCCGCGCGTTCCCCAAATTCTCCTTCTTCTGCAACAACACCACCACATTCGAAATAACAAGAACTCAGCACCTCAATAATCAGCCAATAAAAGCGAAAAAATGCAGAAAAAGCAAATAAAATTACCGGGGGGCTTCGAGGCGTGAGGGAAGAGGCCATGGGCGGGGATTACCAGTGGGATTAGGGGTTATGGCTAGGGTTCTCTCCTCGGTGGTGGGGTGGAGGAAGGGGAGCTTTCTTGGGGCGGGTTGGAGTGAGCTCGAAGGCAAATAATCTCTCGTGGCTTGTAAGCGCCGACAAAACAGCACTTTGGATCGGAGGAAACCTCAGGAAAAATCGCTGACTCGATGAGCTCGCAGGGATTTGAAGGCACCCGACCTGGGGAAATTACTTTCGATTTTTTGGGGATTTTTCTTCTCGCTCGGATCGGAGCGAGAAGTGTGGGGAGGACAGAGAGAGAGGAAGGAGAAAGAGGACGAGGCGGCGGAGCAGTTTCGAAATATTTTGAACGCTGAGAAGCCTAGAACTCAGGGGTGCCCTTCCAAATCCGCTAGGTTGGATTTATTAACGGAACTGCCACTGGTTATAATTTTGCCTGCGGCATGTGGCTTTAAGTTGTTTGTACGAGAGATTATAGAGTAACAGAACATCACATATAATTTTTACCGATATAAATGAAGTTGATACAGTATATAATATAATTAATTAGTAGACTCTATCTTAAAAAGATTCTCTGTTTAAAAATTAATTACTGTATAAAAAGTCAAAAACTGAAAAAGATCGAGGCCTAAGCTTAGCCAGTCCAAGCGGCGCGCGGCTTGTGCTCCATGATGGCCGGCTTAGGTTGTTGGCATTTTTGTAATTTATTGGATTTGAGAGGGGTAGTTTAGGTAAGTCCGATAAACGGTCAATTTTCGCGTCGTGGGCTTCGAGATGGGCCTTGCCTAGGCCCGCATATGGGCCGGGGCGAATTTGTTGCGAGTTGCGATGTTGCTCTCTGGCTTTTTTGTCTGTTGGGTTCCGCGTGACGAGAGAAGACAGCAGCGTGGAGAGGTGCCATGTCTTGTTAAGCTTTTCTGGAACCCTGTATGCTTCAGTCGCTTCACTGCAGGACGAGAACGATGCGATGCTAATTAGTACTAATTTCTGTTTACTAATTGCTATCTTTGCATTGTCGCTTTGCTGATTGAGCTAATTGCCTGTCCTTTCTCGGATTGATTACTGTTGGGAGTTAGAAAATGGTTGAGATGATAGGCCTATTCGTTTAGGCTATAGCGTATGTCTTATAACTGCGGCTTATACCTTTTGCCTCTATTACAAGCGTTCGTATGAACAAACCAAAAACCGATAAGCCGCTTCGAAACGGCGGCGGAAAAGTTATCTTGTTTATTTATTCGAGAGAAATCATAAGCTATAAGCAAAAAGAACAGGCCTGATACTTCCTACTTGCAATCAGCTAGCAATTTATTTCGCATACTCTAAGGCAACGTTCGTATTGGCTTTTTTGCTGATGATTTATGGCTGTAACTTATAACTTTTAGCTGAAAATAAATAGTAATGACAAAAAATGTGGTTTTTTAGAAAGAGAAAGAAGTCAATATGAATATCCAGTTTTCTGAAACGGCTGTTCTACTCCTCTTCCTCTTGTCTCACTTCAGGGATAAGGCAGGGGACACAGGGGTATGCAATATACTTCTCTCGCTCCCACCTTACGTACGTATCTCTCCCTTACTTTCCCCACCGCTTATCTCCTTCTTCTAAAAACCACTTTTTTTAACCATTACTATTTGTTTTTAGTCAAAAGACATCAACCACGGTTAATATAAACAGTGACTTAATTTGTACGCGGCTAAGCCGTTTCCTTTCCAGTTTAGAAGTTCACAGCAAAGTTTTCTCCGAAGCACCTCGTTGCCAAGCATAGCCCGCACAATCTTCAGACAAAGGCTGTAAAAAAGCTCGAAACTCGCAAGCTACTCAAGTTCGGCTCGTTCTAGGCTCGGTTCGAACTTTAAACGAGCCGAACTCGAGCTTGATCTCGAGTTCGCGAGCTTCACCGAGCCAAGCTCGAATAGTTCGCAAGCCCCGATTCGAGCTTAAATAGTAACACATATTAATTCTTATCGAGCTTACTCGAGCTGAATTCGAGCTCGAGTTTTTCTTATTGTTGAAAATTAGTGTATATTTGAATTATTTTGAATGTTATCGAGCTTACTAGAGCCGAGCTCGAACTTAAAATTTTCTTATTATTGAAAAATAGTGCATAATAAATTATTTTAATTGTTATCGAGCTTCAATGAGCCGAGCTCGAGCAGGCTCGAGCTTAGGCCGAGCCGAGCTCAAGCCTAGGTGCAGGCTCAGACTCCAACTCGAGCTCGGCTCGAGCTTCTGCCGAGCTCGAGCCTGAAAGGCCAAGCTCACTCGAGTTCGGCTCGTTTACAACCCTACTTCAGACACTTCATGAATGTATTCCCTGTTAAGATCTTCACATGTACATCTAGATGAAAATACTAAAGTTAATTACGGCACATGTGAAGAGACTTAGGTTTGATTTAAATATCTACACGCATATATCTGGTGAAAAAATAGAATTATGCGATAAAGTTGGTTGAAAAGCTACAATTAATTTTCAGCTAGAAAATCAATAAGCAACTTTTCAACCAGAAAGGCAAAAGGCTATGACTCCCTCAACAATCTTAGTTTTTCTAGGTTTTGACTCTAGAAAAGCTTTTGCTGCATCTTGCGAAGATTTTGCACCAGAAGCCGAGTGTTATACTCTAATAGCCTTTTATACGCAATTGTCTCTGGATCATATTAGGGTTTATGAGATACGGCGCAAATATACAAGGTATTAAGAATGAAGAAAATGAATCTCATAGAGAGAAACAAAATAATAACATTAAAGTAACCATGGCAAGAGAGAGAAAATTTGACGAAGTCAACCACAAATTCGTTAAGCACAACCTTAAAAGATTACACGGGATTGTCGCTCTTTCACACCCCTCTTGAATCTTTTAGGACCTTCAGATGCTTGATCTATACAAGAATCTAGTACTAAAGAATAACCTGGCCTCTAATCCTCTCATGCAACTTAGGCTTTGGATAAGTGGCTTCTTTTCTTTATTGCTTGGTTGGTTGAGTTCTTTATAACTACACCTCATGATTTTATATATTCTCCCTATCCCTTCTCCAAAGTGGAGTAGGGATCTTACTAAAAAAAAGTAGCTATTAGGATTCATGCAGGGCTATGTTCCGAATAGTTGTGACTATTGGTTTTTGGCCAAAATGACACTGTAGCGATTATTAGCTTTTTATAATGTATTCAATTAAAGTAAGGGAGGTGCTTCTATACTTTCTCAAAGTGACTTGCACAACTTTTAAAGCAGAGCTAAATGGTGGGTAATGATTATTTACTCTTTCATGTTCTTTAAAATTAGTGGCATCATTATTAGAGTGGAAAGCATATAAACATTGTTCTTGAAGTAAAGTAAAGAAAAATAGGAAAAACACCGTCATATCTCCACAAATAATACAAAGAAAAAAGAAAAAATGTAAAAAATACATTGTGTTAAATAGCCAATGTGTTTTAAACGACTTTTGGTTTCTGAAAGCTAGAAGCTATCGCTGTTTGAAATGGGCCTAAAACTACTTATAGTACACATCTCTAAATTCTAAAAAAACTGCCCTGATCCATTCGGCTTCGTCTTCTGGTTTATTTTTCACTATTCATAAATTTCGTCTTTTTTCGAACTTTTGGCTTTTTGTTGAGCTTTTTTGCCGGTTCTTTTTTCCCGTATTTGTTTGTATTATACGTAATGGGCTAACATATTTTTTATATTTTTAATTTTTTTAAATTTAATTATGCTAAATAAAAACACACATCATTCTGATCTTTTTAGTCATTCTGATGTTTTCAGCCATAAGCTTTTAAGCCGAACCGAACACCACCTAAGATATCAGTCACCATATTTAATACTGACAAATGTTTGTTTAGGATCAGTTGGTTCTTGGAGAAAGGTCCCTGACCGACTTGAGTGACTGTTGAACTTATTCCCATAGACAACAGCTTGCCGGTTGCACCGCTGCTGCATAATTCAAAGGGCCGATGAGTACGCACCACCTCACCAGAAGACACAGGAGAATAGGAGAATGGTACGCACCACCTCGCCAGACGACACGAGAGGAGAGGAGAATGGCGTGCGTTTGGTCGCCGAAAGCGCCGTGGAAACCATCCCAGCCGACACGGCGCACGTTGGGGTGCGTCTCAAGGTATCGGTCGATCGAACGAACGAGCCATCGGTCGTGAGGTAAGGTACCGCGACGCGTGCATGTGAGCTCGCGAGTCGCTGGTGATTTGTCACAGGCGTCACTGGTGACGGCGACGTCGCGAGCTCACTTGGCACCAAACTCGTGCGCGACCTAACCGCTGAAAGATGCATGCGACCGTGGGAATGAGCGAAGACGACCGCGTAACAGTTGCCGCTGCCGCGGGAGGCGCGGTGAGTGAGAAGACGTCGTTCGGGCGAGCGCTTGGCCGGCTGGCATGCTTGATTTTGCCCAATTTCACGGGGAAGCCCCTTCTTTCAGACGTGTGGAGGGAGGGAGAGGGGTCACCTCTTTGGTTCGGGAGCCGACCGGCTCAAAGACACGTGGCACGGCACTGTAAGATATGTGGTGTTCTCTTAGGTTGATGGCTCTCGTCTGTATTTTTGATACAACAGCGAACGGTGGAGACGTCGATGTGGATGACGTACACAGTTTTGAGCTCATAAAGCTGTTTAAAGAATCCGTTTTAAGAGATTGACCTGATTCAGTGTTTGTTTTTTTTATTTCTGAAGAAGCCAAAAGCTAGTAAAAACAGGGCATAAACGTTTCCTAGGCCAAAAGTAAGCTTTTGAGAGGTCTCGTTTCAAACGACTTCTGCTTCTGACTTCTGAAACGCGTCGGTTTCTTAATTTCATTTTTTATTTTTTGGTCTTTTTTTCTCTATTCTTTTATATTTTTGATATGATATAACTTTTTTATTTTGTTATTTTTTATATTTAATTATTTAGAAAAAACCTAACAGTAACGGTAGTGATAAAAAAAAATCAAGAAACCGTAAGGCCACACCTGTTTGGAGCACCACCTCATCATTGGTGTTGTGTTGCAATCGTTTCCAGCCAATCAAGGCAAAGCAAGTTGTGGGACAGGGCTCTATGAAAAAAAATAGTTTTGGCTACTGCGTGTCACGCATCCAGCCGGACCATGCTATGAACGCGTGGACATATGGGGGTGATCGGTTGGGTTTCAGCTTTTAGCTTCCGACTTATTTTTCACTATTCATAAATTTTGGCTTTTTCTGAACTTTTGGCTTTTTGTTGAGCTTTTTTGCCGGGTTTTTCCCGTATTTGTTTGTATTATATGTAATGGGCTAACATATTTTTTAAATTTAATTATGCTAAATAAGCCTCACATCACCATGTCTGTTTTTTCACCACTTCTGATGCTTTCGACCATAAGCCACCAAAAATAAGCCCAAATGATCATCACCTAGGATTAGCGCCTTAGCTGTGGTTTATGTTTGTTGTAAATGGTTTAGAGCTCAGTAAGATCCATTGTTAGGGGTGCCCTGGTGGACAGGGAAGGGGACAAGCTTGCATGCAAAGCTAGTCCATGTGTCGTCGATAACTTAGAGCAGTCCCAATGCATAGTTTCTTGAGGTAGTTTCCAAGAGCAATAAATTCCAATATAGACCTAACCCTCCCAATGTGTAGTTTCCTATAGCGGTTTCCATGGAGAATAACATTTAATGAGACAATGCATGTATTAAAAACTGAGAACAATCAGTTGTGGCAAGCATCCATGTAGGAATCCATGTTGCCACATGCAGGTAGCCACATTAATATATAGTGGTAGGTAAATAACACCGAGTCATCCAATACATTAACCATAGGAATTTAAGTAGCATTTCAAACATAAATATATAATAATATCTAGATAATCATGGGGCCGTTCATCATCTCCACATGAACTCCATGTCCACATCACCTTAGGCACGTCCACAGCAGCAGTTACTAGTGCAAATAATATCGATTACAAGGCTATTATTTTCAGAACCAATTGACAGAGAAAACTTGAAGATTACAAGACCATACCCTTCAATAGGAGATGAATCATGCCTGAAGAAGGCCCCAAGAGATGATGCTGTCCACCATGCAGGAACACCGGCGACTTGAACACTAGTTGCAGCATCACCGGCGGCCGGAGCAGATGTTGCAGCACCATGGGCGGCAGGAGAACCGGTGCCTCGCTTGGAACCAGTGACTCGATCCATTCTGTCAGAGATTGGGGATGGATTTTGGTTCATTAGTGTTGGGGTGGAAATCGATTGGAGATTAGGGAGGGGATTTGGATGAGGGCGCGAGAGAGGGAGATGAGGGCGCCGGTGATGGCTTTGGTGTCATGGCAGAGGGGGAGATGAGGGCGCCAGAGGGGAGGGAGGCGGGACGGCGCGAGAGGGGCGCGGGCGCGAGAGATGAGCGCGCGAGGAGGAGGAGGCGGACGGGAGGAGGAGCGCTGCGGGGAGAGGGGGGAGAGGAGGCGCGGCGCCGGAGGAGCGGCGAGGCGCCGCGGGAGGGAGGAACCGGATCGCGCGGGAGGAGGAAGCGGGGCGGGAGGGCGCGCGAGGAGGGAGCGGCGAGAGACGGAGCGCGCGAGGGAGGGAAACGGCGGCGCGCAAGGGATCCACGGAGACGCGGAAGAAACGAGGTGAGTCTCCCAACGCCGGTTCGCCTGCTCTTAGTCCATCGATGCGAGAAGACTCGATTTCCTTCTTAGGAAACGGTTTCTCTTTTTTTCTTCTCTCTCCACAATAAATCTACTGCCACATCAGCAAATTGCTTAGTTGGCAGGATAATTAATATAGATAGAAACTACAATAAATATACCATTGGGACTGCCCTTAAGAGCACTTCCGGTTGGAAACAACAACCTCCGGAGATGCGAGCGGGGAGCAACGTCAAGAGAAACTCACGTGTTAGCTCAGTGTGTTGCAAGCATAAAATGAAGGGCATGTAGTCTTTAAAAGTGATTTTTAGTTTTTGTTATATTACCTAACTTTTAAATAAAATATTTTCTTAAAATAGTATCTACAAGTTAATTATAGTATATGTTAAAAGTACAATATCTGTACAGCTAAAATCACAAGCGAATATCTCTTTCCGTAATCTTTATTATGAACAGCTCAAAATTCAAAAAATTCAATAAAAAACTATTAGACACGTCATAAGGTAAAAAAAAAAAAAAAGAGACAGAGGGTGCATTTGTCATTCCGTCGTGGTGAATTCGGTTACTTTCCAAAAGCTCCCATATTCCTAGTGTGATGGGCCACCAGCTGACGTGGAGGGGGTGGTCCGGCCCAGAGGCAATCTGGCCTAAACTATACCACGGCTTCGTCCTTCGGACCGGATAGCTTTCGACCTCCGGGGTTCTTGGGCCGGGGATGCGCGGACCCTTTCCCTCAGCACGGAGTATAATCACTTTGTTTTCTCCAGAGCAGCAGGCTAAAGAATAACGCATAATTGTACGATTATATACTTAGGGATACAAACGAATCGAATACGGATGGATAATATCTCTATCATTTTTATTTTTATATTTTTCTCGAATACGGATATAAATATAGATACTTTGAATACGAATACAAATACGATTATTACTGAATACAGATACGAATCGAAACGAATACGGTCACGAATATTTATCGGAACATAAAAATACCTTAAACTATTCATCCAAAATCAATGAAAACACATAAATAGTTTATTTTGTCAAAACATTAATGAAATCTAAACAAGTATAAGTATTTTTTATCCACAATAGTTATATCATTGTATAGATTTTAAATCTTCAAATGGTAGTTAATTTTTTATAAAGTCCAAAATAATTTTTAATGGATTTTTACCATTTACATGTGATTAATAAATTAATTAAGAATTTAAATTTGCATCAAAATGATTTAAACGGCAGCACATCAATTTAATCGGTACAAATTTTAATCTACCGATAATACTAAATTTATTTTTAATAAACATAAATATTTGCTAGTGGACTGGTGGCAGGGGAGATGAGAGAGGCTGGCTACATGGTTGTGTGTTTGCCATCTACGCATGGTACTCAACAAAGTTTGGAGAGTTTGTCTGAAGCAAACGAACTTGATTCCAATGAAGATAACAAAGCGGAATATGAAGTATCTGCGGAAGAAGATGATACAGAGGAAGTAGATGAGGATCAAGACAACTCCGACCATGATACCGATGAAAACGATGATGAACTAGAAGATGACTTTGATATAGATGGTGATGCCGATGTATCTGACGAGGATAAAGATGACGATGAGGAACTCAATGAAAGCGTAAATGATTCAGAGAATGAATGCTCAGACCAGGACGAAGGCAGTGATGAGGAAGATAAGCCAAAAGACAGCAGGTCTAAAGTGCAAAAGAGAAAGTTAAGTGATTATATTGGGCAACTTAATGCTGCAGACGCAAGCCTTCGAGCTCTGAAGAGATTTGCAGGAGCCAAGAAGGCTGAAGGTTCGTCAGATGAAGCTGGTAAAATTCTCTGATGAAGACTTTAAGCGTATCAAAGAGCTCAAGGTATGTGAATTTCAGATAGTTAATAAATCTCCAATTCTCCATTTTTGTGATACATTGTCATTCGGCGTAAAGTTCTGGTTGAAGCTGTGCAGTTCTACATGTTTATGGAAAAAAAGAAGTTACTCATGTCAAAAACTAAGGCCTGCTTGGTTGGGCTGAAAAGTTGTGGTTTTTGGCTGAAAGTGCACTGTAGCAATTGAAATTTTACTGTAGCTGAAGGTAGCTTATTTTGCGTAATTAAATTTAAAAAATTTTAAAATAGAAAAAATATGCTAACTTATCACGGACAACGCAAACGAATACGGGAAAAAAAGAACATGCAAAAAAGCTCAAAAAAGCCAAAAGTTCAGAAAAAAGACGAAATTTATGAATAGTGAAAAATAAGTTAGAAGCCAAAAGCTGAAGCTGAAATGAGCGGAGCAAATTGTGCTTCTATACTGCTCTTAGCTGGACATTTTACTGAAATTGTTTGAGTTTCAGGCAAAGAAAGAGGCAAAGCTAGCTTTGGCTCAACATGGACTAAGAGCAAGGCTAATAATACAGCCTTCAGCTGGCTGTATGGACACTTACAGCCCACTTATCAGTCTATTCATATAGTAGTTTACAGCCAGTTGAAGGTTGTATGACCCACCCCTTTCTCTCACAAAGTTTCTTGGTTCTTGTGCTTCAGCTGGCTAAACTTACAACCCACCTCTCTTCTCTCTCCTCCATCTCAGTATATAGCCTACTAACAACGTCTTATTATACTTGCTCTAAGCAAGGGTGGTGACACAAAATCAGTAACCTTTTATGTAGGTTCACATCAAAAGAAAGCTTACGAAAGAAGAAACGGGTTGATCCATCCCAACTCGAGGTGCTCTCTCTCTGGCTCACGCACGCATAGGCTCTCTCTCACTTTCTCTCGCACACACACACTGACAGCCTGACACACATACATCAACATTTTATGTAGGTTCACATCAAAAGAAAGCTTACGAAAGAAGAAAGATTGGAGTTAGTGAAAGCTGGAAGAGAGGATAGAGGTAAGTACCAAGCAAGAACAGCTGTGAATCAGAAAAGGGTATCCTGATAGATTTAGGGGCTGTATGGTTGCTAGTTATACTTTGCCAATAAAAAATTGCCACATTTGTCTAAGTTGAGATGCTCAAATTCTTTACCACACCTTAGCAAGTTTAAGAGAATCTTGCCACACTTTTTTGAGTCATTGACGCGTGGGACCTAGTTTGCTGGAAGGGAATCTTGCCACAACTGTGGCTGCAACCAAACAGCTCCTTGAGTTGGTCAAACTTGCCTAACCTTAGGCGTGGTAAACTGTGGCTGGCAACCAAACAACCCCTTAGCCCCGCTTGGTTAGGCTGAAAAGCTATAGCTTATGGCTGAAATTGTATTGTAGCAGTTGAAATTTCACTGTAGCGGTTGAAATTTCACTGTAGCTGAAGGTGACTTATTTGGCGTAATTAAATTTAAAAAATTTAAAAATAGAAAAATATGCTAGCTCATCACGGACAACGCAAACGAATACAGAAAAAAGAAAACCGACAAAAAAGCTAAAAAAGCCAAAAGTTCAGAAAAAAAAGAAATTTATGAATAGTAAAAAATAAACCAGAAGGGACCTTATTTCCTTATTTGATCCTCCGCTGCATGGTTGTGTGTTGTCAAAATGGGATCTTGTACCATTCTGGTATAAGCAACCTTATCTTTTCCTGTTTTTGTTTTTGGCTTTTATTCCTTGTCTGATTACATGTTTTTACTGTGGCTTTTTAGACTGGTGGCCTTAGCAATAGTCAGAAACAGCACAAAAAGAGGATGCCTCTCGCAGCAAGTAGAGCAAAGGCTGCGCGTTCTCGGCAGCAGAAGAAAAAACACTCGGGAAAGCAATTCAGGGGGCGGAAGGCGTGGCAATGAGGTCTCGTACTGGTTTCTTTGCAATTCCTGTGGCCTAGTGGCTAAAATTTTCGACTCCTGTAACGATTTTCGTTTATCATATATGTTTCCACATGATATGTATCTCACACTAAGCTCTTTTTTTTTTTTCTCAAATTCTGATTTTTTTTTTGGGGAGAATGGAACCTATCATTTTCAGTGTGATGCATGATTATGACAGGCTTTGACGTCACATTTGCTCCTCCAACCAGGAGACCAGGAACCAGGCTTCAATGTTCTGCGCCTGTATTCACTATTCTACTATTTTGAAGAACTGGAGATAAGTTGGTGTACGGTTCTCCGTCGAGGGCCGAAGCCTCCCCAGCTCCGACGACCTCGTCGGCGGCACGACGGAGGAGGGGGACCCACCCGTTGTGTCTCTTGAGCTCTTGAGTTGTAGGTGGTGTTTTCTTTCGGTTCTCCTTGTTCTAGCCTACCTTCAGTACGGTGACTTAAAAACATCACGCGATAAATCGCTATCCGTCCAATTATATTATTAGGTATCCCGTACGCATGAGGCAATCATATTTGGTATGCCGTATGCAATTATATATGCATCACGTTCTGGGTGACCACATGATGAAGCATTAGGGTTGGTTAATTATTCTCACAACACGATCCAGGCTATTCTCTGTAATGACCCAAAGTGTTTAGTGTCTGAAAAACAGGATCCGAGCTATATTGTTCATAGCGATTGGTATTACTGATCGTTGCCTTTGTCCAATGTCTATGTAAAACTCATCTGTGCATTGATATAGTGATATTGACCCACAGGTGAACCCGGCCCCGACCCTTCATTGTCAATTGCTCGCGGTTGAGCTCGTGGGCACTAACCTGATGTGGTCTAGAGGGTCGGTGGAAGGAGGATAAAGGGTTGCAGATCGCCCTTGTTGCCCTGAGGGCTTGGTCCTTGGGAGCAGGAGGCTCTGATCAGCACTGGAGACGTTTTAGGAATTTTCTTTATTGCCTTCTTCTCGCCAACAGCCGGTTACCTTTATGGATTAGGTGCCCTCCTAATAATGGAAACAAATATAAAGAGGTATCACACTAATACTAAAGAACACAATATAACAATAGACTTTCTACTATAGAGATATCATACTAAGGTTCCGTTCTAAATAGTTTATGATTTTTGACTTTTAGAAGCCCGCTTTTGAATAGAGTGGCTTCTTAAGGTGGTTTTTATGAACCATTTGTATGAATCACTTCAGAAGCCGCTTTAAATAGGGTGGATTTTCAATGCGGGTGTCCTTTACTCCCTTAACCTTTCTCACAATCAGCCATGGCCAAAAGCCAAAAGACACATTACTTTTGAATAGGGCTTAATACTAAAGAGCACTTCTAAATATGATAATAGATTTCCTAATAACTTATCTCTTTCTTTATCCTTGTTTTCCTTAATAACGGTGTTGTTGTTGCAGTTGCTGATCCTCTTGCCGTTGTCGCCGCTGTTCTCGATCCTACTATTGTCAAACTGCCGCCTATTGGACTTATGCAAGCGTTTATTTTGCCAATAAACGTGCCCACAACAAACCTACCTACCGATCAACCACCAACTACTACCATGGGTCTATTTTTTTGTTTCGGTTTATGGCTCTTAGCTACGGTTTATAGCTTTTAGATTGTTCGAGAGAGAGTACGGAGTAACAAAAAAACTCACGTGTGGTTTTGGCCGATATAAATGAAGTAGCTACATAGTGTACTACAATTAACTTGTAAATCTTGTCTTGAAAAGATACTCAACTTAAAAGTTAGTTATCATATAAAAGTTAAAAAATAGTTTTTAAAAGTCGTAAAGAAGAGATCTAAAACCCAGAGCTTCTTTTCCTGCCTTTTCATGACGCATTTAATGTTATCACCTACTTGGCTGCTTACTACTTTTCTGTACATAATGCAGGTTCCTGACAGCCAGAAGCCCAAAACCACACAACCACCATTGCTCATTGTCCAAATTCTGTTGTCTTGTCCGAAGCTAGAGGTGGTGACCGGCGATGTCAGCGAGTGAAAGCAAGACGGCGTGCGTCACCGGAGGGAACGGGTACATCGCTTCAGCGCTCATCAAGATGCTGCTGGAGAAGGGATATGCTGTCAAGACGACAGTCAGAAACCCCGGTTCGATTCTTCTTTCTTTTCAGTTCAATGCTTTGTGCTATTCCTTTCATCGAGCGAATGAAATCTTTTCAGTTCTGCAGAATGGACAGGTAAAACATGTTTTCAGTTCCTAATTTGTGTTTACTTTGGTAGATTCAGCCGGAGCACACTTGTGAACAGCATATCCTGCAAGAATATGCTTAACCACAATGAATGCTTAGTAAGCTTAGCTTAGCTACATCATCAGGAAGCAAAGAAAGAATCTTAAATGTTCCAATTTTGAGCTCATGGCTGTTGCATATCTCTGACTTATGCTGAACTGTTGGCTGTTGCGAGTTGTTATGATCCCAAGACAACGCATGCATGCTTCGTTTCCAAAAAAAAAAAAGACAATGCATGTTGTTATAGTTGTAATCTTGTTTTTCAAGTTTAGAAAGTTGTGGTCATAGTCAGAGTCGTGTACAAGTTTAGCCGTGGTCATATACGAGTCCGCTTCATAATCGTAGCCGAGTTCGAGTCATAGTTATGATCGTAACCGAGTCGAAGTCCTGGTGCTAGGTATAAAAGGCAGAGCCATATAACCGAGAGTAGAGCCAATGCGATCGATGTGATCGAGAATCGAGAGGCAAGAGAGAGAGAGAGGATGATCAGGGTGATCGTAGCGATCTGTGTAATTGAGAGGAAGAAATACTGTCATATTCATTGTGTTCTTAGACTTGGTTGTAAACGACTTATGACCACGGTGAGCAGGGGATTGCAGGCGTGGTCGTAAGAGTTACGACCACGACAATCGAGCAGCAGTGTGCGCAGGAGCAGCAGACGTGGTTATAAGGATTTACAACCACGGTGATGGGGTAGAAGCTATGGTCATAAGGTGTTATGACTACAACGGTCGATAGAGCCTTCGACGTGGTCGACAGGATCACTGCGTGGTTGTAAGGAGCTATGACTACGGTGATTGACTGTGGTCGAAGGAGGTGCAACGAGCGGTGGTGAGCGTGGTCGTAACTTCAGTTGAAGTTTACGACTACTTGATTGGAGCAGCGAGGCGTGATCAGAGTGACCACAATGTGGTTATAACGACTGTTTGTGTGGTCGGAGAACCAACTGAGCAGTTGTAGTGACACAGGAGGTGGTCGTAGTCTCTACAACGTGATTGTACGGCTACAGGACGTGATCGTAGCGGCAAGGAGGTGGTTGTAAAGATCCTGGAGCAGTCGTAAGGGCTGTAACAAGTGGTATCAGAGCATGGGTGACAAGGCAAAGGCTTAGGGTGGGCTAATATCCCTCTAGTACTCTCTCCTGACGATCGATAATTACCCGGTGTGGGCAATAGAGATGAAGGCGAACATGCGTGCCCAGGGAGTTTGTGGTGCATTCGATCAGAAGGGGAATGACAAGGAGGTGGACGACAAAGTGGATCTGGCGGCTTTGGCTCTTATCTACTAGGCGGTGCCAGATGCGATGATGCATCAGCTCATCAGCAAGAAGACGACATGGGAGGCATGGGAGACACTTCAGACAATGCACAAGGGCATTGATCGAGTCAAGAAGGTGTGGCTCCAGAATTTGCGGAGCGAGTTTGAGAATCTGAAGATGGAAGAGACCCAATCAATGGACGAGTTCGCTGGCAAACTAAGTTTATTGTACAATCAGATTAACTCTCTTGACGAAAAGATGAAGGAATCTGTGGCGATGAAGAAGTACATGCGCATGCTTCTGAAGAAGTACATACCTGTTGTCACAACACTTATGTACTCCCCCAATCTGGACAAGAAGAAGATAGAGGAGATCACCGGCTCTTTCAAGGCGCATGAGGAGTTACTAAAGGAGTTTCAGTCGCGCAAAGAGCAGGGATCTCATAGCGAACAGGCGTAGCTAGTAAGAGGAGATCTGAGAGAGGGTCATGGCTCATCATACAACCGCGGGAGGTGGCACGATTGAGGTGGCCAGAGTAGTCGAGGCGGTAGGGGTGGCTGTGGAGACAAGGCTGGGCAAGGCGGTGGTGAGAGATCCCATGATTTGTCACATGTCAAATGCTTTGAATGTGGCGAATACGGGCACTACACGATAAGATGCCATAGCAATAAAAAATGCTTCTACTGTAACGAGTTTGGGCACTTCGCTTTGGATTGCAAGAGCAAGAAGAAGAATGGGGAGGTGAACCTCGCCAAAGATGAAGAAGAAGATGACGGAAAGCTAGTAATTCTCTCCTCATATGTTGAAAAGGAGTCGGTCATGGTAGAACTGAACGAGGAGAACGTAGTTCCAAAATTACGCATGAAGGAAGGAAGCCATGATCACACTGATCAATGGTACTTGGATAATGGGGCAAGTAGCCACATGACGGGAGATCGCTCCATGTTCCACAAGCTTGACGAGAAGGTTTGGGGTAAGATCAAGTTTGATGACGGCTCCACGGTGGAGATAAAGGGCAAATGGACGATGATGTTGCAATACAGGAACGGAGATAAGAAGTTGTTGACAAAAATTTATTATATACCAAGTCTATGCAACGACATACTTAGTCTTAGGCAGATGACATAGAAAGGGTGCAGGGTGGTGCTGCAGGATGAGTTCTTGCGAGTGTATGACAAGAATAGAAATTTGTTAATGAAGGCAAAGAGGTCTCCAAATCGGTTATACAAGAGTCCTTTGAAAACTTGTAAACAGGTTTGGGTGGAGAGAGGCACAGATAGAGGTGCAAACGGAGCGGATATGGACGGATATTGCTCATTCCGTATCATTTTCCATATTTTTTTGTTGGAGTTGGAATCGGATAATGCTTTTTCCGAATCCATTTCCGTTTCCGGTAACTATCCCAAAAAAATACCCGAATAGTTCCATATCTGTCGGATAATGCCTTTTCCAATCCGTTTCCGTATCCAACAAAAAATATCCGACTCCGTTTCCGTATCCGACAAAACCTTTGGATATCCAAAAATTTGCTCCGAATTGTATCCGGATTAAAACGGACAGACGGTTGGGAAATATCCGCTCCATTTGCACCCTAGGCACAGATGGACAAGGTGCAGAGGCAGCAGGAGGCAAGCCTGGCGCACAAGTAGTCGTAACGAGGAAGGAGACCGTGTCGGCAGAGAAGTAAGACGAGGCAAAAGGCATGGTCATAACAAGAAGCGACCCCGGAGGAGAAACCAGCGAGCATGCAGTGGTCGTAGCGAGTAGTGCAGGAGGTGCGCACAGGCATGTAGCCAACTCCGGACGAGCGCTTGCAGATGGAGAGGAGAAGAAGGAAAAATCAAGATTAAGGAGATGATTGTTAGAGTTGTAATCTTGTTTTTCAAGTTTAGAAAGTCGTGGTCGTAGTCGGAGTCGTGGTTGAGTTTAGCCATGGTCATATATGAGTTCAGGTCGTGGTCGTATACGAGTTCCAGTCGTGGTCGTATATGAGTCCGCTTCATAGTCGTAGCCGAGTTCGAGTCATAGTCATGGTCACAACCGAGTCGAAGTCGTAGTGTTGGATATAAAAGGCAGAGCCATGTTACTAAGAGAGTGGAGCGAGAAGGAAGAGAGAAGAGCCAATGCGATCGGTGTGATCGAGAGGCAAGAGAGATAGAGGACGATCAGGGTGATCGTAGCGATCTGTGTAATCGAGAGGAAGAAATAAAGAAGAGAATAGTGGTTTGGCTCTGCGAAATCTATCGTGTTCATTGTGTTCTCAGATGTAACATACGACCATGGTGAGCAGGGGATCGCAGGCGTGTACAGGAGCAGCAGACGTGGTCGTAAGGAGTTACGACCACGGTCGTGGGGCAGAAGCTGTGGTCGTAAGGCGTTATGATTACAACAGTCGACAGAACCTTCGACGTGGTTGACAGGATCACTGCGTGGTCGTAAGGAGCTACGACTACGGTGATCGAGCATAGTCGAAGGAGGTGCAGCGAGCGGTGGTGAGCGTGGTCGTAACTTCAACTGAAGTTTATGACTACGTGATCGGAGCAGCGAGGCAAGATCGGAGTGATCATAGTATGGTCGTAGAACCAACAGAGCGGTCGTAGCGACATAGGAGGTGTTCGTAGTCTCTTAAATGTGGTCGTAGGGCTACAGGACGTGGTCGTAGCTGCAAGGAGGTGGTCGTAAAGATCTTGGAGCAGTAGTAAGGGCTATAACACTGCTGTGAATTCATTGCAGGAATCGGTTTAGCCTCTGAAACTGATAGGGATTGCGTTTTTGCATCCCAGATGATGTGGAGAAGAACTCCCACCTCAAGGACTTGCAAACACTTGGCCCATTGAAGGTCCTCCGCGCCGACTTGGACGAAGAAGGCAACTACGACGAAGCGATTGCGGCTGCGACTCGCCTTCCTCGTCGCGACTCGGTGAACCTCTGTTAGTATAATCCATTCTTTGTCTGTTTGATTAGGAATAGGAGTTGGACTCAATTTAGCGATCGATTCGGTGATTGTCTAGGAGTTGGTTTCGTTTTGAACTCCTTTTTGCTATCGATGACGGTCTTTGTATTGCAAGATATAAAGAGAAGAAAAGTGCAATGAATAAGCGGCGCGAAGACAAAGAAAATACTTTGAGTATTCATCTGTTTTCGCCTCAACCGTGAGAGTTCGGGGCGTGGCGATCGTGGTTCGTTTCTTTGCCGACATTTGGTATCGAGCGGATCGGCCCGGGCGCGACCAGCGATCGTGTGAGCCGTCATGCCTCGCCATCGATCGGCTTCACCGCCAAGCGATCTCGGGAGGAGACGCCGCCATTGGGGAGCGGTGGCGGCGATGGCGAACGGGCGCGGTTTGGTGATCCATCGTGTCACCAAGGAGGTCGGCGGCGGGGGCATTCCCGGCGCCGGAAGACCAACTACTGAGGCGGCGCTCATGCGCGTGATGATGCCGCAGCGCGCGCACGTGGAACGCGGTGGCGTCGGCACCGCCGACCACGTCCGAGGATCGTATGGCGCCGAGGTCATCGCCAAGGCGATCCGGCGGAGTTGATGGGAACCATCGCCGGCAAGGCGACCGCCAAGACACTCGGACGCGATCGGCACCATGCATGTCGGCGTGGAGCGCGCGTGCGCAAGGCGAAAGCCAACACACTCGGCGCGAGTTTGACGGGCTCAAGTTCGCGACGGTGAGGCGTGGGCGAGTTCGGTGTCGCATCAACATGATCGCACATCAACTCGCGGTCCTTAACGACGCCTGCGCTGAGGAAGAGATCGTCCGCAAATTCCTCTAGGCACTCCCTCCAAGGTACGCACAAATCGTCATGGCGGTCGAGACCCTCCTCGACTGGCGAGATCTCCGTCGAGGAGCTCATCGGCCGCTCAAGTGCGCGAGGAGCGACATGGTCTTGGCGGTGGCTCCATCGCTAGCTTGAATCTCACCGAGGACGAGCCGATCGCGCGCGTGGCGGCGAAGATGCGCTCTCGGCGAGGGCCTTCAAGATAGCCCAAGGGTTGTCGTCGTGCGCAGAAGAGGACGTGGCGGGCGTGGCAAGGAAGATGGCTCGCGCGCAGTTCCGAGCCACCCAAAGCTCGAGCGGCGGCAAATGGCGCCAACTCAATCGGCAGGGATCAATGCCGATATTGTGGGAAGACCGGACATTGGGCCCGTGAATGTCAGAAGAAGAAACGAGACGAGGCGGCCCACGCGGTCCAAGTCGAGGAGAAGACAGAGCCCACCTTATTGGTGGCAACGGCGACAGCATCGCCGGCGGAATCCACCTTGATCCACCTCGAGGAAGAAGAGTTGTTCGTCCAACTCGGCGGGGAGGGCGTCGGTGACTGCACACGGTGGATTCTCGACACTGATTCGCCACTTGCGTCCACATCGCCGGCTGACTCTTCTTTGATCCACCTCGAGGAAGAGAAGTTGTTTGTCCAGCTCGGCGAGAAGGGCGTCGACGACTGCACCCGGTGGATTCTCGACACCGGCGCGACGAATCATATGACGGGGGTGAAATCCGCCTTCGCCGAGCTTGACACGAGGATCCACGGTACTGTCCGATTCGGGGACGGCTTCGTCGTCGGCATCGAAGGGCGTGGCACGGTGCTCCTCAATTGCAAGAACGGAGAGCACCAAGAGCTCGGCGGCGTCTACCACATCCCCAAGTTGACGGCGAACATAGTCGACCTCGGTCAAGCGGATGAGGCGGCTTCAAGATCCCGATCGAGGGCGGGATTATCGGGATCCGGGACCAACGGCGGTGATGGCGAAGGTGCGGCGCTTCGCCAAGTCGGCTCGTCCTCGACCTTAACATCGGCAAGCGGTGTGCCTCGCTGCCGGAGCAATGGCGGCGGCTGGCAATGGCATGCCGGTACGACCACCTCGGCTTCGGGGCTCAGCGGCTCGCGGGGAGCCGTGCGCGGCTCGCAAATCGACCACGTCGACCAGTGCGCGAGCTGTCTCGCCGGCAAGCAAAGGAGGCATCCGTTCCGGCGCAGCGTGTACCGAGCCAAGAACCTGCGGAGTTGGTTCACGCCGACCATGCGGGCCCATCACCACGAGAGGCGCGGCGGCAAACGGCTCTTCCTTCGCGTCGTCGGCGATAAGCGAGTTCATGTGGATCGTGCTACTGGCGTCAAAGGATGAGGCCGTGGCGGCGATAATTCGCCTTCAAACTCGAGCGGAGGCAGAAGCAGGAAAGAAGATGGGCACGCTCCGCACAGATCGCGGCGGCGAGTTCACGGCACGGACATTCGGTGACTATTGCGCCGGCGGGGCATCGGCGCCATCTCACCGCGCCGTATACTCCGCAAAGCAAAGCGGCGTGGTGGGCGGCGCAACGCACCGTCTTTGGGCATGGCGCGAAGCATGCTCAAGGCAATGCGCATGCCCGGCTGGTTTTGGGGGGAGGCGGTCACGACGGCCGTTTTCATCCTAAACCGCGCGCCAACGAGGAGCGTCGAGGGGATGATGCCATTCGAAGCATGGTACGGTCACAAGCCACCCGTGCATTTCTTCCGCCCATTTGGCTGCGTCGCACATGTGAAGAACGTTGGCGGCCATCAGCGCAAGCTCGAGGATCGCAGTACGCCGATGGTGTTCATTGGGTACGAGCCGGGCTCCAAGGCGTACAGGTTCTACAATCCGAACACCGAACGTGTGGTCGTATCACGCGATGCGGTGTTTGATGAAGCAAGAGCCTGGGACTGGAGCAAGCACGGTGAAGACTCAAGCGCGGCGGACTCGGAACCGTTTCACGTCGACCAAATGACGGTGACAATCCGCCATGACATGGGAGTGCAGGACGCGGCGCACGACGCCGCGACGGGCGGCGAGACATCGACAGCACATGCGACCCCGGTGCGATGGCGCCACGTGCGGTCCGAGCCCGCACGCCACGATCGGCCCAATCCTGCGGAGCGGTCGAGTTCGCCGCCACCGGCGGGGACTGGACTGGATGGCGACCACGGCGGCGATGTCCCGCTCGTTCGAGACACCGAAAACATCCTCGGCCGGCGGCGACTCCGGATCGGCGAGCGGGAGATGTGGGATGATCTGCGCTGTTCGCCGTGGCGATGAGCCCGCCACATTCGAGGAGGCACGTGGCGAGGAGTCTTGGCGGAAGGCAATGATCGAGAGATGGCGTCGATCGAGCGAGCGATGCGTGGGCGCTCGTCGACTTGCCTTCGAGCCATCGTCCAATTGGCACGAAGTGGGTCTTCAAACCGAAGCGCGACGAACGGGGAGCCATCGTCAAACACAAGGCGAGACTCGTGGCGAAAGGCTACGTTCAGCAACAGGGGATCGACTACGATGAGGTCTTCGCGCCCGTTGCTCGGATGGAGTCGGTCCGGATGCTGCTCGCTGTGGTGGCTCGGGAAGGTTGGCTTGTGCATCACATGGATGTCAAGTCGGCGTTTCTCAACGGCGAACTGAGCGAGGAGGTGTATGTTCGGCAACCGCTAGGCTTCGTCGCGGCTGGGCATGAAGAGAAGGTGCTGAGGCTACGAAAGGCCTTGTACGGACTTCGTCAAGCACCTCGCGCGTGGAATATGAAGCTCGACAGCAGTCTTCGCGACCTCGGCTTCACCCGGTGCGCCAGCGAGCACGGTATGTACACGAGGGGCGTCGCGACATCACGCGTGGTGGTGGGCGTCTACGTCGACGATCTCATCATCACGGGATCACGCTCGGAGGACATCGACACATTCAAGGGCGAGATGCGTCGACTCTTCCGCATGAGCGACCTGGGGTTGCTCTCATACTACCTCGGGATCGAGGTGAAGCAGAGTCGAGACACCGTCACGCTGTGCCAGGCGGCGTACGCACGCAAGCTGCTTGAAAAAGCGCAGCTTGAAGGCTGCAACGCGTGCCAGACGCCTATGGAGGTGCGCCTGAAGCTGTCCAAGAACAGTACCACACCGGAGGTGGACTCAACGATGTATCGCAGCTTGGTGGGAAGCTTGCGGTATCTGGTGCATACACAGCCCGACATCGCTTTTGCCGTGGGCTACGTGAGCAGATTCATGGAGAAGCCCCAGCAAGAGCACCTCGTCGCCGTCAAGCATTTGCTCCGGTACATCTCCGGCACGATCGACTACGGCATCATCTACTCCAAGCGCTCGAACGGTGACATTCACCTGATAGGCTACAGCGACAGCGACTTGGGGGGAGATGTGGATGACAGGAAGAGCACCATCGGGATCATCTTCTTTCTCGGTGAAATGCCAATCTCTTGGCAATCCCAGAAGCAAAAGGTGGTAGCGCTCTCCTCTTGCGAAGCGGAATACATCGCGGGCGCGGCGGCAGCATGCCAAGCAGTGTGGCTCTCACGGCTGCTGGGTGACGTGATCGGCACCAAGCTCCAGCCGCCACAATTGAAGATGGATAACATGTCCGCGATCGCCTTAAGCAAGAATCCTGTCCTTCACTACAGAAGTAAGCATATCGATACTAAATTCACTAAATTCCACTTCATCCGTGAATGTCTGGACAGCGGGAAGATATGCTTGGATTTCACGAGCTCTCAGGAACAGCTCGCTGACATTCTGACTAAGTCACTCGGACGCGCCAAATTCTGTGAATTGCGCGAGAAGATTGGCGTCGTCAAGGTCAAGTGAACCGAGCAAGGATTAGGGGGAGATTGTTAGTATAATCCGTTGCTGGTCTGTTTGATTAGGAATAGGAGTCGGACTCAATTTAGCAATCTGATTCGGTGATTGTCTAGGAGTTGGTTTCTGTTTTGAACTCCTTTTTGCTATCAGTACGGTCTTTGTATTGCAGTATATAAAGAGAAGAAAAGTGCAGCGAATAAGCAGCGCAGCACAGCAAAATACTTTTGAGTATTCATCTGTTTTCTGCCTCAACTTCGTGAGAGTTCGGGAGCGTGAGCGATCGTGGTTCGTTTCTTTTGCCGACAACCTCAAGTCCGAGAATCCTGAGGTGAACAACTATTACCACCAAACTTGATTTTAACATCACTGTTGTGTTGTCACTTGTTGTTGGTCTAGTAGTTGGCATGCATGCTTCAAGGTGCCACCCACTCTCTGAGCTTGGGCTATTGATGATATACTGTTTTTACTTCGTTTGGTGATGGCAGAAAGAAGTGATTGAGACTGCTGTCCGAGGAACTCTCAACGTCATGAGGTCGTGCGCGAAAGCGGGCACGGTGAAGCGCGTGATCCTGACATCGTCGACGGCCGCAGTCAACAGCAGGCCGCTGCAAGGCGACGGCCATGTGCTGGACGAAGAGTCATGGTCCGACGTCGAGTACCTGAGATCCGACAAGTCGTCACCAGTTTGGGTACATACACATGTTCAGTCAGAGCAACTGAGCCAGTCATGTACAACCATTTACTGATGGATAAAACGATGTGCCGTGTTTGCGTTGCAGGCATACCCTGTCTCAAAAGTTCTTTTAGAGAAGGAAGCGTGCAAGTTCGCGCAGGACAACAACATCAGCCTGGTCACCGTGTGCCCAGTCGCCACGTTGGGTGTGGCACCGGCTCCGATGGTCAACACGAGCGTCCCCGTTTGCCTCTCCTTGCTATCCGGTGAGGAGCACAAGTGTTGGGCATCGTTTTTTTTTTTGAAGTTCAGTTACTAACTGAGCTGAGCTGCCCGAAAGATGCTGCAAGAACCTTCTGAACTTCTCGTGTTCTTTGCATCTTGATCTTGTCCGACGTTATATAGTGGTTATGTCGTGTGTAATTTCAGGCGATGAGGCCCTGATGGACACCCTGAAAGCCATCGACAAGGCCACCGGTTCAATTCCGATGGTTCACATCGACGATCTCTGCCGTAGTGCCGTGCTGAGATGTTCGTCGCCGAGGAGCAGCCGGCCTCCGGGAGGTACATCTGCTGCAGTCTCAACACCACCGTCGTGGAGCTCGCCCGTTTCCTTGCAGGAAAATACCCACAGTACAACGTGAAAACCGATTGGTACGAATCGTCCTCAAAACTTTGAGTCCTCAGCATGTGAGATCTGAATATCCGATGCTCGATCGTGCACTGATGACGAGTGTGCATGTTTAATTATTGCAGCTTTGGTGACCTCCCTGAGAAGCCGAGAGTCTGCCTTTCGTCCGGGAAGCTCGTCAAGGCCGGGTTCGAGTTCAAGTACAGGACGCTGGATGAGATATACGACGACGTCGTCGAGTACGGTAAGGCCTTGGGAATTCTGCCGTACTAATGTTGCTTTAGTTAGAGCAGGTACAATAAGGTTTAGTCAGCAAGCTATAGCAAATATAATATCAACAAAATCTTACGTGGCAGGGAGAGAAAGGAAGAGAGAAGGAAGCTGGCTACTAAATTACAGCTAGCTATAGCATGTAAAAATATGTATTTCACTCTCTTACACGTGGGGCCAAATAGTTATTGTAATAGCTATCTTATTGTATGAACTATTTTTTTTGAAGGCTATAGATGAAATGGACAAGTGTTATAGCCACTAGTTAGCTATACTATTGTATTTGCTCTTACAATCGGTGATCAGAACCAAACGACGCTAGCTCCTGCCAACTGTCCATGCTACTAAGTAATAATACGCCGAACTGTACTGGTTCAGTTAAAATCAGTTTGCATGAGAACATGTTCTCGAAGCAAATGTATTACAATATGAAACAACGTCGCATCTCTGAAAAACATATACATTATGAACATATTAATATATGAACATATTACAATTTCTGTTTTGCATAAGAGTATTATACAGAGACACTTTCTCTTGACTCCATATTCCATATTCACCTTAAATGTATTCCAGGCACTTTCTCTTGACTCCATATTCATCTTCACCTCAAATCATCTCCACATGTTTGACGTGTAGCCCGTAGTGCCCCATGACTAGCCGTCATGTCTTCACGCATTCGATCTCCCCCGAACCGTCTCTACGTGTACCAATCTTGTCATTTGGCTCATCAAATGCACCTACTCGCTTTTCACGATCTTTGTTTTCTCTGTGCTTTCAGCTTAGAGCAACGTAGCCTCACCTGGACTTACCCAACGAAGATTTATGGGGAACGAATTATTCGAGGCTGTAGTACTGCTCGGGCCTCAGCTCTCCAGTCTAATTCCAATCCATTGCATCGATTGCTAATGTTCTCCAAGCCACCTATACATCTAAAAATCAAACAACTATCTTGAGTACAAATTCTATGCACTTGACTCACATTAGTCAAAACTATACATCATGAAACACAACACAACTAACCCATGATACTCATGCCATGCACACACTTAATCACCGCTGATTCTAACTTGACAAAAATAATTCGCCAACAGTTAGTCTAACCGTCATTACCAGGCTGGTCTAACTGCTGACACCACGTCGGTCAGACCATCGGCCACTAGCCACTCTAACCGTTTAACTGCACTAGAAAACATCGTATCTGGAATTTTAGTTAAACTCTATTTAATTTTAGCTGCAGTTTTTAATTCCAATGGCACCAAGTACTAACTCATTCCTAAACAAGCCTAAACAAGTGTTTATTGTTCAATTTCCCAAAGGTCCGTGGGCGGTCTGACTGGTCGCCTCATGACGGTCAACCCGTCAATCATTTGCCGATCAGATCGCCGACCCTATAGCGGTCAGACCGACCGAACCCTCATAGCACAACCTGAAAACTGAATTTCTTGAAACTTTTGCAAAAGCCAAATTCAACTCAATTGAAATGCCAATTGTTCATCACAAACATATATTAGACCTTGTACAAGGTCTCTCAAAGTCCAGTGGTGAGTGGATCTGGGATCGACACATTGGTGTCTAGGTCGACGATGGGGAGCGAGCGGGAGAGAGGGGACTACGGTCAAGCGGGTGGAGAGGGCCGAGGTGAGGGCGGGTGTAGGTGAGTGGTATTTTAGGGTAATTATCTACAACTTCAAAGCGTACTCTTTGTTTTGGGGTGCATTGGCTTTCCATGAGAATTCACCAAAAGGTTGGCCACTTGTTCTTTCAATCTATTTTCATCATATCTTTTATAATAAATAGTATCAAAGCTGTAGATTAATGGTCCTGATCAACTCGGCTTCGGCTTCTGGCTTATTTTTCACTATTCATAAGTTTCGTCTTTTTCTGAACTTTTGGCTTTTTGTTGAGCTTTTTTGCCGGTTCTTTTTTTCCCGTATTTGTTTGTATTATACATAATAGGCTAACCTATTTTTTATATTTTTAAATTTTTTTAAATTTAATTATGCTAAATAAGTCTATGTCAGCTACAATATTTTTTTCAATTAACTACAGTGTTTTCAGTCATAAGTCAAGCTTTTCAGCGAACCGATCACCACCATTATCTGTCCGTCACCTGGGAGGAGGCAACTATTGGGGTGGCCATCCCTCGGCTTTTGCGTGGCATCAAGTTGTCAGGAAGGTCCGATAAAAAAATTTCTTGTCTTTCGACATCGAGGCGAATTTGAAACTATTGCAGTCATCCGTAGGCAGCCTCGTTCCTTGTGCTGTGACAGAAGAATAAAAAATTCAGAGTTTTCCAGCGCCCGAGTTTTTGACGAGTTCCAATCCGAAGCGGAATTTTTTTTTTGTCTCCGAGTGGAATCCCGCGCGATGTTTAGGAACGTTGAGCCTCTGAATTCTGATACCATGTGAGAGGATTGGAATTTTGGACGCTTTTGGCACTGTTGCTATCCAAAATTCCGAAAATAGTCTTTTCGGAAATGAAATTCCAACTCTAGCCCCCACCTGACCGCACCATTTAACCACGTCGCGACACGTGTCCAATAGTGCGGCCGGAGAGCGCACCACACCTGAGTGGTGCGGTCCCCGACCGCACCACTCACTCTGATGTGACCATGTGGTGCGGTCGGGGCGCACCACTCCGGTGTGGTGCGGTCCCCGACCGCACCATTGACACGTGTCACACTCCCGTTAAGTGGTACGGTCAACAGGGTGCTAGAATTGGAATTTTGTTCTCCTCAATGCTATTTTTGGTATTTTCGGGTAGCAACAGTGTCAAAAACGTCCAAAATTCAGAGGATTGAACACACTGATTTACAAGACAATAGACTAGACTCTCCTCAATCGGTTAGGCTTCAGCTTCAGACTTCCGACTTATTTTTTATTATTTATAAATTTCGTTTTTTCTGAACTTTTGGCTTTTTGTTGAGCTTTTTTGCCGATTCTTTTTTCCCGTATATGTTTGTATTATACGTAATGAGCTAACATATTTTTTATATTTTTTAATTTTTTAAATTTAATTATGCTAAATAAGTCTCTGTCAGCTACAGTATTTTTTTAGTCAGCTACAGTGTTTTCAGCCATAAGCCACAAAAAAATGCCCAACTGATCACCTTAAACTAGTAGTGTGCCCGTGCTAACGCTACGGTAAAATACAAAATAAGATAAAAATTTGTAAAAAATAAAATGAACAATCAGATTCATTAAGATTCACGTCTCATATATTGTATCATTCATTAATATGGTGCTTTATTTGCACAAGTATATAATGCATAATACACGTATAATGCAAAGTAGTAACTCATTCATCGTGACACAGAGTACAACGCAATATTTCATTCGCAAAATTGGCGCATCAAGCGAACGTATGGCACTCAATAATTCGGGATTGAAATACTCCCCCACATTATAGTACCATTATACTTCTTTAGGACATTTTATGAAATTCCAATGCTGCAGTGCATTAGAAGTTCGAGCGATAAGTGTTCTCATTTCACAGAAACACTAACGATATCCATGTATTCCACTTCCTACAGTAGTCGCTCACGGATTAATGGGACATACTTGACACATGATCCAAATAACATGACGAGGAATCAAGCGATCTAGAATGACATGCAGCATCGGCATCGTAGATCAGCCCCAATAATTTCGCGAACCCAAAACTTCCAATACTGAATAATCCAAACAACAATATAATCACCAAAGAGCAAATGGTCATTAGTTCAATAAATTGTAAGTGTTGAAAGCTCTAGTTTTCTTTCTTGTCCTTGATATGATTTAAACAACAAATATGGTTAGCACATTTTGTAAAATTCAGGACTATCCACTGAAATAGTAAAATATGCATGACATTGGATGAATGTAAGATATCAGGCATGTAGTTCCAATGTGCACAAGGTGATACTTTTGGTGGCATAATCACCAAAAAGTTATGTATGGATCAACTGGAATCTAGATTATAACTGTTAGTTCTCCAATAAGTAAAAATAAATAAATATTTTGCTTTCTTTGTGGGTTAATTCGAGCAACAAATCTGGTTAGCATATTTTCATAAAGTTCAGAACAAAAGCCGCCTCCCAATAGTAGAAAAAAACATGATATGGAATAGAGGATTAAGGTGTTAGTCATATGGTCACATTCAGCACAAGCTGATCCTTGACAGCACAAACATTTTATGCATATTACCAAAATTTCCAAAAAAAAAGAGAGATATGCATGACGTAAAGACAAAAGTACAACAGGATAGATAATGGCGTGATGAACTGAATATCTAAGACATGACTTAAGAACAATATCTAAAAACCTATTCTTCCCTCCCAACAATTCAGTTTGTGTCAGTGCTAGAACCAACAGATAAGAAAAGCCATTTAAAATCAACCAAGACAGAACTTATCGATTGAGTCGATGACCATGACCGTTAATCTAGAATATCTGCTCAGATTGAAATCGTGAATTTGGTATAACTCGAAATGCTTAAGTTCATAACCAACTTTGCCTACTAAATAGGTGCTTACTACTTATTAGTTACGCTAAGGTAACATTATATCGACCATATAAGAAATTTTGGCCCATATTAAAGAAAAGGAAATTGTCGAAAATGGAAGGGGTTGAAGAATTTATACATATTTCATTAAAATTATATAACTAACCTTAGGTTTAGCTTGGCAAACACATTATGCCAACCAATAGAGAAACCGGGTTAGAACTTAGAAGTTTTATGTTCAGCACGTCTAACAATCAACCATTCAAGGAAGCGAGGAACCAATTTCTGACTGGTGACAATAATACCACTGTCATACCGCCTGATAATCCTCGACCGTTGGCACCACGGCACAAAATCCTCATAGAGATCCACCGTGGCGACAACCGCAAACATTTGCTCGTGAGTACCGCATCACCAACTATTTCCATTTCAAAAACAATCACGAAAAAACAACGGGTCAAATCAGATTCAAGTTGTAAGGCCAATGCTGATTATTACATTAGTTGTCGAATTCTAAAGGAGGTTATTTGTTTCAAAATAAGATTCCACAAGGTCAAATCTGCATCTAGTTTAATCCTTGAATTCTGAAGTGTCAGTTTTCTCAAGGGGTCATAAAAGCATTATTAATTATTTTGGCTACCTCCTAGAAAATTCTGTAACAGTAAAAGACCAGTAACTCAGCACATACAACCCTTTTCGATAAAGCACAATAGAGTAGCAAAAAGGAGAAAATAAGTCAAAGATAAAATGTCTGCAGTATACATTGTAAGATGTATAACTTACGTAAAATGCCCCCATTTGTCCGCTCACTTCTTAATGCATCTGCCAGATGACTCCCTCTAGAACCAACAAGCTGATCATTAATCAAATTATAATATAGCTGATCATTAATCAAATTATAATATAGCTGATCATTTGCATAGTGCACGCCTGTCTAGCTGAGACCCAACACCAAGATGCATAACCAAACTCCGGAAAGGGATATGCTAATATAGCTATAGGGTTGGGCAGATTTTTATCATAGAGCAAATAACTCCTGATTTTTAGGGAATGGTCAAATTCCTTACCACCACGTCCTACACTCCTCTGGTCTCAAACTCAAACAGTCTAGAATGCCTTTGTGTTTTGTATTGCACCTAGTAATCCATTAAACAGTAACGTACATCCACAAAGGTTTAAAATTTTCCTGGTATACAAATTTTAGTAGTAGTTTGGCACCACATGGATATTGCACGTGCAAAAGTCGCTAGCCACCCTACTGTTTAAGACATAACCAATTCCGTATAAATAAGAACAGAAAACAATTGACACTGGCATGAATTGGACAGGCATGAATTGGACAGGCCATAGTGCTCAAGAACTACTTCTGCCAGTGTGTGCCAACCTGACTTGGAATGGTACCTGTAAAATAGTAATTGGGATAGGATGACATGGCCAATAGTAGCATCGCAATGCAGAGTTCCATGACTCATGCAGTTCATATAGGGCATTCTTCTGCGCAGACTAACTTGCTTCGAAATGAAAGAAGACATACTAACATTCAAGTTCAGTTTTTTTCTAGCTAGATCGTAAATAACAAGGTTCTGTGATATGCAAGGTGCTACCATGCAACAGGTAAGCTTTGTTTAATTAAGGAAAGCCTTTTCTTTCGGAGTAAATACCTATAGATTAGAAATTTGGTTACATGTTGATACATGCACAAGATGTGGTAGGCACTTGCATCTTAATTGAACTATTAGCTCTTCTATAACACTTTTGCTAAATATCCAGCATAAAAAATAACATAAAAGCCAGTATCCTTGTTTTTCAACAAATTATACCAGTACAACCAAAAGGACATATTATGTAAGGAAACAAAAGAACTTTACTTACCCCAAAGAGATATCTGCAAGCATAATGATAAGAAAGGCCTTCCCAGCATCTGAAATATTACTCAATAACTTGTATCCTGTGAACTTGAGCAATGCAACCTGACCATACAGAAAGCATTGAGATTAAGATGCATATCATCATAATTAAATTCTACAAAGCAATAGAACCTGATCATAACTAAAACATAAGATGATTGACAAGTATGAAGATATCATATTACTTTTCTATTGAGCAAAGAAAACATGGCTGTCTGCTGAAGATAATAGACATCAACATAAACCAATATCAAGGTGTTGATCACAAAAAAAAGTTTGATATTAAGGTGCTTTTAGTACAGGCATTGTTATTGCAGTGCTCGTAACAAATATTTTGCATTACGGATATAAGACAAGAAGACATGAAATATCTACGACTCAGAATTGCTAGAAATACTAAGCGCTTGAGCGAACTATACATATAGAAATAAATCAAACAAAATAAATAGCTCTGTTGTTTGAGAAGTAGTTTGCAAGCATCCTAGCTAAACCACTGTGCATATCCTGTATTTTTGTACATGTAGCAAGAAGACCGTGGGTAATTTGAATGTCTGGCAAAGCTATCAGGCCAAGGCAAAGGTTTTTTTTCCTTTTCCTTTGCACTGTCCATATCGAATACATCGGAAGCAATTGTTACCTCAGAGTCACCCCTAGCGATGGTGTCCCAGAGCTCTTGGATCTCCCTCTCCCCTTCATCCTGCTCCTCGTGGCCGCCACCGCCCTTCCCTCCCGAGCCCCTCTTCTCCCTTGCCATCCCCATCCCTCTGTCCCTCTCCCCGCCGTCCTCCCTCCTCCTCTTCTTCTCCTTCTCCTTGCCCCCACCCCTCGCGAGGTCCCTCAGCGCCGACGAGCCCTTTCTCTTCCTCGCCGCGTCGGCCTCCGGATCCACATCCGTATCCGCCAACGCCGCCGCCTCCTCCCCCCAGTCATCTAGCCCGTCACCGGTCATGCCGTCACCGCCTCCTCCGCCTACGGCCTTCTTGAGTAGGCACTTCCGGGGCTTGGACGAGGAGCCGGCGTCGTCGTCGTCGTGCACGGGCGTGGGGGAGCGGTCGCGGTTCCAGTCGGCGCCTCCGCAGTCGGTGGGGGAGGCCGGCGGCGGAGGAGGAGGGAGGGGAGGAGGGGTGGGGGGAGGAGGAGGCGACGGGGGAGGGGACGGCGGAGGAGGCGACGGGGGAGGAGGCGGAGGGGAGGAGGCGGCGGTGGGGGGAGGCAGGCGGCGGCGAAATCCAAGGGAGGAGCGCACGGGTTCAGGAGAAGGGTGGGGAGGGCTGTTCGGGAGGAGGGAGGGGGACGCAAGGGCATGATGGGGTGGGGTTCTGGATTCAATGATATGCATGATCCGGATGATTTTGATCTTAGGATCTTCAATGTGTGAGAGAAGAAGATTTGAGGAGAAATCCAGACCATTCATTTGTATGAAGTTGGATTACTTTGGTACACAAATCTGGGTGGACTTAGATTAGGCATGACTGTGGGGGTGGTTGAGGGAGTGAATTTAGTAAAGAAAATTTTGGTATATTATAGAGTAGGGTAGATACACGAGGCTGAAGGGAGTCACTAACCGCACTAGCAACCAAAGACCGATTCCATGCAAGGAAAGAGTTGTATACAAGGAACGTGCAGAAGTGGTTCGCTAACACGGACCAATGGATAGACAGGAAGGACGTAGACCAAAGCATTTCTGACCTGACGAACGGCACGAGAGCGGACGAGTCTCCAGCGGCACGAGAGCGCAAAGAAAAACCATTACTACTGTTGAGGAACCGACGCTGGAGACCAGTCCGAGCGATTCCTCTGCTTAGAACAAGAACGAATCAATCACAGAATCACAGAATAATAGATTGAATACAGAGAGGTAGAGAGAACTCCTGGTCTTTCTTTATTGCTTTAGATTGCATCGGTGTACATAATGAGGGGGTATGGCTCTCTATTTATAGTCCACGGTGGGGTGCCCAATTAGATCAGGACTCTTGGATAGAGTCCCGGTTTCCTAACACTCCCCTTGGGCACTCACCCAACATGCTCATGCCTCGTTAAAACTCCATAAAACCCAGTGGGAAAAATTTGGAGAAAGAGTACATGATACATGTGATGTTGCGATGCACGAATTGCCTCATTAAAAACCTTGGTCGAGAAACTTCATAGAAAACTCGTCAAGGGAAAAAGAGTACAATTCACCCAAATTCATTTGGTCTCTGAGGACTTTATTTTGGGTACTTAATCTTCATGATCAAGATTTATTAGCGGGCTTGTGAGAATTCTCCCCAATTCTGCACTTCTCTAAGTCTCATCATTCCAATTCCACGCACGCACCTTTCAAAGCTAGATGCGGGAGTGACTTAGTGAATAAATCTGCGAGATTTTCACATGACTTAGTATGCGATGACTTTAATCTCGTCCATCGCTTGCAATTCATGTGCATAGAAGAACTTGGGGTTGATATGCTTTGTGAGATGACTCTTCACATAGCCCGCTTGCACTTGTGCAACGCAAGCGGCATTATCTTCATAGATAATTGTGGGGTTTGCACAATGTTCATCCCACATGACTGCTGGATGTGGTGAACCATTCGGCGGAGCCAAGCGCACTCGTGCGGCTTCATCTGATGCTATAATTTCGAGTGGTTCGTCAAGTAGCTACGTGCTTTGCTTAGACGATTTCCATGAAATTGCAGTTCCACCACACGTAAATACATAGCCTGTTTGTGACTTAGCGGTATGCGGTCCGCAGATACCCAAAGATCTGCATAGCCAATCAAGTTCAGATCTTGATTCTTTCAGAAACAATCCAAGGTCCTTGCTACCTTGGAGATATCGGAAAATGTCCTTTATGCCCCGCCAATGCCTTTTGGTGGGCTCAGACTGCACCTTGCTAAGAGGTTCACGGCAAATGCAATGTCCGGTCTAGTGCAGTTTGCTAAATACATGAGTGCTCCCACTTGCACTCAAGTATGGGAATTCTGGTCCCAGGACTTCCTCCCCTCTTCCCTTGGTCGGAAAGGATCTTTTCTTGCTGTAAAGACCTACCGATCATCGGTACTTCGAGGGAAATGCCTTCTCAAAGCCAAACCTTTCGAGCACCTTCAGGTGTAGGTCGACTGATGTACCAAGACTCCTTCAGGACATGCTCAAGCTGCAAGCCTAAGCAAAACTTGGTCTTGCCCAAATCTTTCATTTCAAATTCGACTCAAGTAGGAGCTTGCTTCTTTTATGTCTTCTACTGTCCCGATGATATTCAGATCATCTACATACACGAGATTATACGTAATCCATTCAGGATCGCCGTATAAATACACAAGGACAGTCTTCATTGTTCGTGTAGCCTTTCTTGCAGAGAAAGTCGCTCAGCGATTATACCACATTCTTCCAGATTGTTTCAGTCCATACAGTTGACTTTACGAGTTTCACACTGCATGATTTCTATTTGCTCTGTCTTGGTTCGGAGAGGAATTCCTTGAGGACTTTCATGTAAATTTCGAATCCAAGTTATCAGAAGGTATGCAAATACAACATCCATCAATTTCATTTCCAAATTCAAGTTCACGCCATTGAGATCAAGTATCTAAAGGTAATTCCACTCATGACCGGGAGTAGGTTTCTTCATAATCAACTCCGGGACGTTGAGTGAAACCTTGGGCTACCAACCTTGCTTTGTATCTCACTACTTCATTTCTTTCATTTCTCTTTCGAACAAATACCCACTTTTGCCCAACGGGGTGTATGTGGGGAGGTGTGCGGCATACGGGCCCAAACACCTCTCTTTTGTTCAGAGATAGCAATTCAGTTGCTATTGCCTTCTTCCAATCTTCCCAATCTGATCTTTTCTTACATTCGTGAGCGATGCGGGCTCGGGATCAAGATCGATGATGGTGGCAATTTTCTTTGCGAAGTAGATATCGATATTAGCTGTTGTCCTATTCAGGGACTCTCCCGTGTGCACATAATTTATAGCTATTTCTTCATGAGTTGCTTCTTCTGGAGCTTCACCTTGCACATCGCTTCTTTCAATTGCGGTGGCAAGTCCCTTTAGTTTTTCGGCTCCGATGTGTGCGCACACATCCATGCCGATGGGGATATTCAGATCCGGTATGCCCTTTTCGGAAGGTGTCATACTTGTGCCAGGTCTCAACTGGCTCCCCTTCTCATTCTGGGGGACTTCAATGATCGGCTGTGATAAGCCCTTTTTATCCTTTTTCACGGGCGTCCCGGTTACTTTGGACTCGAGGAACCGGAGTTCTCGTCCTTTATTCCGAGGCCTCGGGCGGGATTAGGGATACCTTCAATTTTCTTTGGTATTTCAACCCTCTCCTGCATTGCGTGCGAGCACATGCGACTTAATCACGCTCTTCAAATCACTAAAGTGATCGGGCGCTTGATTTGCTAATGTTTGCAAGTCGATGATCTTACGGACCTCTTTTTCAGTTTCACTAGTGCGCGGTCATGTGCATGAATTCCGTGGCTTCCCACGTAATTTCGACATTTTTCATCAACGGGTTGATTTCCTCCCCTAATGACGGAAATTATCTTCATCAAAAATGCAATCAATGGCGGCGGTATGCAAATCTCCGGACATGGGTTCCAAATACCGATTATGGATGCGCTCATAACCAACGTATATCCCGTCTTGCGGAGGGCCCATTGCGATTCATTGCGGAGGTGGTATCGGTACATAAACCTTACATCCAAACCTCCTAAGATGGGAAACTTTCGGTGGTGACCCTTGCGCTAGTTGCATAGGTGAATGGATGTTGTAGGCCGAAGGTCTAAGGTTGATGAGATTCGCTGCATGAAGAACTGCGTGTCCCCAACATGTAGCTGGCAAATTACTTTTATGCAAGAGGGGTCGGGCAATAAATTTAATTCTTTTAATTAAAGCCTCTGCCAATCCATTCTGGGTATGGACATGCGGTACCGAATGCTCAACTGCAATCCCCCACGCCATGCAATAATCATCAAATGCCTTTGAAGTAAATTCTCCGCGTTGTCCATTCGAATGGACTTGATATGATGATCTGGAAACACATTTCTGATGCGAATGATCTGCGAGATCAATTTTGCAAATGCGTGGTTTCTTGTGGACAACAAACCCACATATGACCACTTCGAAGAAGCGTCAATGAGCACCATGAAATACTTAAACGGCCCTGAGACGGGCTGAATGGGACCGCAAATGTCTCCCTGGATGCGTTCCAGGAATGCAAGGACTTCATCCTTCACTTTCAGTGGAGGGTCTAGTAATTAGTTTCCGGTGGCACATGCAGGCACACGAAATCTTCATGATTCGGAAATTCTTCACATTAATATTATGCCAATGCGAGTTATTTATTATGTTTCTCATCATCCTAAGACTTGGGTGGCCTAATCATCATGCCGAGAGAGAAGAGTTCAGAGCTTCTAAACACCGTTTTGAGCGATTATGCAGCTAGCGCTTTAATTGTGGTATAATATAGCCTGTTTGAAGTGAAGGAAGTTTTTCTAATATTCTTTTGCCATTCTCTTCGCGCTTTGTGATGAGCGGTATTCCTTACCGCACTCTTCGTCGGTCTCAACGTGGAAACCATTGGCGCGAATATCCTTAAAACTTAGGAGAGTTCTAGTCGATTCTGGTACAATAAGGCTTCCTCAATGACCAAAGTTGTGCCCATGGGAAGTATAATTGTGGCTCTTCCGAACCGATTATACATGCATCGCTTCCGCGATTGTCGTAAGGTCGCCGTGCTCTTACGGATCGATTGAAATACTTAGTCTCTCTTAAGATGGTATTCGTTGTGCGTTGTCGGCAAGACATACTTCCTCCATAGGGCGCCACACGTGTTCTAATATAACGTATTTAATTAACATGTATTAGAAGGCATTCAACACATAAATAAAATACGCTAATACCGAAATGAAACATGCCATCATAAAATGAATAAATGAATGCTTTATTCCAAAATCATCCAACCATTACGAGAAAGCAAAATCCTAAAGCACCAACCATGCAAGTTCTAAACTTGTCCATTTAACACGAAAATAAATGACATTTAACGTCTCATGCATTCTGTGCATCAGACGGAATCAACTAGAAAATCATCGACTTCTTCGGCTATTTTCTCAGCAGTGACATTCTCTTCAAGAGAGATCATGGTCGTGGCTGCCTCTAAGTCGTAGAGGGTCTTCTGCGGGATGGATTCAACCTCCATCATCTCCGTGCACCTGCCAGCCGCCCCCTCAACGGTACGCAAAGTGGGCTTCAGTTGCCCTTTGCCATTCTTCTTCCGAGCTTGGTGGGCATCAATGACATGTTGCGGTGCTTTGCATATCCGCGACCAATGTCCCCACTTGCCACATTTGTAACAACCACAGTTCTGCGGCCATAGGTCTTGTCACTCTTTTAGCCTTTTGTCGTTTGGAGCATCGACTTGCCTTTACGGGCAACAATCTTACCCTTCTTCCCCTTTTCTTCATTAAGGGCTTTCGCACCTTGAGGTCGCTAGCGTTGGCTTCATGGCGTGAGCTTCCTTGTGGTGCGAGACGTAATTCTTGCGGAGAAGTTCGTCCCGAGCCTCGGCTACTGCATCATATCGATCAATTCGGCATACTCCTTGTAGCCGTTTTGGCGATAGTTGCGCAACTGTTGTAAAGACTGGGTGGAAAGTGGGCGGGGTCTTCTCGATCTTCCGGTCCTCTGTGATCTCCTTGCCACGAGTTTAAGGTTTGTACAAATCTGTGCAAGGCGAGTGTACTCCCGACCGTTTTAAAGTCGGCAAACCTCGATCGATCCACTCTGCTCGCTTGAGGAAGAATGGTGTACTTGAGCCTCTCAAACCGCTTCTTGAGTGCGGTCCAGTGCTAGCGCATTTCTCTCGCCATATACTCATTCTTGAGAGTCGGCGGAGATGATGCTCGAGAAAATGAAGTGCCCGATCATTCTCCTCGGTGTGGGTCTAGCGTCTTTACGTCCGCTTATCCCAATAGCTACGCCGAGCTTCCGCCCCAAGCACAATCTTGACATCGGATGCCCATGTCGATAGTTTCGCCATCTTTGGGCGACTCCTCGAACTCCGGTTGAAATTCCATCATCTACATGTGTATGAACGAAATAAAATAAGTTTACTGCAGGTAAACATGCATGGAAAATTTACTACAGTAAATAAAGTGGTACAATAGATTCCCATAATGTTTCATAATTTTCATGCATTTTCTATAATTTTATTTGCTAATTTCAGTGATTAAAAGCAATTTTCAGTAATTACAATTAACCAAAACAGTAAATAAATACAGAAAATACAAAGAATAATAATGGCATAAATAAATAAGCTTCAAATGCTAAAATTGATGCAAAATTCGATTCAGAGGCCCTTTTATGCTAGAATATGAAATTTCAAAGAAATCTGCAATTTCGGGGTTTTACGCAAAATTTCAGTTCAGAGAAAATTTTGCGCAATTTTCTGATTTACAGAGGGTTTTCTGAAAATTCTGGACCCGCTCGTAAATTTGAGGGCTTATTCGCAATTTTCGAATTACGAGGCCTTCCTGCAAAAATTCGGGACTTAAATTAAATGATTAAGGGCCAATCGGTAATATTCAGGACTTGGGTCCTTTTTTGTAAAATCCGCGCCCCATCGACCAGCCTCTTTTTTTTTTTTTTTTTTTTTTCACCGCCCTCCCGGCCCAATTCTTCTCGGCCCATGTGGCCTTGCCCCCATCCGAGGTCGGGCGGATCCGCCCGCCCCACTGCCTCATATGGCCCATGGCGCGCGTGAAAGAGGGGAAGGGTAGGGTTTACCCTACCCGCTCACACCTAGCGCGGCGGCGCGGGAGGCTGGGGGACGGACAGCGCGGCGCGTCGCGGCGGCGCCGGCGGGCGCAGCCGGCGGGGGAGGAATCGGCGGCGGCGCGCGGCTTCATTCGGATGGAGCGGCGAGCGGGCGAGGGTGGTGCCGGCGCGTGGCGGCGGGACCGGCGCGGCTGCGGGGCCGCGCGCGGTCGGCGGCGCGGCGAGAAGCCGGGCGGCGGCCGGCGCCATGCGGGCGGCGGCGAGGCCGAGGATCGGCGGCGGGCGCGCGCCATGCGGGCGGCGGCGAGACCGGCGCCATACGGTGGCGGGCCGCGCGCCATGGCTCGGCGGCGCCGGCGGTAGGAGGCGGCGACCGGCGGCGAGGGCGGGCTCGTGCGCGTGCGAAGCGCACGGGAAGCCGAGATGACGGCGGGCCGACGCGCATGCGGCGCGGCGGAAGCCGAGGTTACAGCCCGGCCGCGCGCATGCGGCGACGGCGGTTGGAGCCAGCGGCGGCGCTTGCTGGGCGCGAGCCGACGACGGCGGTGGCGCAGCGTGTCGCGCGCGCTTGCAGGAGACCGGCGGCAGCGGCGGCGGCGCGCGGCTTCGTGCCGCGCCAATCCCCTTTGTCCCCTCCTTTTTTTTTTCATGCAGATGTGAAACTTTAACAGAGAGATGCAAATTTCCTTTCCACTTTCATGCAATGATATTGATGATGCCGTGCAGAGAAAAGGAAGATAAAATTTTCCAATCTGCAATGCTGAGCAGAAAAAAATGAAATCATTGCATATATTTCTTGTGCTTGTGATCATGCGGGATCAAACAACACTATGCAAAAATTTCTAATCTATGATGCAATCAACATCTACCCCGTTTTCGCAATCTACCGATCGACATTGTGCCGGCGATTTCAGATCTGCTCGCGGTAGATTTAGGGCGGATTTGCATCGTTCTACGGCGCAATCAACATCTACCCCGTTTCACAATCTACCGATCGGCATTGTGCCGGCGACTTCAAGTCTGCTCGCGGTAGATTAGGGCGGATTTGCACCGTAGAATTTCAATCTAGAACGCGAAAAGAAAATACAGATTCAAAAGCGATCTAGAAAATCAATCTGTGCTTCGATGATTACCTCGTTCACCGGAGCGAAGTCGTGCTGATAACGTGTTGAGGAACCGACGCCGAGACCACCCGAGCGATTCCTCCGCTTAGAACAAGAACGAATCAATCACGAATCACGAATAATAGATTGAATACGAGAGGTAGAGAGAACTCCTGGTCTTTCTTTATTGCTTTAGATTGCATCGGTGTACATAATGAGGGGGTATGGCTCTCTATTTATAGTCCACGGTGGGGTGCCCAATTAGATCGGGACTCTTGGATAGAGTCCTGGTTTCCTAACACTCCCCTTGGGCACTCACCCAACATGCTCATGCCTCGTTAAAACTCCATAAAAACCCAGTGGGAAAAATTTGGAGAAAGAGTACATGATACATGTGATGTTGCGATGCACGAATTGCCTCATTAAAAACCTTGGTCGAGAAACTTCATAGAAAACTCGTCAAGGGAAAAAGAGTACAATTCACCCAAATTCATTTGGTCTACAGGACTTTATTTTGGGTACTTAATCTTCATGATCAAGATTTATTAGCGGGCTTGTGAGAATTCTCCCCCTGAATTCTGCACTTCTCTAAGTCTCATCATTCCAATTCCACGCACGCACCTTTCAAAGCTAGATGCAGGGAGTGACTTAGTGAATAAGCTAACCCGTTCATAAGCCACCGTCTGTAAGATGGGCTGGGTCTATAGGATCTATGGGCTGAGTCCCGTAGCCCAGCCGATGGGAAAGCGCCCGGCCTGTTGGACGTGGGAGCCATTCTGGACTGGGTGCACTTCGACTCTCGGCTCGCTGTGGACCCCGTTCGTCTGAGGGTAGGTGCTACTACTCTCGGTTTCTATTCTAACCTTAAATATTTGGCAGTGTCTGTTAACTCAAAAGTCATTTGGGGCCGTAAGTGTGGTTGAGTTTTGTTTTATTTTTCCTACCATACATTAACTTGAAAACACGTAATAACAAAAGTAGAGTAATCGTTAGGTTGAGACAGGTAGATTCACAGAATGCACACAATTCCAGCATGAGGTCTTAACAATATTCCGTTGCTTTTCATTCCTTTGTTTTCGTTCGTTCTTTTTTTGAGGAACCGTCGTTGACGATCAGTTTGATTGATTCATCTGCTAATGCAAAACCAGATCAACCACAGAAGACAGAAAATAGTAGATTGAAACACAGAGAGGTAGATAGAACTCTTGGTCTTTCTTTATTCCTTTCTTTCTGATTTCGTATACAAAATAGCTGATAGTATTCCCTATTTATATCCTGGTGGTGAGGTACTCACCATAGGCCAAGGCTTCAAACTCAGGCCCAGGTTTCTCAATACCCCCCTTGGGCACTCATCCGACATGTTTATACCTCATCAAAACTCCATAAAAATCCAGTGGAAAAAATTTGAAGAAAAAGTACATGATACATGTTATGCTGGGTTGCACGAATTGTCTCATTAAAAACCTTAGCCAAGAAATATTAGGAAAACTCATCAAGAAAAAAGAGTACAATCCATCTAATTTCGTTTAATTTTCAATATTTATTCTTTGGGTACTCGATCTTCATGATCAAATTTTAATAATGAGCTTGAGAAAATTCTCCCCCTAAATTCTGCACTTCTCTAAGTCTCATCATTCCAATTTCTCATACACATTTTTCAAAACTAGATGCTGGAAGTGACTTAGCGAATAAATCTATAAGATTTTCACATGACTTAGTATGCAGTATCTTAATTTTGTCCATCTTCTGCAATTCATGAGCATAGAAGAAATTGAAGTTGATATGCTTTGTGAAATGACTCTTTACGTAGTCCGTCTGAACTTGTGCAACACAAACTGCATTATTTTCATAGATAATTATGTGAGCATGCATAATATTCATCCCACCTGACTGCTGGATGTGGGGAATCATTCGTCGGAGCCAAGCACATTCTCGTGCCGGAGTCAAAATGGGATCTTGTACCATTCTGGTATAAGCAACCTTATCTTTTCCTGTTTTTGTTTTTGGCTTTTATTCCTTGTCTCATTACATGTTTTTACTGTGGCTTTTTAGACTGGTGGCCTTAGCAATAGTCAGAAACAGCACAAAAAGAGGATGCCTCTCGCAGCAAGTAGATCAAAGGCAGCGCTCGGGAAAGCAATTCAGGGGGCGGAAGGCGTGGAAATGAGGGCTCATACTGGTTTCTTTGCAATTCCTGTGGCCTAGTGGCTAAAATCCAAAGCATCTTTGGTTTCTTTGCAATTCCTGTGGCCTAGTGGCTAAAATCCAAAGCATCTTTTCCTGTCTTTTCATAACGTATTTAAAGTACATAATGCAGGTTCCTGACAGCCAGAAGTCCAAAACCACACAACCACCATTGCTCATTGTCCAAATTCTGTTGTCTTGTCAGGAGCTAGAGGTAGTGACCGGCGATGTCATCGAGTGAAAGCAAGACGGCGTGCGTCACCGGAGGGAACGGGTACATCGCTTCAGCGCTCATCAAGATGCTGCTGGAGAAGGGATATGCTGTCAAGACGACAGTCAGAAACCCCGGTTCGATTCTTCTTTCTTTTCAGTTCAATGATTTGTGCTATTCCTTTCATCGAGCGAATGAAATCTTTTCAGTTCTGCAGAATGGACAGGTAAAACATGTTTTCAGTTTATAATTTGTGTTTACTTTCGTAGATTCAGCCGGAACACACTTGTGAACAGCATATCCTGCAAGAATATGCTTAACCACAATGAATGCTTAGTAAGCTTAGCTTAGCTACATCATCAGGAAGCAAAGAAAGAATCTTAAATGTTCCAATTTTGAGCTCATGGCTGTTGCATATCTCTGACTTATGCTGAACTGTTGGCTGTTGCGAGTTGTTATGATCCCAAGACAACGCATGCATGCATCGTTAAAAAAAAAAGACAACGCATGCTGTGAATTCATTACAGGAATTGGTTTAGCCTCTGAAACTGATAGGGATTGCGATTTTGCATCCCAGATGACATGGTGAAGAACTCCCACCTCAAGTACTTGCAAGCACTTGGCCCATTGAAGGTCCTCCGCGCCGACTTGGACGAAGAAGGCAGCTACGACGAAGCAGTTGCTGGCTGCGACTACGCCTTCCTCATCGCTGCTCCGGTGAACATCAAGTCCGAGAATCCTGAGGTGAACAACTATTACCACCAAACATGATTTTAACATCACTGTTGTGTTGTCACTTCTTGCTGGTCTAGTAGTTGGCATGCATCCTTCAAGTTGCCACTCACTCTCTGAGCCCACTATTGATGACATACTGTTTTTACTTCGTTTGTTGATGGCAGAAAGAAGTGATTGAGACTGCTGTCCGAGGAACTCTCAACGTCATGAGGTCGTGCGCGAAAGCGGGCACGGTGAAGCGCGTGATCCTGACATCGTCGGCGGCCGCAGTCAACAGCAGGCCGCTGCAAGCGACGGCCATGTGCTGGACGAGGAGTCATGGTCCGACGTCGAGTACCTGAGATCCGACAAGTCGTCACCAGTTTGGGTACATACACATGTTCAGTCAGAGCCACTGAGCCAGTCATGTACAATCATTTACTGATGGATAAAACGTTGCAGGCATACTCGGTCTCAAAAGTTCTTTTAGAGAAGGAAGCGTGCAAGTTCGCGCAGGACAACAACATCAGCCTGGTCACCGTGTGCCCAGTCGTCACGGTGGGTGTGGCACCGGCTCCGATGGTCACCACGAGCGTCCCCCTTTGCCTCTCCTTGCTATCCGGTGAGGAGCACAGGTGTTGGGCATCGTTTTTCTTTGAAGTTCAGTAACTAACCGAGCTGCCCGAAAGATGCTGCAAGAACCTTCTGAACTTCTGGTGTTCTTTTCATCTCGATCGTGTCCGACGTTAAATAGTTGTTATGTCGTGTGTAATTTCAGGCGATGAGGCCATGATGGACACCCTGAAAGCCATCGAGAAGGCCTCTGGTTCAATTCCGATGGTTCACATCGACGATCTCTGCCGTGCTGAGATGTTCGTCGCCGAGGAGGAGCCGGCCTCGGGGAGGTACATCTGCTGCAGTCTGAACACCACCGTCGTGGAGCTCGCCCGTTTCCTTGCAGGAAAATACCCACAGTACAACGTGAAAACCAATTGGTACGAATCGTCCTCAAAACTTGAGTCCTCAGCATGTGAGATCTGAATATCCGATGCTCGCTCGTGAACTGATGGCGAGTGTGCATGTTTAATTATTGCAGCTTTGGTGACCTCCCTGAGAAGCCGAGAATCTGCCTTTCGTCCGGGAAGCTCGTCACGGCCGGGTTCGAGTTCAAGTACAGGACCCTGGATGAGATATACGACGACGTCGTCGAGTACGGCAAGGCCTTGGGAATTCTGCCGTACTAATGTTGCTCTAGTTACAATCGGTGATCAGAACCAAACGACGCTAGCTCCTGCCAACTGCCCATGCTACTAAAAGTAATAATACGCCGAACTGTACTGGTTCAGTTAAAATCAGTTTACATGAGAACATGTTCTCGAAGCAATGGTTGCTGTCTCTGCTGAGAATGTGATCCTTAGATCAAGATGTTTGGAATAGGAAGGTAGTCACTTTAACCTCTGGCCCAAACGCTAAGGAAAGGCTGCGGGGTGTTTGGTTGCCAGCCACACTTTGCCACAGGTTGCCACGTCTAAGGTTAGATAAGTTTGACCAACTTGGCAGCTGTTTGATTGCAGCCACAGTTGTGACAAGATTCCCTTCCAGCAAACTAGGTCTCACGCGTCAGTGACTCAAAAAAGTGTGACAAGATTCCCTTAGGCTTGCTAAGGTGTGGCAAAGAATTTGAGCACCTCAACTTAGGCAAGTGTGGTAATTTTTGTTGGCAAATGGTGGCAAAATATGGCTAGCAACCAAACAGCCCCTGGGTCGGTCACACAGAGATAAGGGACAAAACGAAGCAGAGGAAAGGTTAGCGTGTGCGCTCAAGCCACGCGCAGGCCCCCAGACGCCGTGGGGATTGATTCTTCTGCGATCGTATGGTCTGGCGTCAGATTCTTTTTTTTCTTCCAGCTTTTGCTTTTGATTTTTCAAGAATTCACTCTGAGCTACCTGACAGAACCGTTTGGTAGACTCCCAAAACCAGAAAGGGAGGACTGGCGGAGAGAAGTCCTAGCCATGTTGGTTTTAGCACTTCTAGTCTATTTGTTTCTTACTTTACAAATTTCTAAAATTTCTCTAAAAATCAACCGAGTAGAACACAAGTGGATGCTGCTACAATTTAACAATAAAAATTTCTCTTAACTTTCGGTGACATGATATCCTAGATATCTAGCATTACAAATGTATTACAATATGAAACAACATCACATCTCTGAAAACATATACATTCTGAATATATTACAATTTCTGTTTTGCATAAAAGTATTATACAGACATGAATTTCATTATAATTTTTTATTAGATTCAAACAAAGCAATTTGTGACATAAAAGTATCAATTTTTTTAGCTATGTGTTTGAGCTTGCTGGTGATTTGCTCAATTTTGCTTCGCAAGAACCGTTTGCATAAGATTGTTCTGGTGTTTCTTGTTGAAGATTAGTCTGATGGACTTTCAAGGCACATGGCCTGGTAAGGAAGACTTACTTTGAGGAGATTTGATATCTCAACTACAGGAGCGAATTCGTCTCAAGGTGGAGATTGTTAAAATGTGATCTAAATTCAACATCATGTTCATGTAGGACACTGCCAAATGTGGCGCCGAACGGTGCATGCACCTAGCCGTGTCAAACGTGACAACGGCTAACATATCTGATTTTGTTTCGATTTTCTTTTTCGTTTGGGACTCGTCTCCCTTACCCTATATATTTAACCCTGTGGTCCATAAGAAGAGCGAGAGTCTCATTGTAATATTTCCTCATATAGATATTTCTGGCTTCTAACTTTGCACTGGACCGAGATAGGACGATTAATTGGGCATGATCCTGGTCAGCATTGCCGTGTTGATCTTCAAGCTGCAACGTATGCAACCAGGTTACAGCTTTCTGACGCTTCACGTTGCCCTGATCGAAGCACCCAAAAACCTGGCTGTGGTGAAACTGAGAGGGCATGCAGGGTCTCATGAACTCCGTGGAATCGCACGGTGGAAGCTGACGATATAGCGTGATTTTGTTGGCCTCCTCAAGCCGGCCGGAGTAGTTGGATATCCCGGGGAGGACGGCGCGCGGCGGCCTGAGGTGGAGGAGCTGCTTACGCGATCCCCTGACCGGTCGGTGATTCGTTTCCCGACAGCGTGGGCTTCACGAGACGCATCGGACGGTGTTTTAGGTGCCCTCCGCCCACGCGGGCAGCGTCGTCATCTGGGCGCGGGCGCGCGGCTGCGTACTCCCGTGCGGCGCACCTCACCAGGACGGGGAATAAATCCTACCAGACCTCGTCAGATCATTGCTAGAATCTATTGTAAATCATAACACACGGCCATACAAATAGTTAGTCGATTTATTATATCACGTGTCTTGAGATTGATGAGGTCTAATAAGAGTTTAAAGTTGATGAGGTCCTATAGGATTTTCTTCCGACAGGACGGACTAATTTTCTCCTGCGCGAACCAGATCCTTGCGCGACCGGCGAGCGGGCGCGGCTCAGCACCACCGCCGCACCGCTGGCTTTGGCTCAACATGGACTGGACTAGGCAAAATCTCTATCCTTCTGATCAGCTTAGCATGATTGAGACGTGTTGATCCTCCCTCTCGCGCACACGCACGCGATGTTGACGCACATAGACTTGATCCTCTCTCTCTGTAGGACCGAAATGGCAACAGAGGGGGGTGAATGGTGCCTTCAAAACTCCCCAAGTACTCACACAGCAAATCGAGTGAAAGAACTAGTTTCTCCGATCGAACACACGTAGTCGTAAGCCAATTGATGGTCGAACACCACGTGGTCGAACACTTGCTCAAGCCGATAAAAGAAATCAAACAGAGAATACTGCGCGGATAAAACAAGAACGGAGAAGGACTCGTTTGCCAGATTTCCGAGTAACTAAGACTCTCTGGTCATTTGATCCTCAAATTTGAGACACTGAATGAATCCAACCTCTGGAAAAGAAATTACCACGAAAAACCAAAGTCTTAGCTACGGTCAACAAAATCGAACTCGAAACAGAGGACTTAAGGCGCACGACCATTCAGAAACGAGAACTTCTCAGAATCGACTCTGCTCTCGAAATGAATCGCCAAGAGGCCTTGAGATAGATTTCCAGTTCGAGCAAGTCGAAACACACCAAAACGAGAAGGACTCACGAAGAAGAGTAGAGAGAAAGATAACAAGAAGAGCAAGCTCTCAAAACAAATAGCAAACACAACAAACACTACATCTCATAACAACAAAATCATCTCGAGGAAGAGAGATGAATGATTGATCATGGAGGTTTCTCAGCCACTCCATCGGAGGTACAAGAGCAACCGTGCTCTACCAGAGACAACTCACGCAAATATAGACGAAAAATTCAGAGTGACTCGGGAACAACCTCACAGAGCATCCGAGCTCTACCCTCTCTATTTATAGTCTTCTTGCTACGGGGAGAACCCGTTAACTCCCACCTAACACCGGTTTTACCACTCTCTTTACCCAGCAGCGAACGAGCTCCGGTGCTTTACCCGTTACACCCAACGGCTCCACCGCTTTACCCGTTAGCGCCAACAACTCCGTGCTTTTGCGGGGACACAGCTTCCTTTGCAGCTTTCGCATTTCTCCAAAATGCCACTCCGCTGCATTCGGAAGCTTCCTCCCGCCTTGCCGATTACGCTTGCAACCACCTCACGAACCGTCGTCTTTGGCATCTCGGCCGATCACGACCTCAGCACCCCCGTGCCTAGTCTCGACCATCCACGCCTCACCACGACTAGTCTCAAAGTCCTGCAAACCATCACAGACAAGCAAACCATTACATAGCACCGCTCACAATAGTATCCAATCACTTGAGCCAGAAAACAGAACTCAAATCATACTCTTACCAAGTCGTATACCACCTACGACCAGTCGGAAAAAGAGAACAATGAATGCACACGACATACGACCACAAAATCAAGCCATACGACCAGATACGATGAGTCTACGATCATCGCTAACTTGCTACGACCACCCACAACTCGCTACGACTTTAACGCTCAAAGTCTACGACTTCAACCAAAGTCGTTACGACCAATCGAAAAGATAAACCAACAAATGCACAAGGTCCCTGACTTCATCACAAAGCCCTACGACCAATTTCCAGCTCAAATGGTCAAGTCTGCAGGTCATACGACCGATTCCAACTGCGTGCGAGCACGTCCGACCACGCCAGACTGCTCTCGTAGTCGTAGAGTGCCGACTACTCACGTGGTCGTAGATTTGAGTGCCGACTTCGACTGCAGCCCACTACAACGTGGTCGAAGCTGCATTCGACTACGGCCAACGTGATCGTAAACGACCTGAATGACCTTCGACCAAGCCCAAAATGGTCGTATACGCTACAACGTGGTCGTAAATGGTTCGGCTGGCTTCCGATAGCGCACAACGTGGTCGTAGACATCTCGGCTAGGTTCCAACTGCTGGCAACATGGTCGTATGAGTCATTTCGACCATGACCAAGATACGACTAAGGCAAAACCAGTCTTAAACTTCCCTGGAGACCTACGATCACGGCCAAACGTGGTCGTAACCTATTTCGACCACGACCAACGTGGTCGTGCTGGCCTTCGACCACGGCCAACGTGGTCATGATTGAGACGTGTTGATCCTCCCTCTATCCTTCTGATCAGCTTAGCATGATTGAGACGTGTTGATCCTCCCTCTCGCGCACACGCACGCGATGTTGACGCACATAGACTTGATCCTCTCTCTCATTCGCACACTCGCGCGCGATGTTGACGCACATATATAGACTTTCTATGCAGGTTAATATCAAATGAAAGCTAACAAAAGAAAAAGGATTAGAGTTAATGAGAGGACAGACGAAAGTACCAAGCGATAACAGCTGAGAGACGGGGGAAAAAACCGAATTGGCCTGCAATAAAATTTAACATGAGGTTGAGATCTTCAATCCTATCCGTCCAATAAGATTAGGTGCGCACAAGGCAATGAGATTTGGTGTGCATGACGTTCTGGGCGACTTCATCATAGAGCTCTGCTTAACTACTCTACTGGCTTGGTCTGAGGATCTTGTTGCGAAGAGATGGATAACGCGCGGCTTTTTTCTTGCTTACCTGAACCGCTCAGAGAGGGAGAGAGAGATTCTTATTCTTCAGGTGGTCCTAACTCCTAAGCATCTCACCGTTCGTTGCCGAAGGCTGAGATTGAACAACGGCACCCTGCCATAATAAGTACAAACGGCAGGGAATACGCTTGTGGGGGTGCAATCGGTCGGATTCGGATAGATATCATTTATACTATATCTTAACCTATATATTTTTTAATTTAGAGTCGGATATGATAAAACTGGATATGAATATTAATTTGGGGTGTTTGGGGTTTCGGATACGGTATCATCGGGATGGATACTGATAATTTCGAATTGAAAATAGATAATATAGGCGGATATTATGTGCATACATAAAAGAATATACACTAAACTATACCACCATCACTTCAAATCTTCAACTAGCAATAAATTCATCTAAATTACTTAAGTACAATAGCCGACACAACACAAGTTCAACATAAATGATAAATTCATACATAAGTTCAAAGATAAATTCATACGTAAGTTCAACATGAGCGGGGAGGATTGGTAGTGGCTGGCTAGAGTGGCTGGATTTGAGTAAAATCTAGGCTGGTTGGTATCAATGATGGTTGATGAGTTGAGCTAGAACTTGCTCGTTGAATATCCGATCAAATAGTATCCAGTTTATCATTTATCATGCTATTTAGTTGATTTTAGCTTACCCATTTTCGCTATCGTGTGCGAACCAGATCCCTGCGCGCCCGGCGCGCGGGCGCGGTTTAGCACCACCACCGCACCTTACGGGTGCTGCACCGCTGGCTTTGGCTCAACATGGATCAGGCATGGTTGGCGACCAAAATCTCCATCCTTTCTGATCAGCTTAGCATGATTGAGACGTGTTGATCCTCTCTCTCGCGCACACGCGCGCAACGTTGATGCACATAGACTTGATCCTCTTCCTCACACACACTAGCGCGCGATGTTGACGCACATAGACTTTCTATGCAGGTTCATATCAAAAGTGAGCTAACAAAAGAAAAGGATTAGAGTTACAGAGAGGAACCTACTGGTCAACCGCCAGCTACTACACCATTTTCACACGTAAATTCAGCGTATAATGCAGGTTACCTTCAGTCCTAAACAAATCCTTCATCTTTTCCTAAAGTTGTTTTCGTACGTTGATTTTGTCATCTTCTTGCTTGACTAGTTGTCACGATATACTTAATTCTATAATACTAATAAGGTATTCGTGCTTTGAAACAGATCTCATCTTATAGTTTTACATGTTTAGAGTTTTTTTCCTAGGTTTTATGGCTGATTTTTTTTGGAAGGATTTTTTCTAGTTTTTTTCGGAATATTGTTAGAGAGGTGGAACAACAGACAAACTTCTATTTTATATTAGTAAAGATAAGGATAGATAGGTTCCTTCCAGTAACAACTACCAGAGGGTGACAACCACCAGACGATTACTTCTCTGTATTATACTTTCAGTGCTTGAATTCTGGTGAGTGGCAAATCCTCATTCTCTTTGTCAAGAGAGGTAGTAACCAGCGTCCGGCGATGTCGGCGGCTGAAAGGAAGACGGCGTGCGTCACCGGAGGGAACGGTTACATTGCTTCAGCACTTATCAAGATGCTGCTGGAGAAGGGGTACGCTGTCAAGACTACAGTCAGAAACCCGGTTCGATTCTTCCTTCTGAGAGACGGGGGAAAAAACCGAATTGGCCTGCAATAAAATTTAACATGAGGTGGAGATCTTCAATCCTATCCGTCCAATAAGATTAAGTGCGCACAAGGCAATGAGATTTGGTGTGCATGACGTTCTGGGCGACTTCATCATAGATCTCTGGTTAACTACTCTCCTAGCGTGGTCTGAGGACCTTGTCCACTCCATATAATATCGGTAGTGTGTAGTGATATGGACCTACTGGCTACAGGTGAACCCAGCGCAATTTCAGCTCGTGGAGCGGATAGTGGACACGAACCTAATCCTAAACAAATTCAGCGTATAATGTAGGTTAACTTCAGTCCTAAACAAATCCTTCATCTTTTCCTAAAGTTGTTTTCGTATGTTGATTTTGTCATCTTCTCGTCTGCCTAGTTGTCATGATATACTTAATTCTATAATAAACTCTACCCCTAAAATACACCAGTTCAGTTTTTTCCTACGCTCACCCCAAATTATGCCCCCAACAGTCATGAGTTTTCCTGCATCCACACCAATTCGTGTCCCCAGAAAAACCAACCAGTAAAATCAACGATCAAAGATCAATTCCCACCTTTCTCTCTCCTTATCCACTCATATCCAACGATCCAAATCACGACATGTGGTCCCCACCCCACCTCACGAAACGCCCTGCTCCCCCCTTCCCCCCGCCCCCCGAATCCCGCGGCTCCCACGTTCTCCGCCCCACGGTTCGCCGCGCTGCTCCCCACTTCCCCCCACCCCGCCGCCCGAATCCCGCACCGCCTCCTCCCCTCCCTCCTCCGCCCTCGCCTCCTCCCCTCCCTCATCCGCCGCGCCGCCGCCGCCTCCTCCTCCCCCCGCTTCTTCGCGCCGCCGCGGCCGCCTCGTCCCCCTGCTTCTTCGCTCCGCCGCCGCCTCCTCTCCCGCTCCTCCGCTCCGCCGCGGCCTCCTCCTCCCCATCCCGCGCCGCTGCTGCCTCCTCCTCCGCCACTCCCTCCGCTCCCCCCGTTCGATTTGATTTGTTTCTGTGAGACGAACAGGAAGCAGGCAACACGAGCGGTTCGTCCCCCTCGCTGTGTTCCATTCCACCACCGCGCCCAATCCAACCACCTCCCCACGAACCCTACCTTCCCGAAGCTTCTGGAACCTTCCAGCCCCCCTCGAGCTCCCTCGCCTCCCCTTAGAAGCTATCCCGGATCTAGGGTTTTCGTGCACCTGCACGGGATTTCTAGAGTTTTGAGTCGTGCTCGGGGCATGGGCTCTTCGATTTGCCGGCCGTGAGGAGGGCGACGCAACCTAGACGACGAGATGATTACCGAGAAGCCGAGCTGGATTCGCCACGAGGGCCTGCAGATCTTCTCCATCGACATCCAGCCCGATGGCCTCCCCTTCGCCACCGGCGGCGACTAGAAGGTGTACTGCGAAACTTTTACTCTTTCTTTAGCCTAATTTGACCTCTCAAGTGCAAATTTTGGCTTGTAGTATCAAGCTTAGCTTTTTTTTTCAAAAAAAGGGTAATTTGACGTTGGAGTTGAAGTGTACGGGGAATTGCTGAGCGCCAGTGTGCGGTAGTGGCAACCTGTGCTCATTCTTTACGCGGTTCTCTGCACGAGTTTGCAACATTTAGTATGTTCATTTAGGGATTTCTGGAATTTGAAATGATGTGTGTCCCAAGTGTGCTAACTGTGGTGCTGCTGATTCATGCTGCTTCATTGTTGTCCCTGAGTGGAGTTAGTTTTCTAAGGCCAAGTGTTATGAGAAATGTTAGGGTGGCTCAAGGTCGTAATTGAGCCTTTTATGGTCGAAGGTACTGACTTTGGGTGAATTTACTAATGGAAGGTAACTGAGAGAAGCTTATGGTTCGTGATTTAGTGACTGAAATTCAATTGAATTGGTTGTGCAGACATTGTTTGCTGAGTTAAATTTCAATTTTATAAGGTTGACCCGAGTGCTAAATTCGGGCCATTTAGTTAGCGCGGTTATGCTTTATCATATTAAGGTTATAGCCGACTATATTCATCAAATTTGTTGGTGGGAACTGACAAGTTTGTTTGGCGTTGGTGATAAAGTGGTTTAGTGTTGGATCCTGCAGTGTGGATGTCATTAACTTGTTGTCCAGTCATATTAATTTTGCATTAAGTTGCATACAATTTTTCTATTCCAACTTTCTTTTTGTCTTTTGTAGGCAACCTTCTCCTTACTAATCGCCATTTGTTTGCTTTGTTCTTAAAATAGGTTCGCATATGGAACATGAAATCAGTGAGTAAAGACACTGAAAATGACGATTCCAGCCAAAGGTTGCTGGCTACAATACGAGACCATTTCGGATCGATGGCTGTGTGAGATGGGCCAAGCATGGCCGCTACCTTGCTTCAGGATCAGATGATCAAGTTATCCTAATTCATGAGAGAAAAGCTGGTTCTGGAACATCTGAGTTTGGAAGTGGAGAACCTCCAGATGTAGAAAATTGGAAGGTCATTTTGACCTTAAGAGGGCATATTGCGGATGTGGTAATTATCTCCCATACTGCGGGCATGGGCGGCTGCTCCGCTCCCTTCCCGGCGTCGCCGGCGCCGCCGCATGGGTTCCCGGCCGTCGCGCGCCTTCCTCCTCCGCCTCACCGGATTGTTCGAGTGGATCGCCATCGAGGAGGGGAAGGCGCCCCAGCCGTCGCCGCATCAGCTAAGGTATCTTCTCTCCGTCTATTCATTTTCTCGACCTGCTCGTAGTATTGCGTAGGAAAATGCATTTGTTGGTAACTAGCCTGGATAGGGATTTCCGTTGTTTTTCAATAACGTGTGCTACGCTGTGTATCGATGGGTTTGCTTGCCGTCATGTGTGAGAAATTATTGATTTCGATTTTGCATTGGTGTCTGAGAAGCGACCAAATGAGGGATTGGCCAATGTTGAGGAGTCTGATATGAACACATTTACGTTGCATTAGCCAAAGGAATTTTACATTGCAGTAGTAACATTGTGTTTGTTTATGGACTCTTTTCTTATTAGGGAGGTTATTGGGTAGTTGAATTAGTATGTCAAATTTGCTGATAGGACAAATCTATCTTTGGTGTTAAGTTGTGGTTTTCACGTAATGTGTGCAGTCATGAAGCTGTCTCTGTTTCTTGAAAACTATACTTGTCGACAATATAAGCACAGATACACAAAAGATCGTTTCATGTCTTTTGCAATTTTCAATTATTCATTTTATACTTCTGTTTGAGCTTTGAAGTGGCCATGATTTTTACTATACCTAACTTTTATCTTTCTCTTGATGATTTATTAGTTAGCAGTAGTAACACATAGAGACATGAAGGATTGCGTGTTACCACCAAGAGTTGCGTCTGTCCATATGACTTGATTATTGAACCATATCGAGATTTTGACATGGTAACCATCGGATCGAGATATGTGTTAGCGGTTTGTATATTGAGATATTCGTGTTTACCTTGAAGCAGTGTCACAGACCATAAACAATACCTCTTGGTCAGAAATATTCTCACTGGTAAATGAAAGGTGTGCTTTCAGAATTAAGATATGTCAGGGCTAGCAAAAAATCATGCATTCAAGATTTCAGCCCGACTTAAGAGGTACGGTGACTTCTTTAGTTGATCACAACTTATTGGCGTAGTAGTTTATTAATCATTGGTTCTTGCCTGTTGGTGGATGTAGACATTTTGTTACTAATCCTTGATAACATGCCTGTAGAAGAGTACATGTTGCATAAGTGTACAACATAAACTACTCTCTTCTTTTTGTTTGTTTGCTTAGCTTTGATCTTCAGAATTCAACAAGCTAGGCAAACTGTGGTCGTCTGATCGAGTATTTATTCGCTAGATTTTGTTCATTGTTAATTAGCGATCACATCATAAGCTTTTGTCGATGGTTTGGTTGAACAAGCGAGAGTTTCTTGGACAATATCCCAAGAAAATTTATTCAGATAACCGAAAGAGATGTATTTCTCTCTCTATATTGTGATGTGGTGCTTCTATTGACCTTTTTTTTATAAAAAAATATGTTTAGAACATTGTCAAGATAGTGTTTATACTAGCAGTGAGAGGTTATGTAGTTAATAAAAAATCTATGTTAAGATCTCTTAATATTTCCATTATTTTTCCTTTATGAAATACTTAAAATGTCGATGTTGCTGGTTGCTTCCAAATTCTCATGATGTTTTTGCCTTGATGACTGAACAAGACCACTTTTCATCCGTGAACCGGAACAAGACATGGAAACTCTAGGTATGGTAAGCCCGGTCTTGCACTTGTGCCGCGGACTTCCATCGGTATGCTACGTGGACTTCCACAATGCATCTTAATAAGAACATATGGTAATGCTATTGATTGATGTTGCCATCATACTTAGTGCAAATATATATGTTGCTATATGTTGCGTTCCACTAGAAATGTTGTCTCTTTTAGTCATGCACATTGCACAAGAGGTGCCAAACAACCTGCATATTCTTTGTTTTACGTATCGCTATTAACTATTTGCGATCATGTACAACATTTTGAAAGTGTCTTGGATCGCTTTCAATGTACCACGATATGCCAAATTCCATTTATCCTCTTTTCTTTGGTCATTTCCTTTTAAATCTTTTCCGCTTTGTGGTACTCTCTGCGAACTTGCGAGGGTATTCCACTTAGTTAAAGGGTTACTTGGGATCCTATTGGTTCTTTTATTGCAAGCCAATCGACAACAAGGTCATTATCATATGGCGTACAAGTGACTGGAGTTTTGCTCACAAGACGTAAGGCCATTGGGCAAAATCAGTATGTTATGTTTCATGGCATTTGTTATGAATCGCTTTTGTGATTGGCATGTCTTCTTGAACAAGATTAACTCTGTGTTCGCCACTTGGTTCGACATTTTTAGGCGGCTTGCTTGGTCACCTGTGGTCACTTCATAACCACGACTCATGGTTTCCGAAACCTAGGCACTCACCCCGTGCTTGAACGAGGCGAGTGGTCTGCGACTTTTGACTTTCTGGGGCATAACGCCCCTGTTGTCGTAGTTAAGTTCAATCACTCAATGTTTCATAAGCATTTCTCTACTGGTCAAGATGCAAAGGCTGCATCAGCCGGATGGGCCAATGGAGCATCAAAGACATCAGCAAAAGAACAGCAACCGTACAACGTCATTGCTATTGGAAGTCAAGACCGAACTCATGGTTTCGGATGTCGTCCCTGTGGCGTGTAGGGCGGCTGCAGATGCTGGCATTCGCTCCGTGTGCGTCACGAATTTTAGGTTAACATAGATTTTTCCTTGCTTCATTCTAGGTGTCACAAAGATCAGGAGGCTCTACAAAGAACTTTAGAATCAGTTAGCTTAAAACATTTTGCAAAGTATTTTTACATTTTATTAGATAGGTTACAGCATGTAGTCACTAAAGTCATTAACTTGTGCCTATTTTGTACATCTAACAACGTAATGTACATTCCTCTCCAAAAAAAAATGTAATGTACATGATATAGATTGCCTGGTCCCGTTCAAAAAGATATAGATTGCACGTGTATCCAAGACATTTTTCTGGTGATGTGCACACAAGTTATCTACTATGTTTCTCAGCATAATTTTGGCTCTAAAAAAAGTTATCTGCTATATTTTAAAATTAAAAAAGTCCGCAGCTCTGAGTAATGCTAACAATACTTTATAAACTCATTAGCTTTACCTGAAATTGACTAGAGTTATCTTGATTCACTTGTTTCAAACTATATCTGTGTAGTGGAGATGAAATAAATTAACTTCTCTCCCTTTTGCACTTAGCATTATTATTATTGTGGCGTCCAACTATTTGTGATTATTTGCCAGTAACTCGTGCACATGTATGTGGTCAAAAGGGGTTTCGATCATGGTGAAACTCGTGCACATTGGTCAGAAGTGGCTTCGACCACGACGAAAAGTGTTGTATGTGGTCGGGAAGGGCTTCGACCAGCGCGAAACGCAGTCGGAAGCTAGCCGAAGCCTTTACAAGTGGTCGAAAGCTATTACGACCACGTTGGTCATGGTCAGAAGCCAGCCGAAGGGTTTACGACCACATTGTCAGTGGTCGGAAGTCGGTAGTCGTAGTTGCGTCTTCGACCACAGCGGGCTTCGACCACGTTATCAAGAGCTGCGGTCGGTAGTCGATGTTTCGACCACGTTGTGACGTGGTCGGATGGGACTTCGACCACTGTGAGCCCATGTATGTGGTCAGAAGGGGTTTCGACCATGGTGAAACTCGTGCACATTGGTCGGAAGTGGCTTCGACCACGACGAAAAGTGTTGTATGTGGTCGGGAAGGGCTTCAATCAGCGCGAAACTCGGTGCACATGGTCGGAAGTGGCTTCGACCACGACGAAAAGTGTTGTATGTGGTCGGGAAGGTGTTTAAATCACGCGATAAACGGTCGTAGCTTCTGTTAACCGGTCGTATGGTCTCGCGAAGCGCAAGACCAGGAATCGGTCGTAGGCTTTTGAGCATTGCGTGTTGGGTGGTTCCGACCGGTCACGTATTTATGTGACATTCATTTTGTGATAAAAATATTTGGTTATACAATATATGAGACGTGAATCTTAATGAATCTGATTGTTCGTTTTATTTTTTACAAATTTTATCTTGTTTTGTATTTTACCGTAGCGTTAGCACGGGCACACTACTAGTACTAATAAGGTGCTTGTTCTTACAACAGATCTCATCTTATGGTTCTACTTGTTTAGAGTTTTTTTTTCTGTTTTTTTGGCTTGTTTTTTAGGGTGGGTTTTCCCTGGAATTTTGGGGATATTGTTAGAGGGGGTGGGACAACAAACTAACTTTTATTTTATATTAGTAGAGATAGAGATGCGCAGGTTCCTTCCGTTGACAACCACCAGACCAGAGGGTGCATGATAACCACCAAACGAGAGGAACCTATACTTCTCTGTATTATACCTTCAGTGCTTGAATTCTGGTGAGTGGCGGATCCTCATTCTCTTTTTCAAGAGAGGTAGTATCCGTAGTAACCAGCGTCCGGCGATGTCGGCGGCTGAAAGGAAGACGGTGTGCGTCACCGGAGGGAACGGTTACATTGCTTCAGCACTTATCAAGATGCTGTTGGAGAAGGGGTATGCTGTCAACACTACAGTCAGAAACCCCGGTTCGATTCTTCCTTCTTTCGAGTTCAATATTTTTGCAATCTTCCTTTCGTCGAACGGGTGAAATATGCGGTTCCCGCTGGGACGGTAAACCATATGCTTTGTGTTTTCTATGGTAAGTTCAGCAAAGTATATATGCTTAATTAGCTACGTCACATAGGGAAGAGAAAATCCTAAAATGATCCAATCCTGAGTTAAAATCTGTTGCATGTCTGATGTATCTTGATGGAATTGTTGCAAACTGTGATGATCCCAAGACGATGATAAGGATTTTCGGAGTTTGGTAATTTCGCTTCTTGAGATTCTAAATGACTGTAATTTGTATGTAGATGACATGGTGAAGAACTCCCACCTCAAGGATTTGCAAGCACTTGGCCCATTGAAGGTCCTCCGCGCCGACTTGGACGAAGAAGGCAGCTACGACGAAGCAGTTGCCGGCTGCGATTACGCCTTCCTCGTCGCAGCTCCGATGGACGTCACGTCAGAGAATCCTGAGGTGAACAGCCATCTACAGCAAACTTCGTTTTAACATCACTGTTGTGCCGTGTCGTCTGACGGTGGTCTAGTAGTTTGGGACGCATTTTTCAAGTTGTCACTGACAATTATTCTTGTGAGCACACTATTGACAACCCAATTATGTCAGTTTAGTTTCTCTTTAGCGATTACTTACCGTGTTTGTTTGCTATTGTGATTTGGTGATGTGCCTGATGACAGAAAGAACTGGTCGAAGCCGGTGTCCAAGGAACTCTCAACGTGATGAGGTCGTGCGTGAAAGCGGGGACAGTGAAGCGCGTGATCCTGACATCATCGGACGCCGCAATCTCAAGAAGGCCGCTGCAAGGCGACGGCCATGTGCTGGACGAGGATTCCTGGTCCGACGTTCAATACCTGAGAGCCGAGAAGCCACCAACTTGGGTATATACATATATGTTCAGAATTACCGATGAAATATGGCGGCCTGACGCTAGTGTATATGGTGCCATGCTTGCATGCATTGCAGGGATACGCAGTCTCAAAGGTGCTTTTAGAGAAGGCAGCATGCAAATTCGCGCAGGAGAATAACATCAGCCTGGTCACCGTGTTCCCTGTGTTCACCTTGGGTGCGGCACCGGCTCCGGTGGCCAGAACAAGCGTCCCCGTTACCCTCTCCTTGTTATCCGGTGAGAGAGGCACACGAAAGATGCAGCAGTCAACTTCTGAACTTTCCCTCTTTTTTTTCCATCTCTCTTACCGTCTTACGCGATACAACCCCTGAACTTTTGGGAAATCCGGTCGAGTGATCGTGCATATATTCAGGCGACGAGAGTCTGCGTTTCGTCTGAGAAGCTCGTCAGGGAAGGGTTTGAGTTCAAGTACAAGAACCTGTATGAGATATTTGACGACGTCATCAAGTACGGCAAAGACTCGGGGATTCTTCCGTACTGATGTTCGTCTACTACCGATCGGTGATCAGAACCAAACAATGCCCTTGCAAATAAGTATGTGCTAGCAATGCGCTGAACTAATCGTATTTGTGAGATCATATGGAGGTTATCCCATAAGTGCGATGTGTATTTGATTGTGCTTATGGTTTGATGTCGACGTTTGAGTTTAATTTTGTATCTTTTGTTATCTAGATTTTGCTATCTAAGAGGCAGCGGTTTGACCGATCTGCAGAGACAGTTTGATCCACAGTGGTTGCGGTTTGATCAGCCGAGGAAGGTGGCATGACTGGAGAAGCGGTAGTGCTGGCTTTTAGTTGGTGGTAGCTTTTTTCATAGAAGTGTGTTGAGTTGCGAGGAGCGGTCTCTTTTTTCATAGAAGTGTGTTGAGTTGTGAGAAGCGGTCTAACCGGTTGTGTATTGGAGGTTGGACCAGTGCGTGTTGGGTAGTCTGACTAGCATGGGTGTCACCGAGAGGGAGTTGAAGTCGGTTATTGACGGTATGACTGGTTGTTGGTTGGCGGTCATACCGGCCTATGCTAAGGCTATTAAGTGGAGTTGATTTTGGTTGTGTTAGTCATGATAGAGTTCATGCAAGTATTAGTCATGACGGGAGTCCATGCAAGTGTAAGTCATAACGTGCATCCATGTATGTGTTAATTTGCTAATCAGAGTCAAGTGCATGCCATTTGTCCCCGGAACGGTTATTTGGTTTTTGATGTGCAAAGCACTTGATGATTGTTGTGATCAATGGCTAGATTGAGGCTTGGGAAGTGGTCTTGAAGCCATGGTGTATCGTGCAAGTCCGAATGGAGCGTTATCTTAAGCAGAGAAGCACAGAAGAAAGACAAGGATCGTGAGAAGACAAATGTATATATGTGGTATGCCAAATGAATTTGGGTGTCTCAAGTGGTGACGGTCCTTGGAGCAGGCATACGACCTTGGTAGAAAATAATTGGGCATCATATTTTTGAGAAGACCGATGGGTGGCAATTGAGAGAATTATCTAATACCATATGGAGTGACAGTTTGTAAAACCGCAGCGGTGGCCTAAGGGTTTAGGTAGTGTCTTGGAGGATAGATTGTTTTAAGGCTGTGCTCGGTTGGGCTGAAAAGCACTGTAACTGAAGGTGGCTTATTCGGCGTAATTAAATTTAAAAAAATTAAAAAATAGAAAAAAATATGTTAGCTCATCATGGACAACGCAAACGAATATGAAAAAATGAACCGGCAAAAAAGCTAAAAAACCAAAAGTTCAGAAAAAGACGAAATTTATGAATAATGAAAAATAAGCCAAAAGCCAGAAGCTCAAGCCGAAACGAGCGAGGCCCAAAAGTTATGCTTTGAAAAACATGCAAGCGTGTGAAAAACTTATTTGTGTGTGAGTTATCAGGTTCGAGTAATTATAAGTGGATGTATCCACTAAGAGTAGCTAGTTATTTATGGTTTGTTGTGAAGTGAGAAGCCTATACTATATAAGCCCCTGTGTGTGAGAGATATTAAGGTTTTCGTGTGTTAGAGGCTTATGCGTGTGCTCTAGGGTTAGAGCTCTGCCCTCCAAGAGGGAGTGGCTGTAAAACATTTCTCACTAGGTGAAATGAACATTCAAAATTTATCCAAGAGAATTGTACCATAGATCCATGTGCTTTTGATTTGCCTAGCTTTCTTATTTGTATTTCTCTCTTTTTGGTCTTCCTTGGTGTCAAGAACATCTAAGAAATGGAAATATCTCTTGAAAATTAGATCCCATCCATCAAGGCACATTCTAATTCTAGAGTAAGTTCTTGTGTTTACTAGATTTTTCCTTAAGAGAGAGGTGATTTTAAGGTTTTGCTCTTGTGGGAGATTTGGTTTGAGTTCGTCCTGTGATCTAGCTTATATGATATGTGAAAACCCATTCAAGTTCATCTAAATTATCAAAGACTCACGAGCAAGAGTAGATCAATGTCTCCCTTTTTGTCTGGTTTTGGTGCAACATTCCATGTTTTGAATAAAGGTCAGAACTTTGGCATCGATCTTCATGATTCATGATTGAAAAAGATTCCTAACATTCTAGAGAGGACTTGTACCATGTTTTACTGCGTTTGAATCAGTGGTTTAGAAGTTATCCCTTTTTCTTGGATCACGTACGGAGTTATGTGCTCTGCCTTAGCCAACAATCATGCCGTAGTAACCTGAGCGGTCAGATCGATTGATTCCGGTCAGATCGATGACCTAGCGGTCAAACCGGTCACCGAGCGGTTCTACCGGCCGAGAGCCTGGTCAAACCGACCGAGCAGTCTAACTGTCCTCTAGTCGACGGTCTGACCGGTGAGGGACTGTTGTCTCCGGTGTTTTGTAATTTTTGGCTCTTAGTTTTAGTGAACCTGTGAGTTTGAATTCATCGTTTAGGTGAATTAACTGATGCATATATATAACTTAATGCATTCATCTTTTAAATTTTGTTACAAAGAAATAGATAACTCGCGGCTTTTCTCTTGCTAGCCTGAGCTGCTGGAGAGAGAGAGAGATTCTTATTCTTTGGGTGGTTCTACGCATCTCACCGTTCGTTGCCGAAGAGAGGCTGAGATTGAACAACGGCACCCTGCCGTAGTAAGTCCAAACGGCAGGGAATACGCTTCCATATGTGCAGTGATATTGACCTACAGGTGCACCCAGCCCGACCAATTGTCGCCAATTTCTCTCGGTTAAGCTAAGCTCGTGGAGTGGACTGTGGACACTAACCTACTAATCAACCGCCAGCTAATACAACATTTTCTCATGTAAATTAAGCATATAATGCAGGTTACTTTCAGTCGAAAAAAAAATCCTTCCATCTTTTCCTATAGTTGTTTTCATACATTGATTTTGATTTCTGACATCTTCTTGCTTGCCTACTTGTCACCGTACAATTATTATGCATGTTCCCTACAGTGACAACGACGAAACCAGAGGAACGTCAGTGCTTGAATTCTGGTGGGTGATTCAATGTCACCGTACAATTATTATGCATGTTCCTTACAGTGACAACGACGAAACCAGAGGAACGTCAGTGCTTGAATTCTGGTGGGTGAGTGAATCATCGTTCTCTTTCTCTAAGAGAGATGTGATTTAGGGATTTTATTCTTATAAGCGATTTAGCTTGAATTCGTTCTATGATCTAATTTGCTATAACATATGAAAACACATCTAAAATCATATAAATCATCAAAGACTCATGAGCAAGAATAGATCAAGATTTCCCTTTTTGGCCGATTTAACCTTCTTTATTTTGAATAAAGGTTGAAACTTTGATATCGATCTTCATGATCGATGATTGGAATAGGTTTATAACATTGTAGAGAGGATTTGTGCCAAGTTTTACTACAAGTTATTTCTTTTTTTAGTTCATGTGCAGAGTTGTTCTGTGCTCTGTCTCGGCAAGCGGTTGTACTACAGTGACTTGAGTGGTCAGATCAACTGATCTTGGTGAAACCGGTCGCCGAGCAGTCAGACCGGTCGAGGGCCCAGTCAGACCGACTGAGTGGTCTAACCGTCCTCTGGCCGACGGTCTGACCAGTGAGGGATTGTTGTCTCCGGTGCTTTGTGATTTTTGGCTTTTGGTTTTGATGAATTTGTTAGTTCGTGTTTCGGTTACATAGTGTTGATAATACCTGTGGGAAGATTTTGAAGAAATTTGTAGGATCGTATACTGCAATCAGAGGGAGATAAATGGTTGCTTTCACTTATTGATACCTGAAAACAAATTTTAAACCAGAAGCAAAAACAATCTAACTTACTAGATGTAGATTTTTGACCGTAAGATGGTCGACCGTTTTGCATGTGCTCGATATAGATTTCAACTATTCAGCGTTCGACCGCTCGGTGTTTAATCTCTCGCTCAACCACTCTGCTGTCGAAGACTCATTGCCCATGCAACCTACGACGACTTCAAACTAATTACATACTTCTTTTAAATTTTGCTGCGAAGAGATGGATAACTCGCGGCTTTTTTCTTGCTTACCTGAACTGCTCAGAGAGAGACAGAGAGAGAGAGAGAGGGGGGGGGGGGAGGGAGGGAGGGAGACAAACGGCAGGGAATACGCTTCCATGTGTGTAGTGATATTGACCTACAGGCGAACCCAGCCCGACCAATTGTCGCCAATTTCTCACGGTTAAGCTCGTGGAGTGGACGGTGGACACGAACCTACTAATCAACCACCAGCTACTACAAAATTTTCTCCTGTCAATTAAGCATATAATGCAGGTTACTTTCAGTCGAAAAAAGCCCTTCATCTTTTCCTAAAGTTGATTTTGATTTCTTGCCTAATTGTCACCATACACTTATTCTGTAATATATGCAGGTTCCTTAGTGACAACCACCAAACCAGAGGAACCTCAGTGCTTGATTCTGGTGGGTGAGTGAATCCTCATTCTCTTTGTGAAGAGAGGTAGTAACCAGCGTCCGGCGATGTCGGTGGGTGAAACAAAGACGGCGTGCGTCACTGGAGGGAACGGATACATTGCTTCCGCACTCATCAAGATGCTGCTGGAGAAGGGCTATGCTGTCAAGACGACAGTCAGAAACCCCAGTTCGATTCTTATTTCTTTGCAGTTCTATATTTTTGCATTCTTCCTTTCATCGAGTGCGCGGGTGAATTCAATGGTTCTTCAAAATGAACAGTAAAACTTTTTTTTTTAGTTTATGCTTTGTGTTCTCGTTGGTAAGTTTAGTCAGCGAAGTATGCTTAGCTAAGTCATGTAGAAAACAAGTTGAATCTCGGACGTACAATCATTTACGCCGGAATTGCTGCAAATTGTTCTCAACTTCTGATTTAAGACGATGACAAGAATTTACGTAGTTTGGTTTCGCCTCTGAAGATTCTACAATTTGTATGTAGATGACATGGCGAAGAATTCCCACCTCAAGGACTTGCAAGCAATTGGCCCCTTAGAGATCCTCCGCGCCGACTTGGATGAAGAAGGCAGCTTCGATGAAGCAGTTGCTGGCTGTGATTATGCCTACCTCGTTGCCGCTCCGATGAACGTCAATTCAGAGAATCCTGAGGTGAACAAACCTCACCACCAAACTTCGTTTTAACATCACTGTTTGAGCTGTCGACATTTGGTGTTGGTCTAGTAATTGGCATGCGTTCTTCAAGTTGTCACCCACTCTCTGACAATTGTTCGCGGTCGTAAAATCTCTCACCCTTGTCAGCCCACTATTATAAACACGGTTCTTCTTTTGTGTGTGATAACATGCTGCGCTTGTTTGGCAGAAAGAACTGGTTGAAGCCGGTGTCCAAGGAACTCTCAATGTCATGAGGTCATGCGTGAAAGCGGGGACGATTAAGCGCGTGATCCTGACATCATCGGACGCCGCAATCTTTTTTAGGCTTCTGCAAGGCGACGGCCATGTGCTGGATGAGGAGTCCTGGTCCGACGTCGAGTATCTCACAGCCGAGAAGCCACCAGCTTGGGTGCATATATATGTTTGAGTCAATCTCGCACAAACATTTACGGATGAAAAGATGGCGTGACGCTAGTGTGGTGCCGTGTTTGCACATATTGTAGGGATACGCGGTCTCAAAGGTGCTTTTAGAGAAGGAAGCTTGCAAATTCGCGGAGGAGAACAACATCAGCATGGTCACCGTGTTCCCTGTGCTCACCTTGGGTACAGCACCGGCTCCTGTGGTCAGAACAAGCGTCCCCGTTACCCTCTCCTTGCTATCCGGTATGAAACAAGCTAGGAGGACGCTGAGCTTTCCGTGTTATTTGCATCTCTCTTACTAACCTGGCAAGTTCGATCGATGATATAAGCTGAGTATAGTGGCTGTGTACAATTTCAGGCGATGAGGCGAAGCTCGACATCCTGAAAGGCATGCAGGCTGTCTCCGGTTCCATGCGGATAGTGCATGTCGACGATCTCTGCCGTGCCGAGATGTTCGTCGCCGAGAACGAGTCTTCGTCAGGGAGGTACATCTGCTGCAGCCACACCACCACCCTCGTGGAGCTTACCCGTTTACTGGCAGAGAAGTACCCACAGTACAATGTGAAGACCGATTGGTACGACTTGCCCACCTGAACTCCTCCATGCATGCATGTTTGTTACGCCCAGTGTACACTCCGATACCTTCTCTCACGCGTAATAGTCCCTACATCGGATCAGAATTACGAGACACGACATATGCATACATGATATCAAGAACGAAATAAATGAATCCCGTAGAGAAATCAAAATAATGGCGCTAACACAATAACAATAAGAGAGAATGATACCGACCGAAAATTCTTTATACACAACCTCAAAAGAGTACAGAGGATTATTGCTCTCTTACAATCCTCTTGGACTTTAGATCTTTAGGACTTTACCTTATACAAGAATCAAGTGTTAAATGATAACCTAACCTCTAATCTTCTCGTCTTGTTTTGGATGAGTTAGTTTGTGGCTTATGTTCCTATGGCCATCTCTCATAGCTTTATATAGTGACTCTACTAGTTCTCCAAAAAAAAAGTAGCGACCCTACCTCAAAAAGAAGTAGAATCCTTATCCAATTATGATTTATCTTGAAATCCTTGTAGCACATATTTCGTAGTCCTAGTAGGAAACAATATGAGTCATCATACTCAATAACAGAGGTAGAGCCAGCTAATTTTAGGAGCCCAAGAAGATAGGCTGGCAGGCGAGGTTGATCTACGGCTTGCTAGGAATTGCTGCTGGCATGGTCTCGGATGACGGCAAGGGTTCAACGGCACTAGCCGGCGAGCCTGGATAGCCCCCAAGGTCACCGGGCCTTGGCTCCGCCCTACTCAATAATATTTATCTTGACTCTCATCTATTGAAGTCACTGTACTTCTCTAAGAACTCGTTCCAAGTCAGCTTTATTTTTCCTTTTTCTATTTTTCTCTCACTTTTGGAAGTGCCCTTACCATAGGGGCTTATGCACATCACCACAATATGTGTGTTGGTGTATGAATTAGCCTGTTTGAGCCCTCCACCTAAGAGTTTATTTGTTGTGTAGTTTGGCTAACCATACCTTCTACTCCTACAACTTTCTATGTGATACATTTGTACCGCCTTTGAACTTCACCTGTTCGTTGGTGTCATGTGATTGGTCCTACCACATCTTTTCTCTTTCAACAGTTCGCACATTTGACTTTGCGCCTGCTAGATTTTGCAATCTTTGCATTTCCATGCTAACTATAGATGAGATCTGAGTACCTATCGTTGACGACACAATTTTCTTCTTCTTGCCAGGATTTTTATCATACCTCTCATTGGTTGCTCCACCTTCAAGATTAACCATCAATTGCTATTTTCTATTTCTTTAGGTACTTTTCATAAGAACTCGCCCTTTGCAAGTAACTCATATGACCCCACCTCGAAGTATACCTCATAGTCTTTGAGTTCAAGCAACCTCACATATATTAGATTTTTTTAGGTCGGTAAGATACTAAACTTCTGTTGACATGCGATATGCTCCATCATACATCTCCAATTTAATTGTTCCCACTTTAATGAATGCAACTCCTTATGATCTGCTAAGTGAATATTTACATGCATCAGATGTAAAGACCTTTTATCAAACATCTCTCTCGGTTAACTATGTTTTAAGTTTGTTAAAGACACTTAGATGGTCGACGAATCGTGTGCCTTCATATATACGTAAATTGTATAGGTACCACTTTATCACCCACCAGTTTATTATTGATTTTGCCATATACAATACTTCTAAGTTACTTTATAATTTTTTGGTAAACTTCTTTTATCACTAGATACTTTAACTCATCGAAGAGATATAGACGGATTATATTGACAACCCTTCGCTCCATCACCTTTTAGTCTTCAACTAACATCTTTTCTGGTTTATCCCTTTAAGAGCATCGATTAACCCTTGCCGGATAAGGACATCCTTCACCACATATTGCTACACGCTGAAATTTTCTTTATCGTCAAGTTTCTTTATTTGACTCCACATTGTCAAAATATATCTTGATTTTGTGCCACTTGTCACTTTGCTGACCTTCTCGCAAATTTGATTAATCTGATACCATTTATTATACTTTGATACCCCTCCTTATATGCAGCAGCCCTCAGATCGAATCAGAGTTGCAAGATACGGTATAAGTGTGCACGGTATAAAGAATGAAGTAGATAAATTTCATAGTGAGAACCAAATAACAACGCCACTACAATCATAGCAAGAGATAAATATTTGATGAAGTTGACCACAAATTCGTTAAACACAATCTCAAAAGAATACAAGATATTGTTGCTTTGATAACTCTCTTGAACATTTTAGGATCCTCGGATTCTTGCCCTGTATAAGAATTTAATGCTAAAGAATAATCTAGCCTCTAATCATCTCGTACACTTCTTGCTTTGGATGAGTTAATTTGTAGTTTGTGTTCCTATGACCACCGCTTACGCCTTTATATAATACCTAACTAGTCTCCTCCAAAGAGAAATAAAAATCCTAATCTAATTAGAATTTATTTAGAAATCCTGGTAGCATGTCACTCCTAGTCTTAATAAGAGCGTATGCGACTCACTACTCAACAAGTGCACTGCTGAGCAAGTTTCTGTATGTTCGCAGCTTTGGTGGGTTCCCTGAGAAGCCAAGAGTCTACCTTTCGTCTGAGAAGCTTGTCAGGGAAGGGTTCAAGTTCAAGTATAAGAACCTAGATGAGATATTCGATGACGTCGTTGAGCATGGCAAGGCCTTGGGAATTCTGCCTTACTGATGTTCAGAACCAAACAATGTGCTTGCAAATTAGTTAATGTAAACAATACGCCTAGCTCTATGGTTTGAGAGTGAGAGAGAGTATGTATGTGTATATATATATGTGTGTGTATGTATGTATGTAATGTTGGTGTGTTCTTTTCAGCTACGTCTTATGATTTTTGGCTTTAATTAGCATTTGTACGAATGAATCGAATGCCGACAAGCTGCTTCAAAACGACAATGTCTGGTTTGTTTATTCGAGAGAAGTAAGCTGCAAATAAAAGCTCCAACTTCTCCATGAAATGGTCGCGCCCTTTTGGGTCACTGGGACTGGGAGCCGAAGATAAATAGGCTGGAAGCCTCGAAGGAGGTTGCGTTTACCTCTACCCTAGTTTCTAGCCCAAACACTATAGCATGCAAAAGGCCCATCGAAGAAAAGGAGAAAAAGAAATTTTAATGAAAAAGAAACAAAGGGTAAAAAGTCCAGGCTAGCTGTAAAGCCCGCCGTGGTGGCCCAGATCCTTGCGAATGCAGCTTGCCTGTCCCTTTTATGGTGTCCCCTTCTCTGTTTCCTCCACATGACATGCTTTAATTGGGTCTCCAGTAAATTAGTGAGGTAATTAATTAATCTATACTTACTATTTATTCCAATTGATTTATACTAATTATTCACACTAATATTTTATACTAATTAATTACCAGCCTAATTAATCACCTACATTAATTAATTATCTCACTAATTCACTAGAGAGCCAATTGAAGCATGCCATGTGGAGGGAACAGGGAGGGGGACACCATAAAGGGGACAGGCAAGCCCCATTCGATCCTTGCACACCGAGCGCCGAGCAATTCTGCGCTACCATGGCCCCGGCATTTACAATAGTACTTATGGCTATTGTCTGTATTATTTTTGGTATTATTTATAGATAAAACTAAAGATTTGGGAGCGACTATAGAGCACATAGGTACTCTTTAGTCTTATAGAGCACCCACTTCTTCTTTTTTGTATGGAATAATTTTAAAAACTTTTTACCTTCTATTCGTGATATTTATCACTAAATCATGTCCTGTAACTCATGAAAGAAAAAAATGCTAGTAAAAAATTATCATATATTTTTAAATAAATTACCAAACCAAGTCATATAAGTTACCACCAATTGGACTTTAATTTACCATCAATGGTAACAAATTACTACCATTAGTTAAAAATTACTATCAATTTTGCGAATTTGAAAAAGATCAAAAGTTATCATTATTCAAATCCTAAGTTGTCATTATAGTTTTAATAAACCACCCTAAGTTCGAAATTGCCATCGTTTCTATGGACATGAAAATTGTCAAAGCTTACCATAGGCTACACATAAGTTACTATATGCAAATTCAACAAATTATCAACCTAAAGTTCAAAATTTACCAACCATTACTTTTGTGAATTTGAAAACTTCAAAATTATCATCAGCTGACGTCTAAGTTACCATGCATTTTTTCATCAAATTATCACACCCAAAGCATTATGTGTTTTCATCGAGTTGCATGAGGATGAAGGCTAACAAAATTTCCACATGAGTTTATAATTTACCATTATTTTGTGAGTTTGTATAAATAGTTTAAGAATTAATTTTTGTGTAAAAGTTACCATCAATTACATGCTAAATCAACATTTGCGATTTTAAAATTTAACTTTAGCTTAAAAATTATCATCAATCTTTTTTATTTTTAAAAAGGTCAATATAGCTTTGTCACAACTAATCTCATGGGGAGATCACTGATCGGATGCTCTCCTACGTCAGAGCAGGGAGGGACAAAAAAACTTAATTTAATAGGTGGGTCCCACTAATTTCAAGTGGCAGATATTATGCATCATTTATTGCCGTGGGCTTCATATGTACTATGCAAGTCATCCCTCCAATAGAAGCTGTCCCACGACTAGGTGCCTCGATTGAATGCACACAAATATGACGGCTTCAAAGTGGTGCACTCTAAGACAATAGCACGAGTAGGTGCGCTATAGATTTTGCGAAAGATAAATCATACAACAGGTTGTCTCTAAGTTGGTTTTATGATTTCTACAGACGATATGTATACATCAGCAAAAACACCATCTATAAGGGCCTTGTCTCTGGCATGCCACATGCCTTTTTTCTCTCTCATTTTTCTCTCTCATCCTTATCATCAGATATTTTCATAGATCTTTGTAAATTAATATATTACTAAGACAACTATTAAATTTAGAAGGCTTTAAAATTGGGGCCCACCAATTTAAAGCTAGATATTTTTTCTTTTTTAAGAATTTATAGCATATTTTTAGCAGATATAAAAGACATGTTATTGACTTTAAATATATAATAGACATGTATTGTCATTCCCTAAAGAATATGTTCAAGTTGCCAAGGTCTACATGTCTGTAGAAAGAGAGAAGTTATTTGTGTCTAAAACTAAATTTGGTTCTATATTGTTCTTAAATGGACATAACACTGAAATTGTTAGCTTTAAAAAATCACAGAAATTGTTGTGTTTCAGGCAAAGAAAGAAGCAAAGCTGGCTGTGGCTCATTGGTGACGCAAAATCAGTAACCGTTCAAGATTCTTTAATCTGATCAGCTTAGTATGAAACGGGTCGATCCATCTCAGCCTGTTGATGTTGATGCACATGTTGAGGCACACCCCACACACACAGGCGATGTTGATGCACATGAACCAAAAAGAAAGTTTGCGAAATAAGAAAACTTAGAGTTAGTGAGAGGACAGAGGAAATTATCTTATCAAGCGAGAACAGTTGAGACGGAACCTGATAGAGTTAAGAAAAAGGCATGAGATTGGGAGCTTCAATCCTATCCGTCCAATCAGATTAAGTGCGCCAGCCAGTCAGATTTGGTGTGCGTGACCTTCTGTGCCACTTCACATTGAGCTCTGGTTAACTATTGTCAGGTGGCGGTAGCGTGTAGTGAACCTACAGGTGAACCCAGCCCAAACCAGTCGTCGTCAATTGCTAACAGTTGAGCTCGTAAAGTGGACAGGGGACACAAACCTACTGATCATCCACCACCTCCCACTACACAATTTTCCAAAGTAACTTCTGCATATAATGCAGGTTACTTTCAGTCCTTAAAAACTTTCTACATCTTTTCCTAATGTAGTTTTAGTACGTTGATTTTATCGTTTAGTTTCCTGCATACTTGTTTGTACATAATGCAGGTTCCTTGTAGTGACAACCACCAGAGCAGAGGAACCTCAGTGCCAGGGGATGACCCAAAGTGAGCCGAGTGGCGGCCGGCCCACTCCAATTTCAGTTCTTTCTGTAGTAAGCTAATATTAGTCAGCTCATCCGAGTGCCCCCACTCCCTGGCCCTTCGGCCGTGGTCTTCTCTAGCGAGGCGCAGCGGCGCGGCACCAGGCTCCAGCTCCTCCTCCAGTCGTCCTCCTCCTTGGGTGTGCCAGTGCCTCGGCGGCCCTCGGGCCACGGACACCGGGAAACGATGGCAGCCAGGCGCGGAGGTGCCAGCAGCCTGCAGGCTGCATCCCCATCCGGCGGTCCGGCCATCCGACCACAGGCCACAGCCGACGCCGAATGGCCATCCCCAAATTCTGAAGCCTGAATTCTGAATTGTGAAGACTGAAGTCTGAAGGTAACTAGGTCTAGGTAAGGTATAACCGTATAAGCAATTAAGCGCTATATAATTTATGTAATTAGGATTGTTTATCTCTAAATTTAAACATGAGCCCAAGAACAACCGACCTCGGGCAATCCTTGATTATAGCTGCATCCAAGTAGCCATCTGCAAACTGCAAGGTGATGAAGAATAATTAAGCTATGGTGCCCAGGGTTCACCTAGCCAATCAAAATCCCCATTGAATTAGTACAAAATGGAAAAACAATACCACTGAATGACTGGTAACATTTTGATATTCTTACACACTATAGGAAGAGCCTTTAGATCTTGAGGGTAAATAGATACTCCAATCAATGATTCCACACGAATTTTATGCATGCAGCTAAATTGACACAATATTTAAGTTATTGCTAGAATCACTTGAAAGAAACTACAGTATAGGGGTTAGGCACTAGAGCAGTATAGTTAGTTGCTACTTGCTAGCAGTCTACTAGAGCACTATTGTAAAAAATGCTTTGCGCAATAAAAATGGTGACAAGTTTTTGAGCAATTGCCTAATTTTCTTTGTGGAAAAGGACATGTCGGACACAATTTCTAATGATGTGATCGTGGATCATTTTCAGAAGATGAAATTTCGTCGTGAAGAAGACCGATGTAATGTCCTTTCTATATACATTACCTCTTGTCATAATATCATTAATTCTAAGTTTCTAATGTATGTTTGTTTACATTTCTCAGGTTACACCAGATGGTTGAAAAGACTCATGTTTGCTCTTTTTGGCAACCTAAGAAATATGAACTACAATACTGTACTATATATCAATATCACATAAAAGTCATTTTGCCTAGGAAGGTTTGTTCACTTTTGTGATGAACTCACTGTCATATAGTGTGATATGAAGTTACCTCATGAAAATTAACTGATTTTACTTTAAATTGACTACATATGAACACTTTCCCCTACCCCCATTTTTTTGGCGGCGGTGGCAGCCCGAGCGACCGGCTCGGGCGGCGCGCACGGGCGGTGCTTCGCCTCTACCACAAGCGCGTGAGGGACCGGTGGCCGTTCTTCAGGCACGGTGCGGCGACGGCGGCCGGTCTACGGTGGGGCCGACCGGTGCAGCGGCAGATCCGGCGGCCGGCCTCGGCGTCGGACGAAGCCGTAGCCGAGCGGAGCTCGGTGGGGCTGACGGATCCTCGGGCGGCGCTTCGGGGCCGGAAGCCGAGGCGGCGCTTGGCCGTGTAGGGCTCGAGGCGGCGCAGGCGACGGCTGTGCGGGAGCCGATGCGACGCGGGTGGCGGCTCCTCCTCAGGCGGCGGCCGGCTGGAGTCGAGGTGGCTTTGGGTGGCGCGCTTTGGGCGGCGCATGCGCCGCGGCCAAGGTGGTGCTCTTTGGGCCGGCTTCGGATTCAGGCAAAGCGGCGACCGGCGCTTCCGGCGGCTGTTGGCCGGCAGAGCGGGCACGAAGGCCGAAGTGGCATGGGGCGGCGGTGCGGGGCCGGCTCGTGGGGAAGCCGATGCGATCGTGCGGTGGCGCGCAGAAGCCAAAGCGGCCGTGCGGCGGCCGTATGGCTTCGATCCACGCTTCGAGGCGGCGCCGGCGGCCGTGAGTGGCCTGCGGTAGACCGGCGGTCGGCGGTTGGCCGGTTGCTGGCGCTGTCTTCACGTGCAGCGGCCGTACGTGGCTGTCGTGCGCATATATATATTTTTCTTTTTTAATCTATAGTGCAATCAACATTTACTCTGTATGCAATCTACCGATCGACATTGCGCCGACGATTTTAAGTTTGCTCGTGGTAGATTAGAGTGGATTTGCACCGTAAAAAATTAATATAGAACGCGAAAACTGCGAATTTAGAGCGAACTAGATAATTCAATCCATTAAAGTTTTGATGATTACTTTCAATTCACCGGAGCGAACTCATGCTGATAACGTGTTGAGAAACCATCGCTATTGACCAGTCTGATCGATTCCTCTGTTTAATGCGAAACGAGATCAATCACAGAAGACAAAGTAATAGATTGAAAACACACATAGATGTAGAGAGAACTCCTAATCTTTCTTTTGATTGCATGAGTACAAATTCTGCCAGTACGGCTCTCTATTTATAGTCTAACAATGAGGTGCTCACTATAGGCCAAGGCTGCTGGCCCAGACCCAGGTTTCCTAACAGGTTTTAGCACTTCTAATCTATTTGTTTTTTACTCGACAAATTTCTAAAATTTCTCCAAAACCAAACCGAGTAGAACACAAGTGGGTTCTGCTACAATTTAACAACAAAAGTTTCTCTTAACTTTCGGATACATGATATCCTAGATATCTAGCATTACAAATGTATTACAATATGAAACAATGTTGCATCTCTGAAAACATATACATTATGAACATATTAATATATGAACATATTACAATCTCTGTTCTGCATAAGAGTATTATATAGAGACACTTTCTCTTGATACCATATTCCATATTCACCTCAAATGTATTCCAGCCACTTTCTCTTGACTCCATATTCATCTTCACCTCAAATCATCTCCACATGTTTGACATATAGCCCGTAGTGCCCCATGACTAGCCGTCATGTCTTCACGCATTTGATCTCCCCCGAACCGTCTCTACGTATACCGGTCTTGTCATTTGGCTCATTATATGCACCAACTCGCTTTTTTCACAATCCTTGTGTTTCTCTGTGCTTTCAGCTTAGAGCCACGTAGCCTCACCTAGACTTACAAGACTGCTCGGACCTCAGCTCTTCAGCCTAATCCCGATCCATTGGCATCGATTGCTAACGTTCTCCAAGCCACCTATACATCTAAAGATCAAACAACTAATTTGAGTACAAGTTCTATGCACTTGACTCATATTAGTTAAAACTATACATCATAAAACACAACACAACTAACCCATGGTACTCATGCCATGCACACACTTAATCATCGCTGATTCGAACTTGACAAAAATAATTCGCCAACAGTTAGTCTAACCGTCATTACCAGGCCGGTCTAACCGCTGACACCACGTCGGTCAGACCATCCTGCTCAGACCATCGGTCACTAGCCACTCTAACCGTTTAACTGCACTAGAAAATATCATATCTGGAATCTTAGTTAAACTCTATTTAATTTTAGCTGCAATTTTTAATTCTAGTGGCACAAAGTACTAACTCATTCCCAAACAAGCCTAAACAAGTGTTTACTGTTCAATGCCCCAAAGGTCTGTGGGCGGTATGACTGGTCACCTCATGACGGTCAACCCGTCAATCATTTGCCGATCAGATCGTCGACCCTATGGCGGTCAGACCGATTGAACCCTGATAGCACAAACTGAAAACTAAATTTATTGAAACTTTTGCAAAAGCCAAATTCAACTCAATCAAAATGCCAATTGTTCATCACAAACATATATTAGACCTTGTACATGGTCTCTCAAAGTCGAGTGGTGAGTGGATCTAGGATCGACGCGTTGGTGTCTAGGTCGACGGTGGGGGGAGGAGTGAACGGGAGAGAGGGGGACTACAGTCAAGCGGGTGGAGAGGGCCGATGTGAGGACGGGTGTAGGTGAGTGGCTTTTTAGGGTAATTATCTCCAACTTCTAAGCGTACTCTTTCTTTTGGGGTGCATTGGCTTCCCATGAGAATTCACCAAAAGGTTGGCCCTCGTTGCTAGTTCATGTTTACAAATGCTTCTTATGAGAATTAGAATTCGGTCATTTTACGTAGAAGCTTAACCCGTTCATAAGCCAACGTCTGTAAGATGGGCTGGGTCTATGGGATCTATGGGCTAAGTACTAAAGCCCAGCAGATGGGAAAGCGCCTGGCCTCTTGGACGTGGGATCCATTCTGGCCTGGGTGCCCTCCGACTCCAGGTTCGCTGTGGACCCCATCCATCTGAGGGTAGGTGCTACTACTCTCGGTTTCTATTCTAACCTTAAATATTGGGCAGTGTCTGTTAACTCTGCTCAAGTCATTTGGTGGCCGTAAGTGTGGTTGGGTTTTGTTTTATTTTTCCTACCATACATTAGCTTGAAAACACATATTAACAAAAGTAGAGTAATCGTTAGGTTGAGACAGGTAGATTCACAGAATACACACAATTCCAGCATGAGGTCTTAGCATTATTCCGTTGCTTTTCATTCCTTGGTTCTCTACTAATGCAAAACCAGATTAATCACAGAAGACAGAAAATAGTAGATTGAAACACAGAGAGATAGAGAGAACTCCCAATCTTTTTTATTACTTTCTTTCTGATTTCGTATACAAAATAGCTGATAGTACTCCCTATTTATGTATTGCTGGTGAGGTGCTCACCATGGGCCAAGGCTTCAAACCCAGGCCCAGATTTCTTAACACTCTCCCTTGGGCACTTATGCGACATGTTCATGCCTCATCAAAGCTCCATAAAAATCCAGTGAAAAAAATTTGGAGAAAGAGTACATGATACATGTTATGCTATATTGCACGAATTGCCTTATTAAAACCTTAGTCGAGAAACTTCAGGAAAACTCATCAAGGAAAAAAAAAGAGTATAATCCACCTAATTTCATTTAATCTTCAAGATTTATTCTTTGGGTACTCGATCTTCATTGCTGGTGAGGTGCTCACCATGGGCCAAGGCTTCAAACTCAGGCCCAGATTTCTTAACACTCTCCCTTGGGCACTTATGCAACATGTTCATGCCTCATCAAAGCTCCATAAAAAATCCAGTGAAAAAAATTTGGAGAAAGAGTACATGATACATGTTATGCTATATTGCACAAATTGCCTTATTAAAACCTTAGTCGAAAAACTTCAGGAAAACTCATCAAGGAAAAAAAGAGTATAATCCACCTAATTTCATTTAATCTTCAAGATTTATTCTTTGGGTACTTGATCTTCATGATCAAAATTTAATAACGAGCTTGAGAAAATTCTCCCCCTGAATTCTGCACTTCTCTAAGTCTCATCATTCTAACTTCTTGTACGAATCTTTCAAAACTAGATGCTGAAAGTGACTTAGTGAATAAATCTGTAATATTTTCATATGGCTTAATATGCAATACATTAATTTCGTTCATCTTTTGCAATTCATGAGCATAGAAGAACTGAAGATGATATGCTTTGTGAAATGACTCTTCACGTAATGTTAGACCATGTAGTTAGGTCTAGAATATTTTAGTGATAAATAATTGACAATGGTTAATTTGTGATGATGAATAATTGGTATTTTTGTTTAGCGTTGTTATGCGAGTCGTGCGCGTGTGTGCGTGGACTAATGTTGGTCAAGCTGGAGAGAACTTGTGCCGGAAGAATGTTCTTTGGTCTTTGCATGTGCAGGTTGGGCGTGAAGACGGTCATGGTCGGTGACGAGGAAGGCCGGACTAGGAGGGGGAAATCTGAGGTCCAGGCAGTCGAGGATGTCATGAGGTGGTTGGGTTCACGCTGGAGCATATGGAGATCAAAGGAGGATGATACGTGGAGAAGATACAGGAGGTGCAATCCTGGAGGTTTCGACACGTGATGAGTTGGAGAAGTTGTAGTTGGAATTTTGGAAAATCCGTGTTAGGAAGGGTTTCGGATCCCTTATTTGTTGAAATTGGATTAGAACTCGTGGGCTAGGGATAAGCCTAGATTTTAGGCCCTAGACTATGGCCCTATTTGTTTAGGCTTAGGCTTTTTGGCTTATAGCTTAAAGCCAGCTTTTTGGCTTAAGCAGCTTAAAAGCAGTTAGCTTTTAAGCCAAGTTAGACTATTTGGTATCCTAGCTTTTTGATAGGTTGAATGGTGTGGCTTATTACCAGAAAGTCTAAAATGCCCTTATTATATGTATTGTTGCACTCAAGAGGAGGCCAGCGGGGTCACCGGAGGACGGCAGATTTGTCGGAGGATGGCAGACGAGGCCGGCGGGGTCGCGGGTCGCCGGTCGCTGGCGGGGTTTGTCGGAGGACAACGGATGAGGCTAGCAGGGTCGCGGGTCATCGGTCGCTGGTGGGGTTTGTCGGAGGACGGCGGATGAGGCCAGCGAAGTCGCGGGTCGCCGGCGGGATTTGTCGGAGGACGGCAGATGAGGCCAGCGGGGTCGCGGGTCGCCGGCGGGGTCTTGGGTCGCGGGAGGACGGTGGTGTCACAGGTCGTCGGTGCTGCAACCCTAATCACACAATTCGGTTTGGGAGGGGATCGGGAGAGAACGGCCAACGGTTTATATACCAATGGCATTTGTGTGTAAATCTTTCGAAGTTCAGTGGCAAAACGTTATTTCTATTCCGCAAAAGCCAAAAAAAGCTCCTTTCAACTGGCTTTTGGCTTTTAGTTATACAGTGGCTTTTGGCTTTTTAAAAGCCCAGTACAAAAGCTAGCCGTTTGTTTAGGCTTAGGCTTTTTTGCTTATAAGCCACTGAAAAAGCCAAAACAAACAGGGCCTATAAATAGAGAGGTGGAGTTGAAGGCTAACCCCGTGGCCTTTAGAGAGACTATTTTCATGCTAGGATTTAAGGGTACCAGGAGGGCACTTTGTAGCCACCATGATTCAGAAATAAATTTAAATATACTTGGCAGAAAAAAAAGTGTCAGCAGGCGGCAGCGTGTTTTACTTCGCGTTGTCCTCGTTTCGTCGCCTTGCGTCGTCTTGTCTCATCATCTTTTCTGGCAGTGTGGTAGTGCATCTCTCGTCTCTTGATCTCGCAAAGCGTGCAACTTGGAGTTCTCAATGGTTGTGCGTTGTTTCATGCTTCACGTCTACGAGAGCAACACAAGGCGTCAGTTCTGTTCCTCAATTCACGCAACGATTGCACAGAAGATCAAAAGTGGTCTTTGCCCTTTTTCTCAAAGCTGATCGTTACATGCATATGCACAATTTATTTGTTTTCTAATTAAAGTTTGGAAATTTTTTAATTCATATATATTATTATTTTTCCTGATTTTTTGATTCCTATAGATCCTTCATATATTGATCTATATCTAGGTATTTTTCTTTCTTACATATATGAATCAGTTTTAATTAAAAATCGATGGTAAGATCAAAGTAAATGTGCACTTTTCAGCATTTCATTATCTAGTTGCTATAGTAACTACTACAGTGTGTTGCTATTTCTGTTTTGTTTGCAGATTAAAATAATTAAAAGACAAAAAAAATTAAGAAAAAGCTTCCGCTGAGTGTTGCAATCATTGACCCTTTTTTAATTGCCATCGACGATCGTACAAATATATTTTCAGTTTATAATTTGTCTTTACTTTGGTATATTCAGCCTGAAAGCCATCGAGAAGGCCTCCGGTTCACATCGACGATCTCTGCCGTGCTGAGATGTTCGTCGCCGAGGAGGAGCCGGCCTTGGGGAGGTACATCTGCTGCAGTCTCAACACCACCGTCGTGGAGCTCGCCCGTTTCCTTGCAGGAAAATACCCACAGTACAATGTGAAAACCGATTGGTACGAATCGTCCTCAAAACTTGAGTCCTCAGCATGTGAGATCTGAATATCTGATGCTCGATCGTGCACTGATGACAATTATTGCAGCTTTGGTGACCTCCCTGAGAAGCCGAGAATCTGCCTTTCGTCCGGGAAGCTCGTCACGGCCGGGTTCGAGTTCAAGTACAAGACCCTGGATGAGATATACGACGACGTCGTCGAGTACGGCAAGGCCTTGGGAATTCTGCCGTACTAATGTCGCTCTAGTTACAATCGGTGATCAGAACCATACGACGCTTGCTCCTGCCAACTGTCTATGCTACTAAGTAATAATACGCCGAACTGTACTGGTTCAGTTAAAGTCAGTTTACATGGGAACATGTTCTCGAAGCAATGGTTGCTGTCTCTGCTGAGTTGCACAAAAGGCTGGGTTGGTCACACTCACACAGAGATAAGGGACAAAACGAAGCAAAGGAAAGGTTAGCGTGTGCGCTCAAGCCACGCGCAGGCCCCCAGACGCCGTGGGGATTGATTCTTCAGCTTTTGCTTTTGATTTTTCAAGAATTCACTCTGAGCTACCTGACAGAAGCCTTTGGTAGGTTCCCAAAACCAGAAAGGGAGGATTGGCGGAGAAAAGTCCTTGCCACGGTTGGTTTTAGCACTTCTAGTATATTTGTTTCTTACTCTACAAATTTCTAAAATTTCTCTAAAAATCAACCGAGTAGAACACAAGTGGGTGCTGCTACAATTTAACAACAAAAATTTCTCTTAACTTTCGGTGACATGATATCCTAGATATCTAGCATTACAAATGCATTACAATATGAAACAACGTCGCATCTCTGAAAACATATACATTCTGAACATATTAATATATGAACATATTACAATTTCTGTTTTGCATGAAAGTATTATACAGACATGAATTCCATTATAATTTTTTATTAGATTCAAACAAAGCAATTTGTGACATAAAAGTATCAATTTTTTTAGCTATGTGTTTGAGCTTGTTGGTGATTTGCTCAATTTTGCTTCGCAAGAACCGTTTGAATAAGATTGTTCTTGTGTTTCTTGTGGAAGATTAGTCCGATGGACTTTCAAGGCATATGGCCTGGTAATGAAGATTTACTTTGAGGAGATTTGATATTTCAACTACAGGAGCGAATTCGTCTCAAGGTGGAGATTGTTAAAGTGTGATTTAAATTCGACATCATGTTCGTGTAGGACACTGTGCCAAAGTGGCGCCGAACGGTACATTTACTTAGCCATGTCAGACGTGACAACAACTGACGTATCTGATTTTGTTTCGATTTTCTTTTTCGTTTGGGACTCATCTCCTTTACTTTATATATTTAACCCTATGATCCGTAAGAAGAGCAAGAGTCTCATCGTAATATTTCTTCATACAGATATTTATGGCTTCTAACTTTGCACTGGATCGAGATAGGACGATTAATTGGGCATGATCCTGGTCAGCGTTGCCGTGTTGATCTTCAAGCTGCAACGTATGCAACCAGGTTACAGCTTTCTGACGCTTCATGCTGCCCAGATCGAAGCACCTAAAAACCTGCGTGGCCGGATGGAAAGGTGCACGCGGCCCTCCGCCCACGCGGGCAGCGTCACCTCGCGCGCTGCCCAGAAAGAACAGAAACGCAGGCTCCCTGTCTGCACCTCACCTTTGCAGGACGGGGAATAAAACCTACCAGATCTCGTCAGACCATTGCTAGAATCTATTTTGAATCATAACACACGGCCACACAAATAGTTAGTTGATTTATTCTATCACGTGTCTTGAGATCGATGAGGTCTAATAAGAGTTTAAAGTTGATGAGGTCTCGTAGGATTTTCTTCCGACAGGACGGACTAATTTTCTCCTGCGCGACCGGCGAGCGGGCGCGGCTCAGCACCACCACCGCACCGGTGATGCACCGCTGGACTTCAGGCGCGTATCTAATTTATGTTATGGGTGTTCAACACCTAAATTTTTTGACAAAAAACATAGTATATATAAAGTATAATACATATACATATATTTAATTGGGTCAAAATAACTATTTCTAGCCTCCAGTCTATCACTATTCAACCAGCCGACAGGCCCGACCGGAAACGCACCGCGGCCTGCGGCCTAGCCCACTAATTCGCGCGATAGATACGGCGTCCCCCGATCCATCCGATCCCCGTCCTGCCCAATCCCTAACTCTAGTTGAGCTGCCCGAGCAGGCGAGCAGCAGCCCGCGACCTTGCGTTGACCGCGCGGTCCGCACCTATGGCCTCCGGTGCCGCGCCGGCCCTCCGCTCCGCCGCCACTGCAGACCACGTCACCTCCGGCTTCGGCTCCGGCTCCATGCCGCACAACCGGCGACCACACCTTCGGCCATCCGCTCCGCCGGCTCCGCACCGCACTATTGGCCGACCGCCGACCGGACCGCATGACCGCACATCCACCCTCCGGCGTCTCCACTCCACTTGCGGCCGCTGACCCGCCGTCCAGCAGGCAGCAGTCTAGCTCCGTCGCTTCGGGTCTCCGGGACCGGCGACCGGTGAGTAATTTTGCTACTGTAAACTATTGTATGTTAACTATTGCTACTGTAGATCTTCATGTTTTGTACTGAAAAATTTTTGTACAACTTTAAACATCTATTCTAAAATTCCTGCGTTCGTCATTGACTGGCTTTGGCTCAACATGGACTAGGCAAGGTTGGCGACGCAAAATCCCTATCCTTTTCTGATCAGCTTAGCATGATTGAGACGTGTTGATCCTCCCTCTCGCGCACACGCACGCGATGTTGACGCACATAGACTTTCTATGCAGTTTATATCAAGAGAGCTAACAAAAGAAAAGGATTGTTCCGTTTCAGTGCTTGTCCTGTCGTGCGGCAGGCGGTTCGACTTTTGGGTTCCTGAGGCATCCCGCGGCGGCCGGAGTAGGCGAAGCTGGCATTGGTGCTGGGAGTCAGGCGCTGCAGCGTTTAGTCCTCGAGCCATGGTGCGGCGTTAGCTCGAGCAGGAGGCCATGGCGCGACGTTGTCGCATTGTGATTGATATAGGATTGTTCCGTGGTTCGTGCTCTTAGATCTGCTCAGTGGTGGCGCGTAGGCGCCAAGTAGTGGTTTCTTCGAAGGCGAGCATTGCAGGAAGCGGCTCTTTGTGGAGTTCATGGGTGGCTTTGCCATGGCCTTGAGGCGTGCAGACCCCTGTGTGTTGGTGGCGGTCTTTTTTGTGTGTGGGTAGTACGTGGGGTGCTGTGGAAGTGCTGGCGAAAGCTTTGCCGGTGTTCTTACCGGTTTCGACAACGATGACGCCTTAGGGCGCCATTTTCCTTCCTGAAGGAGTTGTCATGGCACTTCATAGGCTCATGTATGTTGATTTCCGGGTGAAAGCCTTGCCTCGGTGAGGCGGGCGGCGTCGGCGATCCTAGTCGCCTACTTGGAGGCGTCGCCTCGGAGGTCCTTCTCCACGCAAAGTAGACCGAAGTTTGGATGGCGCAGTCGGTTGAGGATATGGACTTGTTTGAGAGCAAGGACGAAGAAGAAGTTCTGAAGCTTAGTCTTTCTAGCTTTTTTCCTAGTCCTTAAGAGATCTTTTTTGTTGTTTTTAGCTCCTCAGTTTTGAGGATTTGAGCCTAAGAGCTCGTGTATCTTTTGGCTGTGTATATCCCGTGTGGATATAGAGGCCGGATTTTATATCCTTTATCTAAAAAACAAAAGAAAAGGATTGGCGTTACTGAGAGGACAGATATGAAAGTACCAAGCGATAACAGCTGAGAGACGGGGGAAAAAACCGAATTGGCCTGCAATAAAATTTAACATGAGGTTGAGATCTTCAATCCTATCCGTCCAATAAGATTAGGTGCGCACGAGGCAATCAGATTTGGTGTGCATGACGTTCTCGGCGACTTCATCATAGATCTCTGGTTAACTACTCTCCTAGCGTGGTCTGAGGACCTTGTCCACTCCGTATATCGGTAGTGTGTAGTGATATGGACCTACTGGCTACAGGAGAACCCAGCGCAACCATTCATCGCCAATTTCTCACGTTTCAGCTCGTGGAGCGGATAGTGGACACGAACCTACTGGTCAACCGCCAGCTACTACTACATTTTCACAGGTAAATTCAGCGTATAATGCAGGTTACCTTCAGTCCTAAACAAATCCTTCATCTTTCCCTAAAGTTGTTTTCGTACGTTGATTTTATCATCTTCTCGCCTGCCTAGTTGTCATGATATACTTAATTCTATAATACTAATAAGGTGCTCGTTCTTTACAACAGATCTCATCTTATGGTTCTACTTGTTTAGAGTTTTTTCTGTTTTTTTTAGGGTGGGTTTTCCCTGGAATTTTGGGGATATTGTTAGAGGGGGTGGGACAATGAATAAACTTCTATTTTATATTAGTAGAGATAGAGATGCGCAGGTTCCTTGTGACACCACGGCCTATGTTGGCCCATGTGTATGTGTGCAAATAAATTTCTAGGTTAATCCCACCTTGCTAGTTTACCTTAAGAAACACTTACATATAAGGCTAGGAGTTCCAATGGTAGCACTCCCGATTAATCGTTTTGCACGAAGCAAGAACAAAAGTGTAAGCGGGGTTGCTATGTGTACGTAGTCTATCCAGAATATGGTTAGATCTGAGTCGGTTTGAACCCTAGGACGTTACATTCCTTCCGGTGACAACCACCAGACCAGAGGGTGACAACCACCGAACGAGAGGAACCTATACTTCTCTGTATTGTACTTTCTGTTAGGAAACCAGGACTCTATCTGGAGTCCTTATCTGTTTGGGCACCCCCACCGTAGACTATAAATAGGGGCCTAGACCCCCCTCATGATGTACCCGATGCAATCTAAAGCAATAAAGAAAGACCAGGAGTTCTCTCTACCTCTCTGTGTTCAATCTATTCTCTCTGTGATTCTGTGATTGATTCGTTCTTGTTCTAAGCAGAGAAATCGCTCGGACTAGTCGCCAGCGACGGTTTCTCAACACGTTATCAGCACGATTTCGCTCCGGTGAACGAGGTAATCATCGAAGCACAGATTGAATTTTCTAGATCGCTTTTGAATCTGTATTTTCTTTTCGCGTTCTAGATTGAAATTCTACGGTGCAAATCCGCCTAATCTACCGCGAGCGATTTGAAGTCGCGGCACAATGCCGATCGGTAGATTGTGAAACGGGTAGATGTTGATTGCATCAGATTAGAAACGATGCAAATCCGCCCCAAATTTACCGCGAGCAGATCTGAAATCGCCGGCACAATGTCGATCGGTAGATTGCGAAACGGGGTAGATGTCAATTGCATCGTAGATTGGAAACGAAATTTTGCTTGAATTTCTTTGATTCTGCATGATCATTGCGCAAGAAATTATATATTCTCTGTTCAAGCCATTGCATGAAAAACGAAAATTATGCATTAGTTTCCTATTCGGTTACTGTATGAAATTGCATGTTTTCTCGTTGCTTAGCATATGCACAGAAAAATCAGGGCACGGTGGCTGCACCCGCATGTGCGCCACCAGGTCGCCGGCCAGCAGCCGGCCAAGGCGCCGGCCCAGCACCACATGCACACGAAGAGCACGACCGCCCCCGTACGGGCCGTCGCCCCCGCAAGGGCCTCCGGTGCAGACGCCAATGCTTCGGTTTTGGGCCGCCGCTTCGCATGGACTGTGCCACTGCATGGCACCACCGAGTATGCCGTCGCCGCCCGGAGCCGCATATGCACGCTGCTCCCGCCGCCGACCATGGCTCTTTTCTCACGCCCGCATGCGCTTGCTCACCGGCGACACGGCGTGTGGCGCCTCCTCGGCTGCACCCCGAAGACCGCCCGTCGTCGGCGCCGCCCGAACAAGCGCCGATCCGCCTCCTCCGTGCGCGCCTGGCGCCCGCCGCCTCCCGGCCTTAACGCGCGCCGACGACCTCGCGCCGCACGCGCCGCCGACCCCACCGCCTCGATCTTCCGTCGCGCTCTGCAGCGCGCGGTCCGCGCCCAACGGCACCGGCCCCTCCACCGCGCGCCCGAACGCGCGCGCCGCCGGCTCCCGCGCGCGCCTCTCGGCCAAGAGCCGCGCGGCTCGCCGCCGCCCGCGCGCTTCTTTTCCCAACCACCGCTCGGCTGAAGCCGCCAGCGCCGGTGGCCGTCGCCGCTTCGCGACCGCCAATGCCGCCGCCCGAACGGCGCCGTCGCGGCCGCCGCCACGCCCGAATGCCACCGCCCCGACGCGCGCCGCCGCCGCGCCCGCTCGCTCGTCGCCGCCGCCTCGGCTCGAGTTGCCGCCGGTGGGAGCACCTCCGCCGCCGGCGCCGCTGCAGCCGCCTCGGCCCACGTGCGCCTGCTCGCCTCCCGTTCTTTTGCGCCGCCGCCGCCGCCCGAGGGGAGGCAGGGGAAACCCTAGCGCCTCCTCCCCTCCTGTTGAATAGATCGGGCAGGCCAAATGGGCCGATGGGCGCAGGGAGGAGGGAAGGGGAGAGGAGATGGGCCACAGGTGGGAAAAGAGGGGAATGGGCCGGCGCCGGACATTTTCCACAAAAGGGCCCGACATTATTTGAAATTAGCGATGAGCCCTTGGGTGTTACTTTTGAGTCCCGAATTTTGCAGAAAAGGTCTCGTAATTCCAAAAATTGCGAATAAGTCCTTAAATTTACGAGCGGGTCCAAAATTTTACAGAAAACCCCTCGGTAAATCAGAAAATTGTGCGAATTTTCTCTGAACTGAAATTTTGCGCATAAATCCTCAGAAAGTACAGAATTTGCTGAAATTTCATATTTTAGCATAAAAGGGCCTCGGGAATCCGAATTTTGCATTATTTTTAGCATTTGAAGCTTATTTATTTATGCCATTATTATTCTCTGTATTTTCTGTATTTATTTACTGTTTTTGATTAATTGTAATTGTTTTAATTGCTTTTAATCACTGAAATTAGCAGTAAAATTATAGAAAATGCACAGAAAATTATGAAACATTATGGGAAACTATTGCACTACTTTATTTACCTGTAGTAAATTTTTCATGCATGTTTACCTGCAGTAAACTTATTTTATTTCGTTCATACACATGTAGATGACTGGAATTTCGAACCGGGAGTTCGAGGAGTGCCCACATGGTCGAAACTATCGACATGGGCATCCGATGTCGAGATTGTGCTTGGGGCCTAAGCTCGGCGCAGCTATTGGGATAAGCGGACGAAAAGACGCTACACCCACACCGAGGAGAATGATCGGCACTTCATTTCCTCAGCACCATCTCGCTCAACTCTCAAGAATGAGTATATGGCGAGAGAAATGCGCTAGCACTGGACCGCACTCAAGAAGCGGTTTGAGAGGCTCAAGTACACCATTCTTCCTCAAGCGAGCGAGTGGATCGATCGAGGTTTGCCGATTTTAAAGCGGTCGGGAGTACAATTACGCCTTGCACAGGATTTGTACAAACCTTAAACTCTGTGGCAAGGAGATCACAGAGGACCAGAAGATCGAAAAGACCCTGTCCACTTTCCACCCCAGTGCTGTACAAGTTGCCCGCAACTATCGTCAAAACGGCTACAAGGAGTACGCCGAATTGATTGATATGATGCAGGTAGCCGAGGCTCAGGACGAACTTCTCCGCAAGAATTACGTCTCTCAGCCACAAGGCAGCTCCGCTGGCCATGAAGCCAACGCTAGCAGCCTCAAGGTGCGGAAGCCCTTGATGAAGAAAAGGGGGAAGAAGGGTAAGATCGTTGCCCAGAAAGGCAAGTCAAATGCTCCAAATGACAAGAAGGCTAAGAAGAGTGGCAAGAACTATGGCCAGCAGAACCAGGGTTGCTACAAGTGTGGCAAGTGGGGACATTGGTCGCGGATATGCAAAGAACCGCAACATGTCATTGATGCCCACCAAGCCCAAAAGAAGAATGGCAAAGGGCAACCTGAAGCCCACTTTGCAGCCATTGAGGGGGAGCAGCCTGGGCAGCAGCTGAGCAAACAGCTGCCGGAGATGATGGAGATTGAGTCCATCCCGGCAGCAGCACCTCCTTATGACTTAGAGGCAGCCACTGCTATGATCTCTCTTGAAGAGAATATCACTGCTGAGAAAATAGCCGAAGAAGTCGATGATTTTCTAGTTGATTCCGTCTGATGCACAGAATGCATGAGACGTTAATTGTCATTTATTTTGTGTTAAATGGACAAGTTTAGAACTTGCATGGTTGGTGCTTTAGGATTTTGCTTTCCCGTAATGGTTGGATGATTTTGGAATAAAGCATTCATTTATTCAGTTTATGATGGCATATTATGTTCTGATATTTACGTATTTTATTTATGTGTTGAATGCCTTCTGATACATGTTAATTAAATACGTTATATTAGAACACGTGTGGCGCCCTATGGAGGAAGTATGCCTTGCCGATAGCGGCACAACGAATACCATCTTAAGAGAGACTAAGTATTTCCAGTCAATCCGTAAGAGCAATGGCAGCCTTACGACAATCGCCGGAAGCGATACATGTATAATCGGTTCTGGAAGAGCCACAATTATACTTCCCATGGGCACAACTTTGGTCATTGAAGAAGCCTTATTGTACCCAGAATCGACTAGAACTCTCCTAAGTTTTAAGGATATTCGCGCCAATGGTTTCCACGTTGAGACCGACGAAGAGTACGGTAAGAATACCGCTCATCACAAAGCGAAGAGAATGGCAAAGAATATTAGAAAAGCTTCCTTCACTTGAAATGGGCTATATTATACCACAATTAAAGCGCTGCAGCTGCATAATCGCTCAAAACAGTGTTTAGAAGCTCAACTCTTACGTCTCGCATGATAGATTAGGCCACCCAAGTCTTAGGATGATGAGAAACATAATAAATAACTCGCATGGGCATAATATTAATGTGAAGAATTTCCGAATCATAAAGATTTTGTGTGCCTGCATGTGCCACGGAAATTAATTACTAGACCCTCCACTCGAAAGTGAAGGATGAAGTCCCCGCATTCTGGAACGCATCCGAGGAGACATTTGCGGCCCCATTCAGCTGTTTGAGGCCGTTCAAGTACTTCATGGTGCTCATTGGCGCTTCTTGAAGTGGTCATATGTGGGTTTGTTGTCCACAAGAAACCACGCCTTTGCAAAATTGATCTCGCAGATCATTCGCATCGTAAATGTGTTTCAGATCATCATATCAAATCCATTCGAATGGACAACGCGGAGAATTTACTTGAAGGCATTTGATGATTATTGCATGGCGATGGGAATTGCGGTTGAGCACTCGCACCGCATGTCCATACTCGTAATGGTTTGGCGAGGCTTTAATTAAAAGAATTAAATTTATTGCCCACCCTCTTGCATAAAAGTAATTTGCCGGCTACATGTTGGGGACACGCATCCTTCATGCAGCGAATCTCATCAACCTTAGACCTTGACCTACAACATCCATTCACCTATGCAACTAGCGCAAGGGTCACCACCGAAAGTTTCCCATCTTAGGAGGTTTGGATGCAAGGTTTATGTACCGATACCACCTCCGCATGAATCGCAATGGGCCCACTCCGCAAGACGGGATATCGTTGGTTATGAGATCGCATCCATAATCGGTATTTGGAACCCATGTCGGAGATTTGCATCTTGCCGCTTCGCTGATTGCATTTTTGATGAAGATAATTTCCGTCATTAGGGGAGGAAATCAACCCGTTGATGAAAAATGTCGAAATTACGTGGAAGCCACGGAATTCATGCTCATGACCCGCGCACTAGTGAAACTGAAAAAGAGGTCCGAAGATCATCGACTTGCAAGCATTAGCAAATCAACCGCCCGATCACTTTAGTGATTTGAAGAGCGTGATTAAGTCGCATGTGCTCGCACGCAATGCACCGGAGAGGTTGAAATACCAAAGAAAATTGAAGGTATCCCTAATCCCGTCCGAGGCCTCGGAATAAAGGACGAGAACTCCGGTTCCTCGAGTCCAAAGTAACCGGGACGCCGCGAAAAGGATAAAAGGGATTTATCACAGCCGATCATTGAAGTCCCCCAAAATGAGAAGGGGAGCCAGTTGAGACCTGGCACAAGTATGACACCTTCTGAAAAGGACATACCGGATCTGAATATCCCCATCGGCATGGATGTGTGCGCACACATCGGAGCCGAAAAACTAAAGAGACTTGCCACCGCAATTGAAAGAAGCGATGCGCAAGGTGAAGTAACTCATGAAGAAATAGCTATAAATTATGTGCACACGGGAGAGTCCCTGAATAGGACAACAGCTAATATCGATATCTACTTCGCAAAGAAAATTGCCACCATCATCGATCTTGATCCCGAGCCTGCATCGCTCGCTGAATGTAAGAAAAGATCAGATTGGGAAGATTGGAAGAAGGCAATAGCAACTGAATTACTATCTCTGAATAAAAGAGAAGTGTTTGGGCCCGTATGCCGCACACCTCCCCACATACACCCCGTTGGGCACAAGTGGGTATTTGTTCGAAAGAGAAATGAAAGAAATGAAGTAGTGAGATACAAAGCAAGGCTGGTAGCCCAAGGTTTCACTCAACGTCCGGAGTTGATTATGAAGAAACCTACTCCCACCATGAGTGGAATTACCTTTAGATATTTGATCTCAATGGCGATAAACTTGAATTTGGAAATGAAATTGATGGATGTTGTGATGCATACCTTTATGGTAACTTGATTCGAGATTTATATGAGAGTCCTCAAGGAATTCCTCTCCAACCAAGACAGAGCAAATAGAAATCTATACTGATGTGAAACTCGAAAAGTCACCGTATGGACCGAAACAACTGGAAGAATGTGGTATAATCGCTGAGCGACTTTCTCTGCAAGAAAGGCTACACGAACAATGAAGACTGTCCTTGTGTGTTTATACGGCGATCCTGAATGGATTACAGTATAATCTCTGTGTATGTAGATGATCTGAACATCATCGGGACAGTCGAAGACATAAAAGAAGCAAGCTCCTACTTGGAGTCAGAATTTGAAATGAAAGATTTGGGCAAGACCAAGTTTTGCTTAGGCTTGCAGCTTGAGCATGTCCCTGAAGGAATCTTGGTGCATCAGTCGGCCTACACCCAGAAGGTGCTTGAAAGGTTTGGCTTCGAGAAGGCATTTCCCTCGAAAGTACCGATGATCGGTAGGTCTTTACAGCAAGAAAAGGATCCTTTCCGACCTAGGGAAGAGGGGGAGGAAGTCCTGGGACCGGAATTCCCATACTTGAGTGCAGTGGGAGCACTCATGTATTTAGCAAACTGCACTAGACCGGACATTGCATTTGCCGTGAACCTGTTAGCAAGGTACAGTGCAGAGCCCACCAAAAGGCATTGGCAGGGCATAAAGGACATTCTTCGATACCTCCAAGGTAGCAAAGACCTCGGATTGTTTTACAGAAAGAATCAAGATCTGAACTTGATTGGCTATGCAGATGCTGGGTATCTGTCAGACCCGCATACCGCTAAGTCACAAACAGGCTATGTATTCTGTGTGGTGGAACCGCAATTTCATGGAAATCGTCTAAGCAAAGCACAGTAGCTACTTGACGAACCACTCGAAATTATAGCATCAGTATGAAGCCGCACGAGAGCGCGCTGGCTCGCCGAATGGTTCACCACATCCAGCGATCATGTGGGATGAACATTGTGCGTAACCCCACAATTATCTATGAAGATAATGCCGCTTGCGTTGCACAAGTGCAAGCGGGCTATGTGAAAAGTCATCTCACAAAGCATATCAACCCCAAGTTCTTCTATGCACATGAATTGCAAAGGATGGATGAGATTAAAGTACTGCATACTAAGTCATGTGAAAATCTCGCAGATTTATTCACTAAGTCACTCCCCGCATCTAGCTTTGAAAGGTGCGTGCGTGGAATTGGAATGATGAGACTTAGAGAAGTGCAGAATCGGGGAGAATTCTCACAAGCCCGCTAATAAATCTTGATCATGAAGATTAAGTACCCAAAATAAAGTCCTGTAGACCAAATGAATTTGGGTGAATTGTACTCTTTTTCCCTTGACGAGTTTTCCATGAAGTTTCTCGACCAAGGTTTTTAATGAGGCAATTCGTGCATCGCAGCATCACATGTATCATGTACTCTTTCTCCAAATTTTTCCCACTGGGTTTTTATGGAGTTTTAACGAGGCATGAGCATGTTGGGTGAGTGCCCAAGGGGGAGTGTTAGGAAACCAGGACTCTATCTGGAGTCCTTATCTGTTTGGGCACCCCCACCGTAGACTATAAATAGGGGCCTAGACCCCCCTCATGATGTACCCGATGCAATCTAAAGCAATAAAGAAAGACCAGGAGTTCTCTCTACCTCTCTGTGTTCAATCTATTCTCTCTGTGATTCTGTGATTGATTCGTTCTTGTTCTAAGCAGAGAAATCGCTCGGACTAGTCGCCAGCGACGGTTTCTCAACACTTTCAGTGCTTGAATTCTGGTGAGTGGCGAATCCTCATTCTCTTTGTCAAGAGAGGTAGTAACTAGCGTCCGGCGATGTCGGCGGCTGAAAGGAAGACGGCGTGCGTCACGGGAGGGAACGGTTACATTGCTTCAGCACTTATCAAGATGCTGCTGGAGAAGGGGTATGCTGTCAAGACTACAGTCAGAAACCCCGGTTCGATTCTTCCTTCTTTCGAGTTCAATATTTTTGCAATCTTCCTTTCGTCGAGCGGGTGAAATATGCGGTTCCGCTGGGACGGTAAACCATATACTTTGTGTTTTCTATGGTAAGCTCAGCAAAGTATATATGCTTAATTAGCTACATCACATAGGGAAGAGAGAATCCTAAAATGATCCAATCCTGAGTAAAAATCAGTTGCATGTCTGATGTATCACTTGTGATGGAATTGTTGCAAACTGTGATGATCCCAAGACGATGATAAGGATTTTCGGAGTTTGGTAATTTCGCTTCTTGATATTCTAAATAACTAATTTGTATGTAGATGACATGGTGAAGAACTCCCACCTCAAGGACTTGCAAGCACTTGGCCCATTGAAGGTCCTCCGCGCCGACTTGGACGAAGAAGGCAGCTACGACGAAGCAGTTGCCGGCTGCGACTACGCCTTCCTCGTCGCAGCTCCGGTGAACCTCAAGTCCGAGAATCCTGAGGTGAACAACTATTACCACCAAACTTGATTTTAACATCACTGTTGTGTTGTCACTTGTTGTTGGTCTACTAGTTGGCATGCATGCTTCAAGGTGCCACCCACTCTCTGAGCTTGGGCTATTGATGACATACTGTTTTTACTTCATTTGGTGATGGCAGAAAGAAGTGATTGAGACTGCTGTCCGAGGAACTCTCAACGTCATGAGGTCGTGCGCGAAAGCGGGCACGGTGAAGCGCGTGATCCTGACATCGTCGGCGGCCGCAGTCAACAGCAGGCCGCTGCAAGGCGACGGCCATGTGCTGGACGAAGAGTCATGGTCCGACGTCGAGTACCTGAGATCCGACAAGTCGTCACCAGTTTGGGTACATACACATGTTCAGTCAGAGCCACTGAGCCAGTCATGTACAACCATTTACTGATGGATAAAACGATGTGCCGTGTTTGCGTTGCAGGCATACCCTGTCTCAAAAGTTCTTTTAGAGAAGGAAGCGTGCAAGTTCGCGCAGGACAACAACATCAGCCTGGTCACCGTGTGCCCAGTCGTCACGGTGGGTGTGGCACCGGCTCCGATGGTCACCACGAGCGTCCCCGTTTGCCTCTCCTTGCTATCCGGTGAGGAGCACAAGTGTTGGGCATCGTTTTTTTTAAGTTCAGTAACTAACTGAGCTGCCCGAAAGATGCTGCAAGAACCTTCTGAACTTTCGTGTTCTTTGCATCTCGATCGTGTCCGATGTTATATAGTGGTTATGTCGTGTGTAATTTCAGGGGATGAGGCCATGATGGACACCCTGAAAACTATCGAGAAGGCCTCCGGTTCAATTCCGATGGTTCACATCGACGATCTCTGCCGTGCTGAGATGTTCGTCGCCGAGGAGGAGCCGGCCTCCGGGAGGTACATCTGCTGCAGTCTGAACACCACTGTCGTGGAGCTCGCCCGTTTCCTTGCAGGAAAATACCCACAGTACAACGTGAAAACCGATTGGTACGAATCGTCCTCAAAACTTGAGTCTTCAGCATGTGAGATCTGAATATCTGATGCTCGATCGTGCACTGATGACGAGTGTGCATGTTTAATTATTGCAGCTTTGGTGACCTCCCTGAGAAGCCGAGAGTCTGCCTTTCGTCCGGGAAGCTCGTCAAGGCCGGGTTCGAGTTCAAGTACAGGACCCTGGATGAGATATACGACGACGTCGTCGAGTACGGCAAGGCCTTGGGAATTCTGCCGTACTAATGTTGCCCTAGTTACAATCGGTGATCAGAACCAAACACGCTAGCTCCTGCGAACTGTCGTGCTACTAAGTTATAATACGCGGAACTGTACTGGTTCAGTTAAAATCAGTTTACATGAGAACATGTTCTCGAAGCAATGGTGGTTACCTCTGCTGAGAATGTGATCCTTAGGTCAAGATGTTTGGAATTGGAAGGTTGTCACACAGAGATAAGGGACAAAACGAAGCAAAGGAAAGATTAGCGTGTGCGCTCGAGCCACGCGCAGGCCCCCAGACGCCGTGGGGATTGATTCTTCTGCGACCTTATGGTCTGGCGTCAGATTCTTTTTTTAGTTTTTGCTTTTGCTTTTTCAAGAATTCACTCTGAGCAAACTGGCAGAAGCGTTTGGTAGGATCCCAAAACCAGAAAGGGAGGATTGGCGGAGCATAGTCCTTGTCACCGTTGGTTTTAGCACTTCTAGTCTAGTTATTTCTTACTCAAGTGGGTGTTGTACAAATTTCTAAAATTTCTCTAAAAATCAACCGAGCAGAACACAAGTGGGTGTTGCTACAATTTAACAATAAAAGTTTCTCTTAACTTTCGGTGACATGATATCCTAGATATCTGGCATTACAAATGCATTATAATATGAAACACCGTCGCATCTCTGAAAACATACACATTCTGAACATATTAATATACGAACATATTACGATTTCTGTTTTGCTTAAGAGTATTATACAGAGACATGAATTCCATTATAATTTTTTTATTAGATTCAAACAAAGCAATTTGTGACATAAAAGTATCAATTTTCGGCATCAACATCAAAAGTAAACAATTTTTGCTAGTTGCTGCACAAATCAAAGAACTAGCTGTGTTGCTACCATATCATTCAACTACCTCAATTGGCACACACATATCGATTTTTTTCAGCAAAACACTTATATGACCGAATGGCATCCTTGAAGCATCATTATTTGTTGTACACAACATGAACAAACTTGTTGCGTCTCAGCTGTGGAAATTTGGGGTAAAACTACATGATCCAATCCAAAAAAACTACCAAAAATGGGGAGTGTTCTGGCTGCGAGTGAGGAAGCGGCGAGCGGGAGCGGCCATGTTGGACTCTAGCGTCGAGGGACTCTGGCAACTGGCTGCGAGGGAGTTGATGATCGGCGGTGAAGGAGTTCTAGAGCCCACTGCGAGGGAGTCTGAGCACGGTGGAGATGGTGAGCAAAACCGGCGATGAGGTACTCTGGGAAATAAGGGGAAAGGGGTGAACGCTAGCGGCCGAAGCCATTATGCTATTCACTGCTAGCCTTTAACTTCTCTAAGAGAGGTGATGCGGCACCGGAAGCCATGGTAAATAGCTCCGATACCAATTGTTGTGAATTAGCACAATAAAGGGGTAATTATCCGTACGATAAAGATCGGACGATGTTGACTTGAGATAGAACGACGCTAGGAGAATGAGGGCACCGATTGGGAGAGAAATAGATCTAAAGTAGCCGATCTAGGGGAGAGACTAGAACTAGGAATCAGGGACTTAGGAATACTTCTTCGTTATTCATTATTTTTTGATAATGGATACATGCTATCCCTTTTATAGGGATGGCCCAACTTGACTTTAAAAAATAATCTATAAGAAAACTTATCTCTAATAATAACTTGCCTAACTAATAGATAACACCAAGCACCTAATAGATAGATTCCTAAATAACAAATCTTGCCTAATACGCATGGTGTTTCAGTACCCACACGCTATAGTACCCACAATGAATAGTAACCACGTACTATAGTGCCGTGGTGAACAAAACCGTGTGCTATAGTGCTTCCTAAATATTAGACCATAACATGATCAGATCGCCATTAAGGAGCTAGTTTGATCGCTGGCTTGTTTGACTACCGATCTACGATTGGTTTGATCGGTAGGGCGGTTTGACCACAGGTCTGGGGCCAATTTGACCGGTCCCCTGTTTTCAGACCTGAAAACTTCTTAGGTCAAAAATTCAAATCTTAAGAACTTGCTCAATTCTCATAAAAATACCTTCAAGTTTCGCATGCAACTTGTTCAAGCCAATAGGAATCTAAACTAATCAAGAATCATAAGGTTCATGGGCTCGAGTTCACTAAATTGGAGATATTCGAATCTAGTTCACGAGAACACCAAAAATTCTAAAATTTAAATTACTTCTTGCTTGTGAGGATCTAAGGCATGAGGTCTTTCAGATCTATTCTCATATGTCCTAGTAAGGTAATTTAAGCAAGAGATTGGACTAGAGCTCCCATAAATATGAAATCACAAATCTAGCTCAAAAACAGATAAAACCAAGCAAGAACGCAACAAGAACATGATCAAGACAAAGTTTTGATCTATTTTAGTGGAGGATGAGGTTTACATACTCATGGATTTGAAGATTAGTCTGATGAGCTTTCAAGGCACATGGTCTGGTAGTGAAGACTTACTTTGAGGAGATTTGATATTTCAACTATAGGAGCGAATTCGTTTCAAGGTAGAGATTGTTAAAGTGTGATCTCATCATGTTCATACAGGACACTACGCCAGATGTGGCACTGAACGGTGCATGCATCTAGCCGTGTCAGACTGACGCATCCGGTTCTGATTCGGTTTTCTTTTCGTTTGTGACTCGTCTCCCTCACCCTATATATTTAACCTTGTGGTCCATAAGAAAAGTCAGAGTCTCATTGTAATATTTCCTCATATAGATATTTATGGCTTCTAACTTTGCACTGGATCGAGATAGGACGATTAATTGGGCATGATCCTGGTCAGCATTGCCGTGTTGATCTTCAAGCTGCAACGTATGCAACCAGGTTACAGCTTTCTGACGCTTCACGCTGCCCTGATCGAAGCACCCAAAAACCTGTGGTGAAACTGAGAGGGCATGCAGGGTCTCATAAACTCCGTGGAATCGCACGAGGGAAGCTGACGATATAGCGTGATTTTGTTGGCCTCCTCAAGCCGGCCGGAGTAGCTGGATTTCCCGGGGAGGACGGCGCGCGGCGGCCTGAGGTGGAGGAGCTGTTTACGCGATCCCCTGACCGGTTGGTGATTCGTTTCCCGACAGCGTGGGCTTCACGAGACGCATCGGATGGTGTTTTAGGCGCCCTCCGCCCACGCGGGCAGCGTCGTCATCTGGGCGCGGGCGCGCGGCTGCGTACTCCCGTGCGGCGCACCTCACCAGGACGGGGAATAAATCCTACCAGACCTCGTCAGATCATTGCTAGAATCTATTGTAAATCATAACACACGGCCATACAAATAGTTAGTCGATTTATTATATCACGTGTCTTGAGATTGATGAGGTCTAATAAGAGTTTAAAGTTGATGAGGTCCTATAGGATTTTCTTCCGACAGGACGGACTAATTTTCTCCTGCGCGAACCAGATCCTTGCGCAACCGGCGAGCGGGCGCGGCTCAGCACCACCGCCGCACCGCTGGCTTTGGCTCAACATGGACTGGACTAGGCAAAATCTCTATCCTTCTGATCAGCTTAGCATGATTGAGACGTGTTGATCCTCCCTCTCGCGCACACGCACGCGATGTTGACGCACATAGACTTGATCCTCTCTCTCATTCGCACACTCGCGCGCGATGTTGACGCACATATATAGACTTTCTATGCAGGTTAATATCAAATGGAAGCTAACAAAAGAAAAAGGATTAGAGTTAATGAGAGGACAGACGAAAGTACCAAGCGATAACAGCTGAGAGACGGGGGAAAAAACCGAATTGGCCTGCAATAAAATTTAACATGAGGTTGAGATCTTCAATCCTATCCGTCCAATAAGATTAGGTGCGCACAAGGCAATGAGATTTGGTGTGCATGACGTTCTGGGCGACTTCATCATAGAGCTCTGCTTAACCACTCTACTAGCTTGGTCTGAGGATCTTGTTGCGAAGAGATGGATAACGCGCGGCTTTTTTCTTGCTTACCTGAACCGCTCAGAGAGGGAGAGAGAGATTCTTATTCTTCAGGTGGTCCTAACTCCTAAGCATCTCACCGTTCGTTGCCGAAGGCTGAGATTGAACAACGGCACCCTGCCATAATAAGTACAAACGGCAGGGAATACGCTTGTGGGGGTGCAATCGGTCGGATTCGGATAGATATCATTTATACTATATCTTAACCTATATATTTTTTAATTTAGAGTCGGATATGATAAAACTGGATATGAATATTAATTTGGGGTGTTTGGGGTTTCGGATACGGTATCATCGGGATGGATACTGATAATTTCAATTGAAAATAGATAATATAGGCGGATATTATGTGCATACATAAAAGAATATACACTAAACTATACCACCATCACTTCAAATCTTCAACTAGCAATAAATTCATCTAAATTACTTAAGTACAATAGCCGACACAACACAAGTTCAACATAAATGATAAATTCATACATAAGTTCAAAGATAAATTCATACGTAAGTTCAACATGAGCGGGGAGGATTGGTAGTGGCTGGCTAGAGTGGCTGGATTTGAGTAAAATCTAGGCTGGTTGGTATCAATGATGGTTGATGAGTTGAGCTAGAACTTGCTCGTTGAATATCCGATCAAATAGTATCCAGTTTATCATTTATCATGCTATTTAGTTGATTTTAGCTTACCCATTTTCGCTATCGTGTGCGAACCAGATCCCTGCGCGCCCGGCGCGCGGGCGCGGTTTAGCACCACCACCGCACCTTACGGGTGCTGCACCGCTGGCTTTGGCTCAACATGGATCAGGCATGGTTGGCGACCAAAATCTCCATCCTTTTCTGATCAGCTTAGCATGATTGAGACGTGTTGATCCTCTCTCTCGCGCACACGCGCGCAACGTTGATGCACATAGACTTGATCCTCTTCCTCACACACACTAGCGCGCGATGTTGACGCACATAGACTTTCTATGCAGGTTCATATCAAAAGTGAGCTAACAAAAGAAAAGGATTAGAGTTACAGAGAGGAACCTACTGGTCAACCGCCAGCTACTACACCATTTTCACACGTAAATTCAGCGTATAATGCAGGTTACCTTCAGTCCTAAACAAATCCTTCATCTTTTCCTAAAGTTGTTTTCGTACGTTGATTTTGTCATCTTCTTGCTTGACTAGTTGTCACGATATACTTAATTCTATAATGTGATCGGTTCAATTTGAAAGCTCGTGGCTTATATTAAAAACATCAGTAGTTGGTGAAAAAGATCAGAGGTGAGAGACTTATTTAACATAATTAAATTTAAAAAAATTTAAAAATAAAAAATATGTTAGCCCATTAAGTATAATACAAACAAATACGGGAAAAAAAGAACCGGCAAAAAAGCTCAACAAAAAGCCAAAAGTTCAGAAAAAGACGAAACTTATAAATAGTGAAAAATACGCCAGAAGCCGAAGCCGAGTTGATTAGGGCCGGTATTCATGCTTTGCAACAGATCTCATCTTATAGTTTTACATGTTTAGAGTTTTTTTTCTGGGTTTTATGGCTGGTTTTTTTGAAGGATTTTTCCTAGTTTTTTCGGAATATTGTTAGAGAGGTGGAACAACAGACAAACTTCTATTTTATATTAGTAGAGATAAGAATTGGGACCACCCGAGGGTGACAACCACCAGACGAGAGGAACCTATACTTCTCTGTATTATACTTTCAGTGCTTGAATTCTAGTGAGTGGCGAATCCTCATTCTCTTTGTCAAGAGAGGTAGTAACCAGCGTCCGGCGATGTCGGCGGCTGAAAGGAAGACGGCGTGCGTCACCGGAGGGAACGGTTACATTGCTTCAGCACTTATCAAGATGCTGCTGGAGAAGGGGTACGCTGTCAAGACTACAGTCAGAAACCCCGGTTCGATTCTTCCTTCTTTCGAGTTTTGCAATCTTCCTTTCGTCGAGCGGGTGAAATATGCGGTTCTGCTGGGACGGTAAACCATATGCTTTGTGTTTTCTGTGGTAAATTCAGCAAAGTATATATGCTTAATTAGCTACATCACACAGGGAAGAGAGAATCCTAAAATGATACAATCCTGAGTTAAAATCTGTTGCATGTCTGATGTATCACTTGTGATGGAATTGTTGCAAACTGTGATGATCTCAAGACGATGATAAGGATTTTCGGAGTTTGGTAATTTTGCTTCTTGAGATTCTAAATGACTGTAATTTGTATGTAGATGACATGGTGAAGAACTCCCACCTCAAGGATTTGCATGCACTTGGCCCATTGAAGGTCCTCCGCGCCGACTTGGACGAAGAAGGCAGCTACGACGAAGCAGTTGCCGGCTGCGATTACGCCTTCCTCGTCGCAGCTCCGATGGACGTCACGTCAGAGAATCCTGAGGTGAACAGCCATCTACAGCAAACTTCGTTTTAACATCACTGTTGTGCCGTGTCGTCTGACGGTGGTCTAGTAGTTTGGGACGCATTTTTCAAGTTGTCACTGACAATTATTCTTGTGAGCACACTATTGACAACCTAATTATGTCAGTTTAGTTTCTCTTTAGCGATTACTTACCGTGTTTGTTTGTTATTGTGATTTGGTGATGTGCCTGATGGCAGAAAGAACTGGTCGAAGCCGGTGTCCAAGGAACTCTCAACGTGATGAGGTCGTGCGTGAAAGCGGGGACAGTGAAGCGCGTGATCCTGACATCATCGGACGCCGCAATCTCAAGAAGGCCGCTGCAAGGCGACGGCCATGTGCTGGACGAGGATTCCTGGTCCGACGTTCAGTACCTGAGAGCCGAGAAGCCACCAACTTGGGTATATACATATATGTTCAGAATTACCGATGAAATATGGCGGCCTGACGCTAGTGTATATGGCGCCATGCTTGCATTGCAGGGATACGCAGTCTCAAAGGTGCTTTTAGAGAAGGCAGCATGCAAATTCGCGCAGGAGAATAACATCAGCCTGGTCACCGTGTTCCCTGTGTTCACCTTGGGTGCGGCACCGGCTCCGGTGGCCAGAACAAGCGTCCCCGTTACCCTCTCCTTGTTATCCGGTGAGAGGCACACGAAAGATGCAGCAGTCAACTTATGAACTTTCCCTTTTTTTTTCTATATCTCTTACCGTCTTACGCGATACAACCCCTGAACTTTTGGGAAGTCCGATCGATGGTATGTTCATGGTGATCGTGCATATATTCAGGCGACGAGGCGCAGCTCGAGATCCTGAAAGGGTTGCAGGCGGTCTCCGGTTCCGTTTCGATAGTTCACATCGACGACCTTTGCCGTGCCGAGATGTTCGTCGCCGAGAACGAGTCTGCGTCAGGGAGGTACATCTGCTCCAGCCACAACACCACCGTCCTGGAACTTGCCCGTTTCCTGGCAGAGAAGTACCCACAGTACAACGTAAAAACCGATTGGTACGAATTGACCACCTAAGTCATCGACACGCATGTTTGTCGAGAATTTTGACGCTCGTGCACTGACAAGCGATTTTGTGCAAAGTTGCAGCTTTGGTGAATTCCCCGAGAAGCCGAGAGTCTGCGTTTCGTCTGAGAAGCTCGTCAGGGAAGGGTTTGAGTTCAAGTACAAGAACCTGTATGAGATATTTGACGACGTCATCAGGTACGGCAAAGACTTGGGGATTCTTCCGTACTGATGTTCGTCTACTACCGATCGGTGATCAGAACCAAACAATGCCCTTGCAAATAAGTATGTGCTAGTAATGCGCTGAACTCTATCGTATTTGTGAGATCATATGGAGGTTATTCCATAAGTGCAATGTGTATTTGATTGTGCTTATGGTTTGATGTCGAAGTTTGAGTTTAATTTTGTGTCCTTTGTTATTTAGATTTTGCTATCTAAGAGGCAGCGGTCTGACCGATCTGCAGAAACAGTTTGATCCAAAGTGGTTGCGGTTTGATCAGCCGAGGAAGGTGGTCTGACCGGAGAAGCGGTAGTGCCAACTTTTAGTTGGTGGTAGCTTTTTTCATAGAGTTCATGTAAGTATTAGTCATGGCAGGAGTTCATACAAGTATAAGTCATGACATGCGTCCATGTATGCGTTAATTTGCTAATCAGAGTCAAGTGCATGCCATTTATCCTCGGAACGGTTATTTGGTCTTTGATGTGCAAAGCACTTGATGATTGTTGTGATCAATGGCTAGATCAAGGCTTGGGAAGTGGTCTTGAAGCCATGGTGTATCGTGCAAGTCCAAATGGAGTATTATCTTAAGCGGAGAAGCACGGAAGAAAGACAAGATTCGTGAGGAGGCAAATGTATGCATGTGGTATGCCAATTGGATTTGGGTGTCTCAAGTGGTGACAGTCCTCGGAGCAGGCATACGATCTTAGCAGAAAATAATTGGGCATCATATTTTTGAGAAGACCGACGGGTGGCAATTGAGAGAATTGTCTAATACCGTATGGAGTGACTGTTTATAAAACCGCAGCGGTGACCTAAGGGTTTAGGTAGCGTCTTGGAGGATAGATTGTTTTATCAGGCTATTAGAGCTATGGAAGTTATGTTTTGAAAAATGTGCAAGTGTGTGAAAAACTTATTTGTGTGTGAGTTATCAGGTTTGAGTAATTATAAGTTGATGTATCCACTAAGAGTAGCTAGTTGTTTATGGTTTGTTGTGAGGTGAGAAGCCTCTACTATATAAGCCCCTGTGTGTGAGAGAGATATTAAGGTTTTCGTGTGTTAGAGGCTTATGCGTGTGCTCTAGGGTTAGAGCTCTGCCCTCCAAGAGGGAGTGGCTGTAAAACATTTCTCACTAGGTGAAATGAATATTCAAAATTTATCCAAGAGAATTGTACCATAGATTCATGTGCTTTTGATTTGCCTAGCTTTCTTATTTGTATTTCTCTCTTTTTGGTCTTCCCTGGTGTCAAGAACATCTAAGAAATGGAAATATCTCTTGAAAATTAGATCCCATCCATCAAGGCACATTCTAGAGTAAGTTCTTGTGTTTACTAGATTTTTCCTTAAGAGAGAAAGGTGATTTTAAGGTTTTGCTCTTGTGGGAGATTTGGTTTGAGTTTGTCCTGTGATCTAGCTTACGTGACATGTGAAAACTCATCCAAGATCATCTAAATTATCAAAGACTCACGAGCAAGAGTAGATCAACGTCTCCCTTTTTGTCCGGTTTTAGTGCAACCTTCCATGTTTTGAATAAAGGTCAGAACTTTGGTATCGATCTTCATGATTCATGATTAAAATAGATTCCTAACATTCTAGAGAGGACTTGTGCCATGTTTTACAGCATTTGAATAAGTGGTTTAGAAGTTTTTCCTTTTTCTTGGATCACGTGCAGAGTTATTATGTGCTCTGCCTTAGCGAGCAGTCATGCTGTAGTAACTTGAGCGGTCAGATCGACTGATTCTGGTCAGATCGGTGACCTAGCGGTCAAACCGGTCGCCGAGCGATTAGACTGGCCGATAGCCTGGTCAGACCGACTGAGCGGTCTAACTGTCCTGTGGCCGACAGTTTGGCCAGTGATGGACTGTTGTCTTCGGTGTTTTGTAATTTTGGCTCTTGGTTTACCTGTGAGTTTGAATTCATCGTTTAGGTGAATTAACTGATGCATACAACTTAATGCATTCATCTTTTAAATTTTGTTACAAAGACATGGATAACTCTCGGCTTTTCTCTTGCTAACCTGAACTGCTGAGAGAGAGAGATTCTTATTCTTCGGGTGGTCCTACGCATCTCACCGTTCGTTGACGAAGAGGGGCTGAGATTGAACAACGGCACCCTGCCGTAGTAAGTCCAAACGGCAGGGAATACGCTTCCATGTGTGCAGTGATATTGACCTACAGGTGCACCCAGCCCGACCAATTATCAGGGCCGGCCCTGAGGGGGGGGCGAGAGGGGCGGTCGCCCTGGGCCCCCAAAATCCAGGGGCCCCATATACTATGTAGAGTATATACATGCAACAAATAGAAGGTATGGTTAAATACTTTAATACTTATAGAAATGAAGGGTTTGCTTTGAGTATGATCATTGCCAAAGATATTGCAGCTCAAATGAATGTAGAGCCATCATTTCGATTAAGCGGCGTGTTCTTAGGAAGAAGCAGATTTGATGAAATTGATTGTGATGAAGCAGTTTTGCAAGTGAGAAGGAATTTGAAGTTAATTTTTTTGTTATGGTTGATATGGCAATCAATTCATTGAAAAGTAGATTTCAAGAACTCCAAACATTCGAAGTATATTTGGATTTTTAATGAGTTCAACAACATTGAAGTCATTGGATCGAACTGAATTAAAAGAATGTTGTACAAAATTTGCAGAAACTTTTTCTCTAGATGGTTCCTCTGATGTTGAGTTAAATGATCTCATTTCTGAGTTAAGTGTTATGCAATTGACTTTATCAGATAAACCAATGTCTGCTATGGAGATCTTTGAGTTTGTCAGAGAAGCGGATTGTTATCCTAATATTTCTATTGCTTATCGGATTTTATTTACTATGCCTGTGACCGTGGCATTAGCTGAAAGAAGCTTTTCAAAGTTGAAATTGTTGAAGAATCATTTAAGGTCAACAATGTCTCAAGAGAGGTTAAACGGTTTGGCAACTTTATGTATTGAGAAGAAATTATTGGATGAGATTGATATCAATACCATCATCAATGACTTCGCATCTAGAAATGTTAGAAGAAATTTTAAGGTAATATCTATGAACTCTTTGATGTGAATTTTTCTTTAATTAAGTGTTTGTTGGTAAAATTAGATATATATATATATATATATATATATATATATATATATATATATATATATATATATATATATATATATATATATATATATATATATATATATATATATATATATATATGTGTGTGTGTGTGTGTGTGTGTGTGTGTGTGTGTGTGTGTGTGTGTGTGTAAATTTATATTTAGATATTTATATTAAGGCCCCTATTTCTAGTTTCGCCTTAGGTCCCTAAAATCCTAGGATCGGCCCTGCCAATTGTCGCCAATTTCTCTCGGTTAAGCTTGTGGAGTGGACAGTGGACACGAACCTACTAATCAACCACCAGCTAATACAACATTTCTCATGTAAATTAAGCATATAATGCAGGTTACTTTCAGTCGGAAAAAAAATCCTTCCATCTTTTCCTATAGTTGTTTTCATACATTGATTTTGATTTCTGACATCTTCTTGCTTGCCTACTTGTCATCGTACAATTATTATGCATGTTCCTTACATGTGACAACGACGAAACCAGAGGAACGTCAGTGCTTGAATTCTGGTGGGTGAGTGAATCATCGTTCTCTTTCTTAAGAGAGATGTGATTTAAGGATTTTATTCTTATAAGCGATTTGGCTTGAATTCGTCTTGTGATCTAGCTTGCTATAACATGTGAGAACACATCTAAAGTCATCTAAATCATCAAGTACTCACGAGTAAGAATATATCAAGATTTCCCTTTTTGACTGATTTAACCTTCTTTATTTTGAATAAATGTTGAAACTTTGATATTGACCTTCATGATCTATGATTGGAATATGTTTATAACATTGTAGAGAGGACTTGTGCCAAGTTTTACTGCGTTTGGATCAATGGTTTACAAGTTATTTCTTCTCTTAGTTCATGTGCAGAGCTGATTTGTGCTCTGCCTTGGCAAACGGTTGTATTGCAGTGACTTGAGCGGTCAGTTCAACTGATTCTGGTCAAACCGGTCGTCGAGCACTCAGATCGGTCGAGAGCCTGGTTAGACTGACTGAGTGGTCTAACTGTCCTCTAGCCGATGGTCTGACCGGTGAGGGATTGTTGTCTCCGGTGCTTTGTGATTTTTGGCTTTTGGTTTTGATGAACTTGTTAGTTTGTGTTTCGGCTACATAGTGTTGATAATACCTGTGGGAAGATTTTGAAGAAGTCTGTAGGATCGTATATTGCAATCAAAGGGAGATGAATGATTGCTTTTGTTTTTTGATACCTGAAAAAATTTCAAACTAGAAGCAAAAACAATCTAACTTATTAGATGTTGATTTTTGACCGCAAGATGCTCGACTGCTCACTTCATCCTTTTGCATGTGCTCGATGTAGGTTTCGACCACTCAGCGTTTGACCGCTCGGTGTTCGACCTCTCGCTCAATCACTCACCAGTCAAAGACTCCTTGCCCATGTAACCTACGACCACTTCAAACTAATTACATACTTCTTTTAAATTTTGCTTCGAAGAGATGGATAACTCGCAGCTTTTTTCTTGCTTACCTGAACTGCTCAGAGAGAGAGAGAGAGAGAGAGAGATTCTTATTGTTCGGGTGGTCCTACGCATCTCACCGTTCGTTGACGAAGAGGGGCTGAGATTGAACAACGGCACCCTGCCGTAGTAATTCCAAACGGCAGGGAATACGCTTCCATGTGTGTAGTGATATTGACCTACAGGTGAACCCAGCCCGACCAATTGTCGCCAATTTCTCACGGTTAATCTCGTGGAGTGGACAGTGGACACGAACCTACTAATCAACCACCAGCTACTACAACATTTTCTCATGTAAATTAAGCATATAATGCAGGTTACTTTCAGTCGAACAAAATCCTTCATCTTTTCCTAAAGTTGATTTTGACTTCTGACATCTTGCCTAATTGTCACAATACACTTATTCTGTAATATATGCAGGTTCCTTAGTGACAACCACCAAACCAGAGGAACCTCAGTGCTTGATTCTGGTGGGTGAGTGAATCCTCATTCTCTTTGTGAAGAGAGGTAGTAACCAGCGTCCGGCGATGTCGGTGGTTGAAACAAAGACGGCGTCGTCCACGGAGGAACGGATACATTGCTTCCGCACTCATCAAGATCTTTCTTTGGAGAAGGGCTATCTTGTCAAGACGACGATCGAAACCCGATTCGATTCTTATTTCTTTGCAGTTCTATATTTTTGCATTCTTCCTTTCATCGAGTACGCGGGTGAACTCAATGGTTCTTCAAAATGAACAGTAAAACTTGTTTTTTTTAGTTTATGCTTTGTGTTCTCGTTGGTAAGTTTAGTCAGCGAAGTATGCTTAGCTAAGTCATGTAGAAAAGAAGTTGAATCTCGGACGCACAATCATTTATGCTGGAATTGCTGCAAATTGTTCTCAACTTCTGATTTAAGACTATTATAAGAATTTACGTAGTTTGGTTTCGCCTCTGAAGATTCTACAATTTGTATGTAGATGACTGTTGGATTAATTGGGATTGGCCCATTTTAATTTAGCAATTAATCAAATGAAATTCCTAGGCCCACAACTAATGCTAGGTAGAAAATTGTTTAGTCCCATATGGAGAATTGAATGGGAGTTACACCACTTTAAAAGTTGGAACGTGGTAACCCCTTGTGGAATTGGAGAGAGCCAATACACGCGCTCGCTCGCTCGCCTCGCCACGCCGCGCCGCGCGCATGCCGTGCGGTGCGGCGTCTTGCGTCTTGCTGCGCGCGTGTCGGTGCGGCGCGCGTTTTCTTTATCTATTCGAAAATCAAACGCATTGACTCGCCGATAGCGGTGCGATTACGGTGGATTATGGCTGCGGTTACTTTGAGTAATGGGTGCGATTCTCGTGACTAATGGCGGCGATTCATCGGTCTCTTCATTTTTTGTTACAAGAGAACGAGCATAAGAAGGCTCTCCTCTCCATACGAAAGAACGCTTTCTCTCCTGTCTTTGTTGCTGCTCTCTGCAATCTCCGATCCGAACCTTGCGCGCACAAGTTTCGGGTGAGTAGGCCTCGGGACTTCGTCCGTTTGTGTACTGCTCGGGTAGGCGGGCGATCAAGTTTTGGGGAGCGCATCGGCGCGACTACTCAAATCGCGACATCTACTTCCTGGTGGTCAACCGTTCGCGCGACTGCACTGCGAACATCTTCCTGCATCAAGCTTCGTCCTGCATCACGCCTTGATCGACTACATCGAATAGGCCATCATGTCGACTGATGGTAACGGCGCCTCCGGTGTCTCGACCGCCCCGCCGAGGTATAAATCTAAAACTTTTACGGTGTATTTGTTTTTGTGCGCTATGAATATGTTAATAGATGTTTCATTAGCTTGTTCGTTAGCGAATATGAATACATCGTTGATAGATCACTTGTACATGTTTATGTCATGTTTTATATGCTGAATTTCTGGATTAAAATATGCGAAAATTGACTACATTTCCAACAATCCAAAAACTTGATAGGTCTTTTCGGTAGTTGGCTTTGCTGCGTCGCTTAAACCGCACCCTCCGTTTGATGGTTCCAATTTTAAGAGATGGCGTGCACGCGCAATCTCGTGGTTTCTCGCCATGGAATGTTTTCATGTTGCACAAGGAAAGCCCACGAGCCTCTGTCGATGAGGATGAACGCAAGTTCAATGTAGCGGATAACTTTTTCAAGGTGCACTTGTCAACATCTTGGCGGATAACATTGTGGATGTGTACATGCATTTGCCTACGGGCAAAGATATGTGGAATGCACTTGAGGCCAAGTTCGAGTTTCCGATGTTGCAGATGGTGTATATCATGGAGCGCTTCTATGACTACAAGATGGTCGATGACCGTTCGTAGTAGAGCAAGCTCATGAGATTCAGCGCCGCAAAGGAGCTTGAGAACAATAAGTGCGAGTTCTGGACAAGTTTGTGGTCGGCGGTATTATCGCCAAGTTACCACCCTCTTGGTCGGATTTTGCTACTTCTCTAAAGCACAAGAGGCAGGAGTTCGGTGTTCACGATCTCATTGGCACTCTTGGTGTTGAAGAGAAGGCGAGGGCAAAAGATACTCGTGGCAAGAAAGTTGTTCTTGAGGAGGTTCTAGCGCCAATTTGGTGCGAGAAGAAGAATCCTCGAGCTTTCCACAACAAAAGAAAAATAAGCCTTTGTCAAGCCCAAGGCTACCACCGAGTTTAAGAAGAAAGGCAAAGGAAAGGGCAGCTGCTTTGTGTGCGGTGATTCGCCATTGGGCTAAGGATTGTCCAGATCGCAAGGATAAGCGAAAGAAGTCCGCCAACATGGTTATTAGTGACGCCGGAGGAACATCGGGAGTGCAGTAATTATTTACCTACAGTTCTTTCTGTTTGTCAATCACACGAGTGGTGGGTTGACACGGTGCTAATATTCATGTTTGTGCTGATATTTCCTTGTTTTCATCTTATCGTGTCGGTCGAGGTTGCTCCTTGTTGATGGGGAGCGGATCGCATGCAGCTGTTCATGGTGTTGGTACGGTCGATCCAAGTTTACTTCGAAAGATCGTGCACCAAAGAACGTCAGCATGTCCTCCATAAAGAAAAATCTCGTCGGCGGATCTCTACTGTGTAGAGATGGTTTTAGGCTTGCTTTTGAGTCCAATAAATGTGTCGTGTCTAAGTATGGAACATTTGTTGGTAAAGGCTATGAGAGCGGAGGCTTGTTCGGTTTTCTTTGATGGATTCCTATAATAAATTTGTGAACCATGTGTGTAACGATGATGATGAATCTAATGTTTGGCATTCACGACTTTGTCATGTTAATTTTGGGTGTATGACGCGCTTAGCTAATATGAGTTTAATCCCGAATCTCACTTTGGTCAAAGGTTCTAAGTGTCATGCGTGTGTTCAATCGAAACAACCTCGCAAGCCTCACAAGGCAGCAAAAGAGGCGAGGAATGTGGCACCGTTAGAACTCATTCATTCCGATTTGTGCGAGATGAATGGCGTGTTGACTAAAGGTGGGAAGAAATATTTCATGACGCTTATAGATGATTGCACTAGATTTTGCTATGTGTACTTATTGAAAACAAAAGATGAAGCGTTGAATTACTTTAAGATCTATAAAGTGAGGTAGAAAACCAACTTGAGAGGAAAATCAAGCGGGTAAGGTCCGATCGTGGGGAGAGTATTTTTCAAATGAGTTTACTTTATTCTGCGAGGAACATGGAATTATTCATGAGAGGACGCCTCCTATTCTCCCGAATCAAGCGGGGTTGCGAAAGAAAGAACCGCACTCTAACGATTTGGTTAACGCCATGTTAGACATCTGCGGGACTTTCTAAGGAATGGTGGGGTGAGGCTATATTGACCGCGTGTCATGTCCTCGAATAGAGTTCCTACAAAGAACAAAGAAATAACACCATTCGAGGAATGGGAAAAGAAAAGGTCGACTCTCTCATATTTGCTTTGGGGATGTTTGGCCAAAGTTAATGTGCCAATTATCAAGAAGCGTAAACTTGGACCAAAACCGTAGATTGTGTATTTCTTGGTTATGCTATGCACGTGGGTTATAGGTTCTTAATTATAAAAGCTGAGTACGACATGCGTGTTGGTACAATCATAGAGTCCAGAGATGCTACATTTTTTGAGAATGAATTTTCTATGAAATGTGATGTACCTAGCTCATCTAGTCAAGAACCTATAATTTCCCTTGATTCTTTTATGCCGATAGAACATGTTGAGGAAACGCCTGTGGAAAATCCTGAGGAGGATAACAATGAAATTACTCAAAAGAGTAAGAGACAGAGGACTGCAAAGTTTTTTGGTGATGATTTCATTGTATACCTCGTGGATGACACTCCAAGAACCATTGAAGAGGCATATTCTTCTCTTGACGCTGACTATTGGAAGGAAGCGATATGGAGTGAGATGGACTCTATTATGTCTAATGGAACTTGGGAGGTCGTTGACCGTCCTTATGGGTGTAAACCTGTAGGATGTAAATGGATTTTCAAGAAAAAGCTTAGGCCTGATGGTACAATTGAAAAGTACAAGGCAAGGCTTGTGGCCAAGGGTTATACCCAGAAAGAAGGCGAGGACTTCTTTGATACTTATTCACTGTTGCCCGACTGACCACAATTCGAGTACTACTTGCCCTGGCTGCCTCTCATGGTCTTCTCGTTCATCAAATGGACGTTAAGACAGCTTTCCTAAATGGAGAGTTGGAGGAGGAGATTTATATGGATCGACCGGATGGGTTTGTGGTACAAGGTCAAGAAGGAAAGGTGTGCAAGTTGTTAAAAGTCTTTGTATGGCCTAAAGCAAGCACCTAAGCAATGGCATGAGAAGTTCGACAAAACTTTGACATCTGCTGGCTTTGTTGTGAATGAAGTGACAAATGTGTGTACTATCGCTATGGTGGGGAGAAGGAGTGATCTTGTGCTTGTATGTTGATGACATATCGATTTTTGGGACCAACCTCAATGTGATTGAGGAGGTCAAGGACTTTCTGTCCAAGAATTTTGAGATGAAAGATTTGGGAGTGGTGATGTGATTCTTAACATTAAGCTACCGAGAGAAGGTGATGGTGGGGTTACACTCGTGCAATCCCACTATGTGGATAAGGTCTTGAGTCGCTTTGGTTATAGTGATTTGCAAACTGCTTCTACTCCTTATGATCCTAGTGTGTTATTGAGGAAAAACCAAGAATAACAAGGGATCAATTGAGATACTCCCATCATTGGCTCATTGATGTATTTAGCTAGTGCTACGAGGCACGACATCTCGTTTGTCGTGAGCAAGCTAAGCCGGTTTGTTTCAAATCCGGAGATGATCATTGGCGTGCTCTTGAGAGAGTGATGCGCTATCTAAAGGCAATCGTGAGCTATGGCATTCACTATGCTTTGGGTACCCAAAGGTACCGGAGGGATATAGTGATTCAAACTGGATCTCGATGTCGATGAGATAAAAGCCACGAGTGGATATGTGTTCACACTTGGAGGTGGTGCTGTTTCTGGAAGTCTTGCAAGCGCACCATCTTAACGAGGTCAACAATGGAAGCGTAACTCACGGCGTTAGATACCGCCATCGTTGAGGCCGAGTGGCTTCGTGAACTCCTTATGGATCTGCCGATGGTTGAAAAACCGATACCGGCTATCCTGATGAACTGTGATAATCAGACTGTAATTATCAAGGTGAACAGTTCTAAGGACAACATGAAGTCATCTAGGCATGTTAAGAGGCGGTTGAAGTCCGCGAAAAGCTGAAAAACTCCGGAGTGATAGCGCTGGACTATGTCCGACGACTAATAATCTGCGCACCAATTTACAAAGGGTTTATCACGTAATGTGATAGATAGTGCATCGAGTGAGATGGGCCTGAGACCCACATGAGTCATACCACAGTGGTAACATGTTCTACGTGATCGAAGATCCCGTGAAGTAGGATGGTGAAACAAGCTGGTGGTTGACTCGGAGGAGAAACCCTTAAAGGGCTCATTTCTTCAATGATGCGCTTCTCTCCTATTCTGTATGGCAGGTTGGTTTTTTTTTTACCTTAATGTGATCCGAGTGGCTTATTTAAAGCAGAGATGTCGGCCTACAGGACATCTTAGAAGGAACACACCTATATGAGTTCGACTGCTGGTCACAGTCTATGAGATTTGGGTGATCTCTAGATACTCATGAATAGGCATGGAGTATGACTTATACGCTCCAACCAGAGGGGATGCTTTAGGCAGCCTAGTACTAGTAAAGGAATTGGGTAAAACTTGTTCGCACAAAACTGTCAATTCAAGGCTTAGTCCATTGTTCAGTTGTGGATGAGTGTAACTCCTTTCCTAGGTGGATGTTCAACTTAATCTCCATCAAACACCGGTATATCAAACAACAGCAGAACTGAGAGCATTTCTCGTGTGCCTTGAAATTTGGTGGGGATTGTTGGATTAATTGGGATTGGCCCATTTTAATTTAGCAATTAATCAAATGAAATTCCTAGGCCCACAACTAATGCTAGGTAGAAAATTGTTTAGTCCCATATGGAGAATTGAATGGGAGTTACACCACTTTAAAAGTTGGAACGTGGTAACCCCCTTGTGGAATTGGAGAGAGCCAATACACGCGCTCGCTTCTGCCTCGCCTCGCCACGCCGCGCCGCGCGCGCGTGCCGTCGCGTCGCGTGCGTGCGCGGTGCGGTGCGGTGCGGTGCGTGTGCGTGCGTGCGTGCTGCGCAGCATGTCGGGTGCGGGCGGGTTTTCTTTATCTATTCGAAAATCAAACGCATTGACTCGCCGGCGATACAGTGCGATTACGATGGATTATGGCTGCGGTTACTTTCGAGTAATGGGTGCGATTCTCGGTGACTAATGGCGGCGATTCTTGGTCTCTTCATTTTTTGTCATTACAAGAGAACGAGCATAAGAAGGCTCTCCTCTCCATACGAAAGAACAGTTTTCTCTCCTGTCTTTGTTGCTTGCTCTGCAATCTCGATCCGAACCTTGCGCGCATGTTTCGGGTGAGTAGGCCTCGGGACTTCGTCCGCTTGTGTACCGCTCGGGTAGGCGGGCGATCAAGTTTTGGGAGCGATCGGCGCGACTACTCAAATCGCGACATCTACTTCGGTGGTCAACCGTTCGCGCGATCGCACTGCGAACATCTTCCCGCATCAAGCTTCGTCTGCATCACGCCTTGATCGACTACATCGAATAGGCCATCATGTCGATCGATGGTAACGGCGCCTCCGTGTCTCGGCATCGCCCCGCCCGAGGGTATAAATCTAAAACTTTTCCGTGTATTTGTTTTGTGCGCTATGAATATGTTAATAGATGTTTCTGTTAGCTTGTTCGTTAGCGAATATGAATACATCGTTGATAGATCACTTGTACATGTTTATGTCATGTTTTATATGCTGAATTTCTGGATTAAAATATGCCGAAAATTGACTACATTTCCAACAATGACATGGCGAAGAATTCCCACCTCAAGGACTTGCAAGCACTTGGCCCCTTAGAGATCCTCCGCGCCGACTTGGATGAAGAAGGCAGCTTCGATGAAGCAGTTGCTGGCTGCGATTATGCCTACCTCGTCGCCGCTCCGGTGAACGTCAATTCAGAGAATCCTGAGGTGAACAAACCTCACCACCAAACTTCGTTTTAACATCACTGTTTGAGCTGTCGACATTCGGTGTTGGTCTAGTAATTGGCATGCGTTCTTCAAGTTGTCACCCACTCTCTGACAATTGTTCGCGGTCGTAAAATCTCTCACTCTTGTCAGCCCACTATTAAAAACCCGGTTCTTCTTTTGTGTGTGATACCATGCTGCGCTTGTTTGGCAGAAAGAACTGGTTGAAGCCGGTGTCCAAGGAACTCTCAATGTCCTGAGGTCATGCGTGAAAGCGGGGACGATTAAGCGCGTGGTCCTGACATCGTCGGCGGCCGCAATCTGTTTTAGGCCTCTGCAAGGCGACGGCCATGTGCTGGATGAGGAGTCCTGGTCCGACGTCGAGTATCTCAGAGCCGAGAAGCCACTAACTTGGGTGCATATACATGTTCAGTCAATCTCGCACAAACATGTACAGATGAAAAGATGGCTTGACGCTAGTGTGGTGCCGTGTTTGCACATATTGTAGGGATACGCAGTCTCAAAGGTGCTTTTAGAGAAGGAGGCTTGCAAATTCGCGGAGGAGAACAACATCAGCCTGGTCACCGTGTTCCCTGTGGTCACCTTGGGCACAGCACCGGCTCCGGTGGTCAGAACAAGCGTCCCGCTTACCCTCTCCTTGTTATCCGGTGAGAAGCAAGCTAGGAAGACGCCTGAGCTTTCCGTGTTATTTGCATCTCTCTTACGTGTTACAACCTGGCAAGTTCGATTGATGATATAAGCTGAGTATAGTGGTTGTGTACATTTTCAGGCGATGAGGCGCTGCTCGACATCCTGAAAAGCATGCAGGCGGCCATGGGTTCCATGCCGATAGTGCATGTCGACGATCTCTGCCGTGCCGAGATGTTCGTCGCCGAGAATGAGTCTTCGTCAGGGAGGTACATCTGCTGCAGCCACAACACCACCATCCTGGAGCTTGCCCGTTTACTCGCACAGAGGTACCCACAGTACAACGTGAAGACTGATTGGTACGAATTGCCCACCTGAACTCCTCGATGCATGCATGTTTGTTACGCCCAGTGTTCTTATACTCTATTGCCTCCTCTCACGTGTAACAGTCCCTAGATTGGATTAGAATTACGAGACACAATATATACATACATGATATCAAGAACAAAATAGATGAATATGGTAGAGAAAACCAAATAACGGCGCTAACACAATAACAATAAGAGAGAATAATATTGACTGCAAATTTAAAGGATCATATGGTGCAATCAGAGGGAGTGAATGAATGCTTTCGCTTCTTAAAATCTTTACATAGTTGATGATGAATTCGACCTCTCGAACGAACGCTTGATTCTCAGCTCTACTCGTAGTTGTACGCTACGCCCAAAAAGCGTTCACCAGAAATCGTGAACAAGATTGGCTCACGATGTTCTTTATTACTAGATTACTATGGATTTACAAAGCACCCAAACAAGCACCCAAAAAATAACTAGCACAAAAAACTTCCTCAAAACCACAGCCAAAACAGTTGGTCTCTCCCTACTTTTATATGCTAGAGCCCTAAATCGTATTCACCTCAAATACGGATATCTCAAACTGTGTCCTTATCCCTTGGATATGCAATCCTATCTTTTACTCAAATCAACAGACCCGAAACCCTTCCAAACACGAATTTTATCATATATCTAAATCTTCTCATTATGGACTCCTTCCACAATATTTCCAATCGCACCACGTGATGAAGCCTCCAGGAACGCACCTCCTGTAGCTCTATCTCGCATCATCAACCTCTGTGTAGAAGCTCTAGGACCGTACCGCCCGTAGCTTCTTCATGCATCACAACCTTTGATCTCTATGTACTCCAGCATTAGCCCAACTATCTCGCATGACATCCTCAACCGTTTGGATCTTTGATATCTCCATCCTAGTCCTGGTCCTCCTCGTCACCGACCATGATCATCTCCACGCCATCCTGCACATGCAAAGACCAAAGAAACGTTTCCTGGCACAACTTCTTCACAACTTGATTATTATCAGCACACATACTCACACCACTCTTGTCCCTCCATAGACAAAAACCAAACCAATCACGACCATCAACCAGGCCATCACGACTACCAATTCTATCACTTTCTGCAAATCAACCTTAGATCACTCAATACGACCGCTAGCTTAACGAGTACTCAAAAACCACGAGTACTCGGGAATTACCATTGCTCCGCTCCAAACACTCAGGAATACCATGCATCACTACCGACCAGAACCATCAAGTACCGACTACCGAGTACTGATCGCTATTAATACGACTACCAACCAATCACTGCATCATCAATCATCAAATTCCGAATATCATCGACAACCGTTACCGAGTACCGAGTTCTTCCAACTACGAGTACCGTTCCTGTAGCACCCCACATAACCATATGGGATACCACTATGGAGCGTCATCGCCAAAGTGAAAAATAAATAAGAACAACAAAAGAAATCACAAAGAGTTTAGAACTTTATTAACACTTTAATAGAGAACCAACGGAAGCTAGAATAAATATTTAAAACATGGGACTGGTCCACTTCTAACCAAATAAAGAACGAATGAAACAACAAAACAGTGTCAAACCACGGTGCTGAAAACTCGAGTGCTCCCACCCATGCATGATGCTATCACTCCACTGGCCTTTTACCTGAGACTAAAAAGAGCAAGTGTGAGATTTGGAAATCTCAGCAAGTACCCAACAACGGTTGCAACACAAAAGTAAAGACAAGTAATGCAACCACGTGAAATAAAGGACAAGCATCACAAGTAAACAACGGGTACAAGATGAAAGCAGCGAACAACCGATATCAGAGATACTGTCATAAATGGGAGATGGATATCATGGAGACTATGTTTCAAAGATAGTTGTTATGTGACAAGTTATAGCAAGTTATAGCAAGGGTGCCGGCGATCTCATCCCACATACCCAGTTATACGAGAATAGCCAGGCACAATTTTGTCCTCGACTGTATTACCACAGACGGGGTGTAATATCCTATGTAACGAGAATATACGGCCCCCCCGTACATTATCAGGTTGGGTGGAAATAACCCCTATATGTGGGTAGCCCCAACGTGATAACCCTTAGTTCTTTATTTAGCGAATTATCCATAATATAGTTAGGGAGTCATGAATGATTTAAGGTAAAATTATGAGGGTAATGATTTAATACAATGAGACCAGAGAGATGGGATTGGTGATACGGTAACTGATACATCATGGACAGATTATAAAGTATGAATTTGAGGAAACTAAGAGATAGCGAGGATAAGGCTATGATAAAGTTACGAGAAGTGGAAAGATGTGCTAGGATTGAAAATGGAGAGTCATAGTCTCTGATATGAGGACGATGTGAAATAATGATAAGATGATAGTGATATAGAGATTAACCTAAAGAGGTATTATAATATAGCTCACACAAGGTTATCAACCAATCAAGTTTTATTATGTGATAAGTGATTATTAGTCAGACTAATAGATTTGATACATACATCATTCATGGCTCAAAATACAACATCAAACAATTATTGGAACATAATATTTGAAACTAAAACATAGCAGCCCTAATATCAAAAGAGTGTCAATAATTTAATCCTAAGTTAAAGCATGTTCATATGCTACCCCCCACTAACAATTTAAGCACATATTCTAAAATACTAATTTAAAAGCATGAACTCTGGAACATTTAACTGAACATCCTAATTACAGAGTAGTAGGTGAACTAAAATAACCTAGAACATCATGGCATGCATACAATATTAAACGTCTATAAACAGGTAAACATGAACGATATGATAATAACCAGACAACACTAGTGATTTGATATTGACCAGAGAAGCTTTTTTGATACGCTAGGAGCCAGGTAACTTTAGCGATACGATATTAGCCAGGTAATCTTAATGATATGATTTTAGCGAAATGATATTAGCCAGGTAACTGTAGTGATGTGATATGAGCCAAGCGATATGATATTAGCTTGGTGACCTTAATAATATGATTTTAGCGATATGATATTGATCCAGCAAGCATGGGTGATATGGTAATTATACTCAATGAAAAGGTGACAAGTACTCTAATAACACATGATATGCGAAACGGAAAGGTCACGACCGCGAGGTACTTGCCTTGAGCACGTTTGGTGGACACGCTGCACAAGGGATCCAAGATGCGCAACTGCCCGAACGTTTCCCCAAAAGCCACGTGTGAACCTGTGAGGAGAAAGTGGAGGCGAATCAGGCGAGGGTTAAGATAAACTATGGAAGGACAGAAAAGGGGTCGTTCAGCTGGAAGGAAAAGCGTTCGTTGGAATTTCGCCATGAGAATCGCTGTTTGGTCGAGCGAACAATGTTCCTCCACGTGAAGGGCGTCTCAATGCACGAACCCCACAAACCACCGCGCGAATACGTGATTCGACCGAACCCCCAGCCAACCGCAACACGTGAATGTGAGAGTTAGCCGCCGGCCACTCCGGCCACCGCCGCCATGCGCCCCAAGCCTCATGGCCACGCGAGCCCTGCGGCTGTGCCTCTTGCTGGCTGCCCTTGACTGCGCAGTCGCGCTGCCTCCGACGGCCGCCGCCACCCCTGCCGCTACCGGGCACCGTCGCCGCTGCCGACCGTCCCATGCCAACCCAGTCACGCTGCTCGGCCCACGCCCCCGTCGCTTGACCTTGCTCGATCCATGCCACCACCATGCACCGCGCTGCGCCTCCGCCACTGCGCGCCGCGCCTCTGTGGCCGTCGCGTGTGCCTCCGTCACCGTCACGCGTGCCTCTGCCATCAGCCGTTACAGCCGCTGCCTTGATGCGCTCGCCTGCCGCGTGTGCATGCCGCACCGCTGCCGCTGCTACTACATGCCGTCGCGCGTCTTTGTGCCGCCACGTGGCGTGCACGCCGCACCCTTGCCGTCTTTGTGCCACCGCAAGGCCAAGACGCACGCTGTAGAAGCCTCCGTGTAGAAGCCTCTAGAATTGCACCACTCGTAGCTTCTCCACGCATCACCATCTTTGATCATCATGTACTCCAGCATTAGCCCGTCTATCTTGCATGACATCCTCAACCGTCTAGATCTCAGATCTCTTCATCCTAGTCTCGGTCCTCCTCGTCACCGACCATGATTATCTCCACACCATCCTGCACACGCAAAGACCAAAGAAATGTTTCCCAGCACAAGTTCTCCACAACTTGACCATCATCAGCACACACACTCACACCACTCTTGTCCATCCATAGACAAGAATCAAACCAACCACGACCATAAACTAGGTCATCACGACCACCAATTCCATCACTTTCTGCAAATCAGCCTTAGATCACTCAATACGACCGCTAGCTTAAGAGTACTCAAAAACCACAAGTACTCGGGAATTTGTATCACTCCGCTCCAAACACTCAGGAATACCATGCATCACTATCGACCAGAACCATCGAGTACTGAACGCTATTAATACAACTACCAACCAATCACTACATCATTGATCACCAAATTCCGAATATCTCTGACAACTGCTACCTAGTACTGAGTTCTTCTGACTACGAGTACCATTCCTCCAAACACTGTTCACCGATCACCGCTAGCCAGTCCTCCCATTGGCCTAACACGAGTACTCAAAATACTTGAAGATAGCAAGAGTTAAAGCAATCGTACCAATCATGAAGTCTACAAGTACAGATAGGGAAGTCAATGGTAACCGATCACAAAGTATTTGACTTCTGATCGCAAAATCTATGGCTACTGATCACAAAGTCTAAGACCACCGATCAGTAAAGTCTATGATTATAGATCAGTTACTGTAGCTATGACCGTAGACAAGGTACTGTAGCTATGACCATCGACAAGGTATTGTAGCTACGACTATTGACAAAAGCACTGTACCTACGACCATCGAAAAGTACTATAGCTACGATAATCAAAAGTACTGTAACTTACCATCTTTGACCAGGTATGGTCGTTCTGACAGTCGATGTTCCGTGGTCGAAATACCATGGTCAAAACCGGACATGGTCAAAGTAGGACATGGTTGTAGTTAGACGTGGTTGAAGTACAGTGGTCGTTCAACTGTGCGATCCTCCGATGCCACTCAAGTGCTATTCGATGTTCCGATGGCGCTCAAAAGCCGCCTGATACTCCAAAGGCACTTGAAGGCCATCTGATACCACTTAGATCCGACCCAAGCCTCTCAAACTCGTCCGAACACTCTCGGACCTGTATGAAACCACTCGGATGACCAAAACCACTCAGAGTCGACTGAAATCACTCGGAGCTAAGCAAAACCACTCGGAGCAAACCAAAACCACTCGAAGAAGACTAAAACCACTTGAACTCAAAACATTCGACCGTGATCGACCAAAATTTTCACAAACACATAATCCAAAGTAATCCAAATGCCAATTATTCATCATCACTTTATTCACGACCATCCACATGGTCTAACAAAATTCTTTAAGCACAATCTCAAAAGAGTGCAGGGGATTGTTGCTCTCTCACAGCCCTCTTAAACTTTAGACCTTTAGATCCTTACCTTATACAAGAATTAGGTGCTAAATAATAACCTAATCTCTAATCTTCTCATCTTGTTTTGGATGAGTTGGTCTATGGCTTATGTCCCTATAGCCACCTCTCATAGCTTTATATAGTGCCCTCACTAGTTCTCCTTAAAAAAAAGTAGTGATCCTACCTCAAAGAGAAGTAGAATCCTAATTCAATTATGATTTATCTTGGAATCCTTGTAGAACATCTCGAAGTCCTAGTAGGAAAAAATATGAGTCATTATACTCAATAACAGAGGCAGAAGTAGCCAATTCTGGGAGCCCATGATATGGGCTGGCCAGCTGAGTTGATCTACAGTTTGCCTGAGAATCATTGCTAGAATCATCTCGGACAACGACAAGGGTTCACCTGCAGCTCACCGGTGAGCCCGGATAGACCCCCCAGGGTCCCTGGGCCTTGGCCCTGCCCTTACTCAATAATCTTCATCTTGGCTCTCATCCATTAAAGTCACTGTGCTCCTCTAAGAACTTGTTTCAACTTGACTTCATTTTCCCCTTTTTTTTCTATTTTTCTCCCACTTTTGAGACTACCCTCACCATAGGGGTTTATGCACATCACCACAATGTGCATGTAGGTGTCCGAACTAGCCTGTCAACCCTCCACCTAAGAGCTCATTTGTTATGTAGTTTGGCTAATCACACATTCTATTCCTATAGCTTTCCATGCGATAGGTTTTTACCGCATTTGAACTTCACCTGTTCATTGGTATCGTGTGATTGGTCCTACCACGTCCTTTTTCTTTCAACAGCTCGCACATTCACCTTTGCACCTGCTAGATTTTTCAACCATGTTTGTATTTTGGCGCATAACTGCAGATGAGATCTGAGTACTTACCATTGACAACACGATTTTCTTCTCCTTGCCAGGATTTTTATGATACCTCTTATTGGTTGCTCCGCCTCCAAGATTAACCATCAATTGATATTCTCCATTGCTCTAGACACTTTTCATAATAACTCGTCTTTTGTAAGTAACTCATATGACTTCACCTTGAAGTGATACCTCACAGCCTTTGAGTTCAAACAACCTCACATATAATACATTTTTTAAATTAGGAAGATACCGAACTTTTGTCGACATGTGATATGCTTCATCATACATGTCTAATGTAATTGTCCCACTTCAATGTATACAACTCCTTACAATCTGTTAAGTATAGTTATAGGCACCAGATGTAGATATCTTTCATCAAACATCTCCTTCGGTGGACATATATGAAAGTAACAACTTGAATCTAATATTCATCTATGAGAACTACTTGATTGACTAATAGCAAATATGTTCGAATCATCTTTTGCTACTGTCACTGAGCATGCACCCCTCATTTGCTTTAAACTTGGACAATCTTTTGCAATATGACCTTTCCCGTTACATAGATAGTATAGACGTGTACCCTTACTCTTTGTAACATCCTAAATAGGGAATTACTGTAATTGCGAAAAGTGTAAAATCTTTTAATCATTTTCTTGGGAATTTCAAAAATCTTTGTCGTTGCTCGAATCTCTTAAATTGGTTTTTCTTGCCAAAAGCCCAAGTAATAAAATTCGAAATCTTGGGATAAAGAACCAAGTTCGAAAATCAAATTGATAAAAATCCAAATTCCCTTGGTAGTATTGATTTCAAATTTAAAATTTGAAATCTGGACCTCCAAAACCAAGAACGGAAATTGAAACTAATATATAATCCTTTCATCCAATTTGTATATCTGAAATTTCAAATTCGGAAAATTAAGATTTATTTCTCCGAAGATCATCAAATCTCCCTAAAAATTTAATTGTTGAATTCAAAGATCTAAACCTAGTTTTCAAATTCAAAATCTACTCCCAAAAACTAAATCTGAAATCCTAAAATTCAGAAATTCATAAATCCCCAAAACCCCTCTTGGGCCGGCCCTTTTCTTTGCTTTCCCCTGGCCCATTTTATTTCTTATCCGGCCCGCATGGCCTCCTCCTTTCTCTGGCTTGCGGCCCACCCGACCGCGCGCATCTCCTTCTTCCTCTGCTTTCTTCTTTCTCCTTCTCCGGCTCCTGGCGCTCGTGGGCCCGGCCTCGCGCGTCGGCCGCGCCCACCAGCTACAGCCGCCGCTCCGCCCCTGGTTTCCCTGTCCCATCCGCGCGTGCCGCCCATGCCACCGTACTCACGGCCATGCCCGCAGGACGCCTCGCCATGCCGAAGTACGCGCCCTTACTGCCCTACCACCGGCCTACTCCCCGCGCCACTCCCCTACTCCATACTGTCGCCCATGCTCCGGCTTTACTACCTCACGCGAGCGCTCGCCTATAAAGGGCCTGAGCTCCTCCTCCTTTCCCCAATTGATTTTGCTCGAGCTACTCCCGAGCTTGCGCCAGCCACCGCCACCTCGCGCCGATTTCGCCGCTCCGGCCACCCCCCCTCCACCAATCGACCGCGTCACATCAAGCCTCGGGTCGTCTCTGGCCTCCCTACGCGGTTGATTGCAACGCCACCGCCCGAGCTCACCGCGCCAACCCTTTTCCCCATTCCGGCCGGCCAGCGCCATTCCTGCCGCCGCCTCCACCCCAGTCGGCCCTGGGCCGATTCCGCTCGGTGGGAGTAGCACCTCGGTGCCCCGAGGCCTTCCCCACCGTCGGCCTGTGCTCTCCTCCACCGCCACGACCCCGCCATGGCGACCCGGCTGCACCGCCACCCGTGCGTGCCGCTGCTCCACCTTGACCCCCCTCCGGCTCCACCAACCCCCTGGGTAAGCTTCTCGTGCCCTCCTCTTGCTCTTGCGTGCGCCCTCTCCTCCTTTCTCTTTTCTGGTCGCCGGCGCCCCGTCCCCCCCTCCATCGCCGGCCGCCAAGCACCGCCGTCGGCTTGCCTTGGCATCTCGCCTGCCGAAGCCAGCGCCTCCCCGATGTTCCTCGTCAACCAGGCCGTCCATTTTGGTGGCCGTCGTCGCCTCCCAACCGCTCCCCGCCGGCGTCGCCACCGCCGCCATGCCCTCGGCCATCTTCCCCTGTTTCTGTCATGGTCTCCCTGCTCTGCTCTCAGCCAGCCGAACACCCCCACTTCTCTGTGGCTGACTTGTGGGCCCAACTAGAAAGGGGTTGCAAGCTTGTTACTCTTTTGGCTAAAAGGTAAATTCATAAGTAAAAAGATATTCATGCATGCATTTTCAGTAAAGATAAATTGGGAACAATAATGCAAATGAGAAATTTACTTAAGAGTTCATGATGAAAAGATGTATAAAGCCAAAGTGGGAACTTAACCTTGGTTAATGTATTTTTATGTCAATCAATGTTTATAAGCTAGTCCCCATATACCAGATTAATACAAATAAGCTTATGCCAGGAACTCTTTTCTTATTATCAAGAAGTTAAAGATAATAAAATAGTAATAATACTAATAAAAAGAATGTCATGGCTAAAAGATTTTGATTATGAAGCTTAAGAAATTCCCCATCTCATCTTGTCTAAATTCATGGCAAATAAGACATTGGTAACAAAGTAATTAATATAATAATTTGAAAGAATGGATCATCAAATATCACATTTCCATCGTACGAATTTGAAGCTACCCTGCTTAATGAAGTTTAACCCTCAAAAATCAATTGCTCGTCACATAAAATATCAAGTGTGGCTTACTTATCTCTAAAAATCATGAGGGCTATCTTTTCCAAAAGTACTTAAATTATTTGTAGAAAGGCTTTAATATTATCTTAAAATACTAAGATTAAGATGATAAATAAAATACGATTAAGAAAGTCCTAAACAAGAAAGAGCAATCCTTAGTCTTTGTCTCGCACCCAAATCCCCAATCATTATCTCGGGATTTAACTTCAATGATCGAAATTAAATAATAATAAAAGGAATAGCTTTATTAAGAAAGATCCCTATAAAGTAATAGCATCTCTTTTAGTAAAACATAACCGTTGGCCATTTCTAATAATTTTGTTAATGAAGCAGAATAATTAACTTTGCTCATAATAATGATTGGACTAAAATGGCCAACCCCATCATTCAATTAAATCGTTAACATAATAGTTTGTTAAGTTGGCTATTGCAACCTCAGATAAATATTGCCGCATGAAATATCAAAGCGATACCGAGCATTTGAAATTATACTCATCCCCTGTAAAACCTCCACATCTTGAAAACACAAAGTTCTGCCCCTTCTTACTATCTTAGTTGAACTCTTTTATCTATCCGTAAGTCCTGCCTGACCCATGGAACTTCCTTGATAAATATAAATTAATAATGAAAAAGTCACCAAATAAAAGATCGAGCCTCGCTTTTCCCCAAATGGCTATGTTTGGCCACCTTCTTTCCCAACTGGATAGTTCCTGTAGATACATCTTCATTTTGGTCCCTCCTTATTCTAATTTTTTTTCCTCACAGTAAAGCTACTCAGCCACCTCACTCCCTCGCCCAATTCATCTACCGTTGTGTTCACGGCACACTAATCCGAATCATCCTCCTATTCTCAAATCGTAACAAATGTATAATTTAAATCAAATTGGGCATTTAAAGTGTTTGGAATTATTTGGTCTTTCCTTTCTTTGCCGCGCATTAGAATCTGAAGAATCGATGAGGCGACGGACTCGAACAGGATCAAGACTTGGGTAAAAGCGAAGATCAGCAAGTTAAAAACTCTAACTGAGCAGGCTTTGCATTAGAGCAATCAAGGCCGCGGTAAAACAAGCAAGGCAAGTCATCACTTTGATCATATTGATCCTACATTTTATGCAAAACTATGTTCTTTTAACATATCAACTTGCATGCCTAATTTGTTATGCAAATATATGTCAAAGCTTAAGGTAGCTACATGCCCACTTGTTGTATTAAATTTATTATGCCATCCTTTGGAACTTGAATCACCTGACCCTTGTCACCATAGATATTATTAATAACTTTACTAGCTATAAGTCTTATTAAATGCCATGCTAGTCTTGTCAAAGTCCAGGGCGCTAGTCGCCCTGATCATCAATCTTCAAAAACATAAGAACTTGTTTTGGGGCAGTCATGGGATGTACGTGGCTGAATACTTTGTGATTACTTATTTTATGCTTCTAAAACCCTAAAACACGCTATACTGTTGGGCGGTTGGTGAGAGTGGATGGTGCTGATGTCGCACGAGAACTCGAGGTTTGTGGAAAGAACCGCCCGGGCGAATTAAGGACTGAATCTTGTGACGACCTCCTTGTGTAAAACAGTGCAACCACAAGTCTATATGGGTACGACCTAGCTGATTAACTTGCAAAGGTTTAGTCTAGATATTGTAACAGCCCAGCTATTTATTTCAAAAAAATTAATTTAATTTAAATAAAATAAAGTGTTCTTTGGTTGCCTAAATTTTGGAGATTTTATTTGTCTGTTTTTAGCTTTCAAAAAGGCTTTTATAAAAAGTAATTTAACTAAAAACATAAAATTACTATTAAATAAAAAGGATATTTTGAGTTTATGTAAAAATATAATTTCAAATTAAGTATTTAAAAGCATTTGGCTTTTATTCGGATTTTCTGTGCTTTTCTGGAATTTAAAATCAATTTTAAAGGTTAAAAAGTATTTTATAAAATTATTAAATGCAAATATGAAATTAAAAATATTTTTACTAAGTCTAAAATGCTTCCAGGAATATTCTATAATTTTTCTGGAATTTTTAGACATTAAATACTATTTTTCCAAGTGTTTATAAAGTTTCTAGTATTTGCTGGAATATATTCCGAAAATAAAAATCAAATTATTCCAAGCCCGCCATGTGTCGCTCTCAGATTGAATCACTCTCTCTCCACGTTTTAATCCTAGCCACACATGATCACTTACCCCTTCATAAAATCCAAGAGCCATGAAACATCCACTTGCCACGTGTCAACAATCCGACGGCTCGTACCCCTTCACTTCCTCCCTCTCTCTATTACACATGGACCCCACATGTCATATGTTTCTTCAACCTCTCCTTCTTCCTCCCCTAACTCTCTCTCTCCTCCACCATGGATGACAAATAAAAGCTTCGAAACTCCGCCGTTTCTCCCTCTTAACCCCCGATTAAAGCATGGAAACGGACGCCCTAATCACCCTCATCAATCTCCCGGCCGTTCCCCGTCCTTTAATCTTCTCAAAACCGAAATCCCTTCACCTCCTCTCTCTCCTATAAAAGGCTCCTTCCCACCATTCTTCCCACCCCTTCGGCTCTTCCACCCGCTGCCGCCTTTCTCCTCCTCCCCGTCCGCCACCCCGCCGCCGTGCCCGCCGCCCGGACGCCTCCCGCCGCCGCCCCCAACTTCAACCGCCGCCGCCTCCTTCTTCCACCGCCACCGGCCGCCCCGGTCTCCCCGCGCCTCGCCGTCGACGTCTTCGCGATCCCCGTGCGCCGGCGACCACCCTCCGCCCCGCGGCCGAGCCCTCTCCCCACCGGAGCCGCCGCACCAAGCGCCGCCGCGAAGCCCTCTCTCTCCTCCGCGCGCGTCGCCGGTTTTCCCGTCGCCGTCACCTTCTCCGGCCATCTCCCGAGCCGCCGCCGGTAAGAGCCGCACCCCCTCGGTCTCCCCATCCCGCGCCGTCCCTCTCCTCACTCCCTAGCGCCCTCCATCCTCCATGGCCGCACCTCCATTTTTGCTTCGGTTGGTTTCATCCAAGAATAGCTCTTTTCTTTGCCTTGTATTTCCTTGGTGATGCTTCCTTGTCATGAAAGATCAAATGCCCACTTGGCTAGGGGAGACAAGTTAAGGCATGCATGCATGAGGTTGTGAGTTCAAATCCTACGCATGCATTTTCGGTTGGACTTTTAGCCAATTTTTGTTCACCTCTAGTGAATGACAAGCGGGACCCACTTGTCATAAAATATTAAAATAAAATTCTGCACCAAATGACAACCGGGCCCCACATGTCATACACTCCAAAATACCCCAAAAATCAGCCAAAAATAAGATTCCAGAGAATATTCCCTCGTTTTGCATTTTCTGGAATTTCCAATCCATTCAAACTTCCAATTGCTCGTTCTCCGTCGTCCGAACTCCGAATCCAGTGATTCAAATCTCTAAATTTGTCTAAAATCATAATCTAAGTTGCAGTATATATTTTATAATTTTTGGATTTTATTTGGATTTTATTTGAATTTATTTTGTTTGGTTCTTCGCGTGTAGACTACGACTATTCCGGAGAGTTCGACGCCGACGATTCGCACCAGGTCTTCGAGCCAGGCAAGTTACACCTTTGATCATGTTGAACCTAATATTTTAAATTAATTATGTTGTTTTTAAATTATTATGCATGCGTAATTTTATTCAAGTCTAGTTTAAATTCAGTTTAAAAGTGTAGTTATGCCTAAATCCTTTGTACAGCCAAATTTGACTTGAATGCCATTGTACCTTGTCAACCTAGATAAAACCTAGTTAGTACAATAGCACTAACTAGAAATTTTGTAGAAAATGTTAGCCATGCTTAAGATAATTATGGTTTGGGATGATCTTTCACATAAAATGATAACCTTTTTACATGAAATGATAAACTTTTCAACTGTACTCTTGACTTTGGTGAGTCAAGGAGTGTTATGAAATGTTTTCAAACAAAATATAAAACTGGTTTAGACTTAGGCAATTGGTCGAGTGGTGGGTGCGAGGCATGCCTGTTGGTCGGAGCGATGGTTGATTGTCGGGCACGGGGTTTGTGGTTAGGCCTAAGTCAAGTTAAGGACCGATCGTGAGCTACTATTGCAAAGCCCTTTCGTACTACCACAAGTGCAGTATGGGACAGACACTGGCCGAATAATTTGTGAAGTTCCAACATGATCTCGCTATAGTGAATGTGGCGCGGCGTGGCGTGAGAAGTCTCACACGGCACAGAGGGCTCCAACATGTGGATTCATGTTGTGGTGAAACCTTAGTGGCGGCGTGATTATATTGACAACGAATCATTGTAAAGGCCTTGTCATGATCTCTGGCGCACACCTGGAAGTGTGTTAATCGGTGGCAAAGGGATGATCATGTCTTGTGGGTAAAGGCATGCAACCTCTGCGAGTGTATAACCTATCTGGATAGCGGTGCCCACGGTCATGGGCAAGGCGGTGAAGTTTTCACGGATTAGACTTTGCTTTTCAAAATGGATTGCGAAAACCTTGTGGATGGATGGAATCCATGAGAGATTTTGAAAATGCGGATGGATGGAATCAAATGCGAGTTCGTTTTGGAAAAGATGGTTAGGTGGGATGCAGTGGTTGGGTTAGTGTTTGGTGGAGCTGCACTAACGATATTATTTTGTTAAATTCTTGTTTCTATCTATTGTATCAAATTCATTTTGCACTTATTATGATATTTACTCCAATGAATCTTTATTTATGCAAATAAACCATAATATACCTTCTTTTGTAACCTTATGCATGCATACACTCTGTTATATTTCCACAGTGTAACTTGCGTAAGCACCATGTGCTTACCTTGGGAGTACTTTATGTGCTCACCTTGCTAAAATCTGTTGCGAGAGGATGGCGTCTACGACCGGTGAGGATTGCGACTAGGCCCGTCTTCTGATCATTCGCCTTGTGGGAGAATTTGGATGAAATTGCCGCTTTATGTATTTCTTCATTGTCTTCTTTTGCTATTATTGTAAACTTTGGCCATCAGGCTCATATTAGTTAAATAAAGTTTGTCATTACGCATGATAATTGTCTTTGTGATCTTGTGTGCACTAGCTTTTCACGGGATAGTGCGATTAACACGATTAGTTAACCGGGCGGCAACTCGAAACCCTGCGTGTTGTCGCATATCGGAAAAGCTAGTGCTTTGATATCACAAAGACACTAGCTTTTTTTTAACTAATATGAGCACGGGATAGTGCGAAAAGAAGACGTGGAAGAAATACACACGAGGGTTCGAGTTGTCGGACCAGGCGAGCAAAGAACTCCGTAACCCTCTGTGGTTAATCGCACTATCCCAGAAAAGCTAGTGCACACAGATCACAAAGACAATTATCATGCGTAATGACAAACTTTATTTAACTAATATGAGCCTGATGGCCAAAGTTTATGTTATAATAGCAAAGAAGACAATGAAGAAATACATAAAGCGATGAAATTTCATCCAAATGAGTACAAGGCTAATGATCGTAAGACGTGGCCTAGTCGCAATCCTCACCGGTCGAGACGCCATCCTCCGCAACAGATTTTAGCAAGGTGAGCACATAAAGTACTCCCAAATAGCTGTAAGCAACGGTGCTTACGCAAGTTACACTGTGGAAATATAATGAGTGTATGCATGCATAAGGGTTACAAAGAAGGCATATTATGGTTTATTTGCATAAACAGCGATCATTGAGTAAATATCAATAATAAGTGCAAAAGCTGAATTTGATACAATAGATAGAAACAAGAATTTAACAAAATAATATCGTTAGTGCAGTTCACCAAACACTAACCAACCACGCATCCCACCCGACCATCTTTTCAAAGCGAACTCGCACGGATTCCATCCATCCGCGATTTCAAATCTCTCATGGATTCCATCCATCCACAAGGTTTTCGCAATCCATTTTGAAAAGCAAAGTCTAATCCGTGAAAACTTCACTCGCCTTGCCCATGACCGTGAAGTGACGCTATCGGATAGGTTACACTGCAGAGGTGTACAGCTTTACCCACAAGACATGATCATCCCTTTGCCACCGGATTAACACACTTCCCTGAGGTGTGCGACGGAGATCATGACAAGGCCTTTGCATGATTCGTTGTCAATATAATCACGCGCCACTAAGGTTTCACCACAACATGAATCCACATGTTGGAGCCCTCTGTGCCGTGTGAGACTTCTCGCGACTCACGCCGCGCACATTCGGCTTATAGCGAGATCATGTTGGAACTTCACAAATTATTCGCCGTCCGTCCCATACCGACTTGTGGTAGTACGAAAGGGCTTTGCAATATTAGCTCATGACCGGTCCTGACTTAAACATTTGCATAACACTCCTGCTGACTCACCAATTGTCTAAGTCTAAACGATTTTATATTTTGTTTGAAAACATTTCATAACACTTTCACCAAAGTCAAAGTACGGAAAAGTTATCATTTCATGTAAAAGGTTATCATTTTATGTGAAAGATCATCCCAAACCATAATTATCTTAAGCATGGCTAAGCATTTCTACAAAATTTCTAGTTAGTGCTATTGTACTAACTAGGTTTTATCTAGGGTTGACAAGGTACAATGGCATTCAAGTCAAATTTGGCTGTACAAAGGATTTAGGCATAACTACACTTTTAAACTGAATTTAAACTAGACTTGAATAAAATTACGCATGCATAATAATTTAAAAACAACATAATTAATTTAAAATATTAGGTTCAACATGATCAAAGGTGTAACTTGCCTGGCTCGAAGACCTGGTGCGAATCGTCGGCGTCGAACTCTCCGGAATAGTCGTAGTCTACACGCGAAGAACCAAACAAAATAAATTCAAATAAAATCCAAATAAAATCCAAAAATTATAAAATATATACTGCAACTTAGATTATGATTTTAGACAAATTTAGAGATTTGAATCACTGGATTCGGAGTTCGGACGACGGAGAACGAGCAATTGGAAGTTTGAATGGATTGGAAATTCCAGAAAATGCAAAACGAGGGAATATTCTCTGGAATCTTATTTTTGGCTGATTTTTGGGGTATTTTGGAGTGTATGACATGTGGGGCCCGGTTGTCATTTGGTGCAGAATTTTATTTTAATATTTTATGACAAGTGGGTCCCGCTTGTCATTCACTAGAGGTGAACAAAAATTGGCTAAAAGTCCAACCGAAAATGCATGCGTAGGATTTGAACTCACAACCTCATGCATGCATGCCTTAACTTGTCTCCCCTAGCCAAGTGGGCATTTGATCTTTCATGACAAGGAAGCATCACCAAGGAAATACAAGGCAAAGAAAGAGCTATTCTTGGATGAAACCAACCGAAGCAAAAATGGAGGTGCGGCCATGGAGGATGGAGGGCGCTAGGGAGTGAGGAGAGGACGGCGCGGATGGGGAGACCGAGGGTGCGGCTCTTCTGCGGCGGCTCGGGAGATGGCGAGAAGGCGACGGCGACGGAAACCGGCGACGCGCGCGAGAGAGAGGCTTCATGGCGCGGCAGGCGCGCGGCTCCGGGAGAGGCTCGCCATGGCGAGGGGTGGTCGCCGGCGCGGGATCGCGAAGACGCCGACGGCGAGGCGCGGAGATCGGCGGCGCGCGCGGCAAGGCGGCGGCGGCGAAGAAGCGGCGCGGCGGCGGCGCCGGCGGCGGCGGCGGCGGCGGGCGACGGGAGAGGAGAAAGGCGGCAAAGGAAGAAGAGCCGGGGTGGGAAGAATGGTGGAAGGAGCCTTTTATAGGAGAGAGAGAGTGAAGGATTTCGCTTTGAGAAGATTAAAGGACGGGGAACGGCCGGGAGATTGATGAGGGTGATTAGGGCGTCCGTTTCCATGAGAGAGAGAGTTAGGGGAGGAAGAAGGAGAGGTTGAAGAAACATATGACATGTGGGGTCCATGTGTAATAGAGAGAGGGAGGAAGTGAAGGGGTACGAGCCGTCGGATTGTTGACACGTGGCAAGTGGATGTTTCATGGCTCTTGGATTTTATGAAGGGGTAAGTGATCATGTGTGGCTAGGATTAAAACGTGGAGAGAGAGTGATTCAATCTGAGAGCGACACATGGCGGGCTTGGAATAATTTGATTTTTATTTTCGGAATATATTCCAGCAAATACTAGAAACTTTATAAACACTTGGAAAAATAGTATTTAATGTCTAAAAATTCCAGAAAAATTATAGAATATTCCTGGAAGCATTTTAGACTTAGTAAAAATATTTTTAATTTCATATTTGCATTTAATAATTTTATAAAATACTTTTAACCTTTAAAATTGATTTTAAATTCCAGAAAAGCACAGAAAATCCGAATAAAAGCCAAATGCTTTTAAATACTTAATTTGAAATTATATTTTTACATAAACTCAAAATATCCTTTTTATTTAATAGTAATTTTATGTTTTTAGTTAAATTACTTTTTATAAAAGCCTTTTTGAAAGCTAAAAACAGACAAATAAAATCTCCAAAATTTAGGCAACCAAAGAACACTTTATTTTATTTAAATTAAATTAATTTTTTTTCACTAAATTTTTTTGAAATAAATAGCTGGGCTGTTACAGATATCATCATGGAAGATGGGTGCCAGAGCACTGGTTTACTCATACGGCGCAAGAGGGGGCTTCTGACTGTGGTGGATGTAGCCCTTCAGCGGTGAAACCTCAGCGGGGTGGTATCTAGCTAGATCGGAGTAAGGTAAAGGCTTTGTGATAAACCATTTGGGTCTCATGCCTAAGGAAGCATGTTGGCTATTAAGATGACTTATCCCTTGTGGTGAAAGTGTACAACCTCTGCAGAGTGTAAAACTGTTCGAGCAGCCGTGCCCATGGTCAAGGGCGGACACAGGAACTTACTCGAGTTAGTTCTATTTCAAAAAACCTTTGTGGGCGGGATAGAAATCTATCAGAGGGATGTACTCTGACTTTGAATTTTTCCTGGAGGGACGTACTCCAGCGTGGTTGATAATATGGAAGTGGCATAATGATCAAAAGCTAGCATAGGTGGATGGAACCATGTAATCGGTGGATGGAACCTACACCACTATAAATATTGCACAATTCCAAACTCTTTAAAGCATGTTATAAAATGCCAAGTCATAGGAATTTTAATTATGATTATTGCAAATGTCGCACTAAGCAAATAAAAGAACCTCAAGCCTCCTTTGACAACCTTGCATCTATTATTATTGCATCCTGTGTGGTGGCTTGCTGAGTATCATCGTACTCATTCTGGCTTAACCGCCATCATTCATCGAAAAGGAAATAAAGTCAAGCCCTGCGATGCCTAAAAAGGGTCGACAGAGCTGGAAGACGATGAGGCCATGGACTAGGTCACGAACCCCAGTTGGCTGCCTGTGGGCAAGTCCTGCGGGTCCCACCTGTGTGAAGTTTTCGCTGCTACAATTTATCGTTTTCGGCCTAATCGGCCCATGAGTAAGTATTACTGTATTATTTACGCTTCCGCATGGTATGTTTTTGATATACAGTAATGTATATGTGGGCACTATCTACTGATCCAGAGAATAGTGCGGTGGAATCACAGAGGATTTGGGTTCGCTAACCCGAGGTCCGACACTCTTGCCCTTCTTCATATGACTTTTGCTTTTGTCTGCAACACCTATGACAGCCAATACTTGATCACCTAGGAATGACAAATCCGATGGCTTTTTCAAGCACTCCGCCTCTAATAAATATGCAACTGCCACATTGAAGTTGAGAGCTTTTTCCAACAAGAATATTCATCACCAATTGCTCCTATAATAGTGGTAGAGATGTAAACAAAATGATGATCTTGTCATTCTTTACAATTTTCTCATCCACACTAGTTAACTGTGTAGTAAGTTTGTTAAACACACTTAGATGGTCAACGAACTATATGCCTTCCTATATACGTAACATGTACAGGTACCACTTCAACACCCACCAGTTTATCATTGATTTCACCATATACAATTCTTGTAAGTACATTTTTTGGGTAAATTTCTTTGATCATTGGATACTTTATCTCATCGAAGAGATATATACAGATTATACTGATAGCCTTTTGCTCCATCACCTTCCAGTCTTCGACGGACATCTTTTCCAGTTTATCTCCTTTAAGAGCATCGATTAACTCTTACTGGATAAGGATATCCTTCACCACATATCGCTACACGCTGAAATTTCCTTCATCGTCGAATTTCTTTATTTGATTCCATATTGTCAAAATAGACCTTGATTTTGTGTCACTTGGCACTTTGCCGATCTTCTCGCAAATTTTAATCTGTCCTTGGTTCTGATACCCACTTATTATACTCTGATACCCCTCCTTATATGCACCATATCTCAAATCGAATCAAAGTTGCAAGATACTATATACGTGTGCACGGTATCAAAAATAAAGTAGATGAATTTGATAGAGAGAACCAACTAATGACGTCGATACAATCACGACAAGAGAGAAAGATTTGACGAAATTGACCACAAATTTGTTAAACACGATCTCAAAAGAATACAAGAGATCATTGCTCTCATAACCCTCTCGAATATTTTAGGATCCTTGGATTCTTCCTCTGTATAAGAATCTAGTGCTAGAGAATAACCTAGTCTCTAATCATCTCGTACACCTCTTGCTTTGGATGAGTTGATTTGTAGTTTGTGTTCCTATGACCACCGCTTATACTTTTATATAATACCTAACTAATCTCCTCCAAAGAGAAATAAAAATCTTAATAATTAGAATTTATTTAGAAATCCTGTAGCACGTCACTCCGAGTCTTAATAGGAACGTATATGACTCACTACTCAACAAGTGCATTGATGAGCAAGTTTATGTATGTTCGCAGCTTTGGTGGGTCCCTTGAGAAGCCAAGAGTCTACCTTTCATCTGAGAAGCTTGGTAGGGAAGGGTTCGAGTTCAAGTGTAAGAACGTGGATGAGATATTTGACGATGTCATCGAGCACGGCAAGGCCTTGGGAATTCTGCCTTACTGATGTTTGGAACCAGACAATGTGCTTGCAAATTAGTCAATGTAAACAATACGCCTAGCTCTATGGTTTAAGACAGAGAGATTGTGTATATGTATGTATGATGTGTGTATGTAATATTGGTATGTCCTTTTTAGCTACGGCTTATACTTTTTAGCTTTAAGTGTTGATACAAAAGATCCAAAAATCGATAAGCTGCTTCAAAATGGCAATAAAGAAGTCGTCTGATTTTTTTATTTGAGAGAATTAGGCGCCGCTCGGTTGGGCTAAAATAAGTTAGCTTATGGCTGAAATTGTACTGTAGTTAGCTAAAATTATACTGTAACTGATGATGGCTTATTTGGCGTAACTAAATTTAAAAAATTTAAAAATGAAAAAATAGGTTAGCCCATCAAAGACAATACAAACGAATACGGGAAAAAAAGAGCCAGCAAAAAGCTCAAAAAAAACTAAAAAACCAGAAAAGAAGGAATTTAGGAATAGTAAAAAAATAAGTCAGAAGCTCAAAACCAAAATGAGCGAAGCCTTAAGCTGGAAAAAAGTTCCAACTTCTCCATGAAATGGTTGCGTGGGTCACTGGGAGCCAAAGATAAACAGATTGGAAGCCTCGAAGGTTGTTAGAGCAACTCCAGCAGGGCCCCTACTTGAGCCCTCAAAACTCAAATTTGAGGGCTTGAGCCAAAAAACGAGCTCCAGCAGAGTCCCTACTAGAGCCCTCAAATTTGAGGAGGCCCTCAAATCACCCTCCCACCCCTCATTCCTAGGGGCCCCCTACTCTGGCTCTCATTTTTCAGCTCTGCTCGTTTTTTTCCCGCACGACTGAAACGTCCCCCGCCGCCTCCAATCCCCCGCCGCGCCCCTCCTGCCCGGCCTCCATTCCCCCGCCGTCTCCAATCCCCCGCCACCACCGCCAGATCCCCCGTCCCGCCCGTCCTGCTCGGCCAAAATACCCCACCGCCGCCAGATCCCCCGCGTTCCCTCCGCCGCCAGATCCCCTGCGCTCCTGCCGCCGCCAGATCCCCCACGCTCCCCGGCGATTCCTCCCGCGCCGCCACCACCCTCCTCGGTGGCTCCTCTTCCCCGGTTCCCGACGCATCTCGCCCGACGCGCCTACGCGACTCCCGATGAGGGACCTTCGTGGCTCCCCGTCGGTGGAGAAGATGGAGTGGTGCCCAGCGGGAGGACGGCGGTGATGGCGCAGGGGCGATGTAGAAGGAGTCGGTGTCGATGTTGATGAAGCCGAGGCGACCGGCCGTGAAGAGTAGAGGCGGCACTGAGCGGATGATGCGCCGGCGGATCTGGTGCTTGGTGGCGCGCGGGAGATGCGGCGGCGTGGCCGAACTGAGGAGAGGAGGGGCGCCGGCGGCCGGATGTGAGGAGGAGGGAGGAGGGGGAAGCGGAGGCGGCGGGAGCTGCGAGGCGGAGACGGAGAGGTGAGGGAGAGAATGAGGAGTGGGTCCCATGTGTCAGTTGTAGTGGAATGGATTTGAGGGCTTAAATTTGAGAGGTGCTGTTGGAGTAGATGCAAAAAAACTGGGTCCTCAAAAGTAGGGGAAGCCCTCAAATGAAAAGTAGGGGTCCTGTTGTGAGGGCTACTGCTGGAGTTGCTCTTATGTTTACTTCTACCCTAGTTTCTAGCCCAAACACTACAGTATACACAAGGCCCATCTGCCTACTCGTGCTTTACGATAGCATCCTCCCGCGCGGCCCAGCTCACCCTGAGGCCGAGCCGTCCGCAGCGCAGCTTCTCATGGGCGGCCCAGATCCTTGTGCGTCGAGCGGTTCTATGCCACCACCGCACCACAGCCTCAAGTAGGGCATGTACAATAATAGTACTTATGGCTATTGTCCGTATTATTCTTCATATCATTTATAGATAAAACTAAAAGTAAATTATACAATAGGTTTTCTCTAAATTGACTTTATGATTTCTATAGACGATATATACACATCAGCAAAAACACCTTCTGTGGCATGCTAGATGCTTTTTTCTCTCTCTCCTTATCCTCTCTCATCCATATCATTAGATGTTTTTTATAGATCTTTTTAAATTAATATATTACTAGACATGTATTGTCATTCCCCAAAGAATATGTAGCAAATTTTTTTAGCAGTTATGAAAGATATGTTATCCACTGTAAATATATAATAGACATGTATTGTCATTCCCCAAAGAATATGTTCAAGTTGCCAAGGTCTACATGTCTGTAGAAAGAGAGAAGTTATTTGTGTCTAAAACTAAATTTGGTTCTATATTGCTCTTAAATGGACATAACACTGAAATTGTTAGCTTGAAAAAAAATCACAGAAATTGTTGTGTTTCAGGCAAAAAAAAGAAGCAAAGCTGGCTGTGGCTCATTGGTGACGCAAAATCAGTTACCATTCAAGGTTCTTTAATCTGATCAGCTTAGTATGAAACGGGTCGATCCATCTCAGCCTGAGGTGCACACCCCACACACACAGACGATGTTGATGCACATGAACCAAAAAGAAAGTTTGCAAAATAAGAAAATGTAGAGTTAGTGAGATGACAGAGGAAATTATCAAGCGAGAACAGTTGTGAGACGGAACCTGATAGAGTTAAGAAAAAGGCATGAGATTGGGAACTTCAATCCTATCCGTCCAATCAGATTGGGTGCGCCAGTCAGTCAGATTTGGTGTGCGTGACCTTTTGTGCCACTTCACCATTGAGCTCTGGTTAACTATTGTCAGAGCGTGACCTGAGGATCTTGTCCATGGCGGTAGCGTGTAGTGGACATACAGGTGAACCCAGCCCAAACCAATCGTCGTCAATTGCTAACAGTTGAGCTCGTAAAGGGGACAAAGGACACGAACCTACTGATCATTGCTAACAGTTGAGCTCGTAAAGTGCGCGAGATGGTGACGTTGGTGCGGATCGGATTTTTGTGAATCTCTTAAATCTTAATCTCCTATACTTTGATACCACTTGTTGCAAATAATGTACAGAAAAATAGAGATAATAGACACAAATTTTTTACATAGAAAACCCTTACAAAAAAAACCATAAGCGTTCGAAGACAAATCACTATAATAAGAAGAGTTTATAATAGAGGACTTGCTCTTACTATAAAAAGTCATCGCCAATGTAAAGGATAAAAAAAGTAACAATAGAAATCACAAAAATTAAAACTTTATTAAAGAACCGATGAAAATTATAAGTAAATATTTGAAACATTCGACCGGTCCGTTTATAATCAAAGAAAGAGTAATAAGGAGTGATTTCCGAGTGATGTCGCCCCTGGCGTGTAACTAGCTATATGTACAGCGCTATTGGCACAAATGCATGGAGATGCATGCTGCGTGCTCGTGCATTTACACGAGAATGAGATGCATGGTTTGTAGAAAGATTTAGAATTTGATTTAAACGATTACGAACCCGTGTGGGAGGACGAAAATCTATAATACCTTAATAAATCAACGATCAGATTTTATTTCTACTATTATATTTCTACTGTCAGTATAATATATTGGGAAAAAATCTGTAAATTAAGCATGTAATGTAGGTTACTTTCAGTCGAAAAGTATCCTTCATCTTTGCCAAAAGTTGTTTTTGTAGGTTGATTTCGATTTGTGACATCTTCTTGCTTGCCTACTTGTCACCAACTCACCATACACTTATTCCAGTGACAACCACCAAACCAGAGGAACCTCAGTGCTTGAATCCAGGTGGGTGAGTGAATCCTCTCTCTTTGTGAAGAGAGGTAGTAACCGGCGTCCAGCGATGTCGGTGGGTGAAACAAAGGCGGCGTGCGTCACCGGAGGGAACGGATACATTGCTTCCGCACTCATCAAGATGCTGCTGGAGAAGGGATATGCTGTCAAGACGACAGTCAGAAACCCCAGTTCGATTCTTATTTCTTTCCAGTTCCATATTTTTGCAATGTTCCTTTCATCGAGTGCGCGGGTGAACTCAATGGTTCTTCAGAATGAACAGAAAAACTTGTTTTTTAGTTTATGCTTTGTGTTCTCGTTGGTAAGTTCAGTCAGCGAAGTGTGCTTACTAACTCACGTAGAAAAGAAGTTGCATCTCGGACGTACTATCATTTATGCTGGAATTGCTGCAAATTGTTCTCAACTTCTGATTTAAGACGATGATAGGAATTTACGTAGCCTGGTTTCGGCTATGAAGATTCTACAATTTGTATGTAGATGACATGGAGAAGAACTCCCACCTCAAGGACTTGCAAGCACTTGGCCCCTTAGAGATCCTCCGCGCCAACTTGGATGAAGAAGGCAGCTTCGATGAAGCGGTTGCTGGATGCGATTATGCCTTCCTCGTCGCCGCTCCGGTGAACCTCAATTCAGAGAATCCTGAGGTGAACAAACCTCACCATCAAACTTCGTCTTAACATCACTGTTTGTGCTGTGTGTTGGTCTAGTAATTGGCATGCGTTCTTCAAGTTGTCACCCACTCTCTGACAAATCTCTCACCCTTGTCAGCCCACTGTTAAAAAACCGGTTCTTCTTTTGTGTGTGATAACATGCTGCGCTTGTTTGGCAGAAAGAACTGGTTGAAGCCGGTGTCCAAGGAACTCTCAATGTCCTGAGGTCATGCGTTAAAGCGGGGACAATTAAGCGCGTGGTTCTGACATCGTCGGTGGCCGCAATCTGTGTTAGGCTTCTGCAAGGCGACGGCCATGTGCTGGATGAGGAGTCCTGGTCCGACGTCGAGTTTCTCACAGCCGAGAAGCCACCAACTTGGGTGCATACATATGTTCAGTCAATCTCGCACAAATATTTACGGATGAAAAGATGGCTTGACGCTAGTGTGGTGCCGTGTTTGCACATATTGTAGGGATACGCAGTCTCAAAGGTGCTTTTAGAGAAGGAAGCTTGCAAATTCGCGGAGGAGAACAACATCAGCCTGATCACCGTGTTCCCTGCGACCACCTTGGGTACAGCACCGGCTCCGGAGGTCAGAACAAGCGTCCCCATTACCCTCTCCTTGTTATCCGGTGAGAAGCAAGCTAGGAAGACGCCTGAGCTTTCCGTGTTATTTGCATCCCTCTTACGTGTTGCAACCTGGCAAGTTCGATTGATGATATAAGCTGAGTAAGTGGTTGTGTACATTTTCAGGCGATGAGGCGAAGCTCGACATTCTGAAAAGAATGCAGGCGGTCATCGGTTCCAGGCCGATAGTACATATCGACGATCTCTGCCGTGCCGAGATGTTCGTCGCCGAGAACGAGTCTTCGTCAGGGAGGTACATCTGCTGCAGCCACAACACCACCATCGTGGAGCTTGCCCGTTTACTGGCAGAGAAGTACCCACAGTACAACGTGAAGACCGATTGGTACGAATTGCCCACCTGAACTCCTCCATACATGAATGTTTGTTACGCCCAGTGTTCTTATACTCCGATACCTTCTCTCACGCTTAATTGTCCCTACATCGAATCAGAATTACGAGACATGATACATGTGTACATGACATCAAGAACGAAATAGATAAATCTCATAGAGAAAACCAAATAACGGTGCTAACACAATAACAATAAGAGAGAATGATACTGACCGCAAATTCTTTAACTACAACCTCAAAAGATTACAAAGGATTGTTGCTCTCTTACAATCCTCTTAAACTTTAGATATTTACCTTATACAAGAATCAAATATTAAATAATAACCTAATCTCTAATCTTCTTGTCTTGTTTTGGATGAGTTAGTTTGTGGCTTGTGTTCCTATGGCCATCTCTCATAGCTTTATATAGTGCCTCTACTAGTTCCCCTTCAAAAAAAAGTAGTGATCCTACCTCAAAGAGAAGTAGAATCCTAATCCATCATACTCAATAACAGAGGTAGAGCCAGCTAATTTTGGGAGCCTAGGTAGATAGGCTGGCAGGCTAGGTTGATCTGCAGCTTGCTAGGAATTGTTGCTGGAATCGTCTCGGATGACGGCAAGGGTTCAACGGCGCTAGCCGGTGAGACCAGACAGCCCCAAGGTCGCCGGGCCTTGGCATCATCCTACTCAATAATCTTCATCTTGACTTTCATCTGTTGAAGTCGCTGTGCTTCTCTAAGAACTTGATCCACAATGTACGTGTAGGTGTACGAACTAGCCTATCTGAGCCCTCTACCTAAGAGTTCATTTGTTGTGTAGTTTGGCTAACCACACTTTCTATTTCTATAGCTTTCCATGTGATAGATTTGTACCGCCTCTGAACTTCACCTGTTCGCTGGTATCATGTGATTGGTCCTACCACGTCTTTTTTCTTTCAACAACTCACACATTCGTCTTTACGCCTGCTAGATTTTGCAACCATCTTTGCATTTCTGTGCATAATTGCAAATGATATCTGAGTACCTACTGTTAACGACACGATTTTCTTCTTCTTGCCAAGATTTTTATCATACCTCTCATTGATTGCTCCACCTTCAAGCTTAACCATCAATTTCTATTTTCTATTTCTCTAGATACTTTTCATAACAACTCGCCCTTTGCAAGTAACTCGTATGACTCCACCTCGAAGTGATACCTCACAGTCTATGAGTTCAATCAATCTCACATATATTAGATTTTTTTTAAGTCGATAAGATACCAAACTTCCGTTGACGTGCGATATGCTCCATCATACATCTCTAATGTAATTGTTCCAACTTCAATGAATGCAACTCCTTACGATCCGCTAAGTGAATGTTTACAAGCACCAGATGTAGAGATCTTTTGTCAAACATCTCTTTCGGTGAACATATATGAAAACAACAAACTAAATCTAATATCCATCCATAAGAACTACTTGATTAACTGACAACAAGTACGTTCAAATCATCTTTTGCTATCGTAACTGAGCATGCACCCCTCATTTGCTTTAAACTTAGACAATCTTTTATAATATGATTTTCCTTGTCACATAGATAGTATAGACTTGTACCCTTACTCTTGCTCTTCTTCTTTCTGTGACTTTAGCTTTTGTCTGCAATACTTATGGTAGCCAATGCTTGATCACCTAAGAATAAAAAATCTATTGGCTTTTTCAAGCACTCCGCCTTCAATAGATATGCAACTACCTCACTAAAATTGAGAGTGCTTTTTCTAATGAGAATATTCATCACCAATTGCTCCCATGATGGTGGTAGAGATGAAAATAAAATAATGACCTTGTCGTTCTCTATAATTTTCTCATCTACACTAGTTATCTGTGTTTTATGTTTGTTAAAGACACTTAGATGGTCAACGAATCGTGTGCCTTCATATATACGTAAATTGTACAAGTACCACTTTAGCACCCACCAATTTATCATTGACTTTGCCATATACAATTCTTCTAAATTACTTTATAATTTTTTCGATAAACTTCTTTGATCATTGGATACGTTACCTCATCGAAGAGATATATACATATTATACTGCTAGCCTTCGCTCCATCACCTTCCAGTCTTCAATGAACATCTTTTCTAGTTTATCTCCTTTAAGAACATCGATTAACCCTTGCTGGATAAGGATATCCTTCACCACATATTGCTACACGTTGAAATTTTCTTCATCATCAAATTTCTTTATTTGACTCCACATCGTCAAAATAGATCTTGATTTTGTGCTACTTGTCACTTTGCCGACCTTCTTGCAAATTTGATTAATCTGATACCACTTGTTATACTCTGATACCCTCCGTATATGCAGCAGCCCTCAGATTGAATCAGAGTTGCAAGATACGATATAAGTGTGCACGGTATCAAGAATGAAGTAGATAAATTTCATATAGAGAACCAAATAACAACGTCGCTACAATCATAACGAGAGATAAAGATTTGATGAAGTTGACCACAAATTCCTTAAACGCAATCTCAAAAGAATACAAAATATCGTTGCTCTGATAACCCTCTTGAACATTTTAGGATCCTCGGATTCTTGCCCTGTATAAAAATTTAGTGCTAAAGAATAATCTAGCCTCTAATCATCTCGTACGCCTCTTGCTTTGGATGAGTTGATTTGTAGTTTGTGTTCCTATGACCACCGCTTATGCCTTTATATAGTACCTAACTAGTCTCCTCAAAACAGAAATAAAAATCCAAATCTAATTAGAATTTATTTAGAAATCCTGGTAGCATGTCACTCCCAGTGTTAATAAGAACATATGCGACTCAATACTCAACAAGTGCACTGATGAGCAAGTTTATGTATGTTCGCAGCTTTGGTGGGTTCCCTGAGAAGCCAAGAGTCTACCTTTCGTCTGAGAAGCTTGTCAGGGAAGGGTTCAATTTCAAGTATAAGAACCTAGATGAGATATTCGACGACGTCGTCGAGCATGGCAAGGCCTTGGGAATTCTGCCTTACTGATGTTCAGAACCAATCAATGTGCTTGCAAATTAGTCAATATAAACAATACGCCTAGCTCTATGGTATGAGAGTGAGAGAGAGTATGTATGTATGTATAGATGCATGTGTGTATGTATGTAATGTTGGTGTGTTGTTTTCCACTCCAGCTTATGATTTTTGACTTTAAGCGTTTGTACGAATGAACCGAATAGCGACAAGCTGCTTCAAAATGATGACATCTTGTTTGTTTATTCGAGAGAAGTAAGCTGCAAATAAAAGCTCCAACATCTCCATGAAATGGCTGCGCCTTTTTGGGTCACTGGGACTGGGAGCCGAAGATAAACAGGCTGGAAGCCTCGAAGGTGGTTGTGTTTACCTCTACCTTAGTTTCTAGCCCAAACATTATAGCATACAAAAGGCCCATCGAAGAAAAGGAGAAAAAGAAATTTCAATGAAAAAGAAACAAAGGGTAAAAAGTCCAGTCTGGTTGTAAAGCCCGCCGTGGTTCTGTAAAAAAGGAAACGAACGGCAGAACCGTCTACCTACTCGCGCGTTACGTCAGCATCCTCCGACGCGGTCCAGCTCACCCTGCAGCTGAGCCATCCACAGCGCAGCTTCTCACAGGCGGCCTGGTTCCTTACATGCCGAGCGCCAAGTGGTTCTTGCTCCACCAGGGTCCCGGCATTTACAATAGTGCATATGGCTAATGTCTGTATTATTTCTGGTATGATTTATAGATAAAACTAAAGATTTGGGAGCGACTATAGAGCACATAGGTACACTTTAGTCTTATAGAGCACTCACTTCTTTTTTTATGGAATAAGTTTAGAAATTTTTTACCTTCTATTCGTGATATTTATGACTAAATCATGTCCTGTAACTCATGAAAGAAAAAAATGCAAGTAAAAAATTATCATATATTTTTCAATAAATTACCAAACCAAGTCATATAAATTACCATCAATTGAACCCTAATTTATCATCAATGGTAACAAATTACCACCATTAGTTCAAGATCACCATCATTTTTGCGAATTTGAAAAAGATCAAAAGTTATCATTATTCAAATTCTAAGTTGTCATTATAGTTTTAATAAACCACCCTAAGCTCAAAATTGCCATTGTTTATATGAATATGAAAATGTTCAAAGCTTACCATTGGCTACACATAAGTTACTATCTGTAAATTCAACAAACTATCAACCTAAAGTTCAAAATTTACCAACCATAACTTTTGTGAATTTGAAAACTTCAAAATTACCACCAGCTGACGTCTAAGTTACCATGCATTTTTTCATCAAATTATCACACCCAAAGTACTATGTGTTTTCATCGAGTTGAATGAGGATGAAGGCTAACAAAATTTCCACATGATTTTATAATTTACCATTATTTTGTGAGTTCATATAAATAGCTTAAGAATTAATTTTTGTGTAAAAGTTACTATCAATTACATGCTAAATCAACGTATAAATAGCTTAAGAATTAGTTTTTGTGTAAAAGTTACCATCAATTACATGCTAAATCAACGTCTACGATTTTAAAAATTACTAACTTTAGCTTAAAAATTATCATCAGCCTTTTTAATTTCTAGAAAGGTCAACATAGCTTTGCCACAACTAATCTCATGGGCAGATCACTGATCGGATGCTCTCCTACGTCAGAGCAGGGAGGGGACAAAAGTAACTTAATTTAATAGGTGGTCCCACTAATTTCAAGTGGTATATATCATGCATCATTTATGGCCATGGGCCTCATATGCACTATGCAAATCATCCCTCCAATAGAAGCTGTCCCATGACTAAGGCGCCTCGATTGAACGCACACAGATCTGATGGCTTCAAAGTGGGTGCGCTCTAAGACAATAGCACGAATAGTGCGCTATAGATTTTGCGAAAGATAAATCATACAATAGGTTGTCTCTAAGTTGGCTTTATGATTTCTACAGACGATATGTATACATCAGCAAAAACACCATCTATAAGGGCCTTGTCTCTGGCATGCATGCCAGATGCCTTTTCTCTCTCTCCTTGTTCTCTCTCATCCATATCATCAGATGTTTTTATAGATCTTTGTAAATTAATATATTACTAAGACAACTATTAAATTTAGAAGGCTTTAAAATTGGGGCCCACCAATTTAAGGCTAGATATTTTCCTTTTTTAAGAATTTCTAGCATATTTTTTAGCAGATATAAAAAACATGTTATTGACTTTCAAATATATAATAGACATGTATTGTCATTCCCCCAAAGAATATGTTCAAGTTGCCAAGGTCTACATGTCTGTAGAAAGTGAGAAGTTATTTGTGTCTAAAACTAAATTTGGTTCTGTATTGCTCTTAAATGGACATAACACTGAAATTGGTAGCTTTAAAAAATCACAGAAATTGTTGTGTTTCAGGCAAAGAAAGAAGCAAAGCTGGCTGTGGCTCATTGGTGACGCAAAATCAGTAACCATTCAAGATTCTTTAATCTGATAAGCTTAGTATGAAACGGGTCGATCCATCTCAGCCTGAGGTGCACAGCCCCCACACACAGACGATGTTGATGCACATGGACCAAAAAGAAAGTTTGCGAAATAAGAAAATTTAGAGTTAGTGAGAGGACAGAGGAAATTACCAAGCGAGAACAGTTGTGAGACGGAGGGTCTGTTCTTTTCGGCTGCAGCTTATAGCTTTTGGTTGTTTACGGTACAGATTACAGAGAGATAGATACTCACTTGCGATTTTAGCTGGTACAGATGTTGGGCTTTTAACGTGTAGATTGTTTAACTTGTAGACACCGTCTTAAGAAAATACTCCATTTAAAAGTTAAGTACTGTAGCAAAAGCCAAAAGTCACCAATTTTTGACTTAAAAAATAGGCCCGGAACCTGATAGAGTTAAGAAAAAGGCATGAGTTTGGGAACTTCAATCCTATCCGTCCAATCAGATTAGGTGCGCCAGTCAGTCAGATTTGGTGTGCGTGACCTTCTGTGCCACCTCACATTGAGCTCTGGTTAACTATTGTCAGAGCGTGACCTGAGGATCATGTCCATGGCGGTAGCGTGTAGTGAACCTACAGGTGAACCCAGCCCAAACCAATCGTCGTCAATTGCTAGCAGTTGAGCTCGTAAAGTGGACAGAGGACACAAACCTACTGATCATCCACCACCTCCCATTACATAATTTTCCAAAGTAATTTCTGCATATAATGCAGGTTGCTTTCAGTCCTTCAAAAATTTCTACATCTTTTCCTAAAGTAACTTTAGTACGTTGATTTTATCGTTTAGTTGCCTGCCTACTTGTTTGTACATAATGCAGGTTCCTTGTAGAACCTCAGTGCCAGGGGAGGACCCAAAGTGAGCCAACTCCAATTTCAGTTCTTGGTGTTGGGCCCACTCGCTGGGCCTTGGGCCGTGGTCTTCTCTAGCGAGGTGTTGAGCGAAGCGTCAAGCGCAGGCTGCGCAGCCGCACACCACACGGTTCCCGTCTCGATCTCATATTCCAGCAGCAGCAGCGGAGTGGCACCAGGCTCCAGCTCCTCCTATTGTATCCATAGACACCCGAATTTCCATTTTTGGCCCCCAAATGAAAAAAATTCTAGATTTGGACCCCTCCTCACCGCACATTTACGACAGCGCGACACGTGTCCCGGTCGTGCGGTCAAAACCCGAGTCGTGCGGTCAAAAAATCGGTCGTGCGCTCAAACAAATCGGTCGTGCACTCAAAAAATCAGTCGTACGGTCAAAAAATCGGTCGTGCGCTCAAAAAATCGAAACGGGAGGCCGGCGCGGAGGGTGAGGCGGTCGTGCGGTATGGTACGGCACGACCCGTGCTACAGTGCGGTCGTGCGGTACCAGACCGCACGACCGACACGTGTCGGCTCCAGGTGAAACGTGCGCTCGGAAGGGGTCCAGATTTGGAATTTTTTTCATTTGGGGGCTAAAAATGGAAATTCGGGTGTGCATAGGTCCAATAATATCCAAAATTCCCAGTCCTCCTTCTCCTTGGGTGTGCCAGTGCCTCGGCGGCCCTCGGGCCACGGACACCGGGAAACGATGGCGATCGGTAGCGCGAGGTGCCAGCACTGCAGTGCATCCCCATCCGCAGCCCGCCATCCGCCACCGCCACACCGACGCCGAATGGCCATCCCTAAATTCTGAAGCCTGAAGTCCGAATTGTGAAGACTGAAGTTTGAAGGTAACTAGGTCTAGGTAAGGTATGACCGTATAAGCAATTAAGCTGTAAAGAATTTATGTAATTATTGATTTAGTTCTAGGGTTTTTATCAATTGATTGTTTAGCTCTAAATTTATAGTTCATGGAATCTTTGATTATAGCTGCATCTGAAACATGAGCCCAAGAACAACCGACCTCGGGCAATCCTTGATTATAGCTGCATCTGAAACATGAGCCCAAGAACAGGGGCGGAGCCAGGATCCAGACAAAGGGGGGGCCGACCCGCCAAGGCGCCGGCGTCATGGGCCCTGGGCGCCGTGTGTGTTGGCTACATCCCTGCAAGCATCCCTGCCCAGTAAACCAAGAAGGCAAGAGCATCATGGTTTTGTAAAGAGCGTCAACAGGATCCTTAAGCTTCTTTCGATTGACAGACGGCGCCCCACAAGCACCTAGCTGGTTACCTAATAGGTGAAAAACATATGATTTTGAGTCCTCAGGTTGTGTACAGAATTCACACAATTATCTTCCTAGTAGACTGCAGCCATCCCATCTTAATCAAATTGCCTCTGGTTAGAAATCGCATTGCTACGAACCAGCCACTTGAAAATCTTTATCTTAGCGGGATGTTCAGCTCTCCACAAACATTTATTCGTCGCAACCGTTGCCAATTCCTCGTAAGCTGACCTGACTATGTATCTCCCCATTGTGTCTCTCAATTGCCAACACCAATTGATCAGGGCCATGTCCTGAAGTTATCACAGCACACAGGGTCAGCAACTCCTGATATTGTTTGTTCTTACAATTGTCCAGTCAGGTTGCTTCTTGCTGAAATTCTCTACTCTCCATCATACGCTTACCCAAGCAGCATTCAAGAATCAGGATCATCCACAACAGCAAAAAATTCAGGAAATTTACCTACCAAAATCTTGTTGTAGCCACACGAAAGTGGACCATGGGGGCAGGCCCCGCGCCCCTGCCCAAGAACAACCGACCTCGGGCAATCCTTGATTATAGCTGCATCCAAGTAGCCATCTGCAAACTGCAAGGTGATGAAGAATAATTAAGCTATGGTGCCCAGGGGGCACCTAGCCAATCAAAATCCCCATTGAACTAGTACAAAATGGAAAAACAATACCACCGAATGACTGGTAACATTTTGACATTCTTACACACAATAGGAAGAGCCTGTAGATCTTGAGGGTAAATAGATACTCCAATCAATGATTCCACACGAATTTTATGCATGCAGCTAAATTGACACAATATTTAACTTATTGCTAGAATCACTTGAAAGAAACTACAGGATAGGGGTTAGGCACTAGAGCAGTATAGTTAGTTGCTACTTGCTAGCAGTCTACTAGAGCACTATTGTAAAAAAATGCTTTGCGCAATAAAATTGGTGACAAGTTTTTGAGCAATTGCCTAATTTGCTTTGTGGAAAAGGACATGTTGGACACAATTTCTAATGATGTGATCGTGGATCATTTTCAGAAGTTGTTTACATTTCTCAGGTTACACCAGATGGTTGAAAAGACTCATGTTTGCTCTTTTTGGCAACCTATGAAGTATGAACTACAATACTGTACTATATATCAATATCACATAACTTAAAAGTCATTTTGCCTAAGAAGGTTTGTTCACTTTTGTGATGAACTCATTGTCATATAGTGTGATATGAAGTTACCTCATGAAAATTAACTGATTTTACTTTAAATTGACTACATATGAACACTTTAAATAACATTTGCTAGTGTACAGTCGTTACTTTCGTATATGTGGGTGTCCCACTCACTTTTTGTTTTGACCCCTCCGCCCCTGTGCGTCACTGGAGGGAATGGATGCTGCTGGAGAAGGGCTATGCTGTCAAGACGACAGTCAGAAAAGTTAGAAAGGCGATTTATGGACTTTCTACGGATTTATGGATTTTTGTTTATTAATTTGCTTTGTACTTACTGAGTTATGGACCTACTCTTACTTATTTGTTGTTTTTAGGTGATCGTTAAAGGTGACATGCTTGGAAGGAAGTAGCACATGGATATTTGCACTTTATAGCTTTTCACTTCACTTAGCAATACATCACTTATGGTCATGAACATTTTGGTTTTATTCATTGTAGTAATTGGTTAAATCATAGATTCCCTTAGCTTCTTATAGACCGTATTGTTGCTAGATGACGCGTTACTTAGTTCAGTCTCACTTATGGAATTTCCGGTAATTGCTTGGTTCGTATTAAGTTAAAATTATAGTTTATCATATTTTTGAAATTTATGTTAAATTTCATGTATAATGTTGATTCTTGTTATATAGTGGTTTTAATGCTCGCTTAGTGGTTTTTAACTGGTAACGATAGTAGGTGTAGGTGACATTTTAGGCTTTAAGCCAGGGTGTTACATCAAGCTTCCTACGGCTGGTTAAATGGTCTGTTAGCCGAGTATAGCGATTAAACTGCCGATTATACCGGTTAAAACTATTAGCTATTTGTTTTTGTCTACTCGTACTCGGTGAGGGGACCTGATATGAGTACTCAATCGAGTAGACCTTGTTTTAGAACCATGATCCATCAAGTATCTATCTCGTAGCAATTAATTTTCTACAGCATTATCGCTTGATAGCTAGTTCCAATAAACCTGTAAGTTAAATGCTTAAGATTTGTTATCAGTGATTTAATTAGCTTAGATTATTGGTGAGGGGTATGATCGATTAATTGAGGTTTCATGGGAGCAATCTGATGACATGTTAGGTGCCAAATGGGTAGTTGGTTTTATAATGTTAAATTGAGAATTAATCGTACCTGGACCATCTAGTATCTAGCGTGTTGTTCACGTACCGTTTTGAGGGATGTCATAGATAATTTGGAGTGAGTCTTTGTGTAGTTCTGGAAATTTACAATGTAATCACCGGGTATTAGTTAGTAATTATGGTGGTAAGCTTAAAGACACTTGGATTGATGAGTTTTGCACTACAGTGCTATAGTTGGTCGTATCACCATTAATATATGTCCATACCGACCCCCCTATCACGTATCAATTCCTATCTTTATCATCTAAATGACATATCATGCCAATCAATATCCTGCCTCTAGCCTTGCATATCTCTCTCATATATTTTAGCATCACATAGGGGTAATAATAGTACCTACCCAACAACGTACGGGTGGGTCGTGCAGTATCGTTGTTAGGAAAATAACACCCAGTCACAAGTATACAGTCGAGGTGTGTGCCTAACTATTCTCGTATGACCTGGTATGTGATTTGTGACATTGGTGCCGTAATTACATTCTCGATATGATTACATGATTATCACCTATCGTCGTATCACCTTATTGCTTATGGATTTCCGTTGTTGCACATAACACATGTCTATTTATGCCATTCTTACCATTGCCTTACCGTAGCTGCATTTAGTGTGTGGCTGCCTGAAACTCCTTGTACTCTTTACCGTAATCCTTTACATTATCATTTCACTTGTCGATGTTGGGTTACTTGCTGAGATTTTTCAATCTCGCACTTATTCATTTCGTTCCAGGTAAAAAGTCAGTGGAGTAGATTTGGATGAGAGCATGGGCAGGGGTGGCACACGATTTATTAACACCGTGGCTCGCCATGTTTATTTCGATTATTATTTCCCTTTAAAAAGGCTTTGGACCGGTCCAGTGTGTCAAATTATTTATTCCTATTTGCTTCCATTGATGACATGGTGGCTATTAAATTATTTATTTATTTGTGAACCATTTACAGATGTTAAAATTTTAATTCCCTTGGATTTTATATATTGTGTTTCTTTGAATGAGTGCGATGACATTACACGTAGTACCACATTTTCAATATACGGGGTGCTACACCTAGTATATATACAAGAAGTGTACATCAGTGATTACATTGGTTGTTACAATCAAATCAAGTGAGAAAAGAGGATGTTACAGAATCTGTTGTCTGAATCCTATCGGACAGCTAATAGGCTATTGTTGGATGGTATGCTATTGTCGAGTGGTAAATATTATCTGCAGGATTGGAAACAGACCAATAAGTTGTGGCATGTTCTACATTAGATTTTTTTTTCTTGAGCAAATAGATCCAACTGAAATGACTGAAATCATCTAGGAAACTCACATAATATTTGTAACTGCCCACAAACTTAAGAGCCACCCCCCAGACATCTGAATGTATCGGTTCTTGAGGACAGTTACTGACACGAGTAGACAAACTATAAGCTAAAGTTTGAATTTTTGAACCGGAACAAACATCGCAAACTAATGACTCTTGTGAACTGGAAGGATAGACAATCTTATTTGACTGAAGAACAAACTCAATGACAGTTTTGGAAGGATGACCAAACCTCCTGTGCCACTACACCGTCCCAACAGTGACTCTAGAGCAAATGTGCCAATCATATAAAGAGGAGGAGGATGCCTTGCTGATCGGTATAGGGTAGAGACCCCCTCTGCTCCTACCGTGAAGAAGAACTCTCTTTGTGACTTTGTCCTTAACAAGAAAAGAATTGGGATGAAATTCAATAAACACATTGTTATCGGAAATAATCTTGTGAATTGATGACAAGTGTTTATTTATGTGAGGAACATGGAGCACTTTTGTAAGAATGAGAGAATTATTTGAGCCAGGTAAAACAGAACTGCCAATGTGTGAAATTGTCAAACCTGCACCATTGGCAACCTAGACTTGATCCTTGCCAATGTAGTGCTCATGCTTCGTGAGCCTGTCCAAATCACTCATTAGATGATTTGTTGTGCCGATGTCCACATACCAGTTCGGGTCGTGTAAGATCAAGGAGGTCAACTAGAGAGGGTGAATAGTCATTTCTAAAAATTCTCTTCTTAATTAATTCTATTTCAGCTATTTGGCTAAAATCAAGTATATAATGCGGAAGCTTAAATCAAATTAGTTTTAGCACAAACAAAACCTAAATCAACTAGATTCACCTAAGCGCACCAACAACTTAAATTTATGTCAAAGGTTTGCAATTCTAGAATAACAAGCAATCAATTAGGAACAATGACTGCTTTTACATGGTAGATGGGTAGAGCGCAGCTAGTCATATAGAACAGGCCAGAAATAAGACTGATAATGTGTGCATTAGCAAACTACACTAGCCTAAGTTGTAAATACACTATTTTAAGTTCTGTAACCATTATTCACTAGTATCTTATCTTATAAAACTTGCCACTGTGATAGGACATAGGAGAAGATAATAGGCCTGAAACTAATTCGGCAGTATGCATGTCTGCGTCCCCACTGGTGATGCCTGTACAGGTCCAACTCAGGAAGCAAGCATCAATCAGAGGTAAGTGTTACTGTTGTGTGCTTTAATTGTACTAGCATGTTTGGTAAACTGTAAATCATTTGACATTCCACATCAAGGTGTTACTGTTGTGTGCTTTAATTGTACTAGCATGTTTGGTAAACTGCAAATCATTTGACATTCAAACCACCAAACCTACTGATAATGAAGGTTACTTTCAGTCGAACAAAAAATCCTTGTTTGCCTAAAGTTGTTTTCGTACGTTGATCTCGATCGATTTCTGACATCTTCATGCTTGCCTACTTGTCACCATACACTTGTTCTATAATATATGCAGGTTCCTCGTAGCAACAACCACCAAACCAGAGGAACCTCAGTGCTTGAATTCTGGTGGGTGAGTGAATCCTCATTCTCTTTGTGAAGAGAGGTAGTAACCGACGTCCGGCGATGTTGGTGGGTGAAACAAAGACGGCGTGTGTCACCGGAGGGAACGGATACATTGCTTCCGCGCTCATCAAGATGCTGCTGGAGAAGGGCTATGCTGTCAAGACGACAGTCAGAAACCCCAGTTCGATTCTTATTTCCTTCCAGTTCCATATTTTTGCAATGTTCCTTTCATCGAGTGCGCGGGTGAACTCAATGGTTCTTCAGAATGAACAGTAAAACTTGTTTTTTAGTTTATGCTTCGTGTTCTCGTTGGTAAGTTGAGTCAGCGAAGTATGCTTAGCTAAGTCACGTAGAAAAGAGGTTGCATCTCAGACGCACTATCATTTATGCTGGAATTGCTGCAAATTGTTCTCAACTTCTGATTTAAAACGATGATAATAATTTACGTAGTTTGGTTTCGCCTCTGAAGATTCTACAATTTGTATGTAGATGACATGGAGAAGAACTCCCACCTCAAGGACTTGAAAGCACTTGGCCCCTTGGAGATCCTCCGCGCCAACTTGGATGAAGAAGGCAGCTTCGATGAAACGGTTGCTGGCTGCGATTATGCCTTCCTTGTCGCCTTTCCGGTGAACCTCAATTCAGAGAATCCTGAGGTGAACAAACCTCACCACCAAACTTCGTTTTAACATCACTGTTTGTGCTGTCGACATTCGGTGTTGGTCTAGTAATTGGCATGAGTTCTTCAAGTTATCACCCACTCTCTGACAGTTGTTCGCGGTCGTAAAATCTCTCACACTTGTCTGCCCACTATTAAAAACCCGGTTCTTCTTTTGTGTGTGATAACATGCTGTGCTTGTTTGGCAGAAAGAACTGGTTGAAGCCGGTGTTCAAGGAACTCTCAATGTCATGAGGTCATGCGTTAAAGCGGGGACAATTAAGCGCGTGGTCCTGACATCGTCGGTGGGCGCAATCTGTTTTAGGGTTCTGCAAGGCGACGGCCATGTGCTGGATGAGGAGTCCTGGTCCGACGTCGAGTATCTCACAGCCGAGAAACCACCAACTTGGGTGCATATATATGTTCAGTCAATCTCGCACAAATATTTACGGATGAAAAGATGGCGTGACGCTAGTGTGGTGCCGTGTTTGCATATATTGTAGGGATACGCAGTCTCAAAGGTGCTTTTAGAGAAGGAAGCTTGCAAATTCGCGGAGGAGAACAACATCAGCCTGGTCACCGTGTTCCCTGCGATCACCTTGGGTACAGCACCGGCTCCGGTGGTCAGAACAAGCGTCCCCATTATCCTCTCCTTGTTATCCGGTGAGAAGCAAGCTAGGAAGACGCCTGAGCTTTCCGTGTTATTTGCGTCTCTCTTACGTGTTACAACTTGGCAAGTTCGATCGATGGTATAAGCCGAGTACAGTGGCTGTGTACATTTTCAGGCGATGAGGCGAAGCTCGACCTCCTGAAAGGCATTCTGGCGGTTACCGATTCCAGGCCGATCGTGCATATCGACGATCTCTGCCGTGCCGAGATGTTCGTCGCCGAGAACGAGTCTTCTTCAGGGAGGTACATCTGCTGCAGCCATAGCACCACCATCGTGGAGCTTGCCCGTTTACTGGCACAGAAGTACCCACGGTACAACGTGAAGACCGATTGGTACGAATTGCCCACCTGAACTCCTCCATGCATGCATGTTTGTTACGCCCAGTGTTCTTATACTCCGATACCTTCTCTCACGCGTAAAATTACGAGACATAACATATGTGTATATGATATCAAGAATAAAATAGATGAATTTTATAGAGAAAACCAAATAACGGCGCTAACACAATAACAATAAGAGAGAATGATATCAACAACAAATTCTTTAACCACAACCTTAAAATAGTACAGGGGATTATTGCTCTCTTACAATCCTCTTAAACTTTAGACCTTTAGATCTTTCCCTTATACAAGAATCAAGTGTTAAATAATAACCTGATCTCTAATCTTCTCGTCTTGTTTTGAATGAGTTAGTTTGTGGCTTACGTTCCTATGGCCATCTCACATAGCTTTATATAGTGCCTCTACTAGTCATCTTTCAAATATAGTGCCTCTACTAGTCATCTTTAAAAAAAAAAGTAGTGATCCTACCTCAAAGAGTAGAGTCCTAATCCAATTATGATTTATCTTGGAATCCTTGTAGCACATATCCTGAAGTCCTAGTAGGAAAGAATATGAGTCATCATACTCAATAACAAAGGTAGAGCCAGCTATTTTTGGGAGCCCGGGCAGATAGGCTGGTAGGCTAGGTTGATCTACGGCTTGCTAGGAATCGCTGCTGGAATTGTCTCAGATGACGGCAAGGCTTCAACGGCGCTAGCCAGTGAGCCCGGACAGCCCCAAGGTCACTGAGCCTTGGCTCCGCCCTACTCAATAATCTTCATCTTGACTCTCATCTGTTGAAGTCGCTGTGTTTCTCTAAGAACTCATCCAAGTCAGCTTTATTTTTTTCCTTTTTCTACTTTTCTCCCACTTTTGGGAGTGCCCTCATCATAAGGCTTATGCACATCACCACAATGTACATATAGGTGTACGAACTAGCCTGTCTCAGCCCTCCACCTAAGAGTTCATTTGTTGTGTAGTTTGGCTAACCACACCATATATTCCTATAACTTTTCATGTGATAGATTTGTAGTACCTCTGAACTTCACCTGTTCATTGGTATAACGCGATTGGTCCTACCATGTCTTTTTTCTTTCAACAGCTCGCACATTCGCCTTTGAGCCTGTTAGATTTTGTAACCATCTTTGCATTTCTATGCATAACTGCAGATGAGATCTGAGTACCTACTGTTAACAATACGGTTTTCTTCTTCTTGCCAGGATTTTTATCATACCTCTCATTGGTTGCTCCACCTTCAAGATTAACCATCAATTGCTATTCTCTATTTCTCTAGATACTTTTCATAACAACTCGCCCTTTGCAAGTAACTCGTATAACTCCACCTCGAAGTGATACCTCATAGTCTATGAGTTCAAGCAACCTCACATATATTAGATTTTTTTTAAGTCAGCAAGATACCAAACTTCTGTTGACGTGTGATATGCTCCATCATACATCTCTAATGTAACTGTTCCCACTTCAATGTATGCAACTCCTTACGACCCGCTCAGTGAATATTTACAGGCACCAAATGTAGAGATCTTTTGTCAAACATCTCTCTCTGTGAACATATATGAAAGCAAAAAACTAAATCTAATATCCATCCATGAGAACTACTTGATTGACCAACAACAAGTACGTTCGAATCATCTTTTGCTACCGTAACTGAGCATGCTCCCCTCATTTGCTTTAAACTTAGACAATCTTTTATAATATGATTTTCCTCGTCAAATAGATAGTATAGAATTGTACCCTTACTCTTAGTCTTCTTTTTTTGTGACTTTTGCTTGTCTACAATACCTATGGCAACAAATTCTTGATCACCTAAGAATAAAAAATCTAATGGCTTTTTCAAACACTGCCTTCAATAGATATGCAACTACCTCATTGAAATTGAAAGTGCTTTTTCCAATGAGAATATTCATCACCAATTGCTCCCATGATGGTGGTAGAGATGAAAACAAAATATTGACCTTGTCATTCTCTATAATTTTCTCATCCACACTAGTTAACTGTGTTTTAAGTTTGTGAAAGACACTTAGAAGGTCAACGAATCGTGTGCCTTCATATATATGTAAATTGTATAGGTACCACTTTAGCACCCACCAGTTTATCATTGGCTTTGCCATTACAATTCTTCTAAATTACTCTATAAATTTTTCAGTAAACTTCTTTGTTCACTGGATACATTACCTCATCAAAGAGATATAGACGGATTACACTACCAGACTTCGCTCCATCACCTTCCAGTCTTCAACGAACATCTTTTCTAGTTTATCTCCTTTAAGAGCGTCGATTAACCCTTGCTGGATAAGGATATCCTTCACCGCATATTGCTACACGTTGAAATTTTCTTCATCATCAAATTTCTTTATTTGACTCCACATCATCAAAATAGATCTTGATTTTGTGCTACTTGTCACTTTGCCGACCTTCTCGCAAATTTGATTAATCTGATACCACTTGTTATACTTTGATACCCCTCCTTATATGCAGCAGCCCTCAAATCGAATTAGAGCTGCAAGATACGGTATAAGTGTGCACGGTATCAAGAATGAAATAGATAAATTTCATAGAGAGAACCAAATAACAACGCCGCTACAATCATAATGAGAGATAAAGATTTGATGAAGTTGACAAAGATTTGATGAAGTTGACCACAAATTCCTTAAACACAATCTCAAAAGAATACAAGATATCGTTGCTCTGATAACCCTCTTGAACATTTTAGGATCCTTGAGTTCTTGCCCTGTATAAAAATTTAGTGCTAAAGAATAATCTAGCTTTTAATCATCTCGTACACCTCTTGCTTTAGATGAGTTGATTTGTAGTTTGTGTTCCTATGACCACTGCTTATGCCTTTATATAATACCTAACTAGTCTCCTCCAAAGAGAAATAAAAATCCTAATATAATTAGAATTTATTTAGAAATCCTGGTAGCATGTCACTCCCAGTCTTAATAAGAACGTATGCGACTCACTACTCAACAAGTGCACTGATGAGCAAGTTTATGTATGTTCACAGCTTAGGTGGGTTCCCTGAGAAGCCGAGAGTCTGCCTTTCATCTGAGAAGCTTGTCAGGGAAGGGTTCGAGTTCAAGTATAAGAACCTGGATGAGATATTCGACGACGTCGTCGTGTATGGCAAGGCCTTGGGAATTCTGCCTTATTGATGTTCGGAAACAAACAATGTTCTTGCAAATTAGTCAGTATAAACAATACGCCTAGCTCTATGGTTTAAGAGTGAGAGAGAGTATATATGTATGGCTGAAAATGCACTGTAGCGGCTGAAATTTTACTGTAGCTGAAGGTGGCTTATTTGGCGTAATTAAATTTAAAAAAAATTAAAAATAGAAAAAATATGATAGCTCATCACGGACAACGTAAACAAATACGGGAAAAAAAGAAGCGGCAAAAAAGCTAAAAAAAGCCAAAAGTTCAGAAAAAGACGAAATTTATGAATAGTGAAAAATAAGTTAAAAGCCAGAAACTGAAGCTGAAATGAACAGGGCCTAAACAATACGCCTAGCTCTATGGTTTGAGAGTGTGAGAGAGTATGTATGTATGTACGTACGTATGTGTGTATGTGTGTATGTGTGTATGTATGTATGTATGTATGTATGTATGTATGTATGTATGTATGTATGTATGTATGTATGTATGTATGTATGTATGTATGTATGTAATGTTGGTGTGTTCTTTTCCACTACGGCTTATATTTTTAGCTTTAAGTGTTTGTATGAATGAACTGAATACTTGACAAGCTGCTTCAAAATGACGACGTCCAGTTTATTTATTCGAGAGAAGTTAGCTGTAAATAAAAGCTCCAACTTCACTTCTCCATGAAATGGTCGCGCCCTTTTGGGTCACTAGGACTAGGAGCCAAAGATAAATGGGCTGGAAGCCTCCAAGGTGGTTGTGTTTACCTCTACCCTAGTTTCTAGCACAAACATTCCAGCATACAAAAGGCCAAAGGAGAAAAAGAAATTTTAATGAAAAAGAAACAAAGGGTAAAAAGTCCAGGCTATCTGTAAAGCCCGTCGTGGTTCTATATAAAAAAGGAAATGAAGGGCAAACCCATCTGCCTACTCGCGCTTTACGATAGTGTCCTCCTCCTCCCGCGTGGTCCAACTCACCCTGCGGCTGAGCCATCCACAACGCTGCTTCTCACGGGCGGCCCAGATCCTTGCACGTCGAGCGCTGAGCGGTTCTACGCCACCACGGCCCCGGCATTTACAATAGTACATATGGCTGTTGTCTATATTATTTTCGGTATGATTTATAGATAAAACTAAATATTTGAGAGCGACTATAGAGCACATAGGTACTCTTTAGTCTTATAGAGCACCCACTTCTTTTTTTTATGGAATAATTTTAGAAACGTTTTACCTTCTATTCATGATATTTATCACTAATCATGTCCTGTAACTCATGAAAAAAAAATTCAAGTAAAAAAATTATCATATATTTTTAAATAAATTACCAAACCTAGTCATATAAGTTACCACCAATTGGACCCTAATTTACCATCAATGGTAACAAATTACCACCATAAGTTCAAGATTACCATCAATTTTGCAAATTTGAAAAAGAACAAAAGTTATCATTATTCAAATCCTAAGTTGTCATTATAGTTTTAATAAACCACCCTAAGTTCAAAATTGCCATCGTTTCTATGAACATGAAAATTTTCAAAGCTTACCATTGGCTTACACATAAGTTACTATCTGCAAATTCAACAAATTATCAACCTAAAGTTCAAAATTTACCAACCATAACTTTTGTGAATTCAGAAACTTCAAAATTACCATCAGCTGACGTCTAAGTTACCATGCATTTTTTCATCAGATTATCACACCCAAAGTACTATGTGTTTTCATCGAGTTGAATGAGGATGAAGGCTAACAAAATTTCCACATGAGTTTATAATTTACCATTCTTTTGTGAGTTTGTATAAATAGTTTAAGAATTAATTTTTTGTGTAAAAGTTACCATTAATTACACGCTAAATCAACGTCTATGATTTTAAGAATTACTAACTTTAGCTTAGAAATTATCATTAGTCTTTTTTATTTCTAAAAAGGACAACATAGCTTTACCACAACTAATCTCATGGGCAGATCACTGATCGGATGCTCTCCTACGTCAGAGTAGGAAGGGAACAAAAATAACTTAATTTAATAGGTGGGTCCCACTAATTTCAAGTGGCAGATATCATGCATCATTTATTGACGTGGGTCTCATATACACTATGCAAGTCATCCCTCCAATAGAAGCTTTCCCACAACTAAGGCGCCTCGATTGAACGCGCACAAATCTGATGGCTTCAAAGTGGGTGCGCTCTAACACAATAGCGTTAATAGGTGCGCTATAGATTTTGCGAAAGATAAATCATACAATAGATTAATTGTCTCTAAGTTGGCTTTATGATTTCTACAGACGGTATGTATACATCAGCAAAAACACCATCTATAAGGGCCTTGTCTTTGGCATGCCAGATGCATTTTTCCCACTCCTTATTCTGTCTCATCCATATCATCAGATGTTTTTATAGATCTTTGTAAATTAATATATTACTAAGACAACTATTAAATTTAGAAGGCCTTAAAATTGGGGCCCACCAATTTAAGGCTAGATATTTTCTTTCTTTTTTTTAAAGAATTTCAAGCATATTTTTAGCAGATATAAAAGACATGTTATCGACTTCAAATATATAATAGACATGTATTGTCATTCCCCAAAGAATATGTTCAAGTTGCCAAGGTCTACATGTCTGTAGAAAGAGAGAAGTTATTTGTGTCCAAAACAAAATTTGATTCTATATTGCTCTTAAATGGACATAACACCGAAATTGTTAGCTTTAAAAAACCACAGAAATTGTTGTGTTTCAGGCAAAGAAAGAAGCAAAGCTGGCTGTGGCTCATTGGTGACGCAAAATCGGTAACCATTCAAGATTCTTTAATCTGATCAGCTTAGTATGGAACGGGTCGATCCATCTCAGCCTGAGGTGCACACCCCACACACACAGACGATGTTGATGCACATGGACCTAAAAGAAAGTTTGCGAAATAAGAAAATTTAGAGTTAGTGAGAGGACAGAGGAAATTATCAAGCGAGAACAGTTGTGACTTGTGAGACGGAACCTGATAAGAGTTAAGAAAAAGGCATGAGATTGGGAACTTCAATCCTATCCGTCCAATCAGATTAGGTGCGCCGGTCAGTCAGATTTGCTGTGCGTGACCTTCTGTGCCACTTCACCATTGAGCTCTGGTTAACTATTGTCAGTGTGACCTGACTCCTGAGGATCTTGTCCATAGCGGTAGCGTGTAGTGAACCTACAGGTGAACCCAGCCCAAACCAATCGTCGTCAATTGTGTAGCTCGTCAATTGCTACACAATTTTCCAAAGTAATTTCTGCATATAATGCAGGTCACTTTCAGTCCTAAAAAATTTCTACATCTTTTCCTAATGTAGTTTTAGTACGTTGATTTTATCGTTTAGTTTCCTGCATACTTGTTTGTACATAATGCAGGTTCCTTGTAGTGACAACCACCAGAGAAAAGGAACCTCAGTGCCAGGGCCGGACCCAAAGTAAGCCGGTGGGGGCCCACTCCAATTTTAGTACTTGGGCCCCACTCAACTCATCCGAGTGCCCCACTCCCTGGGCCTTGGGCCGCGGTCTTCTCGAGCGAGGTGTTGAGCAGCTGCACACCACACGGTTCCCGTCTCGATCTCATATTCCAGCAGGCAGCAGCGGCGCGGCACCAGGCTCCAGCTCCTCCTCCTCCTCCTCCAGTCCTCCTTCTCCTTGGGTGTGCCAGTGCCTCGGCGGCCCTCGGGCCACGGACACCGGGAAACGGTGGCAGCCAGGCGCGGAGGTGCCAGCAGCCTGCAGGCTGCATCCCCATCCGGCGGTCCGGCCATCCGGCCACAGCCGACGCCGAATGGCCATCCCCAAATTCTGAAACCTGAAGTCTGAATTGTGAAGACTGAAATCTGAAGGTAACTAGTTCTAGGTAAGGTATAACCGTATAAGCAATTAAGCAGTATAGAATTTATGTAATCAGTGATTTAGTTCTTGGGTCTTTATCAATTGATTGTTTAGCTCTAAATTTATAGTTCATGGAATCTTTGATTATAGCTGCATCTGAAACATGAGCCCAAGAACAACCGACCCCGGGCAATCCTTGATTATAGCTGCATCCAAGTAGCCATCTGCAAACTGCAAGGTGATGTAGAATAATTAGGCTATGGAGCCCAGGGGGCACCTAGCCAATCAAAATCCCCATTGAATTAGTACAAAATGGAAAAACAATACCACTGAATGACTGGTAACATTTTGACATTCTTACACACAATAGGAAGAGCCTTTAGATCTTGAGGGTAAATAGATATTCCAATCAATGATTCCACATGAATTTTATGCATGCAGCTAAATTGACACAATATTTAAGTTATTGGTAGAATCACTTGAAAGAAACTACAGTATAGGGGTTAGGCACTAGAGCAGTATAGTTAGTTGCTATTTGCTAGCAGTCTACTAGAGCACTATTGTAAAAAAAATGCTTTGCGCAATAAAATTGGTGACAAGTTTTTGAGCAATTGCCTAATTTTCTTTGTGGAAAAGGACATATTGGACACAATTTCTAATGATGTGATCGCGGATCATTTTCAGACGATGAAATTTCGTCGCGAAGAAATATGAAGACCGATGTAATGTCCTTTCTATATACATTACCTCTTGTCATAATATCATTAATTCTAAGTTTCTAATGTATGTTTGTTTACATTTCTCAGGTTACACCAGATGGTTGAAAAGACTTATGTTTGCTCTTTTTGGCAACCTATGAAGTATGAACTACAATACTGTACTATATATCAATATCACATAACTTAAAAGTCATTTTGCCTACGAAGGTTTGCTCACTTTTGTGATGAACCATTGTCATATAGTGTGATATGAAGTTACCTCATGAAAATTAACTGATTTTACTTTAAATTGACTGCATATGAACACTTTAAATAACATTTGCTAGTGTACAGTCGTTACTTTCGTATATGTGGGTGCCCCACTCACTTTTTGTTTTGACCCCTCCGCCTCTGTGCGTCACTGGAGGGAATGGATTACATCGCTTCAGCACTCATCAAGATGCTGCTGGAGAAGGGCTATGCTGTCAAGACGACAGTCAGAAAAGTTAGAAAGGCGTGCCCTGCACCGCCGTGCGTCCGTGCACGCCGCTCGCCCTTGCGCCGCTGCACGCAGGTGTGTCGCCGTGCGCTCAGACGAGGTGGGCTGCCGGCGCCATGGCCTCATACCGTTGCGGCGAGTTGTCCCGATGAACTGCGCGTGCATGGCATGGGCAACTGCATGCATGGAGCTGGCCGCATGCATGCACGCCCTTAGCTATGTTTTTTTCCTCTTTAATTATTGTCCCTACTCACTCTTCTTTAATTACCTTGCTTTAATCACCTTGTCCTTCATTTAGGTTCACACGTTGGAATAGGAAGGAACCTTGGACGCCCGGCGTGTGTGTGTGTGTGCCGTTCTCCGGTGATCGACTGTGCCCTTGCATGCGATGTTTTCGCTCGGCTGCCTCCGCGTGCAATCCCGAGTGCACGTCTTGGTGCATCCATGCGTGTGACGTTGCTTGCACTGTAGCGACTAGAAGATTGCTTCATGGTTTGTATTACTTCTATCATCTTACAACAGTAGCTTGATTTCCCTCTGTTATTTGATTTTAATTGGAGGGTAGTTACAGATCAAAGAGTAGAGATTGAGATTCAAAGAGGGAATTACCAAGTACTCATCGGGGAAAATCGGGTAGTAGATCGGTTTGATCTGTAATACTATTGTACTATTTTTAGAAGTGTTCTATAGTTATAATTTGAAGATTTCACCTACTAGAGAGTTGTAAAGAATATCGATAGTTTTCTGTAGAATTTTTATTCACATCAATCGGATGAGTAGCTTGTGAAATATGAATTTTATAATTCTGTTGTCCTATAACTTTGTTGGGTTTCGGCAGCATGTCGTAATTAGTAGATTAAAAAATAGTAGATGCACTAATCTGGGAATTTAGTCAATATGAATATTGTAGATAATTTCTTAAGGCTTCCATACACAATTTTTAGATGAGTATATTATAAGTTATGATTTTACGAAGACTGCTGTCCAGAGACCGGTTACTGTTAGATGCAGTCGTGGGAAACAGTTAATTTGACAAACTTAATGCCAGAATTCAATTTTAAGAATAACTAGAAAATTATAGGAAATTTCCTATAGGTTTCTAAAATGTCATTGCTTAATGTATTTGGATTTGTGGAATAAAAGTTGTAGAATTAATAAGTCTACTATCCAGAAGATGATAGATTTGTCTTCTAGATTAAAAACGAGGATTTACATGATTTAATTTGAGGATTTGGCCAACTAAGAAAATGTAGAGAATTTTATGTAGATTCCAGAACTAATATGGTTTGCTATTTTATGATGTGCGAATTGAGAGTTATGAAATTTTGAATACCGAGCAGCAAGGGAGATTGTCTGGTAAAAGGAGAAAAAGGGGGATTTGGGAAGCATGTAGAGCGTTGTCGATTTCTTGATGTCTTGTACTACTGTGGCATGTTTTGAGATTAGATATTTACTGTAGGTGGAGTAGCATTGGATGTGTTGTCACCTTCAAATCCTTCCGATCGACGCAATTAAGAAAAAGGCAAGTATATAGTAGAATAGTATTCGAGTGTCTGAGCTTGTTTGTTTATGTAATTACTTACCATAATAATCCGTAAGATAATACTTGTTCTTAAATTGCTCATATGTTTACAGTTGCATTGATGAATATAGCAATTAATTAATGTTGTTGATTAACTAATGAAAAGAGATAATCATTGCATTGCATGTTGAGCAATCATGATACATAGTGTTGAGTTGAGACCCTGTATAAAAAAAAGGACAGGGCGACTCTATATGAAAAAAGATAGGGCCAGACATATGATAAAGAGTTGACTTAAGACCCTGTATGAAAAAAGACAAGACAACCCTGTATGAAAAAGGACAGGGCAAAGAAATCGACGGGTAAACACCTAACTATACCGGTATATATAGAAGAGGAGTCTCAGTCTTGAGTATTGCATTCATGGAAAAGAGATATGTGTATGGAACTTGGTGATAATGAGCATGTGATGATGAGATAATGGTGAATTAATATTTTATGTTAAAATGATGCTTACGTTGTTTATTAATCTGCTTTGTACTTGCTAAGTCATGGACTCACTCTTATTTATTTGTTGTTTTTAGGTGATCGTTAAAGGCGACATGTGTGGGAGGGAGTAGCACTGTAGCATATGGATATTTGCACTTTATAGCTCTTCACTTCACTTAGCAATATATCACTTATGGTCATGAACATTTTGGTTTTATTCATTGTAGTAATTGGTTAAATCATATATTCCCTTGGCTTCTTATAGACCGTATTGTTGCTAGATGATGTGTTACTTAGTTCAGTCTCACTTATGGCATTTCCGGTAATTGCTTGGTTCGTATTAAGTTAAAATTATAGTTTATCATATTTTTGAAATTTATGTTTAATTTCATGTATAATGTTGATTCTTGTTATATAGTGGTTTTAATGCTCCCTTAGTGGTTTTTAACTGGTAACGATAGTAGGTGTAGGTGACATTTTAGGCTTTAAGCCGGGGTGTTACATCAAGCTTCCTACGGGTCTGTTAGCCGAGTATAGCAATTAAACTGCCGATTATATCGGTTAAAACTATTAGCTATTTGTTTTTGTCTACTCGTACTCAGTGAGGGGACCTGGTACGAGTACTTGGGTGAGTACTTGATCGAGTAGACCTTGTTTTAGAACCATGATCCATCCAGTATCTATCTCGTAGCAATTAATTATCTACAGCATTATCGCTTGATAGCTAGTTCCAATAAACCTGTAAGTTAAATGCTTAAGATTTGTTATTAGTGGTTTAATTAGCATACACTACTACAAAACAGACCATTCCTCACGGTTCAAAACCGTCAGAAAAATACAAAAAACCGTCAGGTTTTATTTTCCTGACGGGTTCCGTCGAGCAAAACCCTCGTATGGGTGGAAAGGAAAATTAAATTTGGTGACGAAACCCGTCGGGATATATAACTGACGGTTTTACCCGTGAGAGAAATAATTTAACCTGACGGTACAATTCCCGTGAGAAAAATAAATTTTACTCACGGGCGAAATGTTACCCGTGAGGGAAATAATTTAACCTGACGGTACAATTCCCGTGAGAAAAATAAATTTTACTCACGGGCGAAATGTTACCCGTGAGGGAAATAATTTAACCTAAGAGTACAATTCCTGTGAGAAAAATAAATTTTACTCACTGGTGAAATGTTACCCGTGAGAAAAATTGATATCCTATAGCAGAAAATTTTGCATTCTAGTTAGAACATATTTTTTCAGCCATAATGAATTAACATCTTACACATCCATGCATCATATAATCAAATTAGTCACAACACCATCCTTGCATCAATCAAGAAACATAATTAAACATATAAAGAGTTGGGTTTTCATAAACAATCCATAGATTAATTCATACACAAGCATTCAATTCATAAACTTCACCTCCATATTGGTTCATCCATCCAAAAGACATCTAAAATCAAGTACCACATACAAAAGTCTATTTCCATTACATTCAAGTTCAGCTAGTCAAAAGAACTATAAGAAATCACTGAAAATCACATGGCAGCATGGTTGTTGTCGCCATCAATGTCGCCACTGCAGTTGTCCCTATTGTTTACATCAATGTTACCATCGACAGCACCGTCATCCGGTTGCGAGGTGAATGCTGAATGCTTGAGCAAACATATATACCTCCATATCCTTGACTGTAGCATCATTGTTCAGTATTGCTGACTCATCCTGAGGTGACATATCTAGAAAATCACTACACATAAGAAAATTATTCCAGAAGTTTGGCAACAACTAACATAGCCTTACAGCTTACCTTTAAATTGAGTTCCTTCAATATGTTAGGGGTTGCAAACGTTTTTCGTGCTCCAATTCCATACATGTCAAAGACCTACACCAAAACCAACAAAGTCAATGTTAATATCAGTCAAGTTTGAACAATGAATGACATGAGAAAATCAGAAAAATGTCTACAGAAGAACTAGCATAAATACAAAAGGAAATATCTAACCGCAAGCACAAGCAAGTAATACACACTGTAAGTCTAAATAAGTAGTTATGATGGTGCAGGAAGGAGAGTTGGATAGAGAAATCTACATGACTATACGTAATCATTCCAGAAATGCATGTGAAGATCTAAGTGTTATTATTAATTCAACAAAAATTGTGCAAAGAAGGTAGGTATATATGACTGTACTAACATGGCTTTCACCATGCACACAAAAGCCCACACATTCCCATGAACCCCATCCCCATTCTAGGTAGTCTTACTTTGTATATGTCATGCTACACTGTGCTCTTGGCAAGACAGACAATGGTTGCTACCCACTACTCTTTTTACTTCATTTGATTTTGTTTAACACGCACCTTGATCAGCTCAATCATAAATCATAGAGTCATTGTGAAGACTAAAACAAGTCTTGTAGTCATTGTTCGTTAATGTCAAGTGGTGCAGAAGGCACAAAGATCTCTTGCAATTTGGTTTTGTTCCACCGTTTACACTAACACAACTACCACATAGAAAAATGGGACAAATAGGCTTAAAGAAGCTTGAGCATCTTAAAGAATATTGTATAAGAAAATTCTTTTACAGATCTTGCAATTGGAATCGATCGTATGCTCATTTATATCTTGACAAAGGAAGCTACTGAATTAATAATTCAACTTTAGGCTCATTTGCTAAGTTTGGTTGCTATTCCAAGCCATCACCAAGATATCTAACTAACACTTGATCTGGTAGTCCATGGATCTAACTAACACTTGACTGCAATAGAAGAAAAATATACAATTGATATACAACAATAATGCACTACTACATATTGACAAACACAGGATGTAACTTGCAACACAACATACAAGAAAGTAACATACATTGAACTAAATGTAGAAAAAAATGAACTTATTGGATGTACATACATTTAAGGAAAAAGGTACCTTTTTCGACTGATCCTCAAATTCTTTTCTTTGCTTCTCCAATAAAGTAATCTCAGCGAGGAACTCCTTTGTCAGGCCATAGAAAGCAAAAAAAAGGAAAACAAGAATATTACATTTAACAAGGATATTTCATTTAACTACAACGTAAGCAAGGTGGAAGATAGAACAAAGCAATTAACCATATGCATAATTTTTTTTGCAGCACGTATATATGTTCACTCTAACTGGCTTTGTTATGTTACTGCAATGAAATTAGTACATGTTCTTAATAAGAAAAAAAAAGAAAACTATGCTTGTGCATAAACAACCTAATGTTTGCTATATAAATCAATTAAGAGATTTTGAATAAATCATTGATAAGACAACAGGTACTTGTAGATGTAAGTCTATACACACACACTGCACGCAAGTATTTTATTGGGTACATGTCACATGCACAATGTGTATATAGAATCAATCATGTGGCATTGTTGTCGCTCCATGCACAAAAAGAGTATGAACATAGCAATATAGGCTAAATCTTAAAGACTTACTTTATGGATCACATTCAAATCATGAACATAGCAATTAGATGGCTTGTACAACTTCATATGATTGTGGTATACGAGAATTGAAAAGTTACAGTCCAAAAACAAACTAATATCAGGGCAAGCCCTACAATTGCAAATACCTTTGTAAATATGTATAGAAAATATATGAAGCGCTTATCTACCCAACAAATGTGAAATTATGCAATAAGTAGGCTACATTGTGAAATGATTAGGTATAAATATACATATAAATCCAAATTCAAAGATGGCAGCAAAGCCATCTCTTGTTGAAATTTTCTCTTGAACATGCTTGTGATAAATTATGATCTGGAAAGTTGTAGGGACAAGTCCAAGCTTAGCACCAAGAAGTAGACTTCACGGGGATAAACTAAATCAGCATCGACCACAGATGAACTTCACCAACCAAACATCCAAACAAACGAAGATATTTGCCCAATTAGCCCCCAATATTACCATGACATTCTATCTCCGGTTCTCATCATAGTTGCAGATCCAGTTAAGAATAACAATAATAATGCGTGTGAAGCAACCAAAACGACATGGATCGAACCCAATTCCCCCAGGATCACATGGAAAATGTAGCAAAAGCAAATAACGGAGGAGAAATAGGAGGGCACGCACCTTGCCGGTGCTCTCGTAGTAGTCATTTGAGCGCCCACTGGTACTTGGACTGATCCAGCCCAAGCCAGTTCGTGAAGTACTCGTCCAGGCTCACGTGCGCTGTGGCAATCCAAAGGAAATCCCACGCATCAGAAGCCCCATATCCTAGAAATGGAAAGCAAGAACTGACTGAAAATCTGAAATTCAGTAATAACTTCACAAAATCCTCTTCCCCATCACGTTCCTGCACGCGCGCGACGGTGTCCCAGAAGAACCCGAACGCCGATCCGTCGTGCTTGCCCCCCACCGACGCTTTCTCGTAATGCAGCGGCCGGCCAGGGCACCTGCACCGGAGGCGGGGAGACCTTCGTCGGGGGCGCAGGGGAGGAGAACTTCACCGGCGGCGAGGGCGAGGGAGATGGCGACGCCGCCGGCGGAGGAGGCGCCCTGCGTGGGGCGGGTGTCGAGAAGTCCGACCGCGGGGACTCGGACGGCCACGAGGAGCGAGGCGTGCTCCCCGGCGACGGCAGCATGATGAAGACGGTGACAGCCGGAGGAGGCGAGGCCACGAGGAGGAGGCGGAGCCGGAGGAGGAGGCGAGGGCGGCTGTTGGCGCTAGGGCGCGACCGTGCGAGGAGAGGGCGGCGGCTGGCGCTGGGGGTGGGCGAGCGGATGGGGCGGAGGAGGCGGGCGAGGGGATGGGGCGAAGGAGGCGCGCGGGCGAGGGGATCGGGCCGGCGGATCGGAGGAGGCGGGCGGGCGTCTGGGGGCGCGCGGGTGAGGGGATGGGGGCGGAGGATCGGAGGAGGGGATGCGGCCGGCGGATCGGAGGAGGCGGGCGAGCGGCTGGGGGCGCGCAGGTGAGGGGATGGGGCGGAGGATCGGAGGAGGGGATGCGGCCGGCGGATCGGAGGAGGCGGGCGAGCGGCTGGGGGTGCGCGGGTGAGGGGATGGGGGCGCGCGGCGAAAAACTGGGGAAAAGTAGCTAGGGTTTCAGTTTGGCGCGCTGGACGAATTGTTTAGTGGGTGGGCTGGATAATTAACCTCACGGGTTTTCTTCAATTATCCTCACGGTTCATTTAATACTGTCACAAAAATAGTATATTTTTTTGACGGCTTAATGAGCCCGACAGGAAAATGCATTTTTGTGACGGTGATACGTGGGCCCGTCACAAAAAATTGTTATCCCTCACGGTCTATACGGGCCCGTCAGGAAAATTAAAGCCCGTGAGGGATGATCCGTTTTCTAGTAGTGATAGATTATTGGTGAGGGGTATGATCGATTAATTCAAGGTTTCACGGGAGCAATCTGACGACATGTTAGATGTCAAATTGGTAGGTAGTTTTATAATGTTAAATTGAGAATTAATCGTACCTGGACCATCTAGTATCTAGCGTGTTGTTCACGTACCGTTTTGAGGGATGTCATAGATAATTTGGAGTCTTTGTGTAGTTCTGGAAATTTACAATGTAATCACCGGTATTAGTTAGTAATTATGGTGGTAAGCTTAAAGACACTTGGATTGATGAGTTTTGCACTACAGTGCTATAGTTGGTTGTATCACCATTAATATATGTCCATACCGACCCCCCCTATCACGTATCAATTCCTATCTTTATCATCTAAATGAATATCATGCCAATCAATATCCTGCCTCTAGCCTTGCATATCTCTCTTATATATTTTAGCATCACATAGGGGTAATAATAGTACCTACTCAACAACATACGGGTGAGTCGTGCAGTATCGTTGTTAGGAAAATAACACCCAGTCACAAGTATACAATCGAGGTGTGTGCCTAACTATTCTCATATGACCTGGTATGTGATTTGTGACATCGGTGCCGTAATTACATTCTCAATATGATTACATGATTATCACCTATCGTCGTATCACCGTATTGCTTATGGATTTCCGTTGTTGCACATAACACATGTCTATTTATGCCATTCTTACCATTGCCTTACCGTAGCCGCATTTAGTGTGTGGCTGCCTAAAACTCCTTGCACTCTTTACCGTAATCCTTTACATTATCATTTCACTTGTCGATGTTGGGTTACTTGCTGAGATTTTTCAATCTCGCACTTATTCTTTTCGTTCCAGGTAAAAAGTCAGTGGAGTAGATTTGGACGAGAGCAGTGGCGAAGCCAGGAATAAAATGGAGGGTGGGCTAAGATACTAAGCTTGATTGTCACAAACACAGTTATTTACTCTTGTTCAATTCAAATTCATTCATGAATAAAAGAGAAACATAGTCGAAAAGACATAAATACAACAGAAGTACCTCAATAATAGAATACGCATCTTGAAAATATATAGATATGGTTCCAGTCATCTGCATATCAAAAATATCAAAATTAATGATACGATATCTAATTACCTAAATTGATAAGAAAACAATTGGAGAAAAATTACCTAATTTGATTATTTGAAATGTCTAAAGCCGACGGCCGCCCCTATCTCCTCAGCGGCTCAGTCCTCAATTTATCTCTCACCCGTTTGTCTCGCACTCACTCTCTTTATCTCCTCAGTCCTCAATTCGTCCGTCTGTCTCGCTCTCTATCGCTCTCACTCTCTCTGTCTTAGATTAAATCGCTCGCCTCGCCTCGCTTCATCCAGCACTCCAGTCCGTCGCTCCTTGCCTCCTAGGACTCACGTCTCCGCCACTGCTCTCCGTCACGGCGCCACTCCGGCCTCCCTTCTCGGCTTCTCCCGTCTCCGACCTCTGGGACTCGGCGCTCCTCCGCAGCGCCGGCGCCGCACCGCTGCCCAGACTTAATGGCGGCGGGGCGGCCCTCACCGCCCCGGTCCGGCTCCCTCTGCCCCGGCTCGGCCCCCTTGTGGCCTCGTCGCCCCGCTCCGGCTGCCCCCGCCGGGTCGCCGCCAGATCTGGCGAACAGCCTCCTCTAGGCCGGCTCGCCGTCAAATCTGGCTCTGGCTACGGCACCAGCGGCACCCCCCTACTGCGCGCGCGGCAAGCCCTCGCCCGGTCACGCTCGGCCTCTGCGTTGTGGCGGCACCGATGGCGACGCCGACGCGTCTCTCCTCTCACATCTGGCTCTGGGTCTGCCACCGCCGCCGGTCTGGGAACTGGGACGTGGAAGTGGTAACTGGTAACCGATTGCTTTGTTGCAGACTTTTAGTGGGTGTTTTGGTGGGCTAATGATGAATTTGTTCGGCCTCTTTAAGAGAGAGGAAGTGGGCTGTCGACTATGCATTTTGTTCTTCGTTGGTGTGTGATTCGCCCGCTGCCGCAGCGCCGAGGGGTCCGCCGGGGAAGTGAGGCTGGAGCCTCACTAAGCCTCCCCGCTGGCTTCGCCCCTGGACGAGAGCATGGGCAGGGGTGGCACACGATTTATTAACACTGTGGCTCGCTATGTTTATTTCGATTATTGTTTCCCTTTAAAAAGGCTTTGGACCGGTCTAGTGTGTCAAATTATTTATTCCTATTTGCTTCCGCTGGTGACATGGTTGCTATTAAATTATTTATTTATATGTGAACCATTTACAGATGTTAAAATTTTAATTCCCTTGGATTTTATATATTGTGTTTCTTTCAATGAGTGCGATGACATTACACGTAGTACCACATTTTCAATATACGGGGTGCTACACCTAGTATATATACAACAAGTATACATCAGTGATTACATTGGTTGTTACAATCAAATCAAGTGAGAAAAGAGGATGTTACAGAATCTGTTGTCTGAATCCTATCGGACAGCTAATAGGCTATTGTTGGATGGTATGCTATTGTCGAGTGGTAAATAGTATCTGCAGGATTGGAAACAGACCAATAAGTTGTGACATGTTCTACATTAGATTTTTTTCTTGAGCAAATAGATCCAACTGAAATGACTGAAATCATCTAGGGAACTCACATAATATTTGTAACCGCCCACAAACTTAAGAGCCACCCCCCAGACATCTGAATGTATCGGTTCTTGAGGACAGTTACTGACACGAGTAGACAAACTATAAGGTAAAGTTTGAATTTTTGAACCGGAACAAACATCGCAAACTAATGACTCTTGTGAACTGGAAGGATAGACAATCTTATTTGACTGAAGAACAAACTCAATGACAGTTTTGGAAGGATGACCAAACCTCCTGTGCCACTACACCGTCCCAACAGTGACTCTAGAGCAAATGTGCCAATCATATAAAGAGGAGGAGGATGCCTTGCTGATCGGTATAGGGTAGAGACCCCCTCTGCTCCTACCTTGAAGAAGAACTCTCTTTGTGACTTTGTCCTTAACAAGAAAAGAATTGGGATGAAATTCAATAAACACATTGTTATCGGAAATAATCTTGTGAATAGATGACAAGTGTTTATTTATGTGAGGAACATGGAGCACTTTTGTAAGAATGAGAGAATTATTTGAGCCAGGTAAAACAGAACTGCCAATGTGTGAAATTGTCAAACCTGCACCATTGGTGACCTAGACTTGATCCTTGCCAATGTAGCGCTCATGCTTCGTGAGCCTGTCCAAATGCCTACAAATGTCTGCGTCCCTACTGGTGATGCCTGTACAGGTACAACTCAGGAAGCAAGCATCAATCAGAGGTAAGTGTTACTGTTGTGTGCTTTAATTGTACTAGCATGTTTGGTAAACTGTAAATCATTGACATTCCACATCAAGGTGTTACTGTTGTGTGCTTTAGTTGTACTAGCATGTTTGGTAAACTGCAAATCATTTTACATTCAAACCACCAAACCTACTGATAGTGAAGGTTATTTTCAGTCGAATAAAAAATCTTTGTTTGTTTAAAGTTGTTTTCGTACGTTGATTTCGATTTTTGACATCTTCTTGCTTGCCTACTTGTCACCATACACTTGTTCTATAATATATGCAGGTTCCTCATAGCGACAGCCACCAAACCAGAGGAACCTCAGTGCTTGAATTCTGGTGGTTGAGTGAATCTTCATTCTCTTTGTGAAGAGAGGTAGTAACCAACGTCCGGCGATGTCGGTGGGTGAAACAAAGACGGCGTGTGTCACCGGAGGGAACGGATACATTGCTTCCGCGCTCATCAAGATGCTGCTGGAGAAGGGCTATGCTGTCAAGACGACAGTCAGAAACCCCAGTTCGATTCTTATTTCTTTCCAGTTCCATATTTTTCAATGTTCCTTTCATCGAGTGCGCGGGTGAACTCAATGGTTCTTCAGAATGAACAGTAAAACTTGTTTTTTAGTTTATGCTTTGTTTTCTCGTTGGTAAGTTGAGTCAGCGAAGTATGCTTAGCTAAGTCACGTAGAAAAGAAGTTGCATCTCAGACGCACTATCATTTATGCTGGAATTGCTGCAAATTGTTCTCAACTTCTGATTTAAGACGATGATAAGAATTTACGTAGTTTGGTTTCGCCTCTGAAGATTCTACAATTTGTATGTAGATGACATGGAGAAGAACTCCCACCTCAAGTACTTGCAAGCACTTGGCCCCTTAGAGATCCTCAGCGCCAACTTGGATGAAGAAGGCAGCTTCGATGAAGTAGTTGCTGGCTGCGATTATGCCTTCCTCGTCGCCGCTCCGGTGAACCTCAATTCAGAGAATCCTGAGGTGAACAAACCTCACCACCAAACTTCGTTTTTTTTTCTCGAAAACGCCAGGGGCGTTTCATTCTATTAAGGGAACCACCAAACTTCGTTTTAACATCACTGTTTGTGCTGTCGACATTCGGTGTTGGTCTAGTAATTGGCATGCGTTCTTCAAGTTGTCACCCACTCTCTGACAATTGTTCGCGGTCGTAAAATCTCTCACCCTTGTCAGCCCACTGTTAAAAACCCGGCCGGTTCTTCTTTTGTGTGTGATAACATGCTGCGCTTGTTTGGCAGAAAGAACTCGTTGAAGCCGGTGTCCAAGGAACTCTCAATGTCATGAGGTCATGCGTTAAAGCGGGGACAATTAAGCGCGTGGTCCTGACATCGTCGGTGGCCGCAATCTCTGTTAGGCTTCTGCAAGGCGACGGCCATGTGCTGGATGAGGAGTCCTGGTCCGACGTCGAGTATCTCACAGCCGAGAAGCCACCAACTTGGGTGCATATATATGTTTAGTCAGTCTCGCACAAATATTTACGGATGAAAAGATGGCGTGACGCTAGTGTGGTGCCTTGTTTGCATATATTGTAGGCATACGCAGTCTCAAAGGTGCTTTTAGAGAAGGAAGCTTGCAAATTCGCGGAGGAGAACAACATCAGCCTGGTCACCGTGTGCCCTGTGTTCACCTTGGGTGCGGCACCGGCTCCGGTGGTCACAACAAGCGTCCCCGTTACCCTCTCCTTGTTATCCGGTATGAAGCAAGCTAGGAGGACGTTTAGCTTTCCGTGTTATTTGCATCTCTCTTGCAAGAAAGATGCAGCAGTCAACTTCTGAACTTTCCGTGTTCTTTCCATATCTCTTACCGTCTTACGATACAAATTCTGATCTTTTGGGAAGTCCGATCGATGATATGCTCATGGTGATCGTGCATATATTCAGGCGATCTGGCGCAGCTCGAGATCCTGAAAGGGTTGCAGGCGGCCTTCGGTTCCGTTTCGATAGTTCACATCGACGACCTTTGCCGTGCCGAGATGTTCGTCGCCGAGAATGAGTCGTCGTCAGGGAGGTACATCTGCTGCAGTCACAACGCCACCGTCCTGGAACTTGCCCGTTTCCTGGCAGAGAAGTACCCACAGTACAACGTGAAAACCGATTGGTACGAACTGACCATCTAAGTCACCGAGATGCATGTTTGTCGCGAGTTTTGACGCTCGTGCACTGACAAGCGAGTCTGTGCAAGGTTGCAGCTTTGGTGAGCTACCCGAGAAGCCGAGCGTCTGCGTTTCGTCTGAGAAGCTCGTCAGGGAAGGGTTTGAGTTCAAGTACAAGAACCTGTATGAGATATTCGACGACGTCGTCAAGTACGGCAAGGACTTGGGGATTCTTCCGTACTGATGTGAACCAAACAATTTGTCAAGTACGGCAAGGACTTGGAGATTCTTCCGTATTGATGTTCCTCTACTACCGATCGGTGATCAGAACCAAACAATGCCTTTGCAAGTATGTGATAGTAATACGCCGAACTCTATGGTATTTGTGAGACCATATGAAGGTCACCCTATAAGTGTGATCAGTGTTTGACTGTGGTTGTGGTTTGATGTCGAAGTTTGAGTTTGATTTGTATCCTTTATTCTCTGAATTTTGCTATCTAAGAGGAAGCGGTCCAACTGGCCTGTAGAGGCGGTGTGACCAATCTTGAGAGGCAGTCTGATCAGCAGTGGTTGCGGCCTGATAGGCTGAGGAAGGCGGTTTGACTAGAGGAGCGGTGGTACTGGCCTTTAGTTGATGATAGCTTTTTTTTTTAAAGAGGTGTGTTGAGTTGCGAGGAGTGGTTTGACCAGCCATATATTGGAGGTTTGACCGATGGATGTTGGGCGGTTTGACCAGCATGGGTGCCATGGTTAGATCAGTCCCCTGTTACCGAGAGGGAGTTGAAGTCGGTTATCCAGAAGGAATAGATCTCTATATTCAGAAGCTATCAAATATCTAATATCAGGTGAAAAGGAATGATTAAAATTAGCTCTAAAGACCTTTCCTATCAAGATATATTGAAAATAAGATTCCTAGAGGCATCTGAAACGCTACAAGCATGTTTCTTAAAGCTCACCTCAACGTTATTGCTTATCTGCTGTGAAACTGAAAGAAAATTATACTTCAATTTACTTACCAAAGCAATGGCCTCAAGAATGAATTTATCATTAACGTGCACTGTACCTTTAGCCATCACTCTACCTATTGAAGCATCCCCAAAACTGATCAACTCATCACTAGATACCTTAGTGAGGGAAGAGAACCATCTTGAATCACCTGTCATATGCCTGGAACAATCTGAATCCTCTAGCCACATGTTCCCCTTCCTCATCAGTTGTACCCACATCACAGAAAACATCGGTGTCATAGTATTGGGGTTAGTGAAATAAGATCTAGGAATCTAGTACTGAGACATACGACGCAGAGGAACAGCAACAAAACTAGAACCAAAATCATGTGCATATAGGCGATCAGAATACCAAAAAGAACGTGAATTATTTGAATTATATCCCAATTCAACACGTGAAGTAGATTTAAAATCATTATAAATGTTCTCTAAAAACTTAGCTTTCGCATTAGTTTTAGGAACAACAGATGTTAACATTTTTGTCTTAAAGCATTCAATTTTTCCTTTTCTTTCTTAGCATGCCAAAAATAAAATTCATAAAGTGCCCATCTCTTCCACAGTGGGTGCAATGAAATTTAACATAATTATAATTCTTTTGAGATGATGAGCTAGAACATACAACATTATTCAATGAACTTTGCACAAAATCAGTAGATTTAAACACAGTTTTGTGAGGCTCATCTTTTGTTTCAATTGGTCTACTTTCAATGATCTTAACAATCTTAGGTGGATTATTCTTAGCATAATTAGCAACATTAAACCCTAAACCAGTGATTTTGACACTTGTTTTTGATTTGTTTAGAATCATATTTAGAGTTTTCTTGCCAAAATATCTCTCTAAAGTGTCCTTAAGGTACTGATTTTCTTTAGCTAAAGTGGAACGAATTGTACATTTAATAGATTCATTCACAAGATTCTTAGAAGCACTAGATTGAGACAATCTTTCTTTTTTAGCAAAATCATTAAGTTGTCTAGTTAATGCTTCTATTTCTACAATAAGTTTAGGACAGTTAGAGTAAGAAGATATCTCATGATAAAGCATCTGTTGAATTGATTCCTGAGATAAATTAATTCTAGCTTCTAGTAACTCACAATTAGATCAAGGTTTAGATTGAGCATTTTAAATACTTGATTATAAACATATAAAAGAACTAAAATTGAGCTTTTTAATTTCATAATTGGCAAGTTTTAACTTTTTATTATAAGATTCATGTGCCAATCTTAGTTCATCAAGTTTAATTAGCTGTTACATCTCTAAGTTAAATCAAGTTTGATGTACTAATTTTTCTAACAGTCTCTAACTCAGAGTATAAAATTTGATAAGAATTACAAGATTCATCGTCAAGAATAGAAGCTCTAAGTCTATTTATTTTAGAATTTAAGCTCTCAATAACAAGATTATGGTTTTAAATTTTCTTTTAATACTTCTTGAGCTCATATGTCAATCTAAGCACAACACAAGATAAATTTGTATAAGATGGTTTTACCTCATCAGGATCACTATAGAGGTCATCATTGTTAAGCTCCTCACTGCTTGCCACAAAATACACCCTTGTAAAGTCCACCTACTTTGCGTTCTTGTCATTGTCCTCATCGTCGTTTCCAGAATCAACATCACTCAAACCAATTTTCTTAAATGTTGAAAGTACTTTGTTGACCACCCTACGATAATTGTGCTTCTTGCTTGGCTCAATTTTGAATTGAGAGGGATGAGTTGGTGCCTTATTATTCTTGACCTCCTTGTTCCTCAGTTTGGGGCAATTCATCTTAATGTGATTTCGCTCATCCCATTCATAGCATCTGATTGGACCTCCTCTCCACCTTGATATGATGTTGTTAATTGCCTTGGTCACTCTATTGTAGAAAAGTACAAGCAACTCTTTTGGAATCATCTCTAACTGTTCATCTGAAGAAATAGAGGAGCTATAAGAACTGTTAGCTTAGTTAGTCACTAAACGCAAACAATTAGACTTGTTTATCTTCACCAAAACATCAAACTCGTGTATTTTCATCTTGTAATAAAGATCATTTTTAAAGTGAGTGTTTCCATGTTAATAGAATGATTAATAGTAGTAACTAACACATTCCAAACTAACATATCCAAAACATTTAAGATTTGAGAGCATTGTCAGAATCAGAGTATATGACATTAACAGATTGCAAATCACTAACAATTTTTTTGAAGTGATCAAAAAAGTGTATCTATTGATTCTCAAAGTTTCATCTCAAATTTAGAGTACTCCTTTTTAAATTGGTTTTGACGAACACCTTTAACAGGCTTAGAATCTTCATGATAATCAACTAGAATAGTCCAAATTTTATTAGCAGATTTAATATGAGAAATTCTAATAAACTCGTTTCTATTAGACCTTGTAACAAAATATTTTTAGCCTTAGCATTAACTTCAACATCAGTAGTATTTTCAATAGTAACAACAAGAGACACTACATATGGATTTTTAACTTTTTACCAAATATCATTACCTTGTGCTTGTAGAAAAATCTCTATGTGTGTTTTCTAATAGATATAATCTGATCCATTAAAAATGGTGGCTTACATGAAAAACTATCTCAATCTGATGTCATTGCAACCTTCTCTGATACCACTTGAAGGATCGTCGATGGCAATCAGAAGGGGTGAATGATTATAATTTACAGCGGAAGCTTTTTCCTCAAATTTACTGTCTTCTGATTGTCTAACCTACCAATACAACAAGAACACAAAAACAAAAGATAGCAAAAGAGAAGAAAAGAAAATTCTAATTCTATTTTTTTCTCAGTACTGTAGCAAACTACTATAGTAGATGTCGCTTTTTAGATGGATGATCATGAGCACTGATGTTTCTTCCTCCCTCGGTATTGTATCAATAGTAGAAAAATGAAGACACTGCTTTCACTTTCTCTCTGTTAAAAAATTTTCAAACACAGCAAAGAAAAACATGAGACAATGAAACAATGAAGTGTTGGGATTTTCTTTGATTTTCATGCTCACGGATCACACAAAGCACGCTCAGCGATGCTTGGTATTGCTTCAGCCAGGGATACGCCCGTGTTTCCATCGTGGGGCCTACTAGAACAGTGCTTGTCTGTTCCTTCACGCCAAGGTAAAACACATCGCAGCACCTACCCTCAATGCGACATGCTCACAGGACCCCTCGCCTGTACCTCTGCTATCTAGTCTTCTTCTTGCCTGGATGTGACGCAGATCTTTATTGACTTCGATGGAGCCGTGCATGAAGATGAGGCTGATGACACAGATTGAAACACCAATGAATTTTTGATAGATCTAAAATTTTTTTTTGCTGAATCGTTATATTTGTGGCTATAAAGTGCCTTCCTGACACCTCTCAACCCCTAGTATAAAAATTGCACATATCAGCCTTCAAGTTAACACATAACCCCATCTTTATTTATAGTCTAGTGCCCTAGCATGAGTTCTTATCCAATTTTAACAAATAAGAGACTCTAAACCCTTCCATAACATGGGTTTTCAACTTTTATCGCACTATCTAATTTTGAACACTTCAAAATTGTCACATGTCATAGCCTTCGAATCATACATCTGTAGCGTCAACATGCATTATATATCTTTGATCTCCATGCACCCCAACTGGAGCACGACCATCTCCTCCAACATCTTTGACCCTTTAGAGCATGACTTCGCACCAAGCCATCTCTCAATTCTTGTCATAGACCATGATCGCCTCCGACTTACCCTGCACATGTAAAGACCAAAGCAACACCTTTTTCCAGTACAAGTTCTTTCCAACTTGACTGATATGAGTCCATATACATCACACGCATCAAATAACATCAATAAATAACATAGTTGATTATCTATCATCACAAATATTCTAAAGCTAACCACATGGTCTAACAAAGCCTCCTTTGACTTGCCATACCGATCCTACATTATTCTTCTAAAAACTCTAAAAATCATACAACACCCAACAAGCCCTAAATGTTCTCTAAACAATGGTTGTGTCTGCTGAGATCTTGAAATGATTTTGGAAGGTTGTCATGTTAGTTACACCAAGTTGCTAAAGTCAAGTTTTTGTTCGTATTGTCACTTTTTCATTGCATTTTCTGCAAGAATGGCATCTGTCGCACGAAAATTGCAGAATTGGCACCTCGACTGCACGTCCACCATGTGGAATCGATTTGGGGGCGACATATCAGGGATGCTGCACAGCAGTCGTGTGGCATTGCCAAGACTGTCTATGGCCACTGTGTGGTTCTCCCTCACTCGCACGACCAGCATGCGGTGGCCTCCGCGTGAAAATTGTAGAATTGGCACCTCAACTGTATGGCCACCGCACAAAATCAATTTGGGGGCAACACATCAGGGGTGTTGCATGGTAGTTGTGCGGCATTGCCAAGACCGCCTATGGCCACCGTGTGGTTCTCCCTCACTCACACGGCCATCGTGCGGTGGCCTCCACGCACATACGGCCACCATGAGGTGGCCAATTTTGGTGTACCACTTGTATGAATTTTTAGATATAGCAAATAAACTCAAAAACTTATGAGATTTTTGTGGGGCCTCCTGACACGGTGTACTTGATCGTGTAAATCTTGCAAAAATGCAATGAAAAAGTGCCAATACGAAATTTATGTGTTTGTAGAAGGGGAGAAGTTATTTGAGTCTAAAACTAATTTATTCCTATACTGCTCTTAAATGGACATTTCACTGAAATCGTTAGTTCTTAAAAATATACTAAAATTGTTGGGTTTCAGGCAAAGAAAGAAACAAAGCTGGCTTTGGCTGAACATGGACTATGTAAGGATGATGACAAAAAGCCAGTATTCCTTTTTCAGGCAAAGAAAGAAACAAAGCTGGCTTTGGCTGAACATGGATTATGTAAGGATGATGACAAAAAGCCAGTATTCCTTTTTCTGGTCAGCTTAGTAAGAAACGGGTTGATCCATTTCAGCTTGTTATTCACGCGCACATGATGTTGATGCACATAAACTTTCAACGGAGGCTCACGTCAAAGAAAACTTACGAAATAACAAAATTTTGATTAGTGTTGCAGCATAAGCATAACAGTGAGTGCATAGTAGCCTTTCTACATAGGATGAGGTGGAAATAAGGGATCTAGAAAGCCAATACAGAGAGAGGGTTAGTGAGTAAAATGAGTGGATCTTGCCCTCTCGTACTTCTCTTGGGGTTTTATATACAGGAATAGGGTGAGATGAGAAATTTTCATCCTATTCTTTAATAATTACAAATGATGAGATATATTGGTATATTTTTTTTTATATACATATCTCTATACTATTGGACCAAAGACCCTGAACTTAACAGTCATAGGGGCTAGGTCACCTCACAACAATTAGTTAAAAAAGAAAGAAAAATTAGAGTTACTGAGAGGACAGAGGAAATTATCAAGCGAGAACAGCTATGAGACAGAAAGGGTAACCTGATAAGAGGTCAGAAAAAAGACCGGCCTTGAAAGTATGAGATTGTAAACTTCAATCCTATCCGTCCAATCAGATTAGGTGCACATCAGGCAATCAGATTAGTCGTTCTATGCTATTTCATCACAGAGCTCTGGTTGATCATTCAGAGAGCTTGACGTGAGGATCTTGTCCACGGAGCTATCAGCTGTGTCAGTGTGTAGGAAATCGTATGCCCTGCCGTTCGGACTTATTACGGCAGGGTGCCTTTGCTCAATCTCAGCTCCTCTTTCGCAACAAACGGCCGTTTTTTTGTCTATAGTTAATGATTTTTTGCTGCAGCTGATAAATCTAATAAATAGTACTGATTGATAGAAACTAAAGTTAAAAATTAGCTAAAAAGCCAATAAAAATAGGATCAGAAACAATGCAAAATTATAGAAACCATCCTTCATTCTTTCTCCATCGAGCTATGTCTCGGAAGGGGAAAACTGTTACAGTAACCACCCAAAAAGCTACCGTTCCGCCACAGCGCCGCCGCCTTCCACCCCACCCCTTCCTCGCCGGCTACGGCCCTGGCTCGGCCGAGCCTGCACTCCGCGTCTTGTCACTTTAGATCTGACCTCTGCACAATTCGTTGTTAATTACATGCCCTGTGGGTGAGGCTATCGATCTTATGAGCTGTAGCGTGAGCAAAGTCAGGATTTTGACATCCTTCATTTGGATTTTTTTTCTGCTTCCTCCTTATCAACGTTTTTTTTCCATATGTGTTTCTCTTCATGCTTGGATTCTATTTAGGCAGTGCTCTAAAGGGCCTACAGGTGCGATATTGACCTACAGGTGCACCCAGCCCGACCAATTGTCGCCAATTTCTCACGGTTAAGCTCGTGGAGTGGACTGTGGACACTAACCTACTAATCAACCACCAGCTACTGCAACATTTTCTCATGTAAATTAAGCATATAATGCAGGTTACTTTCAGTCGAAAAAATACTTCATCTTTTTCTAAAGTTGTTTTCATACGTTGATTTTGATTTCTGACATCTTGCTTGCCTACTTGTCACCATACACTTATTCTGTAATATATGCAGGTTCCTTAAGAAATGTGCAGCTAAGAGAGTACTCACAGGTTTGCCCTTTTAACTTAGGTATAACTTGCCAAACTATCTATCTCTAATGATTTCTATACCAAGAATCTTCTTTGCTGCACTGAGAATATATCCCTCACTCGCACGGCCACCATGCGGTGGCCTCCGCGTGAAAATTACAGAATTGGCACCTCGACTGTACGGCCACCACACGGAATCAATTTGGGGACGACACGTCAGGGGTGTTGCATGGCAGTTGTGCGGCATTGCCAAGACCACCTATGGCCACCGTGTGGTTCTCCCTCACTCGCAAGGCCACTGTGCGTGGCCTCCACGCACATATGGCCACCATGCGGTGGCCAATTTTGGTGTACTACTTGTATGAATTTTTAGATATAGCAAATAAACTAAAAAAACTTATAATATTTTTGTGGGGCCTCCTGACACAATGTATTTGATCGTGTAATTCTTGCAAAAATGCAATGAAAAAGTGCCAATACAAAATCTATGTGTTTGTAGAAGGGGAGAAGTTATTTGAGTCTAAAACTAATTTGTTCCTATACTGCTCTTAAATGGGCATTTCACTGAAATTGTTAGTTCTTAAAAATATAATAAAATTGTTGGGTTTCAGGCAAAGAAAGAAGCAAAGCTGGCTTTGGCTGAACATGGACTGTGTAAGGATGATGACAAAAAGTCAGTATTCCTTTTTCTGATCAGCTTAGTGTGAAACGGGTTGATCCATTTCAGCTTGTTATTTACGCGCACATGATGTTGATGCACATAAACTTTCAACGGAGGCTCACGTCAAAGAAAACTTTCGAGATAACAAAATTTTGATTAGTGTTGCAGCATAAGCATAACAGTGAGTGCATAGTAGCCTTTCTACATAGGATGAGGTGGAAATAAGGGATCTAGAAAGCCAACAGAGAGAGAGGATTAGTGAGTAAAATGAGTGGATCTTGCCCTCTCGTACTTCTCTTGGGGTTTTATATACAGGAATGGGGTGAGATGAGAAATTTTCATCCTATTCTTTAATAATTACAAATGATGAGGTATATTGGTATATTTCTTTATGTACATATCTCTATACTATTGGACTTATTGAAAGAACTTGAACTTAATGGTCACAGGGGTTAGGTCACCGCACAACAATTAGTTAAAAAAGAAAGAAAAATTAGAGTTACTGAGAGGACAGAGGAAATTATCAAGCGAGAACAGCTATGAGACAGAAAGGGTAACCTGATAAGAGTTCAGAAAAAAGACCGGCCTTGAAAGTATGAGATTGTAAACTTCAATCTTATCCGTCCAATCGGATTAGGTGCACATCAGGCAATCAGATTAGTCGTTCTATGCTATTTCATCACAGAGCTCTGGTTGATCATTCAGAGAGCTTGACGTGAGGATCTTGTCCACGGAGCTATTAGCTATGTGCAGTGGCAAAATCAGGATTTAGTTATGTTTCGAACTCAGTAATGGAATGATCTAGACTATTTAGACTGGACCATGAAAATGTTACCTGGGCTAGGCTGAATTTACCCAAACTGTACATTAGATATTTTTCCACACCTTGGGCTAAAGCCTACTCTGCTCGGGGTGTGGATCCGCCCCTGGCTATGTGTGTAGGGAACCGTATCTCCTGTCGTTCAGACTTATTACAACAGGGTGCCTTTGCACAATCTCAGCCCCTCTTTCGCGACAAACAGGCCGTTCTTTTGGTCTATAGTTAATGATAAGGGTGCAAACAGGTCGGATTCGGACGGATATTGTTGTTACCATATCCTAACCCATATTTTTTCTCCGGATTCGGTACCAATCGGATTCGGTACCAATCGGATTCGGTGCCGGATCAGTCGAGATTAACCCGACCTGTTTGTACCCCTACTTGTTTGTAAGGAATGCATGCAGTACAACAAATGGAGTAGGAGGACGTACTGTCAAGAACTTGATGTTACTACTTAATAGCTGATGTGGAAGATTTTATTTTACCATTGCAAAAGAAAATGAAACGTCAAATAGTAGCACTAATCTGAAATCAAACTTGAAGACGTATCGGATTCGGACGGATATTGCTGTTACCATATCCTAACCCATTATTTTTCTCCGGATTCAGTACTAATCGGATTCGGTGCCGGATCGGTCGGGATTAACCCGACCCGTTTGCACCCCTAGTTAATGATTTTTAGCTGCAACTGATAGATCTAATAAATAGTACTGTTTGATAGAAATCAAAGTTAAAAACTAGCTGAACAGCTAATAAAAATAGGGTCAGAAACAATGCAAATCTATACCATCCTTCATTCTTTCTCCATCGAGCTATGTCTCGGAAGGGGAAAACTGTTACAGTAACAAGATTGCCTGACTGCCCAAAAAACTACCGTGCCGCCACAGCGCCGCCGCCTTCCACCCCACCCTTGCACTCCCCGTCTTGTCACTTTAGATCAGACCTCTGCACAATTCGTTGTTAATTACATGCCCTGTGGGTGAGGCTATCGATTTTATCAGCTGTAGCATGAGCAAAGTCAGGATTTTGACATCCTTCATTTAGATTTTTTTTTCTGCTTCCTCCTTATTTGTGACACCTCGGCCTATGTGTGTGTGCACATGAATTTCTGGGTTAGTCCCACCTTGCTAGGTTACCTTGAGAAGCACTTACATATAAGCCTAGGAGTTCTAATGGTAGCACCCCCGGTTAATCGTTTTACGCGAAACGAGGACGAAAGTGCAAGCGGGTTGCTACGTGTGCGTGGCCTATGCAGAATGTGGTTAGGTTTGAGCCGATTTGGACCCTAGGGCGTTACAAATGGTATCAGACCCAACTCTCGCGGTTACATGGGCGCGTGCAGATCAGAGGCGCGGGCATATGGCGCATGGTGTGTGTGGGCCCGGAGTGGACACACGGCATGGCATATGTGCTGGCACTGAACGCACGGACATGTGCCAAGAGGGGAGATCCTTATCCATTTGCCCCGGTGTGGGTATGTTGGTCCGACGAAGACGCCGAGTCCTTTAAGGGGGGTGTATGTGACACCTCGGCCCATGTTGGCCATGTGTGTGTGCACATGAATTTCTGGGTTAGTCTCACCTTGCTAGGTTACCTTGAGAAGCACTTACATATAAACCTAGGAGTTCCAATGGTAGCACCCCCGGTTAACCGTTTTGCGCGAAGCGAGGACGAAAGTGCAAACGGGTTGCTACGTGTGCGTGGCCTATCCAGAATGTGGTTAGGTCTGAGCCGGTTTGGACCCTAGGGCGTTACATTATCAATGTTTTTTCTCCATACGTGTTTCTCTTCATGCTTGGATTCTCTTTATGCAGTGCTCCAAAGGGCTAATAAGCTTACGTTTCTGATTTTTTTGTACTGTATTGGTTGAAAATGCACTGTAGCTGTCGTTAGCTTTTATGTATAATCAAATTTAAAAAATAAAAAATATTTATATCATCACGGACAATGCAAAGGAATAAGGGAAAAAGAAAACCCAAAAAGGCTAAAAAAAAAAGGCAAAACTAAAAAGCCAGAAGCTGAAGCCAGGCTATTCTTTGGTTCAATTGGGGAGGTAAGAGGGGACTGAGAACAATTCCACGGAAGGCAGCAAAGTTGGGTTGCTAGAGTCTATTACATTTTTCTGATTACATGATTTAATTGTGGATTATGTTGAAGTATAAGCGAACTATCCATCTTTCTTCATAAGTTTAGCTTTTGGATGAACTGTTTGTTGCATACAACTTAATATGGTATGATAGTCAAGAAGTCTTAGGTTTTTCAAAAAATAGTTACAATTTATTTATATTCCACGTTATGAGGAGGAGTATTGAAGTATAAGTGAATTGTTTGTCTTTCCTCATAAGAGAAGTGTTGATGTATAAGTGAATTATTCATCTTTTCCTATAAATTTATACTTTTAATTGAATTAACTGGTGCATACAGCTTAATATATTCTTCTTTTAAATTGTGTTGCGAAGAGACGGATAACTCGCGGCTTTTTTCTTGCTTACATGGACTGCTCAGAGAGAGAGAGAGAGAGAGAGAGAGAGAGAGAGAGAGAGCAATTCTTATTCTTCAGGTGGTCCCTACGCGCCTCACCGTTCGTTGCTGAAGAGGGGCTGAGATTGAAGTATTGAACAACGGCACCCTGACGTCATAAGTCCAAACGGCAGGGGATACGCTTCCATGTGTGCAGCGATATTGACCTACAGGTGCACCCAGCCCGACCAATTGTCGCCAATTTCTCACGGTAAAACTCGTGGAGTGGACAGTGGACACTAACCTACTAATCAACCACCAGCTAATACAACATTTTCTCATGTAAATTAAGCATATAATGCAGGTTACTTTCAGTCGAAGAAATCCTTCATCTTTTTCTAAAGCTGTTTTCATACGTTGATTTTGATTTCTGACATCTTGCTTGCCTACTTGTCACCATACACTTATTCTGTAATATATGTTCCTTACAGTGACAACGACGAAACCAGGGGAACCTCAGTGCTTGAATTCTGGTGGGTGAGTGAATCCTCATTCTCGTTCTCTCAAAAGAAAGATGATTTTAGAGTTTTATTTTAATAGATAATTTGGCCCGAATTCATTTTATGGTATGGTTTGCTATGATATGTGAGAATCTATCTATGGTCATCTAGATTATTAAAGACTCACGAGCAAGAGTAGATCAAGTTTCTCCTTTTTGCTCAATTTTTATGCAACCTTCCTTGTTTTGGATAAAAATCAAAACGTTATCATCGATCTTCAAAATCCATGATTGGAATAGGTTCATAACATTCTAGAGAAGACTTGTGCCAAGTTTTAATGCATTTAGATCAGTTGTTTAGAAGTTATTTTTTTCTTGGATAGTGTGCAGAGCTATTTTGTGCTCTACCTCGGCAAGCAGTCGTACCGCAGTGACCTGAGTGGTTAGATCGGCCAATCCCGGTCAAACCGGTCACCGAGCGGTTAGACCAGCTGAGAGCCTGATTAGAGTGACCGAACAGTCCAACCGTCCTCTGGACGATGGTCTGACCGGTGAGGGACTGTTGTCTCCAGTGTTTTGTGATTTTTGGCTCTTGGTTTTGGTAAACTTGTTAGTTTGTGTTTCCGCTATATAGAGTTGATAATACCCGTGGGAAGATTTTGAAGAAGTCGTTCAAACCTCCTTTGACTTGCCATACCGATCTTACAATATTCTTCTAAAAGCTCCGAAAATCATACGACACCCAAACAGGCTTAAATGTTCTCTAAACAATGGTTGTGCTGCTGAGATCTTGAGATGAGTAAGTTTGGAAGGTTGTCCTGTTAGTCTGTCCAAGTTGCGGAAGTCTACGTGTTTGTAGAAGGGGAGAAGTTACTTGTGTCTAAAACTAATTTACTTCTATACTATTTGTGTCTAGAACTAATTTATTTCTATACTGCTCTTAAATGGACATTTCACTGAAATTTTTAGTTCTTGGAAAAAATACTAAAATGGTTGGGTTTCAGGCAAAGAAAGAAACAAGCTGGCTTTGGCTGAACATGGACTAAGCAAGGATGATGACAAAAAGTCAGTATTCCTTTTTCTGATCAGCTTAGTATGAAACGGGTTGATCCATTTCAGCTTGTTATTTACGTGCACATGATGTTGATGCACATAAAGTTTCAACGGGGGCTCACGTCAAAACAAAGCTTACGAAATAACAAAATTTTGATTAGTTAAAAAAGGAAAGAAAAATTAGAGTTACTGAGAGGACAGAGGAAATTATCAAGCGAGAACAGCTATGAGACAGACAAATGGTAACCTGATAAGAGTTCAGAAAAAGACCGGCCTTGAAAGTATGAGATTGTAAACTTCAATCCTATCCGTCCAATCAGATTAGTGCACATCAGGCAATCAGATCAGTCGTTCTGTGCTATTTCATCATAGAGCTCTGGTTAATCATTCAGAGAGCTTGACGTGAGGATCTTGTCCACGGAGCTATCAGCTGTCTGTAGGGAATCGTATCCCCTGCCGTTCGGACTTATTACGGCCGGGTGCCATTGTTCAATCTCAGCTCCTCTTTTGTAACAAGTGGGCCGTTCTTTTGGCTATAAGGGTCTGTTTGGTTGCCTGTATAGGGATGGCTCGCACCAGCGCATGCAGGAAGATGGTGTTTGGTTGCCTGCATGGAGGGGAGAGCCTGCACGAGTGGATGCAAAAAATCAACTGGAACCAGGCTGAGGAGAAACGTGGCTGAGGAGCTTCCCTCCTCAGCCTGGCCACGCTCATGCAGCTGCATGAGCACATGCAGATAACCAAACAGTCCCTAATAGACTTTGGCTGCGGCTAGTAGGTCTGATGAATAGTATTAACGAATAAAAATGAAAATTAAAAATTAACTAAAAAGCCGACAAGAATGGAGCTAGAAACAATGCAAAACTATAGGAACCGTCCTTCGTTCTTTCTCCATCGAGCTATGTCTCGGAAAGGGGGAAAATGTTATAGAAAGAAGATCGCCTGACTGCCCAAAAAGCTACCGTGCCGCCACAGCGCCGCTGCCTTCCATCCCACCCCCTTTCTCGCCGGCTATGGCCCTACCCAATCCTGCCACCCCACGGCCCCACCCCCTCTCCTGCGCCCTGCGAGTTGTCTCTTTAGATCAGACCTCTGCACAATTCATTATTAATTACTGTAGTATTTCACATATCAATATAAAATACTACTATAAAAAGTTATCACCAATGCAAAGGATTAAAAAAGTAATAATAAAAATCGTAAAATGTTTAAAACTTTATTAAAGAATCGGCAGAAACTGTAAGTAAATAAATGTTTGAAAAATATGACCGGTCCGTTTATAATCAAAGAAAGAGTAATAAGGAGTGACTTCCGAGCGATGTCGCCCATGGCGTGTAATAGCTATATGTACAGCACTATTGGCACAAATGCATGGAGATGCATGTTGCGTACATACGCACCAATGCATGCACGTACTCGTGCATTTACACGAGAATGAGATGTATGGTTTGTAGAAAGATTTAGAGTTTGTTTTAAATGATTATGAGTCCACGCAGGAGGACAAAAATCTATAATACCTTAATAAATCCGTAATCAGATTTTATTTCTACACTATTATATTTCTACTACTAGTATAATATACTATAAAAAAATCCATAAATTAAGCATATAATGCAGGTTACCTTCCGTCGAAAAATATCCTTCATCTTTGCCAAAAGTTGCTTTTGTAGGTTGATTTTGATTTCTGACATCTTCTTGCTTGCCTACTTGTCACCATACACTTGTTCTGTAATATATGTTCCTAACAGTGACAACCACCAAACCAGAGGAACCTCAGTGCTTGAATCCTGGTGGGTGAGTGAATCCTCATTCTCTTTGTGAAGAGAGGTAGTAAACGGCGTCCGGCGATGTCGGTGGGTGAAACAAAGACGGCGTGCGTCACCGGAGGGAACGGATACATTGCTTCCGCACTCATCAAGATGCTGCTGGAGAAGGGATATGCTGTCAAGACGACAGTCAGAAACCCCAGTTCGATTCTTATCTCTTTCCAGTTCTATATTTTTGCAATCTTCCTTTCATCGAGTGCGCGGGTGAACTCAATGGTTCTTCGGAATGAACAGAAAAACTTGTTTTTTAGTTTATGCTTTGTGTTCTCGTCGGTAAGTTCAGTCAGCGAAGTATGCTTAGCTAACTCACGTAGAAAAGAAGTTGCATCTCGGACGTACTATCATTTTTGCTGGAATTGCTGCAAATTGTTCTCAACTTCTGATTTAAGACGATGATAGGAATTTATGTAGCCTGGTTTCGCCTATGAAGATTCTACAGTTTGTATGTAGATGACATGGAGAAGAACTCCCACCTCAAGGACTTGCAAGCACTTGGCCCCTTAGAGATCCTCCGCGCCAACTTGGATGAAGAAGGCAGCTTCGATGAAGCGGTTGCTGGCTGCGATTATGCCTTCCTCGTCGCCGCTCCGGTGAACCTCAATTCAGAGAATCCTGAGGTGAACAAACCTCAACACCAAACTTCGTTTTAACATCACTGTTTGTGCTGTGTGTTGGTCTAGTAATTGGCACGCGTTCAAGTTGTCACCCACTCTGACAATTGCTCGCGGTCGTAAAATCTCTCACCCTTGTCAGCCCACTGTTAAAAACCCGGTTCTTCTTTTGTGTGTGATAACGTGCTGCGCTTGTTTGGCAGAAAGAACTGGTTGAAGCCGGTGTCCAAGGAACTCTCAATGTCATGAGGTCATGCGTTAAAGCGGGGACGAGACGATTAAGCGCGTGGTCCTGACATCGTCGGTGGCCGCAATCTGTGTTAGGCGTCTGCAAGGCGACGGCCATGTGCTGGATGAGGAGTCCTGGTCCGACGTCGAGTTTCTCACAGCCGAGAAGCCACCAACTTGGGTGCATACATATGTTCAGTCAGTCTCGCACAAACATTTACGGATGAAAAGATGGCGTGACGCTAGTGTGGTGCCGTGTTTGCATATATTGTAGGGATACGCAGTCTCAAAGGTGCTTTTAGAGAAGGAAGCTTGCAAATTCGCGGAGGAGAACAACATCAGCCTGGTCACCGTGTCCCCTGCGATCACCTTGGGTACAGCACCGGCTCCGGTGGTCAGTATAAGCGTCCCCATGCATGCATATATGTTTGTTACGAATTGCCCACCTGAACTCCTCCATGCATGCATGTTTGTTACGCCCAGTGTTCTTATACTCTGATACCTTCTCTCACGCGTAATAGTCCCTACATCGGATCAAAATTACGAGACATAACATATGTATATATGATATCAAGAACGAAATAGATGAATCTCATAGAAAAAACCAAATAACGACGCTAACACGATAGCAATAAGAGAGAATGATACCAACCGCAAATTCTTTAACCACAATCTTAAAAGAGTGTAGGGGATTATTGCTTTCTTACAATCCTCTTGAACTTTAGATCTTTACCTTATACAAGAATCAAGTGTTAAATAATAACCTAATCTCTAATCTTCTTGTCTTGTTTTGGATGATTTAGTTTGTGGCTTATGTTCCTATGGTCATCTCTCATAGTTTTATATAGTGCCTCTACTAGTTCTCCTTCAAAAAAAAAAGTAGTGATCCTATCTCAAAGAGAAATAGAATCCTAATCCAATTATGATTTATCTTGGAATCCTTGTAGCACATATCTCGAAGTCCTAGTAGGAAAGAATTTGAGTCATCATACTCAATAACAGAGGTAGGGCCAACTAATTTTGGCAACCCGGGCAGATAGGCTGGCAGGCTAGGTTGATCTACAGCTTGCTAGGAATCGCTGCTGGAATCGTCTCGAATGACAGCAAGAGTTCAACGGCACTAGTCGGTGAGCCCGGACAGCCCCAAGGTCGCCGGGCCTTGGCTCTGCCCTACTCAATAATCTTCATCTCGACTCTCATCTGTTGAAGTCACTGTGCTTCTCCAAGAACTCTATCAAAGTCAGCTTTATTTTTTCCTTTTCTACTTTTTCCCCACTTTTGGGAGTGCCCTCGCTATAGGGGCTTATGCGCATCATCACAATGTACGTGTAGGTTTACAAACTAGCCTGTCTAAGCACTCCACCTAAGAGTTCATTTGTTGTGTAGTTTGGCTAACCACACCGTCTATTCCTATAACTTTCCATGTGATAGATTTGTACCACCTCTGAACTTCACCTGTTCGTCGGTATCACGTGATTGGTCCTACCACGTCTTTTTTCTTTCAACAGCTCGCACATTCGCCTTTGCGTCTGCTAGATTTTGCATCCATCTTTGCATTTCTATGCATAACTGCAGATGTGATGAAGTTGACCACATATTCCTTAAACACAATCTCAAAAGAATACAAGATATCGTTGGTCTGATAACCCTCTTGAACATTTTAGGATCCTCGGATTCTTGCCCTGTATAAAAATTTAGTGCTAAAGAATAATCTAGCCTCTAATCATCTCGTACGCCTCTTGCTTTGGATGAGTTGATTTGTAGTTTGTGTTCCTATGACCACCGCTTATGACTTTATATAATACCTAACTAGTCTCCTCCAAAGAGAAATAAAAATCCTAATCTAATTAGAATTTATTTAGAAATCCTGGTAGCATGTCTCTCCTAGTCTTAATAAGAACGTATGCGACTCACTACTCAACAAGTGCACTAATGAGCAAGTTTATGTATGTTCGCAGCTTTGGTGGGTTCCCTGAGAAGCCGAGAGTCTGCCTTTCGTCTAAGAAGCTTGTCAGGGAAGGGTTCGAGTTCAAGTATAAGAACCTGGATGAGATATTCGACGACGTCATCGAGCATGGCAAGGCCTTGGGAATTCTGCCTTACTGATGTTCGGAACCAAACAACGTGCTTGCAAATATCGGTGTGCTCATTTGGGCTTTTTTTAGGTGGCTTATGGCTGAAAAACACTGTAGTTGGCTGAAAAAGTATTATAGCTGACAGAGGCTTATTTAGCGTAATTAAATTAAAAAATTAAAAAATATAAAAAAATGTTAGCCCATTACGTATAATACAAACAAATACGGGAAAAAAAGATCGGCAAAAAATCTTAACAAAAAATCAAAAATTCAGAAAAAGACGAAATTTATGAATAGCGAAAAATAAGCCAGAAGCTGAAGCCGAAACGAGCGGAGACAATACGCCTAGCTCTATGGTTTGAGAGTGAGAAAGAGTATGTATGTATGTATGTATGTATGTATGTATGTATGTATGTATGTAACGTTGGTGTGTTCTTTCCCGCTACGGCTTATAATATTTGGCTTTAAGCATTTTTACGAATGAACCGAATACCGATAAACTGTTTCAAAACGACGACATCCGATTTGTTTATTCGAGAGAAGTCAGCTGCAAATAAAAGCTGGCTAGAAGCCTCGAAGGTGGTTGTGTTTACATCTTCCCTAGTTTCTAGCCCAAACATTACAGCGTATAAAGGGTCCATCGAAGAAAAGGATTAAAAGAAATTTTAATGAAAAAGAAACAAAGGGTAAAAAGTCCAGGCTGGCTGTATAGCCCGCCGTGGTTCTGTAAAAAAAGAAAATGAAGGGCAGATGATTATATCACTTCTATGTTTATGATTGTTCCAATAAAATTTTATTATCCCTTGAATAAATATCTTTCATATTAATCAACAAGTATGTGACTTGTTCGTGAAACTCTTTATTCTTATTTTTGATGTTATTCTAAATTATCCCTGATCTTATATCATTATGTGGGACCATTATGATTTATAGATCAGCACATGTATTGATTGATAATCATGTTTCACGAATCATGGATATGAGATATCAAATCAATAATGTAAACACGTGTTAGAGAACATGATGTTGGATTGACACATCATGAGACACTGCGGGAATTATTATTTCTTAAGTGTCATCAGTTGGTCTCATACATAGTGTATGTAATATCCTTAGACCTAAGATTGGTGTTACTTCCTACATGTGTAATAGTTTACTTAGGGGTTACCAAACACTATTCCGTGACTAGATAGTAATAAAGGTAGCTTTCGGGTTTACTATAAAACTTGTAAAGGAATATAATCGATCAAAATGAAATTTGCCTCTCCTATATAACAGGAGAGATATCTCTAGGCCTCCTCGATGTGGTTGGATTAAGAAAGTGCATAGCCATGCCGAATATGGTTGAAGAGTTAATCATAACTAGATAATCCACTACAGGTTCGAGTGAAGGATCGAGCTATCATAGGATAGCATGTTTCTCGCCTTGAGTTCGATCTGGTATCATAAGGCAAAGGGATCGGTACATAAGCACTATATATGTTCATCCAGTATGATCTTTATGTATATTTAGGAGTCATTATGTCTTGCTAAGGACCGCTACCGACTTATGGACTGAAAAGGAGTTTTCGGCCTATGGCTAAATATACATGAAACTACATGGTCACACACTTAATGGGCTGGAACAATAAGGGGCCAGATAATAGTTTTCGAGTGGGATTCGATCTCTGCTCATATCGGATAAGGATCAGATTGAAGGCTATTTAAAGAGAGGTGCGGAGCTAAGGGAGGCATCTCGAAACACACTCGTAGATACCCTAACCGCCACCTCTCATATCCCCTGCCGTGCGCGCTGGTGCTAGCACACCAATGTATGGTGCTCCATCCATGGACGTGTGGAACTCAGTAGAGGCGCTGATCAGGACGATCGCGAGGAGGAGACGGTTAGCCAAAGAACGATCGACTACTATCACTACACCGACACGCTCTTTGTTGAATCGGCTGCTTCAACTCTATTTCCGTTACACTGCGCATCTAGTGGTAACGATCTATGATCTCTTACTCGCATGGCTTTCTGATTTACGCAGTAGAAAATTTTAATCTATGATAGTATAACCTATCCGTATCTCAACACCCGCAGCTTCCGGTACTTGTGGTTGTGGACTGTGGATTAGAATGAATATCCTTTGAATTTGATAGTGAAGACATATATACACACTGAAGCTTGTGGGAGCCTAATAGTGACTAGTAGCTTCAAAGTTGGTTGAAAGAGATGCTGAGCACAGTGGGTATACCTTGCCCTAAGTAGTAGCTGTCATGTTGACTTCAGACCATCTTCGATCCAGTGTATCTATTATTTATATTAACAAATTGCTGTTTAGATAACCACTTAGTAATTTGCTTGTGAGCCTAATGGATGCATGTTGGTGAGGTAGCTGCCATGTGATATTATTAGAGGAAAATCGGGAAAGTTTCGAAGGAAGCTGGGAATTTCTGGAACCACTCATGTGGTTCATCAGGCTAAACCAGTGTGATGTCTGCAGCGCTTGAAGCGGTTGATTATATATTGGTCCGGGAAGACGGCGTGGCGTGATGCGACGCGTGCATACACGTGGAGTACATATTGACCTGGATAGCGTGTCTACGTGGCCGTTCCGGCGGTGCCAGTTATATTGGGGGCCCTGGGATCGATGAATCGCTTGCTGCCGGCGTCCGGATCCGGCAAGTGGTCGGCCGTGACTCGCAAACGGACTAGGCGCCGGCGCGCACGGGAGATGGGCGGCGAGTTTGAACCTTTTTGGTGCAGCTGGGCTAGTTTTGGGGCTGGAATACGGCCCAGTATCCGATTCTGCCGATCCATCGTTCTTTTTTTTTTCTTTTCTTTGATTTGGTGAGTTATGAGCGCTGTTTCATGTAACTGACACTGTCGTTTTGGTAGGCGCGGGCGTGTTGGGCACCTGTCGGACTCGTTCCTCGGCCGAAAGGGTTCCCCCCTGGTGGTCTGCGCCCCATACTTGTAAATACACCGTTCCGGTCTTCCGGACATCATACTGATTTAATTCTTGAAATGATATTTTTTAGTATTCGTTATATCAATATACCATTTTAGATTTAATATAATAATATAAATATATATATATATAACTATATATTTGTTTAATTACGTGCACATCAAATATCATTTATAATATTATTCCAAATATATAATAGTGCTATCAAATATAACATATAATTCAATAGATAGGATTATCAATTACACAGGTATCGGTCGGTATTGACCGGTATTAAAACCGGTACAGCCTGTATTGACCGGTATTGAGTTAGTATTGACAAGAATAGATCAATATTTGGGCTGATATGGAATGTAGAAGTACTTTATACCAGTTTATGGACTGGTACGATATATCCTGACCATACTGGTAATGAACGGAACAGTATTGATTACTTTGGTACTGATAAATTTGCTGTCCTCAACGTCGTCTTCGGCCTCCTCACCGTGCTCTCCCCCAACCACTGAGCCCATAAGCCCCTCCCGCCGCGGTGCCGCCGGCATTGTCCACATTATATTTCTTCTCCGGCGGCATCGCCGCACTCTTCCCGTCGTCCTGGCGCCTCCTCTACGTCGTCACCTCCGTCTCGGCCCCGTCATCGTCGTCGCTGCCATGCCGCTCGTCTCCGAGTCCCCGCGGTGGTATCTCGTGCGCCGCCGGGTCGACGACGTCATGCGTGCCATCGCGTCCACCAACGGCAGGCACATCCCGGACGACGTCACCCTAAAGCTCGACGACGAGGGCGACGACGGCAAGGACTCCAGGAAGGACGTCGAAGAGCCGTCGTCATCGGGCTCCATCATGGACGTGTTCCGGTCGCGGACGACGCGGGCCCGTCTCGTGCTTTCGGTGCTCATCAACCTCCTGGCCTCGGTGGTGTACTACGGCCTGAGCCTTAACGTGGTTAACCTCAAGACCAAACTTTACGTCAGTGTCGTCATCAACGCGCTGCCGAGATGCCCACGTACTTGCTCACCGCGCTGCTCCTCGACCGCTTAGGCCGGAAGCCGCTCGGCATTGGCATGATGCTGCTCAGTGGCATCTTCTGCACCGCCGGCAGTCTCATCGTCGGCGTCGGTGTCATGAGGTAATTAATTAAGATAACCTTCCTTTCTTGCACTAGCATGTGACGTCAGGGCAATCCTTGTCGATCATATAAATGAGCTTGGGCACCCGCATGTACCTGGACTGCAGGGTGGTAAGGATGGCGTGCGGGGTGGTGGGGATCTTCGGCATGGCGGCGGCGTACAACCTGCTGTAGTGCTGTTCATATGCACAGCGGAGAAAGGGTGCCGTTCGCGGTGTCCGGCGCGTCGGGCATCATAGGCGGTCTGCTGGTCTCCTACCTCCCGGAGACAATGAACAAGCCCAGTAAGATACCATGGCCGGGCTGGAGGAAGGAGAGAAGAGCCTTCTGGAGTGAAAGGGGAAGCACAGGGAGGCGCATGCAGTGGGAACTTATGAAACGTTTTTGTGTTAACTCATGTGTGCAGAGTGAATCGCACTTCCCAGATCTTCTTACCTTATCATTTATATTTTTTTGAACAAATAAATAAGATGAATTCTTTGTTATCGCTTTAAAGCGACTTATCAAAACAATCTTTTCGAAACGGCTTATCAGATTATCAAAATTTGATTTATTCACATATACACTATGTTAGAGAAAAAAAACATAAACCACAGTGATAAGTCGTCACCGGAAAAAAAAAACCCACCCATTTGTCTCGTCGTACCGAAAGATGTTACCCATGCAGAGTGAATCGCACAAGCTGCCTCGTCCGAAGATTGTGCAATGTAGATGTCAACAGCCGAATTCGACTCACTCGTCGATAAATCAAAATTTTCGTGTAGCCTGAAACAAAAATAAAAAAATTGAGCTGCACATGTGATGATCGTGCGTGCAATGTGCAACCTGTACACGATTTGGCCCGTTTAATGATTACAAATTTACAAGCATGAGGATGACAACAAGCAAGGCAAGACCTCCGCGCCGGGCTCTCCTCGGCCTGCTCCAGGACCACCACAACGGGCCGAGCACATGCAACGGCGGGCGAGACAAGGTGAGCCGGGCGTCGCGTGCGTGCCGGCCACCACCGAGACACGGACGCGACGGCACGAGGAGCATCGGCTCCAACCGCTTCTTGCATGCGGACCAAGTACATCATTACTGCTCTCGTACGCACGGTCGGGCTACGCTCCACGAGCTGCCAGCATCGTGCTGTACTAGTATTGCCCAAGGATCAGATCTTACTGGAACGGTTATTACACGATGAGTTCATACGGGAGATTTGAGATGTAATTAGGCAAGTATGAATCGAAATATGTTCACCACTGTAAAACGAAGAATTCTGGACGCATGTGGACCCCTAAACACCCTAAATTCCATTTTTGATCTCCAAACCAAAAAAATTCCATTTCTGGACCCCTCCCGACCGCGCGCTACCGACCGCACGATCGCCTCGCCTCGCCACGGCCCGCGATCGCCATCTCGGGCGCACGGCCACGCGAGCGCGCCGCGAAGCGCGACCCGACGCGATCACGCGATCGCCGCCGCCGCGCGCGCGTCGCTGGCCGTCACAGCATCCGCGCCGACCGCGCGTCCGGGACACGTGGCACCGGCCGCGACGCGCGGTCGGGAGGGGTCCAGAAACGGAATTTTTTTGATTTGGGGGCTAAAAGTGGAATTTGGGATGTTTAGGGGTCCAAATATGTCCAGAATTCTAAAACGAATGCGCTTGATGTGTTCTTTTTTTCTTTCTCCTTCCAAGAGCTTGGCCCGTGAACCGAGCAGCCTCCATCTGAAGAAGAAAGCACGTACCAGCTCCAAATTCATTGTTCTGAATTGGGTCACCAGCTGTACTGATCACTCTTGGACAGCCCAAACACGCAGGAGGAGAGGCGCTGTTCTCTGCGTCACCATAACGATCCATCGAAGCACATCTCAGGTTTCAAGTCGTCGTGAACATAACTTACCCCCGTTCTAAACAGCTTTTTCGCTTTTAGCTGATGCTTCTTAACATGATTTTTTTCTTTTCTTTTATATTATCTATAGAAATATAGTAGTATTTTCCCTTTTTATCTCTTTTTATTTGTTTAATTAAATTACTCAATTAAACAGTTGATAGCCTTACGTAGTGCTCCAAACGGCTTAAAAGCCGTGTCTTTTGGCTTCTGTTATAGGCTTTGGCTAGATTGTACTATAGCGACGGTTAGCTTTATTTAAATAAAAAATAAAAAATTTGAAAACATCGTTATATCTTTTAGAACAATAAAAAATAAAAAGAGAAAAAACCAAAAAAGATTACAAAAATAAAATTAAAAATCGATATAATACCCTTCATATTAGCGGGGGGATTCCCGGTCGGGCGAAGCGCCACGCCGCCTCGCGCGCTGCGCGCCGCGCGTGGCGCGGTCAATTCCCGTCACGGCCGGGAGCTGTTTTGCGAAAAAACCCCTGTGTTTTTCGAAAATTACGTAAAGGCTCTCGGTTCTCGCGAAAAGGTCCCTACCAGTTTTTTTAGCACCTCCACTTTGCAGGATAACCCCCCGCGGTTTTCTAAATTACGTACGGGTCCTCGTTTACTTACGTACAGGTCCTCGTTTTTTTACGAAAAAGACATTTTACTTTTTCGAAAATACACATATACCCTCGGTTTTTTTACGAAAAAGACCTTTGACTTTTCCGAAAATACACATGCACCTTTGGTTTTTTTTAAAAAAACTCTTCATAAATTATCGCCTCTTTTACTGGCTAGTATTTTAAATAGCTTTTAGCCAAGAAGCGAAGCCGCATCTTCAATGGCAGTAGAATTATGTGACACGGGAATCCGACGATTTTTGGGCGCGTCCGCGAGTATAGGCAATGATACCGGCGCAGCTGGCCTAGTCGTCACTGGACAGGAGAAAAGTACATCTTTTACTGATGACTTCACCCACACCGCCTCCCATGCCGATGCGAAAGGCGTGAGAGGCGAGCGAATGATCGGAAATGGAAGCAGAAATGGTACTCGTAATTTCTTCCTTCCGCCCCCAGCTGCTTCCTCCTCGTCCTTCCATGTCTGACCCCTCCTCGTTGCCACGGCCAATGTTACGTTTCGGCTTTGGCTTCTGACTTTTGACTTATTTTTCATTATTTTTAAATTTTATTTTTTTCTGATTTTTTCAGATTTTTTGAGTTTTTTACCGGTTCTTTTTTTCCCGTATTCGTTTGCATTACACGTGATGGGCTAACTCATTTTTTCTATTTTTAAATTTTTTAAATTTAATTATACCAAATAAGCCACCTTCAGCTACAGTGCAATTTCAGTCAGCTACAGTGAAATAAGCCATAAGCTACAGCCCAACCGATCACCACCCTAATCTCAGTTCTGTTGTATGATGTTAAAATTTTGAGATCTAAGATTAACTAAATCAATCTAATTCTATAGTAGAATCTTAAGTTTTAAAGTTCTTACAATTCTATTTAAACTTTTATATGATTATAATCAAAATTTTCATACGATTCTACTTGATTCTATGATTCTATTATTTTATTATCGTAATTACTTATATACTTTCTTTTAATTGAAAATTTTAATTTTTATCTCTTTATATTCACTATAATTATCGTAAAATAACACATGATCTTTCCTTTACTCTGCAATTTATAAAAAAATTCAAAGATACAATTTTAAAAATACAATAGTTTTAATACACTACATATTTTTTTTTTAAATATTTCTTTAGTAGATTCTATATGACAGCATTGGCCAATGTCACTGGCGTGGGAGTTATTATACTCGACGCGATGTGACACGAGGTGAGCAATTACTTCGCACGCCGGTCGAATGGCTTTGCTCAATGCACACAGCCTGGCCCAAAGCCACCATCTCGTCACACACCATCATCATCACACACCATGTCATGTCAGTGCTAGGAAACCGGCAAAGGCTCACGTGTGCACTTAACTCCACTTAACACTAGTGCTTAGTCTTAAACAAAGTATAGTTTTCCCAGGCTTTTAGCAGAGTGAAGTTGCGTACTACTACTCATCAAAGAAAGTTACTTGGGTGTTTTACTGCTGGTGCAGAGGGGACGCAAGCACAGTGCGAAAACCCCATCACGGAAAGAGTTGAATCGTGCACGCACGACGACGTTACAGCCACAAGTCGCGCACTCGTGTCCTGAAACGGATGCATCACGAGCCCAAGGGACAAACTATCGTAGGGTTGTTTGATATGGCTTTTGACTAAAATTTTTAATTTTATCTATTTACGACAGATATTACGGAAGAAGATACTCGTTTGTGATTTTAATTGATACAGATGTTAGGCTTTTAACATATACTATAATTAACTTGTAGACCCCGTTTTAAGATGTTAGACTTTTAACGTATACTACAATTAACTTGTAGATCCTATTTTTAAAAAATACTTCGTTTAAAAGTTAAATACTATAGCAAAAAATAAAAACTGTTTTTAGAAGAAAAAAACGGAGCCTATAGCGCTAGGCTGTGAAAGAGCACAGCAGCGCTAGACGCAGAGGTAGAAACAAGAAAACTTACCGTGAGAACGAGAAAAATTGGGTACGTACAATTGGGCTCAAAAACTCAAGAACTGCAATCCAGAGCTGGCGTTTGGGCCACGTCAATTGCACGACCCTTCATGGACGCCCATACTCGCCAGTCACAGAGCGGCATATTTACAGCAGAGGAAACTGTCGTATGCACGCAGATCATTACAGCGACCGTACGTGCGAGTAAGAGGGAGAACTGTTTATATGCTCCGCTTTTTTTTCTTCCAAATCCTCCCGAGCGCTTATAAATCCTACCCCTCTATGAGTATAGCAACAACGACAGACAACATATATCATCCATAACACTGAGACCTCAGCAGGAGGCAAAGACTATAGAAGGTCGCTCCAGCTCAGCAGCAGACGAACGGGAGTAGTAGACGATGGGCCCACAATCCTATCGCGCCGCACGAGCTCGGCAGGAGGCTCCTACCACAGTTAATGAAAGCGGTAGCAAAGGTTGCCCCCTACATAGACAATTTTTAAAATAATACATTATTGAAAATGTCATAGTAATAAAAAATGTATGATTCACAAAAACAAATTCTTGTATTTTTGTGTTTTTAGTAGTTTTGAAATAATAGTTGACTATTAAAGTTTGAATTAGACTAGTACGCCTCACGTTGCATTAAGTAATTTACCATTTTGAACTCGACATAACACTACATAATGAATACGCGAATTACATGGCATATAGGGTTTGGTTAAATGCATGCGTTTGCCTCTACTCCTACGATACAAATCACAACATGCACTTGCGGTCATGTGTCGTATGCATTTGGGTCCATCGGTGCCTTTTCCTTCTCTTCCTGCGGGCTTTGGCCTTCACAATGGCCACCTAGTATTTGGCTTCCAGACATGTACAAGTTTGTCCAAGTCCGAAATAACCTCCCGTTCAGTAGCGGCTCCCTTGTCTTTCCCCCTCTCAGTCATTCCCTTGTCCTCTAGGGTGTAAGATTTCCCATCAGCGTGTTTCCGTTGTCTTTCCCCCCTCTCAGTCATTTCCTTGTCCTCCAAGGTGTAAGGTTTCCAACGGGTGAAGTTCTCGGATGTCACTGGGTAGTTGAGCATGTATTTTTGCTCGATAAATGCCCTATCATTCCTTTCTGGCTGTCGATCAACTGAAAGAAGTAGTAGTAACACTCTATCGCCTACCATCATAGATGAAGAAGGTTAGTGATATATGAAATGAAATATGCAATATGATTTATCAATATGTGATATTCACATATATATGGTTATCATCGCACGTGTAGTGCACCCAGGCAGCGGTGACTGGATGTGTTGACAAAATGATGTATGCTGGATTGCCACAGTCGCACTACAGACAAAATGATGTATCCATACAAGAATTATCAGGATGGGATCTTTTATTCTTGTCAACTCACTTTCGCTTCCGAAGTATCTCTCCATAGTCCGGCATCTCTAACCCCGACGGAGTGACATCCTCTGCCACTAATCTCTTCTCCCTTCTCTCCAATTTTCGAGATCAGCTTGAGTGTTGTGTTCACTCTGATCGTGGAGTCTGGCCATTTTTTATAGGTGGTCAGTGCATAGTGTTTAGGAATAAATTTTGCTAAATGAAAGTGCACTCGCGTATATGAAAAGCAATTCTTATGGGCACTGGAAAGGTCACTCAATTCATTGTGAAAAGCTAATACGTGTTGTCAATTCACTGATAGAAGCCAACGCATGTTGTCAACTCAATAAAAAAGCTGGCGTGTGTTATCAATTCGTTGAGAAAAATTGACGGCAAAGACTACTTCAATAAGAAAACCTGGTGTGTGTTGTCAACTCACTGAGAACAGCTGGTAGTCAATACGTGTTGGCTACCATCTCCCTGCACTTTCGATTGCCTCAAAATTATGAGCACGTCTACTCAGCCCTCCATCATCCCGACCAGTAGGATACTCCACTTCACCACAACCATCCCCACCAACAGTTGGTTCCACAATGCTACCACCAATCAACAGTGGCACTTTCACGCTACCGCTCCCACCGGTCTCGCCCCTACTTGACGGTTTCACCTCTTCACAAACTATATATATATCATCGACTTTCTATATATAGCTGCACCAAGATTGCTTACAATCACCATATATAGCCTCCATGCAACGTTACCAACCACCTTCTTTAGCTCCCAAAAATACTCCCCGAAGTTTCAACCACCGTGGTTGTCATTGCCTCGATGACAAACGTCTTCTTGTCTGTCTCCTTGTCAAATGTGCTCCGTACACACCTCTTGATCTCATGCAGAGCCATCTCCTTCAAACCCAAAGTCTAAACACAGTCCGTTCATATTTTTTTAGCTCTGCCCTGTAAAACACCCACCTCATAGAATACAAATAAGTGTTCCATATCCGACATCGCGTACCTAGCACCCATACAGACGAAATTCACTTATTTCTGATGATGTTAAATACAACTAAACATAACAAAAAATAATAATCATGCAGATCTACATAACAGAGCAATTATATATGCATATGGACACGTGTATATATGTAGGCACAACATATATACATACACACACACAAATACTAAAAAAATAGTGCACACTACTGCAATCTTACCATCATTCTCGTCATTTTTTTATTCTCACCGAAGAAATACATATATACCTACATACATATTTCCTAAATTAAAAAGGCACAGAGAATACTAAAAATAACAATGCACGTTTCTTTAATATGGCTAATTATAAAATGTCATCATTATCGTCACTAATATGTCATTAACATAGCTAATTATAAAATATCATTCGCATGAACTAAATACATACGCCAACTAAACATGGTTATTGAGTGCATTCCATACTACCAAATCATTATTACGCTAATAAAATGCTAATGATATATAAGCGTATTGCTCGCATGAGAATGAAAGATACCTCTTCTTGAAGGTCTCCATGGATCTATACATTTTCAATTAGCAAATCTCGTAAATCCCAGCAAAACCACCTAAAAAATCTAATTGAAACACTCTTCTCATATCTGTTTCTTTCCTCTCCCTTGGTTTTCCCGCTCGGTCTCAGTTGCTCGGCAGGGAAGAAAATGAGCTTATTAGGGGGCTTCGCATGAGAGAGCGACGCGCGCGGGAATTTATGCGCGTGGGGACCATGCTGACAATCAGCAAGGGTAGGTGGGCATCTGCTGAGCTAGTTAGGTGCGATAGCAAGCTACCGCGCTGCTTGGGCTCAACAGGATTGCACACATCTGTCGAGCCTACGCGACTCGATAGGACAGTGGGCCTCACCACATGCCGCGGCTATCCGTCCGATTCCAAGCTAGAGTGGACTGTCAAGGACGTGCTCTCCTACCGAGCTGAGCCAAGGCGGCTGACGACATTTGTCCTCTACCATTACTTCAAGGTAGAAACTACAATAAAAAAAAAGCTATAAACATGAGTTTTAAGTCCATACAAGCATCACTTAAGGACGATATACCCATAGCCGACGCATTTGTCACACTAGTAGCCTACTTCTACTGGTAGGAGCGCTACCTTACAAAACGTTCAGCAGCAGCGTTGCTGCTCACAAGTACTCCCTCTAATCGCTGTCTGTACAGGCGCAGCTAGCTGTACATCAACCGATCTCAACGGCACAATTTTTAAATTCAAAAACATGTACACAACCTGACAGCAATTGAATGGCAGCCGGAGGAAGAGTTGTTTTCGCTTCAAAATGTTTTCCACTGGATGATCAGAGTCCAAACTCCAAAACCTTTTCCTTTTTACTTTTTCCCGGACTAGATTAGCTTTTACTCCACTGTAAGAAAAAGAAAGAGGAAGCATTATTATTACAGCAGCTGTGTGACGTCACTGTTCTCCTCTGTAAAGATATGTGGGCCCACATGTCAGTTATACGGAATGGCCCTTGTGTGAGTGGATTGACGTGACTGTATAACTTTTGTGGAGTTGCTTTAACTGCATAAGACTGGAGACTCACTGGGCTGACCACCTGGCAGGTATCCGTTGGTGACTCACAGCAGGAGTCTCATTTCCTCCGATTCAGAAGATAGCATAGGGCCTGTTTTTTTTATAGTATCTAACTTTTAAACAAAGTATTTTTTTTAAAACAGGGTTAATAAGTTAAACAATTTACACGTTAAAAACCCAATATTTGTACCAGCTAAAATCACAAGTGAGTATTTGTTCTCCATAATCTGTACCGTAAACAGCCAAAATTAAAAAAATTTAGCCAAAAACCATAAGCCGCAACCGAAAAGAACATGCCCATAATCTAGACCCGCTCATTTCGGCTTCAGATTCTAGTTTCTGACTTATTTTTTATTATTCATAAATTTTGTTTTTTCTGAACTTTTTGTTTTTTTAGCTTTTTTGTCGATTATTTTTTCTCGTATTCGTTTGCGTTGTCCGTGATGACCTACCATATTTTTTCTATTTTTAAATTTTTTAAATTTAATTATGTCAAATAAGCTACCTTCAGCTACAGTGCAATTTCAGCCATAAACCACAGCTTTTCAGCCCAACCGAGCGGGGCCTCGTATTACAAAGTTAAGATAATAATAGTATCATAATATCATATTACTAAGTTAAAATAATGAAGGCTAACGAGGCTATAATAATCCTCTAATTTTTAGTCGTAAGTCTTCCTGTGATTACTCTTTGGTCGTAAGTCTCATAAGACTTACGACGATTACTCTTTGGTCGTAAGTCTGTCTATGATCAAGTAGCCGTAATTCTTACCACGGCTACTCTTTGGTCGTAAGTTTGTCTATGATCATATAGTCGTAAGTCTTACTGTGACTACTCCTTGATCATAAGTCTGTTTACGACCACATAGTCATAAGTCTTTCTACAATCATGTACCCGTATTAACAATCTGGTGTAGACTTTCCTACGAATAGGCTATCTAGTACCTCATAGAGTTTCCTGACATGACGGTTAGAACATGCGCTTACCTCTAGCAACCGCACACGACTCCCTCTGATAACAACCGTTGTATGGCAAACCGTCTGGACATCTCTCTGCCAATAACTTCCATTGGGTGGTTATTTCCCGAACCGTTGAGACGTCTTTTGGTCATAGACAACTGCCGTCATTTGGTCAACTATATAAAGAATTACCTCGGAGAAGAGAGGAGGGCGAGATCCAAGCAAAAGATAGCACAAGCCATTTCTCATTGTACACTCTGTAATTTTCCTCGCTGAGTAATAGCAACACAGGACATAGGGTTATTATTATCCCAAGAGAAGTCCCGAAGCTGTGTAAAATTTTTCATGTTTTCCTTTTGCATTATCAGATCTTAGTGATAAGAGTTTTCTCCCAATCCGAACAAGTTATACGTAAGATCGGTATTAAAACACCAACAAAGACCAATAAATAAGATAAGATACTTATTATTTTTTTGAAAGCTTGAGACTCATAGCATGAGAAGGTTTCGACTAAACAAACACGTGCGCATGCACACACACATACGTGTATTTACGTATTTTCGCATGGTAAATCGCATGACATAATATTTTTGCAAGCTTTATTCAGTATTGATGATATAGTTACCAGTGAGTAAATGATTAGTTAATGGCATCAATTACCAGTGAAAAATGGCTGGTTAATCACATTGGTTACTAGTCCGCATCTGATATACATGCCTAGAGCCATACATCACTGCCTCCTCTCTTTTTCTTCTTCTTCCTCCTGTAAACTAGTGTCTCTTTTTCTTCTTCTTCCTCCTGTAAACTAGTGTTGTAGTGTTACGCCATCTGAATCTTATTGACTCTTCTCCCCGACGTGCACAGTGAAGAAAGGTGAGCGGTATATCCGAACCATTACAGTAAAGAAAACCTGCACGAGACGGCAATAAGGTTTCTAAATAACATGACCGTTTGGCTTCTTGCTCGACGTCAATTACTTTCACAGCTGTTTGTTTCTGCGTTGCTTCCCTTCCTCTTTCAATCTTACTGTAAGTCGTTCTTACGATCGATGGACTCTGTTATAAAATTTTTTGTTATGTATTTTCTAAAGTACAATGAGTTGTCTCCTATTAATTTTGTTTATTACATTGTTGTGTTTCACTATATTTAGAACTAAAATATTACACAAGTTTCCAAATTTGCATTGCGCTGGGACTGCCCAGTTCACACTACCAGGAGTATATCTCGCTTTCTTCCATCCTGTGTACACACTACTAAGTACTGACCTCGTATATATTGATAGTGTATCTGCACGCTACAAAGTACTGACCTCGTATATAATGATAGTGTATCTGTGTTAATATTGAGCGAGTGTGAGATCGTGGAACTGCATCTGCCACATGTGCTCCATCGCTTATGAATTCTGATCTGGGGGAGTTGATGGACAGTCACGATGACGCAGGTGCAACGGACAGGTGTCGGGTGTTCACCGTTCTGCACGATGCCACCAACCGGCTCAAAGAGAGTTCAAAGCGTGCAGTTAATCACATCGCAAATGCGTACTTGGACTAACAATGGAGGGGTTAGATGAACCTTCAGCGTACGATTATCCATCTCATGTGTATGTGTGTGTGACTCGACAAAGACAAGGATTATGCGCCTCGGCCTTGGCGTCCCAAAGCGAAAAGATAGAGAACCCGTGGAATGATGCCTCATGAGTTTTGTTCGTTCCAGTAAAAGACAGCGCGTTGTGCGTATGTCTACGTGCCATCATCGTGCACCGCACCAACAATGTGAGCACCGGTTGTCTTTTAACGTGGCGCCTTTCGATAAAGGAGGGGAGAGGGATGGCGTCTCATCACTCGTTCACAGCTGGAGCCTACGTGCCCCTGCTCCCTCCTGGGAAACTGTTCCTAATGGAGTGGATTAGTATCAGTAAAACACTGGACACTACTTTGATTAACAAAGTCTCCGACCCAAATAGGCTGCTGACGTCACTGCCAAGATTCCCTTTCCACTCTCGAGACTGTTGACATTATTAGCACGATACCAGTGCGTTACTCCACTTAAATAGAGACTGGACGATCAGAGTCGTATCTTTGTTGGTGCAAAGTACGTATCATGTTTCTACAAATAGACGAGGATTCTGTTCTTTTTTATTTTTATTTTTTGTTTTTACTAAAAATAAAAAACCAAATATCAAAATAGAACAGTCTCTTAAAATGGATTTAAACTCAAAATTATATACATCATCTATATTAATATTCGCTACCGAGTTAAAAAAATCTATAGATAAAAATTATTAAGTCGCAACTAAAAGTCACCCCGATGTCCAACGTGCATGAGTTGGCTATTACTAACCACTAATTAATTATTCACTGCTCCGGGTGCTCTCACGAACAAGCCTCTCGCCAGCTTTTCCGTCAAGCCGTGCCGTGAGTGAAGGCAAAAGAGTACGCACTTGATGGAAATCTTTACTCCACATTACTACGTACAGCCGCTGTACGCGTACTAGAACGGAGCTGCTGCGGCCTGCACGCTGCTGCTGTTTTTACCCTCGCCACTTTAACCTTTACCGTGTCACGTACGCCCCCCGCGCGCAGGCCAGCTGGAACCAACTCGGAACGTACTGACGCGTACTATGGAGCGAGGCAGAAACCATTCTTTTCGGCGGGAGCCGGAGCGAGCAGCAGCGGCAGGAAAGGAGGCGCTCCCCAAGGCCAAGGCCGCGGAAAGTGACCACGGCGCGGCGCTGCGCTGTACGCCTGTCCAGACACAGAGAGAGAGAGAGAGAGCGCACTGGCCCTAGGGTCCCCATTGCCCAACGGCTACCTTGCCTTCCTACGTGGCGCCCCGTGTCACGTGCTAGCCTTCCACCGTAAGCCAACCCCCCTCTGCCTATTTAACGCACGCCAAGGCCCCGGCCGAGTCGACCGCACAGCGAGCGAGCAGTAGCAGCACAAGTAAGAAGCATCTGCGAGCCTCTGCAACAATGGCGCCTTGGAACGCTGGCTTTGGCGCGGCGGGGGCCGTTGTCGCGCTGCTCTGCGCCGGCCTGGCGGCGGCGGCGGCGGGGGCCAAGTTCGACGACGTGGTGCGGCCGAGCTGGGCAAACGACCACGTCGTGTACGAGGGCGACCTCCTGAAGCTCCGCCTCGACAGCTCCTCAGGTTTGTGCGGCGACCGTGTCCCTGTTTCTGCAGCAGCATGCCCAGCATTGCTATCCTATCTCTGTGTGAGCTTTCACCGGTGACTTACTGTGTGTGAACAACAAATGAGCAGGCGGTGGGTTCGCGTCGAAGGACAAGTTTCTGTACGGCAAGGCGAGCGCCGATCTGAAGCTCGTGCCGGGGGACTCTGCCGGAGTGGTCACCGCTTTTTATGTGAGTGAGTGCATGCTTTCAGCTGTTCACCAGTCGTCAAATTAAAGATGCTATTTTCAGTTGCCCCCGAGATCGGCCAGGGGAACGACTGCATTCATGCTGCATTAGGAAAGAAACATTACTGAATATACTGATCGCTTGCTCCTTGCTTGGCGTTTATGTTTCATCTATGTTTCCAGCTCTTTAGAATATATTAGACTGGTGAGATTGGGAATCAATCAACAGCACAGTAAATAAGTAAACAAAGTTATCGAAAGCCAATGCTGGGGACATGCTTGTCATGTCTGTCAGAGGAGGCTGCCAAGAACCAATTTACAAAGAACAACAGCACGTGACCAAGTTCAGCAACAGTACAACTTTCTTAAAGAGGCCGCTTTTTACAAATCACCCCATCAAGAGTTTACTCCATTACAGTAGGAGGGTACTTGATATTTGCAGGCCCAACCTCGCGTAAAACTGAAAATTAACTTTGCCTGGTACGACTGCAGTTGTCGTCGGAGGGGGACAAACACAACGAGTTCGACTACGAGTTCCTGGGCAACGTCACCGGCGAGCCGTACCTGGTGCAGACCAACCTCTACATCGACGGCGTCGGCAACCGGGAGCAGCGCATCGACCTGTGGTTCGACCCCACCGCCGACTTCCACACCTACGCCATCCTCTGGAACCCCAGCCAGGTCGTCTTCATCGTCGACGACACGCCGATCCGCGTCTACGAAAACAAGAACGCCACCGCGGCCTCCACCAAGGGCCACCACCACCACCCCAACGGCACGAACACCACCACGGCCGCCGTGCCGCCGTTCCCGTCGCCGCAGCCGATGGCGGTGTACAGCTCCATCTGGAACGCGGACGATTGGGCGACGCAGGGCGGGCGCGTCAAGACGGACTGGTCGCACGCGCCGTTCGTGGCCACGTACCGGGACGTGCGGGTGGACGGGTGCGCGTGGGCGGCCAACGCCAGCAACTGGGACGCCGGGGAGGTGCGGAGGTGCAGCGAGAGCTCGTGGGGCAAGGAGGGCAGGTACTGGTGGAAGGAGAAGGACATGGAGGAGCTCACAGTGCACCAGAGCCACCAGCTCGTCTGGGCCCGCGCGCACCACCTCGTCTACGACTACTGCGTCGACACCGACCGCTTCCCCGTCCAGCCGCCGGAGTGCGCCGGCCGGTGATCGATCGCATTGCGGGTTAGGAAGGATCGACTGGTTGATGGAACTGCTGGTTTCTTGGTTGCAAGCGGTGTTCGGTCTCTGGTGAAGTTTGTGGTGGCACACTGTGCCGTGTAATTCTCTGGTTCTGTGGGGGTGTCTTTTGTAAAAAAAATCGTGAATGGAATGATGGTGCTCTCCTCTCTGTTTCAGAAATCTGGTTTCTTAGTTCAAAAAAAAAAAAAAAGAAATCTGGTTTCTTCTGTGGCATTTGTTCAGTCTGTCGAGGACAATTTTTCCAATTAACGTACCTGATTTGCGACAAAAGCTAGTTTGATTTTGCGACAAAAGCTAGTTTGTTCATGTCCAAATGTCCAATGCATCGTTTTTCGTCTCCACGGCGAGAAATCATAGTGCTGTAAGCTAGTAGGCCCTTTCGCTGGATCCATAAATAACTGCCCTTTAATCATGAGACTTAACCGAGTGAATAGAGGTACAGTAGTGTAAACCTGGTGGTCCATTTGAGCGGGTACATGCACTGTTCGAGAGAAGGAAGAGTCCGAAGAGATAAGGCATCAGTACTGATCAGGCTTTGAGCTCGCAAGTGAATAGGACCAGACCAGACAATGGCTTGGACTCATCAGCTTCGGCTAATCTGGTCACCAGCTCGACCCCCTCCCTCATGTGCCTGCTCGCTTTGGTCACAAGGGACCAGCCTTTTTCTTAGCAGAAAAATTCTCTGATTCGTATTAATAATAGAGTAAATTATATCGTGGGCCTTTAACTTGTAACGTTGGGGTACGCTTAAGTCTTTAAATTTTGAAACTATAGTTTTGCGCCCTTAAAGAGTGGGTTATCGTGAGTCCTTTAACTTGTAACGTTGATTTGTGGGCTCCTAAACTTCAAAACTACAGTTTTACAACTTGTTTAAGTGGGTCATCACAGTTCTGAAGGTTAATTTGCTTGGCTTGACCGTTGACATAGAGTTTTGACCGCTGATATGGACTGCCATCCTGGCATGTACCTTAAGTGTGTTTCCCGTGATGGGCTGAGTAGACGCTGAAATTTACAATAAACCCCTTATTCTTATCCCTTCGCATTCCATCTACTCCTCTCAACACTTTAAGTTCTTGATACAAGCAGTGAGTCAGAGTGATCCGGTGATTGGCCCTAAGCTACGGGTGGCAACGTAGGTACAGAGAGAGAGGTGAGGCAATCTAATTAGACCACGGTGATCGTAGACACGAACGAACATGGTGGCATGTGAGCTCTCCAGTATCACAAACAAGAAGAATCTCACTTCATGATTCACAATCAGAGCAAACAAAAGCATCAGAGAGTGTTGCCCTCCATCAGTGAGCTTTGCGCTGTGCATCCCTCCAGCTCAGGCACCAGATCAATGGTAGCATGTGTTTTCCCCTACATCAACTGGTCATGGATGAGCTTGATGTGAGACCATGGACGATGAGGATGGGCGATGGATTGATCGTAGCGTAGCACTTTCTCTTGTGGTGACTAGTCATTGATGAACTTGATGCCGTGGCCATGGATGACACGAGCGAGGGATGGATTCACATAATAATGAGGGAAAGGACATAGTTGAGGAATTTGAGAATTAGGGATAAGGAGGATGTAGTAGTGGGGAATTGTTTTTTACACAAATCATGTTGGACAACATAATTCAATGTCGTATGAAGACCTAAATACAAAAAGACCTATCCCCAAAGTGGCAGGCACACAAATGCCAGAATGGCATTGGTCAACACATTTTAGCAATCAAGCTCAGCGAATCGTTCTTAGGACCAGTGATGGCTCACTTAAACAAATTTAAGGATACAAAAACTATAGTTTTAAAGTTTAGGGACCTGCGATGTAATTTACTCATAATAATAACGTAGTTTTAAACACAACTTTAACCTTGAACGTGTCCGATGAATAATATGTTACCATTAAATCATTAAGTCGACGAACATGCTGAACTTCTTTATCCTTAAATCGACGAATGTGCTAAACTTCTTTCCTATGTTCAGGTATTTCCTTGGTTCACATATACTTCAACAGCAAATGAATTATTGTTTCATCTTCCATACAACCGAACGGGCACCATGCATTGTCTGTCATCCCTTGCCTATGCAATTCTCTGACGTTGATACGCCATTTGAGGACAAGCCACATGTAGAATTTCTGTTTCGTTCTAGGTATGCTCGCCCAGATTAGCTGAGCTTCATGATTCACCACACCACCTTCATTCATGATGCTGTAACCCACCTTTGTGCTAAATTCTTAATGCACGCTGTGCCCCAGCACTTTCCAGTCGCTACCCTTCTAACGCACCTATTTCTATGGATGCCATGTTTCTTTCGCAACTATCTAAGACTGTTCAGTTGTGAGATACTATAGTCGAGTATACATTATTACCATCACATGCTCAAATACAAAAGCCAACTTTACTACAGGATAACGGCTTATCAGCTAGGTCTTACAGTGGGGCGTACGGCTCTTAGATATATTACAATACAAAAGAACACCATAGATGTGCCTAAGCGACGTATTCTTCCACGTTGTCCTCGTAGACCTCCTCATTTTCTTACCACGTACTTTCTGTTAATGCTTTTAGCAAGTATGAGTACAAACCACAGTACTCAATAAGTCACATGGGAAACACTATTTAATTACATGCAAGGCTTTCCAAGGGATATGAGTGCAATGGTTTTATTTTATGTGGATGCAATTTTAGTTATAAACATTGTTTAGCATAAAATCATAAACTTCTTAAGGAAAATAGGGTTTCAACAACTTGATTATCAAACTTAACAAATCCCAAATTTATTTATGCTTTGTTATTGGAGTCACCCATTAGAGGGAGTACTTGTGAGCAGCGACTAGTAGCCTACTTCTACTGGTAGGAGCGCTACCTTACAAAACGTTCAGCAGCAGCGTTGCTGCTCACAAGTACTCCCTCTAATCGCTGTCTGTACAGGCGCAGCTAGCTGTACATCAACCGATCTCAACGGCACAATTTTTAAATTCAAAAACATGTACACAACCTGACAGCAATTGAATGGCAGCCGGAGGAAGAGTTGTTTTCGCTTCAAAATGTTTTCCACTGGATGATCAGAGTCCAAACTCCAAAACCTTTTCCTTTTTACTTTTTCCCGGACTAGATTAGCTTTTACTCCACTGTAAGAAAAAGAAAGAGGAAGCATTATTATTACAGCACCTGTGTGACGTCACTGTTCTCCTCTGTAAAGATATGTGGGCCCACATGTCAGTTACACGGAATGGCCCTTGTGTGAGTGGATTGACGTGACTGTATAACTTTTGTGGAGTTGCTTTAACTGCATGAGACGGGGGACTCACTGGGCTGGCCACCTGGCAGGTATCCGTTGGTGACTCACAGCAGGAGTCTCATTTCCTCCGATTCAGAAGATAGCATAGGGCCTGTTTTTTGCTACAGGATCTAACTTTTAAACAGAGTATTTTTTTCAAGACAGGATCTACAAGCTAAATGATCTACATGTTAAAAGCCCAACATCTGTACCAGCCAAAATCACAAGTGAGTATCTGTCTCTCCGTAATCTGTACCGTAAACAGCCAAAATTCAAAAATTTCAGCCAAAAGCCATAAGCCGCAATCGAAAAAAACAGGCCCATAATCTAGGCCCGCTCATTTCGGCTTCAGATTCTAGTTTCTGACTTATTTTTTATTATTCATAAATTTTGTTTTTTCTGAACTTTTGGTTTTTTTAGCTTTTTTGTCGATTATTTTTTTCCCGTATTCGTTTGCGTTGTCCGTGATGACCTAGCATATTTTTCTATTTTTAAATTTTTTAAATTTAATTATGTTATATAAGCTGCCTTCAGCTACAGTGAAATTTCAGCCTCTATAGTGCAGTTTCAGCCATAAACCACAGCTTTTCGGCCCAACCGAGCGGGGCCTCGTATTACAAAGTTAAGATAATAATAGTATCATAATATCATATTACTAAGTTAAAATAATGAAGGCTAACGGGGCTATAATAATCCTCTAATTTTTAGTCGTAAGTCTTTTCTATGATTACTCTTTGGTCGTAAGTCTGCCTACGATCAAGTAGACGTAATTCTTACCACGACTACTCTTTGGTCGTAAGTTTATCTATGATCATATAGTCGTAAGTCTTACTGCGACTACTCCTTGATCATAAGTCTGTTTACAACCACATAGTCATAAGTCTTTCTACAATCATGTACTCGTATTAACGATCTGGTGTAGACTTTCCTACGAATAGGCTATCTAGTACCTCATAGACTTTCCTGACATGACGGTTAGAACGTGCGCTTACCTCTAACAACTGCGCACGACTCCCTCTGATAACAACCGTTGTATGGCAAACCGTCTGGATGTTTCTCTGCCAATAACTTCCATTGGGTGGTTATTTCCCGAACCGTTGAGACGTCTTTTGGTCCTAGACAATTGCCGTCATTTGGTCAACTATATAAAGAATTACCTCGGAGAAGAAAGGAGGGCGAGATCCAAGCAAGAGATAGCACAAGCCATTTCTCATTGTACACTCTATAATTTTCCTCTCTGAGTAATAGTAATACAGGACATAGTGTTATTATTATCCCAAGAGAAGTCCCGAAACTGTGTAAAAATTTTCATGTTTTCCTTTTGCATTATCAGATCTTAGTGATAAGAGTTTTCTTCCAATCCGAACAAGTTATACGTAAGATCGGTATTAAAACACCAACAAAGACCAATAAATAAGATAAGATACTTATTATTTTTTGAAAGCTTGAGACTCATAGCATGAGAAGGTTTCGACTAAACAAACACGTGCGCATGCACACACACATACGTGTATTTACATATTTTCGCATGGTAAATCGCATGACATAATATTTTTGCAAGCTTTATTCGATATTGATGATATAGTTACCAGTGAGTAAATGATTAGTTAATGGCATCAATTACCAGTGAAAAATGGCTGGTTAATCACATTGGTTACTAGTCCGCATCTGATATACATGCCTAGAGCCATACATCACTGCCTCCTCTCTTTTTCTTCTTCTTCCTCCTGTAAACTAGTGTTGTAGTGTTACGCCATCTGAATTTTATTGACTCTTCTTCCCGACGTGCACAGTGAAGAAAGGTGAGTGGTATATCCGAACCATTACAGTAAAGAAAACCTGCACAAGACGGCAATAAGGTTTCTAAATAACACGACCGTTTGGCTTCTTGCTCGACGTCAATTACTTTCACAGCTGTTTGTTTCTACGTTGCTTCCCTTCCTCTTTCAATCTTACTGTAAAGTCGTTCTTACGATCGATGGACTCTGTTATAAAATTTTTTGTTATGTATTTTCAAAAGTACAATGAGTTGTCTCCTATTAATTTTGTTTATTACATTGTTGTGTTTCGCTATATTTAGAACTAAAATATTACACAAGTTTCCAAATTTGCATTGCACTGATCGCCTTGATTCACACTACCAGAGTAGGTGGTGATCGGTTCACTAAAAGCTCATGGTGAAAACATCAGAGTTGGTGAAAAAAGCATCAGAATGGTGATGGATGCTTATTTAGCATAATTAAATTTAAAAAAAATTTAAAAATATAACAAAATATGTTAGCCCATTACGTATAATACAAACAAATACGGGGAAAAAAGAACCGGCAAAAAAGCTCAACAAAAAGCCAAAAGTTCAGAAAAAGACGAAATTTTTGAATAGTGAAAAATAATCCAGAAGCCAGAAACCGAAGCCGAGTTGATCAGGGCGTATATCTTGCTTTCTTCCATCCTGTGTACACACTACTAAGTACTGACCTCGTATATATTGATAGTGTATCTGCACGCTACAAAGTACTGACCTCGTATATAATGATAGTGTATCTGTGTTAATATTGAGCGAGTGTGAGATCGTGGAACTGCATCTGCCACATGTGCTCCATCGCTTATGAATTCTGATCTGGGGGAGTTGATGGACAGTCACGATGACGCAGGTGCAACGGACAGGTGTCGGGTGTTCACCGTTCTGCACGATGCCACCAACCGGCTCAAAGAGAGTTCAAAGCGTGCAGTTAATCACATCGCAAATGCGTACTTGGACTAACAATGGAGGGGTTAGATGAACCTTCAGCGTACGATTATCCATCTCATGTGTATGTGTGTGTGACTCGACAAAGACAAGGATTATGCGCCTCGGCCTTGGCGTCCCAAAGCGAAAAGATAGAGAACCCGTGGAATGATGCCTCATGAGTTTTGTTCGTTCCAGTAAAAGACAGCGCGTTGTGCGTATGTCTACGTGCCATCATCGTGCACCGCACCAACAATGTGAGCACCGGTTGTCTTTTAACGTGGCGCCTTTCGATAAAGGAGGGGAGAGGGATGGCGTCTCATCACTCGTTCACAGCTGGAGCCTACGTGCCCCTGCTCCCTCCTGGGAAACTGTTCCTAATGGAGTGGATTAGTATCAGTAAAACACTGGACACTACTTTGATTAACAAAGTCTCCGACCCAAATAGGCTGCTGACGTCACTGCCAAGATTCCCTTTCCACTCTCGAGACTGTTGACATTATTAGCACGATACCAGTGCGTTACTCCACTTAAATAGAGACTGGACGATCAGAGTCGTATCTTTGTTGGTGCAAAGGACGTGTCATGTTTCTACAAATAGACGAGGTTTCTGTTCTTTTTTATTTTTGGTTTTGTTTTTACTAAAAATAAAAAACCAAATATCAAAATAGAACAGTCTCTTAAAATGGATTTAAACTCAAAATTATATACATCATCTATATTAATATTCGCTACCGAGTTAAAAAAAATTATAGATAAAAATTATTAAGTCGCAACTAAAAGTCACCCCGATGTCCGACGGGCATGAGTTGGCGATTACTAACGACTAATTAATTATTCACTGCTCCGGGTGCTCTCACGAATAGGGGTGAAAACGGGTCGGGTTACTCCCGACCGATCCGGCACCGAATCCGATTGGTACCGAATCCGACTAGTACCGAATCCGGAGAAAAAAATATGGGTTAGGATATGGTAATGCAAGAATATCCGTCCGAATCGAATATCCGTCCGAATCCGATACATCTTCAAGTTTGATTTCGTGTTAGTGCTACTATTTGACGTTTCATTTTCTTTTGCAATGGTAAAATAAAATCTTCCACATCGCTATTAAATAGTAACATCAAGTCGGTCGCGTCCTACTCCATTTATCGCATCGTATGCATTCCTTACTAACAAGTAGGGGTGCAAACGAAATGGGTTAATCCCGACCGATCCGACACCGAATCCGATTGGTACCGAATCCGGAGAAAAAATATGGGTTAGGATATGGTAACAACAATATCCGTCCGAATCCAATCCGTTTTCACCCCTACTCACGAACAAGCCTCTCGCCAGCTTTTCCGTCAAGCCGTGCCGTGAGTGAAGGCAAAAGAGTACGCACTTGATGGAAATCTTTACTCCACATTACTACGTACAGCCGCTGTACGCGTACTAGAACGGAGCTGCTGCGGCCTGCACGCTGCTGCTGTTTTTACCCTCGCCACTTTAACCTTTACCGTGTCACGTACGCCCCCCGCGCGCAGGCCAGCTGGAACCAACTCGGAACGTACTGACGCGTACTATGGAGCGAGGCAGAAACCATTCTTTTCGGCGGGAGCCGGAGCGAGCAGCAGCGGCAGGAAAGGAGGCGCTCCCCAAGGCCAAGGCCGCGGAAAGTGACCACGGCGCGGCGCTGCGCTGTACGCCTGTCCAGACACAGAGAGAGAGAGAGAGAGCGCACTGGCCCTAGGGTCCCCATTGCCCAACGGCTACCTTGCCTTCCTACGTGGCGCCCCGTGTCACGTGCTAGCCTTCCACCGTAAGCCAACCCCCCTCTGCCTATTTAACGCACGCCAAGGCCCCGGCCGAGTCGACCGCACAGCGAGCGAGCAGTAGCAGCACAAGTAAGAAGCATCTGCGAGCCTCTGCAACAATGGCGCCTTGGAACGCTGGCTTTGGCGCGGCGGGGGCCGTTGTCGCGCTGCTCTGCGCCGGCCTGGCGGCGGCGGCGGCGGGGCCAAGTTCGACGACGTGGTGCGGCCGAGCTGGGCAAACGACCACGTCGTGTACGAGGGCGACCTCCTGAAGCTCCGCCTCGACAGCTCCTCAGGTTTGCGCGGCGACCGTGTCCCTGTTTCTGCAGCAGCATGCCCAGCATTGCTATCCTATCTCTGTGTGAGCTTTCACCGGTGACTTACTGTGTGTGAACAACAAATGAGCAGGCGGTGGGTTCGCGTCGAAGGACAAGTTTCTGTACGGCAAGGCGAGCGCCGATCTGAAGCTCGTGCCGGGGGACTCTGCCGGAGTGGTCACCGCTTTTTATGTGAGTGAGTGCATGCTTTCAGCTGTTCACCAGTCGTCAAATTAAAGATGCTATTTTCAGTTGCCCCCGAGATCGGCCAGGGGAACGACTGCATTCATGCTGCATTAGGAAAGAAACATTACTGAATATACTGATCGCTTGCTCCTTGCTTGGCGTTTATGTTTCATCTATGTTTCCAGCTCTTTAGAATATATTAGACTGGTGAGATTGGGAATCAATCAACAGCACAGTAAATAAGTAAACAAAGTTATCGAAAGCCAATGCTGGGGACATGCTTGTCATGTCTGTCAGAGGAGGCTGCCAAGAACCAATTTACAAAGAACAACAGCACGTGACCAAGTTCAGCAACAGTACAACTTTCTTAAAGAGGCCGCTTTTTACAAATCACCCCATCAAGAGTTTACTCCATTACAGTAGGAGGGTACTTGATATTTGCAGGCCCAACCTCGCGTAAAACTGAAAATTAACTTTGCCTGGTACGACTGCAGTTGTCGTCGGAGGGGGACAAACACAACGAGTTCGACTACGAGTTCCTGGGCAACGTCACCGGCGAGCCGTACCTGGTGCAGACCAACCTCTACATCGACGGCGTCGGCAACCGGGAGCAGCGCATCGACCTGTGGTTCGACCCCACCGCCGACTTCCACACCTACGCCATCCTCTGGAACCCCAGCCAGGTCGTCTTCATCGTCGACGACACGCCGATCCGCGTCTACGAAAACAAGAACGCCACCGCGGCCTCCACCAAGGGCCACCACCACCACCCCAACGGCACGAACACCACCACGGCCGCCGTGCCGCCGTTCCCGTCGCCGCAGCCGATGGCGGTGTACAGCTCCATCTGGAACGCGGACGATTGGGCGACGCAGGGCGGGCGCGTCAAGACGGACTGGTCGCACGCGCCGTTCGTGGCCACGTACCGGGACGTGCGGGTGGACGGGTGCGCGTGGGCGGCCAACGCCAGCAACTGGGACGCCGGGGAGGTGCGGAGGTGCAGCGAGAGCTCGTGGGGCAAGGAGGGCAGGTACTGGTGGAAGGAGAAGGACATGGAGGAGCTCACAGTGCACCAGAGCCACCAGCTCGTCTGGGCCCGCGCGCACCACCTCGTCTACGACTACTGCGTCGACACCGACCGCTTCCCCGTCCAGCCGCCGGAGTGCGCCGGCCGGTGATCGATCGCATTGCGGGTTAGGAAGGATCGACTGGTTGATGGAACTGCTGGTTTCTTGGTTGCAAGCGGTGTTCGGTCTCTGGTGAAGTTTGTGGTGGCACACTGTGCCGTGTAATTCTCTGGTTCTGTGGGGGTGTCTTTTGTAAAAAAAATCGTGAATGGAATGATGGTGCTCTCCTCTCTGTTTCAGAAATCTGGTTTCTTAGTTCAAAAAAAAAAAAAAAGAAATCTGGTTTCTTCTGTGGCATTTGTTCAGTCTGTCGAGGACAATTTTTCCAATTAACGTACCTGATTTGCGACAAAAGCTAGTTTGATTTTGCGACAAAAGCTAGTTTGTTCATGTCCAAATGTCCAATGCATCGTTTTTCGTCTCCACGGCGAGAAATCATAGTGCTGTAAGCTAGTAGGCCCTTTCGCTGGATCCATAAATAACTGCCCTTTAATCATGAGACTTAACCGAGTGAATAGAGGTACAGTAGTGTAAACCTGGTGGTCCATTTGAGCGGGTACATGCACTGTTCGAGAGAAGGAAGAGTCCGAAGAGATAAGGCATCAGTACTGATCAGGCTTTGAGCTCGCAAGTGAATAGGACCAGACCAGACAATGGCTTGGACTCATCAGCTTCGGCTAATCTGGTCACCAGCTCGACCCCCTCCCTCATGTGCCTGCTCGCTTTGGTCACAAGGGACCAGCCTTTTTCTTAGCAGAAAAATTCTCTGATTCGTATTAATAATAGAGTAAATTATATCGTGGGCCTTTAACTTGTAACGTTGGGGTACGCTTAAGTCTTTAAATTTTGAAACTATAGTTTTGCGCCCTTAAAGAGTGGGTTATCGTGAGTCCTTTAACTTGTAACGTTGATTTGTGGGCTCCTAAACTTCAAAACTACAGTTTTACAACTTGTTTAAGTGGGTCATCACAGTTCTGAAGGTTAATTTGCTTGGCTTGACCGTTGACATAGAGTTTTGACCGCTGATATGGACTGCCATCCTGGCATGTACCTTAAGTGTGTTTCACGTGATGGGCTGAGTAGACGCTGAAATTTACAATAAACCCCTTATTCTTATCCCTTCGCATTCCATCTACTCCTCTCAACACTTTGAGTTCTTGATACGAGCAGTGAGTCAGAGCGATCCGGTGATTGGCCCTAAGCTACGGGTGGCAACCGTAGGTACAGAGAGAGAGGTGAGGCAATCTAATTAGACCACGGTGATCGTAGACACGAACGAACATGGTGGCATGTGAGCTCTCCAGTATCACAAACAAGAAGAATCTCACTTCATGATTCACAATCAGAGCAAACAAAAGCATCAGAGAGTGTTGCCCTCCATCAGTGAGCTTTGCGCTGTGCATCCCTCCAGCTCAGGCACCAGATCAATGGTAGCATGTGTTTTCCCCTACATCAACTGGTCATGGATGAGCTTGATGTGAGACCATGGACGATGAGGATGGGCGATGGATTGATTGTAGCGTAGCACTTTCTCTTGTGGTGACTAGTCATTGATGAACTTGATGCTGTGGCCATGGATGACACGAGCGAGGGATGGATTCACATAATAATGAGGGAAAGGACATAGTTGAGGAATTTGAGAATTAGGGATAAGGAGGATGTAGTAGTGGGGAATTTTTTTTACACAAATCATGTTGGACAACATAATTCAATGTCGTATGAAGACCTAAATACAAAAAGACCTATCCCCAAAGTGGCAGGCACACAAATGCCAGAATGGCATTGGTCAACACATTTTAGCAATCAAGCTCAGCGAATCGTTCTTAGGACCAGTGATGGCTCACTTAAACAAATTTAAGGATACAAAAACTGTAGTTTTAAAGTTTAGGGACCTACGATGTAATTTACTCATAATAATAACGTAGTTTTAAACACAACTTTAACCTTGAACGTGTCCGATGAATAATATGTTACCATTAAATCATTAAGTCGACGAACATGCTGAACTTCTTTATCCTTAAATCGACGAATGTGCTAAACCTCTTTCCTATGTTCAGGTATTTCCTTGGTTCACATATACTTCAACAGCAAATGAATTATTGTTTCATCTTCCATACAACCGAACGGGCACCATGCATTGTCTGTCATCCCTTGCCTATGCAATCTCTCTGACGTTGATACGCCATTTGAGGACAAGCCACATGTAGAATTTCTGTTTCGTTCTAGGTATGCTCGCCCAGATTAGCTGAGCTTCATGATTCACCACACCACCTTCATTCATGATGCTGTAACCCACCTTTGTGCTAAATTCTTAATGCACGCTGTGCCCCAGCACTTTCCAGTCGCTACCCTTCTAACGCACCTATTTCTATGGATGCCATGTTTCTTTCGCAACTATCTAAGACTGTTCAGTTATGAGATACTATAGTCGAGTATACATTATTACCATCACATGCTCAAATACAAAAGCCAACTTTACTACAGGGATAACGGCTTATCGGCTAGGTCTTACAGAAGGGGCGTCGGCTCTTAGATATATTACAATACAAAAGAACACCATAGATGTGCCTAAGCGACATATTCTTCCACGTTGTCCTCGTAGACCTCCTCATTTTCTTACCACGTACTTTCTGTTAATGCTTTTAGCAAGTATGAGTACAAACCACAGTACTCAATAAGTCACATGGGAAACACTATTTAATTACATGCAAGGCTTTCCAAGGGATATGAGTGCAATGGTTTTATTTTATGTGGATGCAATTTTAGTTATAAACATTGTTTAGCATAAAATCATAAACTTCTTAAGGAAAATAGGGTTTCAACAACTTGATTATCAAACTTAACAAATCCCAAATTTATTTATGCTTTGTTATTGGAGTCACCCATTAAACATAGCTTCATTTACTGGAAGTACGGCGTATTCGAATACCATTTAATCATGACTCTGCAGAGCTGCCCAATTTTACCCACAAAATCTCTTACCCCCTTTGACCGAGTTAAGAAAACAAGACTTTTCACTGCTCAATTCTTTATATAGCTTCTACCCAATAGGTGTTGCTTCCCAATAAACTCAGGTGGCCCATGGCCTCGCTCGATTCGGAGGGGACCTACTGTTGTTAAGTATGGTTTTATTATTTCCATACTACAGACTCCCTCATTCTCCCTCCACCCTTTGTAAATACTCAATCGGACTTAAGCAGCTGCTAAACCAGGTTTGACAAATTAACGCTTGTGGTTGAGTGATCACCATGTTCTTTACTTGGCATAAGATTCTAATCCTTATATTTTCACTGAGACAACTTTCCATCTACAAACTGTTGTTATAGTGCCATCCGCACTGCCACCTCTACGATCCAAGCCTCCACCCTAGGATAAGGTCATGGGACCCTTCCATCTCGTGGCTTCTCATGATGTTTCCTTACCCTAGAACCATTTTTGAAATTTTACTAGCAAAGTGCCAAGTCTCTTAGTAGTGTAAAATTATTGAGTTCTTGGTCTATCATGATTAATTAAATAATATATTTAATATTACTAAGTCTTGTCAACGTGAATATAGCCATCAAATTAAACATGACTTTTTCAGGTGGTAGGACATAACTAATATCATGTCATTCTAAATATTTATTGTACAAGAAATAACTGTGCATAAATAACATAATGAAAATACTGATAATTAAATATTTACAGGAATGTAGATTCAACATGATAAAAAATATGTGACTTGCCTTGCGGATTAGCATAGTATTCAAGTTCGTATTCTTCCGAGTCTTACGCTTGTCCTTGAGAATCTCCTTCCTAGATTGGTGGTTCTGCGATGTCGTGTGCTAATGCAAAGCAAAAAGAATAAATCAATTCCATGCTCGAAGGATTGAGCTAGGAAAAGAAAGAAAGGAAAGAAAGAAATAAAATACAGAAAAATCATATAAAATGGGTTTAGAGTTTACAGGAGTCTGGTATGGGAAAACAAAGTTGAGAAATGGGTATACGGGCTCGAAATGATCGAAATGGACATATATGTGTATTTTAGGGTTTGATGAATAGTAACAGGCAAAACATTGTTTATCGCGTTTTTACTGTTCACACTGGGTCTGGTTACTGTTTGTACCAGGTGAGATCGCTACAGTGATGCACAGTAATTGGCTGGTCCGATTTGGTATAGTATCCTGGCCTTTCATTGTTTCGGCCCAATAGCCACGGAGATTTTTCGGATGGTGAACAGTGTGTGTGCACGGAGGGATGGAGAGGATGGCTTGGCAGAGAATTCATGGAGTGAATGGCCGAGTTGGGTGAAGGTTTAGGCCAAGATTCATAGGAAATCAAAACCAAACAAAGATTCAATTCTTTTCTAAATTTTCGGTTTTGCTTCGACCCTCTCCCCTTGCAATTTGCACCGTGTCCTGAACTGCAATCCTCAGTCGTTCTAACTCGCTCTCAACCACCTGCCACCTCCATGGGCATACAAGAGCAGTCTCATCTTCTGCATCAAACCACCCCCTTACAGTGACACCGGGGCTCACCGCATATGTGTATATAACCGGGTAAGACAGCACAAGCGGGCTATGTTTATGCCATCTATCCCACCAGAAGCTAGCCATTTATTACCCAACAAGAAGTTCACCTTAGTTAGGGATCAGTACAGACTCGAAAGTTCACAAACACCCTTGCACGCCATTTGATCCAGGAGGTCTCCTCTCCACGCCATTAAGAATTTCTACGGATTTTTCTGAAATTTTCGAACCTTATTTTCTATTTTTCTGAGAATATTTGGATTTACTGTGATTTGTAAAATAAAAAATGAAACTGAAACCTCCAATCCTCTCTCAGTCAGCCCGTTCGGCCATCTCCCACGCCACGGCCGCTTCGCCTCTCCCTCGCTCCCTCTCACCGACACCCCGGCCCCACCTGTCAACTTCATCTTCTTCCTTCCGACACCACTGCCGAGTCCGAGCTAGAGACGAGCCTGTCTTCCTTCTTCGCCGCTTCAGCTTCGGGCGTGTCATGATAGAGGTGTTTCCGGAAGCTTGGGCCTCTTTTAAGAAGAGAGGCCCGGCCCAATCCAATGTGCTATGCGCTGGGGCTTAAACCCAAACAAAACCTGGAATGGCCAGTGCTTAGCAAAACATAGTACCTCCTCGGGTGTGTAAATAAGATGTCACCTGCTTAAAAGGGGGAACCTTTCCCGTCACAGCACGACCTTACTTGAACAGGATCTGTTCTATAGGATCGTACCGTTGCATCCTTGACCAAAAAGGAGGCAAGCACTTCAGCTTGGCTGATGACACGAGACCTGTGGGCTAGAGCGTGATTGACGGTCCGGATTACACCATTGTGTCGTGATCACGGCTGTAGAGGATCGTTCCTCCTGGATCGTCTCCGCCTGACCAGGATGGCCCTCAAGGTTGTCTGACAGGTGCTTTTTTTTTTCCTTCCTGGATCTAGAAGAAATCGGCCCGCCGAATAGAATGAACATGCACCAACACAGAATTATAAGCAGGTTATATATATGGACAGCAAAGACATTAATTTGAGTTGTTAAGTTACATTTGTTTTTCTAGCGGTGCATAACATATGAATAGACCCTGTGAAAAGTACTCAAAAAGAGTTATGATCTCTAAACAGGTTATATGTGCCATAGCACAGACATTGGTTTTGAGTTGGTAGAGTTTAAAACATCCTTTTTCTAATGATGCCTTAAACGAGTTCTCCAAGCAGGAAAAAAACAAGAGGACAACCTCTCTTCCTAGCACCATCAACGGAGCAACCGCTGCCTCATCGGCGATAGCTGTGACAAAGGTGGGAGAGGGCAGGCATCGGCGGGCAGTGCCGACAACGGCCGTAGTCCTACCGACGATTCGCATGACGCCTCCTCCCATGGCGCACCTTCTCGTGGCGCTGATATACAAGATTTTTCCGAGAAAAATTTGCGGGCAGCCTGCACTTATGTGATTCTATGGTAGTAAGGCAATATTTGGTACGTTCAGTAACCAAACCGCTATGGAAAAGAAATCAGAAAAAGCTTCTATTGTACCCTATTTAAGTTGAAAAGTGTTTCTATGCTTTCCTCTCTAACAAGAGTAACACTAATCTTAAAGCACATAAATAGTTAAGTAACATTTATCTACCATTTATCATGCTTCAAAAATTATGTAAATTACTGTTAAGAAAAGCAAAAAAGCACCTTCCATTTAAGTTTATGTTTTAAAACCTAGCATACTACTAGTCTATGCAACTGTGGGGATATAAGAACATGAAACCCTATTACCGTGCATGTTGCTTACTATATGCACATTTCGTGAGAACAAATATCAATTTGTTATGAATGTGTTGGTGATGGTTTCTACTTTTTCTTCTCAGAATAATTTATTTTTCCCTTTTTTTCTTTAACTAATGGAATAACTTTGACTAATTTGAAATTTTCATAAGTTAAAATATTTACATGTGAGGATCCACAGCTAGAGGTTATACAGTATTGTTAGGTTTTACCACCTACCAGGGGCAGATTCAAAACAAAAATGATCGGGGTTCACCGTACATATAAGACATGTTCTTTTTGTTTTTTTTTGTCTTCTACTTTTGGCTCTTACTTCTCCAAAAGACAAAAAAAGCAAATATCGAAACAACTTTACAAGCACAAAACCATGTGCGCCATCTACGTCGGAGTCTCCATCGCCCGCTGTCGTGTCGAAAAGTGTAGACAAAATTCGTCAGCCACATCCAAAAAGAACACCCCCATAATTACATGTAAAACTTTGCATCCGATTTGCAACGAAGTTGGTGGGTATTTCAATTACTAAAGACCCAAATTAAACAGCTAATTTCAAACCCTATAATTTGACAAAAGCAACTAGCAACCATACCATTCAAATTATAACTCATAAATTCAATCCATTTGCTTAAAAAATTTAAAATGATTGAGAGAAATTTAGTAATACCCTATGTCGTTTCAGAACTTAATCTATGTCGCCAAGTGCTCGGCCAGATGATTGAGGGGTGATAACGACCTGGAGACACGGCAGCCAGCGGGCTGTAGCCTAGGCCTCTAGGCTCCGATAACCGTCGGCTGTGAGCCTGCGATCGAGAAAGAGGGTTAATTTTGCTTTTGCACGAGGCAGGACAGAGGGTGGGATGGAACGAGACGCAGGTGATTAGGGCAATGCGATGCACGTGTTGTGCAGTCTTTCTCTGTTATCTTCCCTTCGTAGATTGGCTTGGCTGACCGAGCGCCTTGAGCTATGCAGCCTGTGCTTGTATCAGCTGAACTGCACTTGCGTATGTTAGGCTACATGTCCTGGGTCTTGATTGGTGTCGTCTTGGGCCTAACTGCAGGAGCACTGAGTGGAGTAGTGGGAGGCAGGAGGCCGAGAATTTTAATCTTTGGGCTGGCCAGGTGTCCTTTGATTTTTTTCGTATGGGTTCACATCTAAATTTATATAAACTATACAATAGAAAAATAAAATTAGATCCGATGTCCTGTACACCGTGGTAGCCCTATTTAGATCCGCACATGCCGCTGCTGGGAAAAAAAAAGGAAGAAGGCGAGGTTCAAAATAAGTGAAATATTGTTTGCACGTTTACTGTACTTGCACGAGTAACTTTTTTCGTACGATGTTGGTTCTGAAGCAGAAAGTGATTAATGGTGGAGGCATTGGAGGTAATGTTCAGTTTGTGATATAAATTTCTGACCAGCTGTTTGTGAGAAACCTGTAGGAGAAGAAAGCCTCTTGCCGACTTGCCGTTGAGCAGATCATGGTACAGGTGTTTCCAGAAGCTTGGGCCTCTTTTAAGAAGAGAGGCCCAGCCCAATCCAATGTGCTATACGCTGGGGCTTAAACCCAAACGAAACCTCGAATGGCCAGTGCTTAGCGTAAACTAGTACCGCCTCGGGTGTCTAATAAGATGTCACCTGCTTAAAAGGGGGAACCCTGCGCGTCACAGCACGACCTTACTTGAACAGGATCTGTTCTATAGGATCGTACCGTTGCATCCTTGACTAATAAGGAGGCAAGCACTTCAGCTTAGCTGATGACACGAGACCTTTGGGCTACAGCGTGATTAACGGTCCGGATAACACCATTGTGTCGTGATCACGGCTGTAGAGGATCGTTCCTGGATCGGCTCCGCCTGACCAGGATGGCCCTCAAGGTTGTCTGACAGGCTCTCTTTATTTTTTTCCTTCCTGGATCTAGAAGAAATCGGCCCGCCGAATAGAACGAACATGCATTAGCACAGAATTGTAAGCAGGTTATATGGACAGCGAAGGCATTAATTTGAGTTTACATTTGTTTTTCTTGCGGTGCATAACATATGAATAGACCTTGTGAAAAGTACTCACAAGAGTTATGGACATCCAGGGATTGGTGAACATTCTTATGCTTCAGAACATTTTTTTTTTGGCAAAGATTAGATTTAGCTATTATGGTTCTCAAGTGAAACATTCCAGCTATGAAGAAGCTCAAGCGCAGGAGAAGGGCATAATTCATTTCACATATAATAGTTCTTTTTCTTGCAGAACACTTGAATTGCATCATCCATTATTTGAGTACCAGCAGCACAAAGCAGCTAACAGATGATCTCGAAACACCCTTACACAAGTAGACTAATACTAGCATTGCGTACAAAACACTAACAACAATCATAATACCGAAAGGACCAACATGCCACGCATAAAAGTTCAACAGTGCAAATTGATAGCAGTGGCCTCAGAAGGAGGCACCCTCAACAAACAGCAGATACAATGTTCAACCTCCATGGGAAAACTAATGCAACTTCCATGCAGTGGCGAATCCACCGTGGGTGCTCGAGCACTCCCTCCTCCCACCGTGGAAGAAGGCCCCCCTCCTCCCACTGTTGAACGTCGGGCGTCGGCGTCGCTGTGTGAAGAACTCGATCACCCAGGTTGAAGAACTCGGCATGAGGGCAGGCCAGGCCTAGTCGGTGTCAAGGCCCAGCACCCTAGCCGGCCCAATGGCAAATCCTGGCCCAAAACCCCAACGAGAACAGTCAACAATCGAGAGATAAGGTCGAGGTCTCGAGGAAGATGAACAGAACAGCACGCGCTTAACAATAGATCTGGTCGCCGAGTCGGAGAGAGAGTAGACTGTAGACACTCACCGTTGCGGCGTTGCCCGCAGCCCGACGGCCGGAGCAGCGGAGGGGGAGCCGGGGAAGGGGAGGCGGCCGGCGCGGCGGAGGGGGAGCCAGGGAGGGGGAGGGCCGGGAGGCGGTTAACGACTCGGCGCGGAGGGGGAGGTCAGAGGCGATCGGTGGCTCGACGCGACGGAGCACAGGGGCCAGCCGGCCAGCGGAGGCGGTCGGCCACGCGCAGACGAGGCCGAGCGGCGGAGTGGGGCTAGCGCCTGGCGGGCGGCGCACGATCCTTCGGAAGCATCACCGGGCTCGGAGTCGGAGAGACGGAGGCACGGAGTGGACTAGCGGAGAGGACAAGGCGAAATGGCGAATGTGGTGAGGACTGAGGACTCACTGTCTCGCTGAGGAGTTGATTCACTTGATTGAGGAATGAGGACTGACCGAGTACCGATAGAGGAATTCCTGTGGGCGTGGTGAGGTATTTGCGCAGCGCAAAGCCACTGAGCCAGTGACGCGTGACTCCGTGCTGTGGGGACCGACGGCCGGCCAGCGCAGTGGTTTCACAGTTTCACTGGTTTGGTTCACTATTCTATGAAGATTATTAAAACATATTTGCGCAATAAGGTATCAGATGAATGGCTCAATGACTTGATGGTGTGCTACACTAAGCGAGAGATATTTAGAAGCCTTGATAACAAAAGAATCATTCAACGCTTTCAGGACATGAAAACTCGTAGAGTGAAATTGTGTCGTAATCAGATTTAGTGACTTAGTGGTATGTTTTCATTTCATTTTTAATGTTTATGGATATTCACAATTTAATATTGTATCACTATATTTGACATTTTTTATCTACAGATTGGTACTCACATATTTATGAATATTTGGGGCACATTATCCATTAACAAGGTACTAAATTTATTGTATCGTACATTTTCAATTTGTTCTCTTCCTATTTATATATGAATTTGATATTCCAATGGCAAAAGACTAGTAGATATAGTTTTGATATATTTATATTGTGCTATAGTCTTAACAGTAGAGCTTCTCCTCTATTCTCATTCTGGATTCGCCACTGTTGGTAGCTTTGTAGTTATCGGAGTAAGAGATAAGTAAATACTTGAAAAAAAAATTAAGACAATATTTACCCTCTGTGTTGCCTATTCAGTCCTACATCTTGACTAAAAGCTCCGGCTCTGCCTGACCAGGTGGCTCTCCTTTTCCCCCATATTTTATCATTTCGTGCCACGGTGTTCTTTCGATCAAATGAGCGACATTTTTTTACCGCCTTTCGCATACAACAGACTATACATCAGAGTACTGCAACCGTGACATCATGATCATGAACAAAATTTGCATTGCATACAAGAGAGCATGCTGCTATCAACTGCATCAGAGCTAGTGACATGTGCAGTAGTCTTGAAATCCAAGTGCTACCTGAACCAGAGGCTTCATGCCTTCATCGAACACCGAGTTGAGCGCGCACATGGCTTATCCAGTTAGCCACGGATTCTGGGAAGCCTGAAGCCTTTTCGTGAGGAAATGAGTGGCGTGATCCGGTGTGTCAGCGTTGTTGCTGCGGGGACAGATGTTAATGGAGCTGATTGAGCCATATGTTTCGCTGCAAAGCCTTTCGGTGGTAGCTCAGTACTCTCGCCAGCGATCGAATCCTTTTCGATCTGCTAAATTCTCAAAGAGGTAGTGCACATGGCACAGTCCGGGCCAATTCGCCATGTCTCGAGGATTCCCGACACCGGCCATGCCTTGAGATTCCTTGCAACAACACGGCCACTTCTGAAACAAGACCTCTCGTAGGATCGAGAAGGCTAAGAGGTTGAATAGGAAGTCTCACAAATATCAATTTATCTAAATTCTTTATCTTTAAAATTCTTAAGGTCTTTCAGTTCCATATCTATGATTAAGCTAAGAAGTTTAGAGTATAAACCACTACATTAAAACTCTACGAAAAACCAAGCAAAACATGTCTTGATAAGGTTCCGATGGTCTGACCTTCAACTAGAGGGCAGTCTGACTGCCAGTTGGTTTGTGGTCTGATCTCTCTCTAAGAACAGAACAGAACATATTTTTAACATGATTTCAAATTCAAAAATGTATGAAACTTTTAATCCATAGCTCCAAACTACTTGAAACTTTGCACACACCTAGCCTATGATACTGTGAATCTAATCCACCAAGAAATCGAAGTAAATCCTTGCGAAGATTTAACCTTTCTTGATTATAAGGAAGGTTACAATAAAATCAAGCCAAATACGGAAACGGTAATTGAGAGGGGCTCGTTGGAGGAATCAAGCCAAAATGGCTAATAATGATTTCCCACATGTCCTAACATTCTCAAATCACACCAAGAACTAATTCAAATGCCATCATGATAAAAAAAACCCCAAATTACCCTTTCTTAAGTTAAAATCGGGCAAATCCAATAACCAAAATTACTCTTTCTTGAGTTAAAATCGGGCAAATCCAATAACTTGTGTGGGAGGGTGGCTAGATGGATGAGATATTGTCTTTAAGGGCTTACACGTCCTCAGAACACATCAAGATTAATAAGGGAGAAAGAAACACCAAAAATCAAGCCAAACCAAGATTTCAACACTTGAGTAAAGAGGAGAAAGACTTAGAGATAAATGTTTATAGTCACTCTCTATCCACTTCACAAGCCTATGGATGACAACAAGCTCAAGACAATGAACCATAATTCATCTCTTAAAGCTTCTCTCCGAAAACCCTAACTCCTCTCAAATGTTTAGCATAAACTCCCCAAAGCTTACACTAGGCCACCTCTCCCTCCTTATATATGGAGGTTCACAAGAAAACCCTAACCAGCACCTTTAGTTGGGTTTCATCCACTCTTACATGAGCTAGCCTGTTAACCCAACAACATACCGGGTGGTTCTACACTTACACATGCACGACTTCTACTTGGCTCTAATACCCAGAATTAGCCATACCATGGCATCCACGAAGACTTCATGACCTAATCTACTTAAGCTACCACCGATGTTTCGCACACCGCCACTTTTCAATATTGGACAATTTATTAAAATGCCACTCTACAGTCTTCCACGAACCTTCGCACTTCCTTCACCTTGAAGCGACCTCGTGCTCCATCTTTAACTCTATATGGCCCTAATGACTTGCCACTAAGTCTCTCACGTGTCTGGATCCCACCGAACTGTCCTCGCTTACAAACGAACCTAAGTCATTTGGCACACCACATGCCTTTCCAGCCACCACCAGTAGCTCCCACTCGTGCTCATTGTCTTCCTGACTTGTAACCACTCTACTAGCATCAATCATCTTCTGATAGCGCTCTAGACCTCAGCTCCCCTAGCTCAATCCCGATCTCTTCCACCTCACCATGACTTAGCTTTGGTGTCCTAAAATCAACAACAACAAATAAATCGTCATATAGCACCATACAACAAAAAAAAAAATCATCAATTGACACAATTGATTAACCAAGAATCTTTACCTTCTATCAAAGCATTTTTGCATGTTTTGATACGCAGCCCGTAATATCCAATGACTAGTCGTCATGTTATCACATATTCGGACTCTCCGAACTATCTCTATGTGCATCGGTCTCATTACTTGGCGCATCATATGCACCAACTCGCCTCTCCACGATCCTTGTCTTGTACTCCCGCTTGAGCCACGAGTATCACCCGGACTTACATAACCGCTCCAGACCTCAGTACCCCTGTCTAGTCCCGGTTTATTGCCATTGACCGCTACGTCCTCCAAGCCACTTGTATATCCAAACACCAAGCAACTGTATCGAGCATAAGTTTTATGCACTTGACTCACATTAGTCAAACACAATGCAACATGCACACACCGCGATAAAATACCGACATCCATGCCTTGCACACACTTAGCATAGGCCCGGTCTGACCATCAATCAACGACCGGTTAGACAGCCCCAGTCAACCCTAATAAAACCTCGATAACAGAGGATCGGTCTGACCACCGACCAATGGCTGGTCAGACTGCCCTAGTCAACCCTAGTCAAACCCTGGTAACAGGAGACCGGTCTGACTGCTGGCTCAACACCAGTTAGACCGCCGACCCTAGGCCGGTTAGACCGCATAACACACCAAAAAACACCCTATTTGAAATTTCAGTAAATCTCTATCTAGTTTTAGCTTAGAACTCAAACTAAGTGACACATAATACAAAGATGCCCTCAAAAACACATACACGAGTGTTTGGTGTCTAATTTCCAAATGCACACCACCGGTCTAACCATCAGTAAAAGGTCGGTCAAACCGTTCATGGCCGGTCTGACCGCGGTCCCACTGCCAGTCAGACCGCCAGCCCTGATAGCAACTCCTCAATTGCAAATTCCCAAAAAATCAAATTCAAACTCTGCAACTCTCTCAAACCAAAAGTTAATTACTCATCACAACCATGAGGTAAGTTTCACATGGTCTCACATTTCTCATTCGATCTTCTCCTTTGTTGGGGGAGAAAAAGACTTCTCATTTGATCTTATTAGCCCTTTGACTATTTGAACCCATAATAATTCACATAAAGTTGAGCCAGTTCATAGTTTCATACACGGGTCGCCGATGGCATCCAATTGAGTGGTCGCCTGGTCGGTCCATACACGCACCTCCTGAGAGGCTGTGAGACCCCCGTGCTCTTCGGACTTCCGTGTTTGTATCACCAAAAAATGGCAGACAGGAATGAACAAGAGTCGAGCAATTGGCGACTTGGCGCATCGTCTCTCCTCTTACCTTGGCTTTACAATTCAGACCTATCTAGTACTAGCTAGCTAGCATGGCGCAGGACAGATGATGAGATGCACAATGATGCGATGCAAAGCTTTGTCAACATGCACACCTTATGAGTCAACCAGCACTTCATAAAATTCGTGGATCAAATCAAACAGATGATACCTTGCATCATTCCAAGAATGATTTCATGTCCAAGGCTAGCTCCAACAACTACCCTATGAAACGCACAGAAAACACCTAGCCACCTCGTTGTGTAGCAGCTCACGAAAGGGAATGGTACAGGAACAATCGATGTGTCCCTCGGGCTCATGCTGTTGGTCGTGCCTAATATGTTGGTTCCGGATCTTAGCACCCCGTCAGATCCAATCAGGTTTACTCTCCGATCCCTAAGTCTTAAATAAGCTGCGCACCCACAGGCTACCCGCAAGCAAACCTTTCTAGCAACAATTTTATAAGTGGTATTAAACATTTTCCCCCAAAAGATTAGTCCAATAGATGAAGATTCCTTCACACTTATAAATTATATTTTCTCCTTTCTTACGATCCATATAGGACTATTCCTAACATAATAAGCTACGAACCACGCCATGGTTCAGGGTGCGCGTTTGGGACGGGTAATATACATCGTTACGTCAGGCAGGGACGTCAGGGTAATATACCCCGCCGGGATGATCGGACGGCTCACCGGCAATGCCGCCGTAGCCGCTTTTGCGTCCAATCTGAGGGTGCAACCTCGGACGCGAGAATGTACAGAAGTCTCACCCATTGACAAGCGTGTGAGCCTGACATAGTCTGAAAACACGACACCGTTCTTCGTGTTGCGATCTACCTAATGTTCCCGTCAGCAAAGAGGGAAGCATGCACACAGGAGCTGCTGCGATCCGAAGGTGACTCGGCAAGAATTTCGAGACAGGCTTTGCCCGACGAAACCAAAAAGAAGAAGGAAAAAAAAAAACAAGTTAGAGGTCAAAAAGGGTTTGACCGATCCACCCATCACCCATGCCGTGAATGCGATAGACACTGGTTCGAAAGGCCCATCTGGCCCAGTACACCTAACACAATCACGATGCGGTAGGCCCGAGCGGTCAGGGAGGCACGGGGAAGTGTGGGCCTTCGGGCTTAGCCTGAGCCCACCTGAACTGTTCGCATGTGCCAGCGTTGACTGTGGAGGAGAAAGGGTGTCCAGATGGAGAGATTTCCTTCGTTTCACACTTGCTACATCACAAAGCAAGAGAGCTCACAGGATAGAAAACCATCGTGTTTCTTTTCTTGCTTGTGGTTATCTGTTCTACGAGTGTGCATGACGTGAGTAGTACTACACACTAACACAACACGTAGTGGATTTTTAGGTAACTAGTAGAAGCTACTCGTAGCCTCACCATCAGGACAAACCCAACAGATAGTAGATTTATGAAATACCAAGTGTTCAAGTCTTATCGATCTTGCGAATAAGCACATGGGAATGAGGTTTCAAACTCTCTGGATGGTTGACCTTTTTGCTTGGAAGGAAGATCTCAGGATCACTCCAGGTCCTAACTAAATGTGTTAGGCGCACACACTATGGTAGCTATAGTTACATGAATTATTACGCAATTAGTTACGCTTAAAACAAGAGATCGACGCGACCAACCTTGGGCTCCAAACGAGTTATGCCCATCTCGGCAGCTGTCGGTAGAAACTGAGTAGACCAAGAGTCGATCAAAAGTCAGGCCACGCTTTGACCCATTGCGACCATGAAACAGCTAAAAAACTAGTCCCACCGCCAGACGTTGTATGTCAGAATCCGACGGTATAGCTTTTGCACCCCCTTCTTTTCCTTCTCCTTTATCTCTACTGTCTTTCTCCTTTGTTGCTATTATCGCTATGCTAATTGTAACACCATGTGTCTTCTCCTCCGCCACCCCACCCCCGCCTCTCCCTGTGGTCGTCGATGAGCTCACCGCCTCGCCACACCACCGACTTCTCCCTACCGGTCATTCCGTCCAACTTAATATTCTCTTAACCCTTGTCTCGCTATCCCACCCTCCGTTATTCACTCACCATCGGGTCACCAATACCCTGACCTCCCTCTACAACCGAGAGGTGCGGTGAACCCGATGACGGTGCCACCCCCTCGGTCGTCAATGCGAGAGTGAGAAAGAAAGAGAGAGCGCGTGCAAGAGAAGACCATGAGATTGTACGCATGAAAGAGAAGACCATGTGATTGTATACTGTTGGTAAACAGCTCCTTAGATTTTTTCCCCCTAAGAAAACTATTATCTGAGGCCCATAAAGATGCTCTAGGCCCCGTGCCATGTCAACGCCGAGCCTAACAGCGCCGAAGTCGCACCCCCCGGCATCGTCCCAGCACGTCGATTCCTCTCGCTTTTCCTGACGCAATGTCCGTTTCCTAACCCTCCGAAACCGACGCGAGGTGGCCGTGTCAACGTCGTCACCGGCGCGCGCATGTGAGGGCGCAGGCACGTGTTACAAGACGGCAACTCGTGTACGTGCCGCTGCTGTCTCGGCGTGATGCGCCGCGCGCACTAGCCACGCCGTGCCGTGCCCGCGCGCCGTGTTTCGCACACCACCACCCGGCCGAACTCTCCTCCTCGCGGCAGGTCGGTCCGGCTGGGTTCCCTGGGTCGCACGGCACGGCACGGCAGGGCAGCTTGCCATCTACGACTCAATCCACCAACAAAATTAAAGATTGGAAGTCTATTTCCAACGAATTTAAAGATTGAAAAGTCTGTTTATTCGTGGCTATCCGTGCACGATCGAGCGCCAGTAAATTTATGTATGTTTGTGGCTAATAACGATCGATCGAGTGGAGAGTGACTGCCAAGGTAAACTTTCGTGCTCATGATTAGAGCCTTGGAGGAAATTGATATATTAAACGCTGCTAGCACAATCTTAGCTGGATTAGTGGGCTAATCTACCATCCCACCTTGTGCTAATAACCAATCCTGTAACTAAACTGTAGGATCGAAAGACAACAGAGGGAATAAATGGTACCGTCTAAATTTTTTTCTTAAGTATTCTGAATCATTTACTCAAATAACTATGGAGTTACAGAAATTAGAATCAACAACCAAAATCCCAAAAGAAATCGCTCAAGAGATCAAACTCTGGAGAACTCGAAACACCTGGTAGTCTGACCGGCTACCTGGGCATCTAACCTCCTGGCGATCAAACCGCCGAGTCCAAGCCGGTTTGACTGGCTTCCTAGCGGTTGGACCGGCCTCTATCCAGAATAGTCCAACACGATCCAATTTTGATGCAAACTCCTAAAATACAAGTCCTAAAATACAAAAGAGCCCACCCCCAGCATTCAACTTCTCTCAAACCCTAACATTAAAACACTTGGTCTCAATAAGCAAGAGAGAATAGTTGGAGAATAGTTGGATGGTTAACATACAAGTATCTATCCCGACCTGTTAATTAAATAGATAGGTTAGCTAGCCCTACTTAACTCTAGTGGATACTATGCACTTAGTATATATGGGGAAATCTGATAACTTCACACATACGAATTTTAACTCATACACTACATTTATGCACATTTTTCAAAGCATATAAGTTTGAATCCGCTAAGTCCTTGACTTTCATCCAACTTGATCTTCCTTGGCCTTAATTCTACTTGATCTTCTCTGCTTTTTGTTGACCTAAACTGCTCTTCCCAATGCCGTTCAAGCTCTACAGTTTTGATCCATCGTAGTTTTCGGTATTTTGGTTAACTTACTAAAATATCTTTTCTTAACTCAGTCTTCACATTCCATTGCAAGCAATCGCCATGCTCGCTATGTATAGGTGCACCACTGGCTTGTCACATGTTGACTAATCTCTCCAGATTTGGTTCCACCAGACCACACCTCACTTGGACTGACCAAGCCATATGATGTAATCCGTCACTCGAATTTTCCTTCAACATTTCCTGTCTTTCTCGTGTTATGCTTGAGCTCAGCCATCTTACTCAACATTCTTGATCGTTCTGAGCATCGGCTCCCCTATGAGCGTAGTCCTGATTCTCATCGTTATCTATGGTTGACCCCAAACGACTCTGCACATCTAAAGACAAAGAAATTAGTTCTAGACATAGGTTCTTTATATCTTGACACACGTTAGTTATAACATGTCTCATATAACATATACACATTGATCTATGTCTACAAAAATCATCACGTGACCGAAATCCACAAAAACCAACCGAGAGCTACACATGTGAGCTAATCTGATCGGACCCCATACTGGTTAGACCATTGACAGGGGCCGGTCAGACCGCTCATCTTTTCGGTTTGATCGGCTGGACTGCAAACGGTTCTAAAATTCCGATAAATTTACAATTTAAAATTTTAATCTTTCTAAATTACAATAATTTATTATAACATAATTGGGGAGCTTCTCACGTGCTCCTTCAAAAACACACCGAGGATCCATGGTCATGTTCCCCAGCTTTTGCAAATTGTTGGCGACGGATCACTCAGGCGGCAGGGAAAGAGATCCGAACGTATACTACTAATTCATCTCTTATACAGCTACACTGACTGGCTAGGGAATGTAACGAACGAAAAGTTGACCTCCCCAGCCCAATGATTTCTCGCTTTGATCGGGTGGTTAGAAATTGTCGATATGTGGCAGCGACAGTAGGACACGGGTGTCGCAACCAAAACGAGAGAGAGAGAGAGAGCTCAGCTGAACGCTGTCCTTGTCCTGCCTTTTGACTCGGCCTCCGACTACTGGAGTGGAGGTGTGTGCATCGGTGTGCGCGTGTATTTTCTTCCCTTTCTTTCTCTCTTCCCCAGACGTGAGATGTGTGCACGGTAGAGCAGGAAAGAGTCAGCAAGTTTGATATGGCTGCAGTTTATAATTTTTAGTTGAATTTTTTAAATTTTAACTATTTATGACAGAGATTACAAAGAGAGATACTCGCTTGCAATTTTGAATGATACAGATATTGTGCTTTTAACATATACTATAATTAACTTGTAGATTTTATCTTAAAAAAATACTTTGTTTAAAAGTTAGACACTAAAGTAAAAGTTAAAAGCGCTTCCAGCGACGGAACAGAATAGGCCTGTGTGTGTGGTGTGGCCGTGGATTGGCTGCGTTTGTGGATGGGGTGAGTGCCTGAGTGGGCGGCTGGCTTTTCCTGGGCACGCGTGCGACCCCCTCGGGGCCCGCGCTTTTGACGGGTTTGCTCGCTCGCTCTCCCTCCCCTCTCCTCGCCGTAGCCACGCTTCAGCGCATGACGTCAACGGGGTCGTCGCGCTAGCTCGATCCACCACCGTGTAGGCTTAGGCCGGCCGCCGTCTTCGAGAGGAAATTCTGGCACACCGAAGAGAATGTAGGCCGAAAGATCATGACACCTAGCCCATCAACAGGACCCTTCTAGTACATTCGTACGTACTTTACTCGTGTATGTATATATTTTTTTAGTTTACTAGAAGTTTCATTATGGCTGAGCAGCAAGTAAAAAGAATTCGCTGGGAGAAGGTAAGAAATAATTAATTAAAAAGTTTAATTCTTCGAAGAGAACCTGTAAGAAGAATCCATCGTATTCTAGGGAGTGACCTGTTTAGATGTGGCGAGTTGGGCTAGAATTTTGGTTATTCCTTTGGGTAAGCCGTTCTATATTTTCATGGATCTTGCTGGTATTCCACTTAATTAATTTTGCAAATTAATTCTGTATGAACTGGCTTATTTTTTTGCGTTGAATCTCTATGCTGGCCGTGAATACGACGGTTTCCAGACCATAAGTAGGGAAAATCGTGTTGACCATGGCGGGCATGCAGCTGTACTTTGGCCATGTTGCACTGTGCTAGCTAGCATCTTAATTGGAAGTATTTGCGATAAGAAGAAGAATGATACAGCATGCGGTGGCTGGTCTGAACTCTGAAGGGAATTAATATAAATACACGGAGAAGAATCCAAAAAGGAACGGCCGAATCAAAACGATCCAAGACAAATCATGGGGATGCCTAACGCGATATGAGGGGTTCGGTTCTTCTATCACATCAACTTTTCCAAACGAAACTGATGTGTGTGTGAATTTTGAAATTGCTTCGAATACAGGGTTGGTTCATTTGCGGCTTAATTGTATGGTTCAGAGTTCGGACAGCGGAGCTCTGCCTTTTCGTCCCTAATTTCTTTTTTTTTGGGAAGGAGCTTACTCCCAGAATTTAAGTGCCAAGTTTATGCTCTGATGCGAGAAAATAAACTTATGAGAGAGATGCGTACCTCTGCTGCTCATTCTCGAAAAAGATTGCAATACCCAAATAAATATTCTCTTACAGATGGATGCTCTCTTTGTCTTATAATACATCAAGCTTTATATGCATCATTCTGCCACTCAAATACTATATGATTTAGTTGTAACTAGACATCATACTACAATGATCGACAAGCATGCTATATATAAAATACGATTTGTAGAGTTCAGGGGTATGCATGTAATTTTCACCAGATTGTGACGTTGTGTTTATCTTCTAGTGGTCGGAAATGCTGAACAATAAAATAATGCTGATGAGAAAATTAAAAATAATTACCAGTGAGAAAGTAATTCCCTAGAGTTAGACTAGATCAATTGGAGACGACTATAGCACAAAAACTAGACTTCTTGGTACAAGAATTAGGTGCAACAGTTCTACTACTAGTTCATTACCGCTTTATGGTTTGGTGATATCATCAAACATTTCCTCGGTGTAATTTATTTACTTCTGTCGCTATCACAAGACTTCCTTTCGGAGGTCAATGCCTTTGATCACCTAGAATTCATTCGATAGTCTTTTATTCCTTTGTTTTATTGTAAAAGATATGATATATTTATACTGATTCGACGTATTTAACCTGATTCTAATCTGAGAAACATGGTGGTATAAATCAATAATTGAAGTCCTATTTGTGCCCAACATTAAATGGACGAATCTCAAAATTGCTAACTCTACCGAGTTCTCTGCCTGGAACATGAGAAAAGAGAAAAATTGGAGGATCAGAATTTCTAGATAGTATAGCTAGATGTGACTTGTTTGGAACATAGAGAATATTTTTGTCTGACCTTCTTTTATTTGCAACTAATTATAAATACATGCATGCATCAATATGTCAACATTTTTATAGGAAAATGTTAATTAGCCTCTCAGATTGGACCCTAAACCAGATGATGTACCTATAAATAAAAAATACGTACCATAGTAAGGTTTTTTTGGTAGTCTACAAGGGCATGCAAGCTTACACGTCAAAACCCTAAGACCGTAAGGGGTTAAGAGACTACCGGCTGCAGAGAAGCTACATGTATACATACATGCAAGCTTCCGGTGGGCAGTGCGAATCCTAATTGTTGGGTTTCATCGGGAGGTTCTGAAGCTTCTGGTAAAGTGGCTGAGGCGGCCAGTGTCAAGGCTGATGAGGGGAAAGTGCAGGGGGTTGCGGGAGGTGTGCAGGAGGAGGCTGTTCAGGGTGGTGCGGAGGGGGAGGGAGCAGTGGCGGTGGCAGGTGCCAGATGTTCGAGGTGTGCTAAGAAGGGGCATTTGGCGGCGGGTTGCTCAGCGAACATTTACTGTGTCATCTGTGATAGTCAGGAGCATGTGAACCATAGGTGCCCAATTCTCAAGATGCCGAGACCAGTGGCTTATGCTGTCGGGTATGCGGTGCATGGTCTGGGTTTCTTTCACATTCCGTATCCTCCTTTGCCAAGGGGGAAGAAAGATTCTAAGATGGCGCTGGTTACCATCACAGGAGGTGAGCTCTCGGAGGATCAAGTTAGTGCTCAACTGCAAAGGATTGTGCCTGGAAAGTGGAATTGGACTTTAGTGAAGTGTGGGGATAATGCTTATATTACTCAATTTCCGTCCAAATCTGAACTGCAACGGTCAATTGCTTTTGGGGGGGCGGATGTCAAGAAGGATGGTGCTGCAACGGGCATTAGGTTGAGTTTTGAGGAATGGCATGAGAAGGAGGAAGGCTTCTTGCTCCCTAAAGTTTGGGTCAGGGTTTTTGGGATGAGAAAAGCTTTGAGAGAGTTCCTGAACCTTTGGGCGGTCGGGTCCATGCTTGGTTCAACGCAGTCGGTGGATATGGAGCTGACAAGGAAGAGTGAGTTTGGTAGGATTTTTGTGGCGGTCCTTAATCCGAAGTTGATCCCTGCTCATTTGGATGTGGTCATTGGAGATCATTACTTTGAGCTGGCATTCGAGGTGGAAAGGAGAGGGTTTGATGAGAATGGAGAAGAAGTTGAAGTAGAGTGGAATGGAGGGGACAGTGGGGGTTCTGGTAATGAGGAAGAGGGTTCGGAGGAGGATGATTTGTTGGGAGAGGAGATGGAAGGTGCTAGGGAGCACAAACGCTTGAGGGGAGTGGAGGGAGGAAGTAGTGGGGCGCCGGCTAATGAGGAAAGGTCAGGCAGTAATTCTCTAAAAGAAAAAGTTCAGAACATGAGTGAAGTGGAGTTCAGAGCTTTTCTCAGAGAAAAAGCAGAGGAACTCCTGGGGGTATCGGTGAATAAAGTGTTAGAAGAGGCAGCTGACAAAGTGTTTGCGGAAAAGGAGGAGCCTTTGGGCAGTGAGGGCTGTCTGGGTGAAGCTTTGGTTGGGGACAAAGGGCAGCTCGGTTTGTTGGGTGAGCAGAGAGGTGCTGGGAAGGGGCCGGATGGATTTCCTTTGGGGGCCGGGTGTGTCTTTGGTGATGTTGTTGCGTCTGGAGGGGGAGTGGGGGAAGGTTTGGACGGGATGGAGGTGGTCTCTCCGGTGCAGGGTCGGGAGGAGGGGCTGGACTGGGCAGTTGGCGCCTTCCAGGACAGTTTTGGGAAGGCGTTAAGCCAGGAAGGTTTGGTGGCGTTTTCTGAGAATGAGGAGCAGTGGGAAGCTTCGGTGGGCTCGGGTGTTGGGCTGGAGGTGCAGAGCCGGTCTGGAGGAGGAGTAGCTGTGGGTCGGGGAGGGAGCGGCTCCTTGACGGTGGGCAATGCGGAGGCAGCGGCGGCGATAAGGGAGGTGGTGGTTTCACCATCAAGGGCCAGTCCTCGCTTGGCCGGGGTCTCTGAAGAGCATACTGTGAAGCGGGCGGAGCGGCGGGCGGTGGTTCGCAACCTGGAGCAAAAGGAAGGTATTAATTCAGTTCAGTCTTTTTGTTCTTTGCCTATCTCTTTTGCTGTTACGAGGATTAGTGAGATGGGAATAGTGGCGGGTAATAGTAATGAAAATATTTTTTCTGCTGTTAGTCACATGGTTGGTTTAGAGAAGGCTAAAGTTTTGGACAGACAAGGCAAGTGCTATAGTAGCTCTCTAAGTAGTGCTACTGATTCAGAAAGTTTAGAGGGTTTAGGTTTAGAAGCAGTGAGGAACTTGTGTGAGGTTTTGGGAGATGATATTTTTGATGATGATAGCTATCACCTAAGTAGTGATACAAAGGCTATTATCAAAAAACATAAGTCAAGCGTTAAGTCGTTGGGAAAAAGGACTTGTGAAAAAAGAAAAGTTAAAATTTCGAAACGGTGTTCATCATGAGAGGAATTTTTTGGAATAGCAGAGGTCTTAAAGACTTGGCTAAATCAAGATTTCTTTGGGAAACTTCTAGAGAGTTGAGCTTAGATTTTATAGCTCTTTTGGAAACCGGGAAGAAAGACTTCTCGCAAGCAAAGCTTAATAAGTTATGCGGGGGAAGAAATTTCATCTGGCACTGGACGGAGCCTTGTGGGAGATCAGGTGGCATCCTGTTGGGAGTTAATCTAGACTTTTTTGATATAGGCAGTATTGCGGAAGGGGATTTCTACGTGAAGTTCCATCTCAAAAATAAAAAGATGGCTTTCAATGGATCTTGGTGGTGTTTATGGGGCACTCACCGAATTCAAAGAGATTTTTCTTACCGAGTTAGTCCATGCATGTAATAAGGAGACATTGCCAATTATGATTGGTGGGGATTTCAATATCATCCGAAATCCGAGTGAAAAAAATAATGATAGGTTTGATGGAAAATGGCCCTTTCTCTTTAATGCAATCATAGATAGCTTAAACTTAAGGGAAATTGTTCATGCAGTAGAATCTTTACTTGGGCTAATTCTCGGAAAGTACCAACATATGAAAAGCTGGATAGGATTTTAATAAGCACGGAGTGGGAACAAAAGTTCCCTCTCTCTACGGTGAGGGCTTTGGGGAGAAATTTGTCGGATCATACCCCACTCTTGCTTAACACGGGTGAAAGAACCCAGTGTAAGAGTCAACCGATGTTCAAATTTGAACTCAGTTGGTTTTTACGTGAGGGTTTCTTTGACTTAGTGTCCAAGGTTTGGAAAGAAGAAAAAAAGGGTAGTTCGGCTCTGCAAAGGTGGCAGAATAAAATCAGAAGATTGAGGCAATTTTTAAGAGGTTGGGCAAAGAATGAGAATGGGACGTTTAAGAAGGAAAAGCAAGAGTTGGTCAGGATAGCGGATAAGCTTGATAAACAAGCTGAAACTCAGCTTCTGAGTCAGCAGGAAAGGGACATGTTGCAAGGGGTGAAAGAAAGGCTGGCTCGTTTACTTCGGGAGGAGGAGGTTAAATGGTTCCAAAGGGCCAAGACCTCGGAGCTTTTGCAGGGAGATAACAATACAAAGTATTTCCATTTGGTTGCGAATGGAAAAAGAAGAAAATCTAGAATTTGTAGGCTTGAACAAGAAGAAGGGATAATTGAAGGAGAAGATAATCTGGAAAAATTCATTACAAATTATTATAAAAAGCTCTTTGGGCAGTGCGAAAAATTTATTGACTCTTGACGAAACGTACAAAGACGATATCACGCAGGTATCCGAATCAGAGAATAGGATTCTTACGGATGTTTTTTCAGAAAAAGAGGTAAGAGAGGCCATTCTTCAAATGAAACACAATAAAGCTCCGGGCCCTGATGGGTTTCCCGTCGAGTTTTATCAAGTTTTTTGGAGTCTAATTAAAGATGACCTAATGGCCATGTTTAAAGATTTCCACATGAATAAGCTCTCTCTTTTTAGCCTAAATTTTGGGGTAATAGCGCTCCTTCCAAAACAAATAGAGGTTACACAAATACAACAGTATAGACCCATTTGTATGCTTAATGTCAGTTTTAAGATTTTCACAAAAGTGATGGCTAATAGGATTTCGGGGATTGCGAGTAAGGTGATTAGACCTTCTCAAACAGCTTTTATTCCGGGAAGAAATATTATGGAAGGTGCAGTTGTTCTACATGAAACGTTGCATGAGATGCACAAGAAAAAATTAGGTGGGGTTATTCTCAAACTAGATTTCGAGAAAGCCTACGATAAGGTGAGGTGGTCGTTTTTGCAGCAAGTTCTGAGATTAAAAGGCTTTTCATCTGCTTGGTGTAAGTGGATCGAATATATTGTAAGTGGTGGCAGTGTAGGGGTTAAAGTGAATGATAATATAGGCAAGTTCTTTCAGACTAGTAAAGGTTTGAGGCAAGGGGACCCTCTTTCTCCAATTTTGTATAACTTAGTAGCAGACATGTTGGCAATTCTTTTAGATAGGGCAAAAGGCAAGGGGCATTTTAGGGGTTTAATACCTCATTTGGTTGATGGTGGTTTGTCGATTCTCCAGTATGCGGATGATACTATCCTTTTTTTGGAAAATGACCTCGATGAGGCAAAGAATCTTAAGTTGGTTCTAAGTTCTTTCGAGGAGTTGTCGGGCCTTCAAATAAATTTCCATAAAAGTGAGGTTTTTTGTTTTGGGGACGCTAAGGTCAAAAGTGCCGACTATGTTGAACTTTTTGGGTGCAAGGAGGGATCTCTACCATTTAGGTACTTAGGTCTCCCTATGCATCATAGAAAAGTTTTGAACAAGGAATGGAGGCAAGTCGAAGAAAGATTTCAGAAAAAGTTGAGTAGCTGGAAAGGCAAATTACTTTCGGTAGGCGGCAGACTTGTTTTAATCAATTCAGTTCTGTCAAGTCTCCCGATGTTTATGATGTCCTTTTTCAAGATTCCTAAAGGGATCCTTAAGAAACTGGATTATTATCGATCCAGATTTTTTTGGCAGAATGATGGGAATGAAAAGAAATATAGATTGGCTAGGTGGGGTATCCTTAGTCAACCAAAGTGTGTGGGGGGTTTGGGCATTTTAAACCTGGAAGTGCAGAATTGCTGTCTGTTAAGTAAATGGTTGTTTAAGTTACTAAATGAAGATGGCCTCTGGCAATGCTTGATCAAGAGAAAGTATTTGAAAGGTATGACCTTATCACAAGTAGTTAAGCGTCCGAGGACTCTCGCCTGAGTGGTCTTACGAAGTCAAAAATCTTTTTCTAGAGAGAAGCAGGTTTAAGGTTAACAATGGACAACAATCGAGATTTTGGGAAGACATTTGGGTTGGGAAGGAAGCTTTAAGGACGAAATTCCCAGATTTGTATAGGATTGTTACAAAGAGGGATGAGACAGTTGCTCAAGTTCTTAGTGCTACACCGCTAAAAGGGCATCGTGGCTTAGATTGGTGAGGATGATAGTTAGGGTGGTTCTGAATGAACGGGAGGATGTGCTAGTTTGGAATTTACATAAGAGTGGCTTTTTCTCTGTTAGGTCCATGTACAGAGACCTCATGGAAAGGAATTGCACTCCACAAAAGAGTTTATTCTGGAAGACAAAGATACCACTTAAAATTAAGGTGTTCCTGTGGTTTTTGAAGAAGGGAGTTATTTTAACAAAGGATAACCTTGCAAAAAGGCAGTGGCAAGGAAGTATTAGGTGCTGCTTTTGTCTCTCTAATGAGAGCATTCAGCATCTCTTTTTTGATTGCCATGTGGCTCGGGCTTTTTGGAATGTGCTAGTCATTAGCTTTGGATTTCAACCACCGGCTAGTGTTGAGATGATGTTTGGTTCTTGGCTTAGAAGTTTTTCTTTAAAGCTTAGAAATCAGATTTTAGTTGGTTTAGCGGCCTTTTGCTGGGCCTTGTGGTTGAATAGAAATGACGCTGTTTTCAAAGGTCCAATACTCACTCTTTTGTGCGAGTCATTTTCAGGAGGACTTATTGGATCAGTCTTTGGTCGCAATTATCTAAAGAGGAAGAGAGAAGGGAGCTTTTAAGCGGTTGCAAAAGGATAGAGAGAGTGGCGTTGGAGTTTTTCAGCGCGTTTGGTTGGAGCTCTTGTTTTAGATTGATGGATTAAGTCCTTTTGGCTTGTGCGCGGTGCTTAAGTTCTTTTGTATCGCGGTTGTGTTGTAATGTGGACTTTGTTTTGTGCTACTGTTTGGCCGTAGTCATTCCCGTGGAATGATCAAGGCCGGAATTTTATGAAATTCCGTTATCTAAAAAATGCAAGCTTACACGTCAAAACCCTAAGGGGTTAATTAAAAGACAAGAGACTACCGGCTGAAGAGAAGCTACATATACACATTTATGCATGCATCCAGAGGCAGAGCTATATATGCAGTACTCTGCTGATCTGGGTTGTTGAACAACCGATGGATCATGATCAGTTGCACCAGAAGTAATTACCTGATGCAATGCAGGAAGACCGCCAACGACTCCGCCGGTCAGCCTCCGGTCAGAAAGCCAAAATCCTCCTCTCCCTCGTTTCCTTCCTTCCAAACGGTTTATATATACACAAACCACACATCCCCATCTTTTCCACTGCCACTCAGCTTCATCAGCCGTCTCCCTTTCCCCTTCCTGCTTGCTTGCCCGCCCAACAAGCACGCAGTCACCACTCCCTCTCGCTCTCTCTCTCTCTCTCTCTCTCTCTCTCTCTCTCTCTCTCTCTCTACTCCTCTCGCACATCAACACGCATAGAAATCGACCAAGAATTGGGCAAATATATATAGAGTTGATCGATATGGGAGATCATGAGATGATGCATGCCGCTCCGGCCATGTACAACGGCGGCGGCCGCACTGCCTCTCATGGCATCTGGTGGAACACGGCCGTGCCCGCGGCGACGTGCTCGACGGAGCTTTCTGGGACGTTCGGCACGTGGTCGTCCGCCCTTGCTGCTAGCTATGACATGGCGAGCGACGGCGGCAAGGCGAAGAGCACCACCACGGCCTCCTCGGAGTCGCCCGGAAACAACAGCTCGATAACCTTCCAAGAGCCAACCAACATCCCGGATCCGGCAGGCATCGCCCCGGTGCCGCAGCCGGGCCTGGCTGGTTTCACTGACTGGAGCCATCCTTTCATGTGAGTTCGATCGATTCACCTCTTGGCTCTATTAGCGCCATGAACGACTCAAACTATCATATGATGACATGTATACCAGTATCACATGACGCTGAAATTTCTACGTGCGTGTGTGTTTACAGGAACGGTGGCGCTACTTTGCATGGGTTTGTGCAAGATGGCCACCAGGACATGAGCTCAAGAACAGACCAGAGCCACATCAACGCATCAAGCTTGACGAATCCCTCATCAAATAACCTAGCGCTGTACGGCCACCACGAGCAGGATCACCACCAGCTGCTGTACTCCGACCTCGGATCCGAGCTGCTCTTGTCGCCGACCTCACCGTACGGGTTCCAGGCGTCTTTGCTCCGAAGCCTCATGGAGCCGACGGCGAAGCCGGCTTTGCCAGGGTTTCAGCAGTATCAGTACCAGCAGATGGGCCAGAGTACACCAGCGGCGAGGTTTGCGCCGGCAGGAGTAAGGGAGCCACTCCAGTTCACCAACGAAGCGCAGTTTTGGAACCCTTCTGCGGGGTTCGGCGTGGCAGCCGTGGCGCCTGACCAAACTAGCGTACGTGCTGCGAAACCGTCGCCGGCGCCGAGTACGGCAAGCCTTGCATTAAAGGTCGGTACTTATAAGATACAAATATTTCACGGCAGCATGCATTGGATAATACATATGTATATGTGGCTAGTTGTAATTAACGTTTGCTGTCTATCTATATATATGTGTGTATAGACTGCGTTAGAAGGAGTAGGAGATTCTAGCTCAATCATCACCAAGAAGGCGAACGGCGAACCGGCGTTCAAGAAACCGAGACTCGAGACGCCGTCACCATTGCCGACCTTCAAGGTAGACATAACTAGCTAGCTGTTATCCACGGTGAACTAAGTTTGGTTTAATTAAACTTGATATGCATTATTTGATGCTATTTAGACGAAAACCCAGATGCATCTTTCTTAAAGTTGTGCATTTGTGCAATATATTTCAGGTTAGGAAGGAGAAGCTAGGGGACAGGATCACAGCACTCCAACAACTAGTCTCTCCTTTTGGAAAGGTGAGGGAGGCTTTTGATGACTAATGTGCACTATATTACAAACTAGTGCTTGGAACTATATATCAACATCTTCTCTGCAAAAGAGTTCTTCCTTTTCTCCTCCTTTTGATATCTAACACTTATACAAACGCAATCTTATTTCTCGGTATGCACGCATGCAGACGGATACCGCATCGGTGCTCCATGAAACCATCGAGTACATCAAGTTCCTCCACGACCAAGTTCAAGTACAATGATTCCCCACCTTTAATAATAGCATCTGAAGCACGAACTCCATCGCACGTTTCTTCACATGAATCATCAGAAAACTCAGAGGCTGAACATTGTCGTGTTTGTTTCTGCAGGCCCTTAGTGCTCCATACTTGAAGAACGGCCATCAAGTGGCGCCCCAATCGAAGGTATAGTCAGTGTGGATGCTGCATGTTTGCTCTCCTTTTCATTGTGATGGATCATGGTACATGATGCATCATCTCATCTCTGTTCCATGTGTGCTGATCGCTTTATATGCATGTGTGTATGGTTCAATTCAGAGCTCAAGTCCTGACAAGTCGAACGACAGCGAGCTTTCACTGAAGGGCCGGGGGCTGTGCCTGGTCCCGATATCGAGCACGTTCGCGGTGGCCAGCGAGGTGCCCGTCGACTTCTGGACTCCCTTTGGTGCCAACTTTAGGTAGAAGAAGACAGGATCGAGCTCTAATCAGAAGCGTCAACGAGTAGCTACGGGCAGATCGATCTGATGTTTCTTGATCATATCTAGTATTATATTATCATAATTCGTAACTAGTAGTACTGAGCTGTGGTAGTGATGAGAGTAGCACTAAGCTAGCTAGATGAACCTTTGGAATGAGTGCTTGAAGACTTGGATTCATTCTTCAGGTTCATCAGAGAATAAGAGATCAGCTAGTTGAGAGGGCAGAATTCTGTACTGATCATCGCCAGGTTCGTATAATTGGTTGTTAGGTTGCATCATTGAGTAGTTGTGGAAGAATTTGTTAAAGAACAAATGGGTTAATTTAGTGATGGATCAAAGTATGTAGCAGGTTTCTCTATTGATTGTACCAAATAAAAGTGGCATCTCCTTGATTAATCAGCACTCACTTTTAGCTTGCTTCTCTTTTGAATCTAACCACATGTTTTCCTATTAAGTAAGGCTTCAAGAATTTGTGCAGATGTGTCTTTTTCTGAAATATTGCCAGAATCTTTTATGTTAAATTATACCATTTCTGTAGTGGATATTAGCGCATGCATAACTTCTGCATAGGTATATTCTACATTTCTGTAGGATCGTATGGTGCAATCAGATGGAGTGAATGGTTATTTGATACCTGAAAATAAATCTCAAACAAAACGAAAAACAATCTAAATTACCGAATGTAGATTACAACCGCAAGCTGTTCGATCGCTCACTACGATCGCTTTTGCACGTAGTCGAAAACCCCCTCCACTTGAAAAGCTTCAACCGCTCGAATGCTTCATTGCTCGGACGTTTCGACCACTCGAACGAGTACAAGCAGAAGACAACACCATACTCGTAGCACACCAAACACAATGCGTTGGCACGCCGCCGAGAACACAGAAAAGCAATGCTCAGGAAAACACACCACCGATGAACTTTTCTTGGAATAGATCTGATCTATTATTTCTGTATCATGTTTGTGGCTACAAAGCGTCCTCATAGCACCCTTAAAAACTCTTGCATAAAAAGTCTCGCTAAGCCACACCCAAAACACTTGACCTACCTCAGCTTTTATATGCTAGAGCCTTAAACATGTTCGACTCAAATACGAACATGAAATCCTATCTCTTCCTCAAATCAAGGGACCCGAAACTCTTTCTAACACAAGTTTTACTAAATCACTAATCCCTCTCGTTACGGACTTCTTCCATAACGTTTTCAATCTCACCACATGATGAAGCCTCTAGGAACGCACCTCCCATAGCTCCATCTCGCATCATCAACTTCCGTGTAGAAACCTCCAGGACCGCACCGCCCATAACTTCTTCACGTATCACCACCTTTGATCTCCATGTACTCCAGCATTAGCCTAACCATCTCGTGTAACATCCTCAACCGTCTAGACCTCAGATCTCCCTATCCTAGTCTCGGTCCTCCTCATCACCAACCATGATCATCTCCACGCCTTCCTGCCTTCAGTGGTCATTCTGTTGTGGTCAAAGTCGAACATGGTTGAACTGCTGTAGTCGATATTCTGTGGTCGACGCCAGACATGGTCGAAGTAGAACATGGTCGTAGTCAAACGTGATCGTAAATGACTCTGAGTCGTAACCAACGTGGTCGAAATCTGACATGGTCGAAAAGACCGTAGTCAAAAAAGCAGTTCGATCTTCCGGTGGTACTCGAACGCCGTCTGATGCATCTGTGCCACTCAGAAAACATCCGATGTGCCAAGGCTACTCAGGCACTGTCTGATGTATCTTTGTGGTACTTGAAAGCTGTCTGATGCTACTCAGACCCGATCGAAACCACTCGGACTAGGCTAAAATCACTCAGACCAATCAAAACCACTCAAACCCAAGCAAAACCACTTGGAGCACAACAAAACCACTCATAGAAAACTTTCGACTACAATCAACCAAAACTTTCATAAACGCAAAATCCAAGCAATACAAATGTCAATTATTCATTATCACTATTCACGACCATCCATATGGTTTAACAATCTCTCCCTTGATGAATACATTGACAACACCTTAAAAATCACTCAAATGAAATAATTTGGGAGAGAATTTTACAAAAGGAACCGACCATGAGCACAGAACATAGCAGTAAGCATAGAAAACTCCCCCTCAACTCCAGAGAACTTGATTATCGAGTACTGATCTGGTACTGTAGCTACGACCAAGAAAAAGTATTGTAGCCACGACCATGAAAGGTACTATAGCTACGATTACCTTCAGTGGTTATTCTGTCGTGATCGAAATCGAACGTGGTCGAACTACCATAGTCGATATTCCGTGGTCGACGCCGGACGTGGTCATAGTCAATGTGATTGTAAATGACTATGAGTCGTAACCAATGTGGTCGAAAAGACCGCAGTCGAAAAAGTTGTTCGATCTTTTGGTGATACTCGAATGCCGTCTGATGCATCTGTGTCACTTGGAAACCATCCGATGCGCCAAGGCTACTCGGGCACCATCCGATGCATCTATGTGGTACTCGAAAGCCGTCCGATGCTACTCGGACCCGATGGAAACCATTCGGACTGGACCAATGTCACTCAAAGCAATCAAAACCACTCGAACCTAAGTAAAACCACTCGTAGAAAACTTTTGATTGCAATCAACCGAAACTTTCACAGACACAAAATCCAAAACAATCCAAATATCAATTATTCATCATCACTATTTACTACCATCCACATGGTCTAATAATTTTTGTTTTTATCATGGGGACATGTAGACGAACACAAATTGATATCAAAGAGTGTAAATCTTATGTTGCGTTCTTGATTTCTACTAATTATTAAGCTGCTACCACAGTCTACTGATAAAATTAATTATATCAATCAAAGTAGTACTTTGCCGGGCCAATCAAAGTAGTCATTTTGGGTATGATGAACTCAGCAAAGCTATAAAAAAACTGCATAAGAAGTACCTACATACTATATATGCTCCTCGAGACATAATTAATAAAATTGAAACGATACGAAGAACTAATGCGTACTTAATCTCCAGAATAAACAAAATCTGGATTTTATCCATAAAAATATGTAGAATCTAAACCAAAATATTATTTATGCCCTCCATCTTTTACTACGTACGTACAAATTCCATGGGAGTTTTACATACATCACATAGGAAATGACTGAAATTCTGAAACTCAACTACACAAGCTGATCGACACTCCATGCGTTGTGCGGTATTGAAATCTGACTGCAGTCTTGCCGTAGCATTAGCATCCCTTGCTTTGCTTGTGACTGACTAGTCTATGCTTACGTTTTGGTACCATTGCACCATATCCAATACACTTTTAGGGCTTGTTGAGTGGACGAGTGTTGAAATAGCATGAGTAAAAAACACACCTTTTCAGAGCAAAATGATCTTTTTACAGGGATGGTATATTTTCAAACTCATTACAAACGCTCTTCAAAAAAAATTGAATGCAAGAAAGTGCTTGAGGGAGGTCTATTAAATACTTACTTTATCCCCCAATCCATTAATTTCTACGGCATGCATATAATGGTAAACATCTGACTGTTCTTTTCTTGGAACAAAATGAACTCATGTATCTGTCATAGAATTTAAAACTGTTTTCACTTCAATGAAAGCTACTAGTACCAGGCAGTTCAACGCACTCATCGTTAGTGAAATAGTAAACAAAATACGACGAACTCATAAAGCAAGCGTCAAAGAACAGTTCAACAAAATTCAGCACCCTTTTCTAGGTTCTTGGGCAGCGCCATGGATATCTAGAAGACTCGTCTTCAGAAAAGAATTCCAAGACGTTAAGCAGACGATCAAAATGGAGCACTATAATATTTACCAACACAGTCAGAATATTGTGGGCAACATCCCGCACTGCATATCCACCAACGGCCTCTGAGATTTGCACTGTATGGTCAGCTCAGGTGTTCCACATGGCTGATTGCTCCTCACGCCTGCCTAGAACGTTTCCATGACTAGACATCGGATTGCTAGCTGAACCTGACAAACCCAACCAAGATACATCCACTGAAATTTCAGCATATCATAGCAGCCCTGATAGTAGTAAGGGATTTTTGTTTTCCGAACACAAGTGAAAAATGATTTCTGAAATTTCAGTGGATGTATGGCTTTGGCCGAGTTAGGCTGCAATGTTGAAATGTGCTTACTAAAAACAGGAGGGATGGATTCTGCTCTTACAGGTCAAGGTCACATGAGAGGACCTTTCTACCTTCCTGATACCTAAGATTCGCAGGAGCATCACTTTCTCTTTCTGACCTTTTCATTTAGGCTGAAAGTCAAATCTGTACTTCCAACAGTTTCTATACCTCAAGTTTGGGACACCTCATCTGAAAAACGATTAGTCCCAGTCCTGTGAACTTTACTTACTTTCCACTAGCAACCTAAGATAAAATTCAAAGTCAGAGAACGCTCGGTACTTGACATAATATGTATTGCCTGCCAATCTAGAGAAAACATGTAATTTCTACAAGCCATGTTACCAAAATACCAATTCAGACCTGTTACCAAAATACCAATTCAGAACCATTGGTTAACAGAGGAAGCCCAAAAGCAGAAAATTCATGCAGGGAAAGCAACTGCATAAGTGGTGATTCGCACATGATCAGGTAGCCTCCTTCCATTTGGTAAGGTGAAAACAATTGCAGATAGTAGTGAAGTTTACAAAATATGGAAGCAGTTTTGTTTATGAAAACAACCTTGACTACTGACCAAACAGTATATAAGAGAGCTAGCTAGAGAGAGCCGGTAAGTAAGAATGAGGAAATCCTGCCCTCTCATACTCCCTTGGGGTTTATATATATGAATAGGATATGATGAGAGATTTTCATCTTACTCCTTGATAATTACAAAAAATAAAAATACATTGATATGTTTTTTATACATATATCCCTATATTGGGGCTGGGCCATCCCACAACAAACCCACATGTGGATTACAATGAAGCCAATGGATTTTTTTTTCTTGTGTGTGTGTACAAACATGAATTGCTAATGGAATTGGCTTTTAAAACTGCTTTTCTATAGCATATAGCTTTCAAATTGTGTGTCTTTTCAAGGTGGTGTCTACTAGTCGATTATAGTACATACTATAGTGACTTCATTTATATCCGTCAAAATCACACATAAGTATCTCTCTATAAGCTTTTCTATAAGCTATTATTATTTATAAACTAAAACTAAAAACCAATATAGTCAGGCCTTACAGAGGATGACAAGATGATGTGGTATAGGCCGACTAGGTAATATGTTCATTATAGGCCCACAATCACAGGGCCCAGCTGGTAATTTAGTCCCACCACACCAGACGCAATCCACTAATCCAATAAGGAAGGAGGGGGAAGGGGGTAGCAATTGGGAGGAGCGCACGCACCTGAGCCTGAGATTAGAAGTGAGAAAGAAAACCCTAGGGGCTAGGGCCTCGACGGCAGGCTGGCAGCGGTGCAGCGCGGCGAGGGCTCAGGCCCGGCGAGCCCACGAGCAGGGGTGGCGGCGCGGCGAGCCCACGAGCCAGGGCAATGGAGGACCAGACGGAGGAGGGGCCGAGGGGCAGCGCGGCGCGGCACTGCTTGCGCGGGGCAGTAGGCATCGCTGCATCGGCAGCTTAAGCTTTGGGCCTTTGGCTATTTGGGTCAAGTGCCGAGACAGCCGAATCGCTTGGGGATTTGGGGCAGCAGCGAGCTAGTTGATCTGTTGAATTGGTATTTATTTTTTTTCTTTACTCAATTACTCTTTTTGATGTTGTATAGTGCTGATCTGATGATAGATGAAATTGGTATTTGGTAGTTGTCTAATCGATAGTTTTCAATGAAGTGATGAAACCCATTTTATAATTTGTTTGTAGATTTACAATAATGGAGAAACGATTTTTTTAGTAGTGCTTCCATGAATTACACATGACTATATTTGTCTCAATGTAGTTTAATAATCTGAGTCCACCTTTCATTTTCATCTTGGCTTTGCTACTGCAACAATGAACACTGCTATGTGGGTCCTGTAGTTCGTCCAAAACTTGAAGCCAAGGAGAATAGTGTCGGTTGGGTTGTATTGTAACTCTGCCGTATCTCCTCGTGCCGTTCGGCAACTGGAGGACGAAGTTCCCTGAGTTGAGCAGCATTGCGATAGCTCCGTCGCCTCTGGTGGTGGTGGTGTTCTTCGTCGTCCGAAGGATACGGCCTTTGGAGTCAGACAAGACAAGGTCCAAGCTTATGGTCACAACTAGCTTCCCGGACGAATTGCCGGTGATTGGGTTGTCGCGGTTGGTGACCCACACGTATGTTCGCTCAGGAATGTTGTGGTACCATATGCCAACATATGAGTTTGCCGTGGAGTTTGTCGGGGAGAAGAAGCCAAGAGCAAAGGTGCCACCGCTCGAGATGAGCATGTCGCCGGCCGGTCAGAGTGGCTTTGCAGGTGTTAGGCGGTCATTCGATCTGCAGAAACAAATCAAGAGCAAGAGGATGAAGATGAGGATGTAGGTCATATTCTTTTGCATTTTCTTGTCAAGACTGAGCTACATTGCAACACTATATTGCAGGTTGAAATAATTGAGGTCGTTCTTCTTGACGGTTGGACAGTAGAGAGTACATAATGTAGCATGTGTACGAGTTTTTTTGACCCTCCAATAGCGTAAGAGACAATGTTCTGAAAAAAAATAGCTTAAGAGGTAACTCTGGATTTAGGCATGTCACCGCTTGAGACAGCATGACCCAATGTAAGGACATCTTCAGTAGTAGAGTCAATGGTTGTCTCCACCATGTTCACATTAGAGTAGAGAACAACCACTCCAATGGTAGACGACGATAGTTTTGACTTCATAAATCGTTATACACCGGCCCACACACACTAAATTATGTTTGGTTTTGTGTTAAAATTATCTCTCGCATAGGAGGTTGTGTGGGTTGTTCCTTGAGTTCTCTTTCCTCCATCTTATCTAAAATCCAATGTGGCAAAGCTCTAGGTGACATCACACTACCCTACTTTTTGTTTGAAAGCATGATTTCCAGTGCATTAAATCAAGTGGGCACAGTAGCAAGTAACAGTCCAACGCGAATAACACGATGTCTCATCGAAAATATTTCAAAAAGTGTCATTTTCTTGACATGGTATATGCATCATCGAAATTTTTTCAAAAAGTGTCATTTTCTTGACATGGTATATGCATCATCAAAAAATTTTCAAAAAGTGTCATTTTCTTGACATGGTATATGCATCGGCCAGCGATAAGTTAATTATTACAGAGTATCGCAAAAAAAAGATTACAGACAAGTTGAACTTCCAAAACGGCTGAGACGATCGAGACCGCATCCGTTGAGCTCGAATCTGGCGATCGGCAGCCTCATGCGGTTCTCGTTCTTTCGAGCACCGACGCACCGTGCCGTGCATCGCACACGTGTTGGAGACTACCTTTTCTTTCTTCTTTTTTTTAAGGGTTACTACGGTACAGCATGCCATCAGGAAGCATCCTGACAGCATATCCTCTTGCGCCGTCTGTCCCCACCCTCTCTCTTCTTTTGAAGCGTCGCTGCTCCCATCCCCTCCCCCTCTCTTCTCCTGCTCTGGCGCCGATCATCACCCTCCTCTCCCTCGCGCTTCTTTGTGCTTGTCGCCCTATCCGCCTTCTTCTTCAGCGTTGGCCACAGCTCCGCGCTCCTCCTTCGCTTCTCCCTGCCCCCTCCTCCACTACTGGTGGTCGGCAGCGACCCCGTAGCCTCACTGCGCCGCAGCGCCCCCCTCTCCCCTTCCCCGCCGTCCCTACCCCACCCAACATAAAATTCACCATGTTGCCACCTTGCCATGCCGCCCTCCAACGTCGTCCACCGCCGGACCACTGCCTCCCCAGCCTCCCTCTACGTCTGAAGCTCGACAGCTGGATCGCTGAAGCTCTTGCAGGCAAGAGGAGAGAGTTGTGAGAGACAGATCTATACCATCGAATCGCAACAAAATGGTGTTACCGTTTTCTAGATTTTCTTTTTTTAGAAAATAGCATCGTTTCCCTTTCTTAGCCAACCTACCAGACGTCAACTCACGCACGCGACAACTGCTTGGACCCACGTCCACGCCGCCCTGCTTGGTTGCTCCCTCATCGCCAGGCTCCCTGAAGTGGCCACGCAGCCCTACTCGCTGAGCGCCTGGCATCACCGCCTCTCCCCTGTCCGGCATCGCCACCTGGCTCACCGCACACAGCCTCCCTCCCGCGCGCGTCGCATCTCACTTCTTGTTCCTGGGCTGCTCACCAGCGCTTTCTTGGCCTCTGGTAGGGGACGACAATGGTTTGTAAAGGCTTAGAATGACCCGCTAGCCCACTTAACTAAAAACAATAGCATGAACCTAGTGGCAGTCTTGTTGACGGACCCATTGTAGCACCTCACATACTAATATGAGATACTACTACGTAACGTCATCACTAAAAATAAGAATAAATGCAACAATAAAAATCATAAGGAATTAAAACTTTAAGAGTACTTTATTAGAGAACCAACAAAATCTGAAATAAATGTTTGAAACATAGGACCGGTCCACTTCTAACCAAACAAGTGTAAATAAAAAACATAAATAGTGGCAAGGCACGATGCTGAAAACTTGAGTACTCTGACCATGCATGTTGCTATCACTCCATTAGCCTTTTACCTGAGAATGGAAAGAGCAAGCGTGAGATTTGAAAATCTCAGCAAGTACCCAACAACGATCGCAACATGGTGAGTAAAGGACAAGTAATACAAGCAAGTAATTGACAATGGTTAAGTGCAATGGAACTAGGTTACCGAAAACACTGATGCACGTTGTAGGACCGGACAGGCAACAGAGGGGGGGTGAATGGTGCCTTCAAAATCTCCACAAGTATCCACTTAACCCTTTTTCTCCAATAGCTACTGAGCTATGAAGACTAAGGTTGAAAGCTCACTGGAAAACCGAGAAGACAAACCGAAACAGAGCAAGAAAGTCGAGATCTGTCAACATGGTCGTAAGTCTCAACAACGTGGTCGAACTCTGACAATAAGGTCGAGAGCAGACAGCGTGGTCGTAAACTCAACTATGTGGTCGATAGCCGACTACATGGTCGGAAATTATCTTAGTCGATAACCACAGAGGCCAGAACCAATGTGACCAGAAATGATTGCAGAGTCGTGGGCAACATGATCGAATGCCAACTAGTGGTCGAACAATCAATATTGTCGTACATAGTCAGCTCTATGATCGAAACCAACGTTGTCGTAAGCCAACAAGTAGTCGAACATCCAACGTGGTTGAAACCAGATTGCAACTCAAAAGATCAACATGGTTGAAATCAGTGCGGTGTGGTCTGGAACTTGATCTTGGTCGAAACCAACGTACTTGTAAATCCAATCGATGTTCCAGACCAGGACTGCACCGACTAAGACTGCCTTAGTTCAGACTCGATAAAAGAAGACAAGGAAGCAACCAAACTAAATGTGGTCGTAACATGCTCGGATAAACAACAGAGGAAAGCTGGCGAGGCGCACGACCACAGGAACAAGATTCCCAATTACTTTTGATTCAAAGATCAACTGGTCAAGAAACTTCGAACATGCAAAGGTGAGGGTCTTAAGAGGTTGCTCTAATCTTTAATTGAAAACTTAACAACCAAAATGAAAGCTTCATAAGATTTCACTGAGAACGCCCAAAACTGAATCTGAGAATGTAGAGAGACAATCAGACCATGCCAGTGGGAATAGAATAGCCAAGATGGCTTTGAGTATGATTCCCCAACATCAGACAAGTCAGATTATCAACAAAGCAACTGAAAACAAACTCTCAGATCAAGAAAGGAAAGAACCAACCCAAGAACAGAGATAACACACTCAAAATGACCAAACCCAACTCAACTCCAAACATACGAGCATACACAAACAGAGATAGAAAGATAATATATTGCTTTGGAAGTTGATTCTACATCCACTCCATCCCGGAGGACCAAGAGTACAAGTGCTCCACACAAAATCCTAACCCTAGAAGAGACACACGCAAGAACAACAAGAAAAACAGACCAGAGAGCTCTAAGGATGGGTAGCCCTCCATACCTTTTTTATAGCCTCTCGATACTAGGGATAACCCGTTAACCCCCTATCTACCACCGAGTTTTCTCACGCATGCTTCTTAAAGCAACTCACAACAACCCATTAGCATATACAGGACAAACACCCTTTAACAGAACGCTTCCTTTTCAGGTCCTGAGCAATTTACCACAATGCCCCTCTTCCACCTTCCTAGAAGCTTCCTGTTTTCTTGCTGTCCACGCTTACAACCACCTTGCAGCCTCAGTCATCTTTGGCTTCTCCTGACCGTTCTGGACCTCAACACATCCCTATGTCTAGTCCCGATCCTTCCATGCCTCATCATGACCTAGCTCCAAAGTCCTGCAAACACCACTGACAAGCAAAGCATCACATAGCACCGCACAATACACGGGAATCATCAATATGCATAAATAGAATGTACTCAGAGAACAACCCAGCTGGTCTTATACCACCTATGACTACTCAGATGCACAAGACATGAGGTACTCGTAGCTCTTGAAGTCTTCCCAGTAGTCTACGACCACTCAACAAGTCGCTACGACCATCGCTCACAGCAGCTACGACTTTAACACACCTGGTCGCTACGACTTACGATCACACAGGCAGAGCGCTACGACCATCGACCACGGCCAGTAGAAGCTACAGCCATTGACCACGGCTAGACAAAACTATGACTATCGACCATGGTCAGACAGAGTTACAACTATCGACCACGGTAAGATAGAGTTACGACTATCGACCACAGTCAGATAGAGTTACGACTATCGACCATGGTCAGGCAAAGCTACGACTATCGACCACGGCCAGCCAGAGCTATGACTATCGACCACGGTCAGCTAGAGCTACGACTATCGACCATGGTTAGACAGAGCTACGACTATCGACCATGATCAGACAGAGTTACGATTATCGACCACGGCCAGACAGAGCTATAACTATCGACCACAAAGTCATAAAAGCCTCTGCCGACCACAAAGTTGTAAAACCTATTGGCAACCACCAAGTCATAGAATCGACTGTCGACCACAAAGTTGTAAGAATGACTGCCGACCTCAAAGTCGTAAGACCTACTGCCGACCACCAAGTCATAAGACCGACTGCCGACCTCAAAGTCGTAAGACCACAATAGAGGTCATAAAGAGCAAGTGGTAGAGGGCAAACTTCTGCTAAATTCTCAAAAACCAAACTTAACCTCTACACAAACTCTAATGCAAAGGTCAATTACTCATCACAACCATGGGGTGACCTCCACATGGTCTCACACACGTGACTGTCCTCAACTGTATTACTGCTAACGGGGTGTAATATCCTGAGTAACGAAAGTGTACGGCCCCCCGTACGTTACTAGGTGGGTGGCAATCTCCTCTATATGTGGGTGACCCTAGACTATGTAACCGTGATATTATTAAAAAATTATATGGTAAGAGATTAAGGTAACTATGGAAAGGTTAGGATAAGGTTATGATAAGAGGAATGATTGGCTAAGGTTGAAAATTGAGAAACATGATTCCTGATATAAGGGTAATGTGGAATGATACTATGGTGACAACGATATAAGAATTATTCTAAAGGGGTATTATAACATAGCTCACACAAGGGTCAGCAACCATCCAAGTTTTATTACGTGATGAGTGATTATTAGTTAGCTTAACAGATATTATATACATTGGTCATGACACACATATGAAATCATACGAGTAATGGATCATGATATCAGGAAGAATAAACATAGCAGTCCGAATGTTAAACTTGTGGAAAGATGGATTCGCTAAGCCTCCATCGTGTGAATCAACTATCGGCTGAGCGAATCGTCGTTTGGTCGTGCGAACCACGTCCCGCTGCATGACCCAACGAAACACCATGCGAACACATGATTTGGCTGTGCCCAGGCCAACTGAATCACATGGCAGTGGGAATCGCCACCAGCCACCACCGGCTGCCGTCACCGCCGGCCATTGCCTGGTCATGCTGCCATGCCATGCCGCGCCTCACGGCCGCCACCCACGCCACGCCGCCATGCCACACCCATCTGCCTCCCAATCTACGCCACCACCAGGCCGCTGTTGTGTGCTTGTGCGTCGCCCTGGGCCAGCCGCCGCTCAGCCAGCACGTCGCCCTGGGCCCACCGCACCGACTCCTCACCATGGGCAGCTTCTAGACCACCATGCCACCGCCGGACTGTGCCTCACCGCCATAGGCCATCGCCGCCTCTGCCGGCCTACGCCCAACACACACCACCAGCCAAGGGCCCTGTGCCAGCCTCACATAGAGAGGGAGAGAGCTTTGATGGAGGTGGGAGAAAGAGAGAGAGAGTATATTGGTTTTCCTATAGAGAGAGAAGGAAAATTGTGCGTATGGTTAAAGAGTTGAAGGTAATTAGATGAGTTTTAAAGACTAAGGCCCCGTTTGGCACAGCTCAGCTTCACTAGTGAAGCTGTTTTTTTTAGTTTCAGCTTCACGAGCAGCTTCACCGGTGAAGCTAAATCTGTTTTAGAAAACTGTTTGGCAAAACAGCTTCACCAACAGCTTCATACATGGCTGAGAGAAGTCAATTGTCCAAGATGCCCCTGTCTACCTGACTTGTTCTAACATTTGGAGTTGTATATTTGTATATGGTCATATGAATTAAAATATAATATATTTGAATGAGTATGAATTAAAAAATTAAAATAATAAAATAAGCAACCTGTTACACTCACCTTACACGAAACGAAGGTGTTTTTTCTACCAAGCAACAACAATGTGATCTCATTCTTTGAGATGTTCATGTATTTCCCTCTACAAATGCCAACTTCCAGCAATGGCCAACACATATTTAACAAGTTCATCTCTACCCTTCAAGCACAGAGCCAATTGGATGGAACCAGACAAGCCACGAACCACCAATCAATCTAAATGCGTGTACGCCTGAAGGAGAGAGTGGCAAATGCGTGTAAATTTTTGTGAACTAGAGGGGCATTCGCTTCCTAGGAATATGGGCTGAGGAGAGAGAGCGTGAAAAGCTACTTTTTCACTTCACCTCTCCTATTCCTTTGTGAGAGCACAAAAAGGAGCTTCATGGGTGAAGTTGTTTGCAAAAGTGTTTAGCAAAAAAACAGCTCACAACATTCGTCACGGTTGTTGGTGAAGGCACAATCTTGCAAACAGGGCCTAAATAGGATTTGTCTTGCTTCCTTTTGTGTGGCCCCTTGCAAAAGAAATCGGGACGCTACACCCGTACGGCATGGGGCGGGCGCAGCAAGGCTAGGGAGCGTGCGGTGGCCAGTGTTACCTAGACACGCGTGTCCAAAGTTTATTTTCTCGCATTGACACGTGTCCCGGTGTTGACACATGTTAGACTGACATAGCTCGACACACATCTGATTCTTCTCTAGCGAGTCGCCATGGCTGGGAGGAGCAGATAGCCGCACCGGGCACAGCGGATGGCGAGGTAGGTGGAGCGAGAAATTAGCATGTAGAGGAGTCTGAATCGACACAGATATTGCCGGAGGTGAGCTCACTGGCGGATCCGACCGGCGGCAGAGGACGAGAGAGAGAGGTCGGGCACTTTAGGCTGCGCGGCGAACTGAGCTCGGGGTGACAGTGGTGAATTCGAGGAGAGCGGAGGCAACAAAGAAGGGTGTCCGACTGGTGGCCGCACGGTTGAGATGGTGAGGCAGCCGGCGAAGCTGGTGCGGTTCGTGCGGAGGGAGAGCAGATGGAGAAGAAGCAAATGTGCGGGCTTGGGCTGGCAGCTAGGATTAAAAGGATGGGGATTTTTTTGGGTTTTTTGTGATTTAGTCCTTGGAGTTCTAGAAAATTACGAATAGACAACTCCCTGCATAGATTTTTTTTTCTAATTTGGACCTCCTGAGCTTTGTTTTTGACACGGTTTGATCCTATACGTCCGCGGTGGTTTGTACATCTGTACAAAGAGTGGTGTGAAGATATGTATTTATATCCTATTGAGTGATCTAAAATATATTCAATATAATTTTAATATATATAGGACGCTGAAATGGGGCACCAAGCCTCCCTGCCTTTGGATTGCTTTTAGATGCGTGCAAGTGCAATGATATATAATTCATTAATTCAAAAAGGCATTGATTTGGAAAGGAATTCATTGACTTAGCATGTTGAATCAATCATAGATGGAAAGTCTTAATCATGGATGGAAATTCTCAATCATATATATATATATATATATATATATATATATATATATATATATATATATATATATATATATATATATATATATATATATATATATATATATATATATATATATGAAAAATACTTTTACTCCCGGTGTAATTACACCCACCTCTAATATACCACCTAAATAAATTTGAAATACTCCTTTATCACTTTAGGTATACTCATATACTAATTATAAGATACTCCAATGTAAACCATACGAAAAAAATTACAAGGGAGTCCATAATTTTTAGCGTATTTTATAAATACCTTTATATACGCACATAAAAAGGAGCATGTCAAAAAAATAAACATACCACCTCTGAAAAATTGTTCATACCACCTATATAGTCTTAAATACTCGTATACTACATGTACATACTCCTCGTTACGCGAGATACTCCCTACATTGTGAGATACGATATAGCGTATAATTACACCCGGGAGTAGAAAAAGAGGCTTCCTATATATACATATATATATATACATATAGGTGGTATGTATATATACACATATATATAAAAGAGACTTCCTATATATATATATATATATATATATATATATATATATATATATATATATATATAGAGGACGCTGAAATGGGACACCTAGGTGCCCATAACCTTATTTTCTAAAGTTTACTAAATCAGACATCTAAATCCGAGTCGGACTCCGACACCTGTATCCGATTCCTGGTAACACTGGTGGTGGCGTGACACAGCGCGGCTAGGAAGCGAGTGGCGACGCAGCGGGGTCAGCTCAGGGAGCTGGGAACGGGCGTTGGCAGCACGGCCAGTCCAGGGAGCAGGCAAGGGTGGCACGGCGCGGCCACGGAGCGGACGGCAGAGTGGCAGGCCGTCGCGCGATTGCCTGGCAAGGACCATGAGTAGTGACCACCAAAGTGACGCCGTGCTGAAAACAACTCTGAACTCATGTTCAGCCTTGTCGGAATAAGCGCAGCTAGCCCTCTTTCTATTGGAAGAAAAAACGCTATCTTCTTCTATTTTGATATTCTCACTGCTAGCAATTTCTTTGTCTCAACCAAACAATGAAACAAGGTAGATCTTGTGCCAATCCTGACAAAGTATGCATGTCTATTAACCTTTTTGAGAAAAGAAGAGTAGTGCTTCCATGCTTTCTACTCTAACAAGAATGATACTAATCTCAAAGCACACGAAAGGGTAAATAATCACTATCCATCATTCAGTTCTACATTAAAAGTTGATAAAAATATAGAAGCACCTCCCAGAAAAGAATACACTGACTCAGAATAAAGAACTTTTAAGAATGTAGTACATAACGAGGTGCTACATTAATTCAAAAAGAAGGCAAAGCATTATTCTTTTATACATGTTAGCGGCTGAAAATAAAAGCAACCACACGTGGGATATAAACACCTTGTTTGAAATGAGCCATAATCAATATAAAAGCTCAAGTCCTAATGTATTATCCACAGCTTTTTCGTATACAGTGAATTTCACTTCAGTGTTTTCCATACAATAAACTCACAGATTTTACAACTTCCTATGCTGAAATTCACTATCCATATGAGGTAAATCAGATAATTACACCTATATTGAAATTCATATATAGTAAAAGTTGGCGTTAAACATCTAACGCCCCTCTAGTGTTGTGAAACTCATGGTATTTGAAGAATTTTTGATGATTTCCCCAGTATCTCCATTTTCATAATTCCTTGGCACAAAATATGCAGGTTGCTTGGGTGCTGGAAGCAACGTGGATTCATTCTCTAACATAAACACAACTGATGACATGAGTGGCCTAGCATTCGGATGGTTTTGAACACACAAGAGTCCTACATGAATACACCGTAGAACTTCATGAATTGGACAGCTCTCAACAACTGATGAGTCCACCAACTCCCTTGCATTTCCATCTTCCCATAATCTCCACGCCTGACCCAATAGAATCAAGTTTCAATCAACTTACAGCAGTTTTGTTTAGGATGTTGAATTTTTGAGTATTCCACGATACTTACATATGCTATAAGGTTTGGAAAGTTAATTAAGAGTTGAGGTGAGCTGATCTTCAAGCCACTTACAATCTCCAGGAGAAGAACACCAAAGCTATAGGTGTCCGATTTGACAGAAAAAACTCCACCCGTCACATATTCAGGAGACATGTAACCACTGTTTAAACCATTTAAACAGCAAGGAACGAACAGTTTGAATTAAACTAAACTATAAAGGTTACTCTATTAAAGCAATGCTCAGGACATGAATTACTTACTATGTCCCAACAACCCGAGTAGTGTTTGCTTGTTGCTGGTTTCCTCCAAAGATCCTTGCCATACCGAAATCTGATATTTTGGGACTCATTTCTGCATCCAACAAGATGTTGCTTGCTTTGAGATCTCTATGAATTATCCTTAATCTTGAATCTTGGTGGAGATAAAGAAGCCCTCTTGCTACACCTATAATTATTTTGAACCGTGTCGGCCAATCAAGGACATGTTTTCTTGTAGCATCTTCCAACAAGATCAGTATTAACAAAGCCTGTTGTTAGTAATCAGGAATATCCTTTCGGTCAATGTCAATTTTTTGCAGTATGCGATAAGAAATCAGAACATACCAAAAAGGAAGGCATCCAAGCTTTTGTTAGGCATGTATTCATAGATCAGTAACTTCTCATCTTCATGAATGCAGCAACCAAGAAGTCTGACTAGATTTCTGTGCTGCAATTTGACAATTAGAACTACTTCGTTTCTGAACTCATCAACACCTTGTCCAGAACCTTTACTAAGCCTTTTGACAGCAACTTCCTTGCCATCTTCCAACATTCCCTACATGATTGCATCATTTTTTTTGCGAGGTACATGATTGCATCATTTTAAATTGGAAAACGACGAAAGCTGTATGTTTCTCTGCAGTAGCTATTTTTTTTAAAAAAGGTATTATACTGCAGTTATCAATGTTAAACTTATTGTTGTTACCTTGTAAACATTGCCAAAACCCCCTCTCCCAAGGATATTGGAGTCAGAAAAATTATCTGTTGCGGCGACAATGTTTTCAAAGCTAACAAAAGGAAATTCTACATTTTTGCCTCCGAATTCATTGGAAGCACTCAAGTATCCTAGCATCAGTTTCTTCTGCATTTCCTTCTTTCGCCGTTTCCCTGCTGGTTGGGGCATCCATAGTAGTTTTTTGTTAACACTTACACAATAACATTGCATGCTGAAAACAAGGCAATTGTTATTCTACCTCTGCATTGGCATATCCAGACAAGAGCTATGCACGAGATCAGTAGCAGAAGGCATGCTATAACCGGGAATACAATCTTTACTAAATCGCTCTTCTTGTGAACTGCCGATAAGCATGTATCCCATCAGAATTTACTGCATCAAACATTACTTGCAAGAGTATATGGATTAACCGCTTGCATACCAGGAGAGTCGGCAAGCCGGAGGTACAGGTCCTCGCCATAGTTGCTGGTTTTCCACGTGTCGATAAGTTCCCCCGTCCAAACCAAGCACCTAGACTGGTCGCCCATAGTGCCGGCGATGCTCAAGTTGGCGTAAGCGTAGGCCGTGCACGAGCAGTTGCGGCTGCACTCGGCCGCGCACTGGTCGAAGCTTCTGTTCCGGATGTGCAAGAACTTGTCGGGAAGTCTCATCCCAGGCAAGGCCACAAAATGACTTTGCTTGCCGCATTTCAGCTCCTCTGTTCTCCGACATCCTCTCGAAAAGTTCAGACCGTCGGGCTCGAACCCATCGAGGCACCGGCATGTCGGAGCGCCCCCCGCGAAGTCGCAGTAGCCGTACTGGCCACACGAGGCGTAGAGGCCGTAGCTGCCAGTGGGGCGCTCAGAGACGACCCTCCACGACGACGAGTTGCTGTTCCAGGTCAGGAGCCTCATCGTGCCCGTGTAGTCAAGCGTGATCCGTGCGTACGGTGAGCCGTCGGAGACTGTGTACATAAAGTAGTACTCGTCCCCTGTGTGGACCATCGTTTGGTACACGATGGAGCTGGTGCTGCTCGGGTATGTGCCGCCGGCCACCGACTCACCGTTCCACACGCTGATGCGGCAGTACGGCCTGGTGCCGCGCCAAGTGACGAGCTGGAGGTTCGAGCTGGGGTCAAGGCTGAATGAGAAGTCCCCAGCGGATGGGTCGTCGGGGCCCTTCCAAGCAACCAGGCGCCCGACGACGTGGGCCTTGTAGCTCAGCAAGAACCTCATGCCTGGGAGGATGGTGTCAGTCGGGTGATCAAAGCTCTGCCATATGTCTGTGCCGTTCGGCAACCGGAGGACCAAGTTCCCGGTGTCGAGCAGCACTGCGGAAGCTCTCACGCCTTCGGCAATGATGTTGTTCTCTGTCATCCAAAGAGTGCGGCCTTTGGAATCAGACAACACAAGGTCAGAATTGTTGTTGACGGCGAGCATCGCGGATGAAGTGGTGGTGGCTGAGTTTTCTTTGTCGCGGTTGGCAACCCATACGACGGTGCGGCTGCGCTCGGGGATGTTGTTGAACCAAATTCCAACGTATAGGCTCCCGTTGGAGTTGGTCGGGGAGAAGAAGCCGAGGGCAAAGATGCCGTCTTTGGAGACGAGCATGTCGCCAGGGGAGAGTGGCTTTGCATGTGTCAATTGATCATCGGATTTGCAGAAAGGAATCAAGAACAGGAGGATGAAAATGGGAAAGTAGGCCATATCCATTAGGCCTTCTTCTTCGTTTGCCAGTCAAGAGAGAAGAAAATAGCACAGGGCCAAAAAATAACAGGTGGTAGATATACAGTTGGGATTAATTGCTGTGCCCGTCAAATCAATTTGAACAAATTGGATATAAGTATGACCATATAACAGGTAGGTTAATGCAGGGGCGGATCCACACCTCGGTCAGGATAGGCTTTAGCCTGAGGTGTAGAAAAATATTTAGTGTATAGTCTAGGTAAATTTAGTCTAACCTAGTTAACATTTTCATGGTCCAGCTTAGATAGTCTAAATTATTTCACCACTGAGCCTGGGGCGTAATCAAATCCTGACTCCGTCACTGGTTAATAGTGCTTTTAAATTTTCCTTTAAGTAATCATGAATTCTTCGTTCCAATAGTTAAAAGAAACTATTAAAATCAAGGACCACAAAATTACTAAAATCGTTGTACTACTGTAGTTTTATCCTATTAACAGTAAAAAAACAATTTCAATCAAAAAAATCTGTGTAACTTTTGATCCATAGATTCAAAAGACTTAAAGTTTAAAACAAGGATAGATAATGACCTTAAGAACTTATCCTAACCAAAAATCTTGAAAGAATGTGAGAGAATTAGAATATTTTGATTCGTGAAGCTCTGCTGCATCAAAACCAGGCAAAAACCAAAATCGTTGCCAAAGTTTTTGATATTTTTTTTGTTTGAAAGAATGTTATACTAAAATCGGACAAAAACAAAAAATGATGAATATAATTTGCTTGTGGGTGACTGATGACTAGAATAACCTTAGATGTATTCCTATATGTCGCAGTAATCAAAAAATCACTTAAAAAGACCAAATTAAACAAAAATCATAGACATTCTCGTATGGTTATTGGATATACAGTTGGATTAATTCCGTCAAATCAAATTGGATATACCGTTGGGATTAAGTGTTGTGTCAGTCAAATCAAAATTGAACTCTTCTCACATTTGAAGAACGGGGGAAATGCAGGATGGCAAAGTCCAGATTCAGATTTAAATATTTAGTGGATAAAGACAGCAAGGACCTAGGCAAAGCACTGCCGACCAGCTGGCGCTCTTACATGATACTCCAAGAGCCTTCAGCAATACTTAACACGTAAAGAAAAACGGCTACTACGACGAATTCAGGTCGGACTTTGGAGTTTGGAGTGAGAGGGCGAAAGCGAAACCTCACGGCACGCTTGCCTCACGTCTGATTTCCCACAGAGGCCGACAGACTAGGGGGCGAATTGGTAATAACAATTTCGTTCATCTCACCCGGGCCGGCCCGGTCAACTTCGACGCGGGAGAAAAGTAGCAACGCGGTGAATCCATGTGCGAATATCAATCTAGTTATTTTTTCAAATTTAATCTAAACATTTTCGTTTGCTAATCTAGACCCCTCCGGACAACCTACCGCGCGGCTGCACACCTGGTCTGCTACAGTGCATCATGCACGGTTGGTTCGCAGGAGGAGATTAGATTTGCAAAAAAAAAAGACGAAAAAACCGACAAAAAAGCTAAAAAAAACCAAACAATCAGAAAAAACGAAATTGTTGAATAGTGAAAAATAAGCTAGTTTAGCGAATTTACTAAACTGTTTACGGATTTACCAATGTAGCGATTTTTTTTCAAAAATAGCCCCAAACATCTGTTTTACAAAAAAAAATAGTTTTCCTCTGTTGCCCAATTTTAGTGTAATCTTTCTTCTTTTGGATAAAGGTCGAAACTTTGGCTATAATTGTAGTACCCCACATACAGCTATATTGGGATAATACCATAGAACATCATCGCCAAAGTAAAGAGGGAATAATAAAAGCAACAATAGAAATAATAAGAAAATTAAAACCTTTAAGGTACTTTATTTAAATAGTCAATGGAAGCTAAAATAAATGTTTGAAACATGGAAACATGATACCGGTCCACATCTAATCAAATGAAAAATAAAGTAAAATGGCAAAAGTAGTGGCAAGCCACAGTGCTGCAACTGGAGTGCTCTCATCCATGCATATTGCTATCACTCCACTGGCCTTTTACCTAAAAGGGAAAGAGCAATGAGATTTGAAAATCTCAGCAAGTACCCAATAACGGTCGCAACACAAAGAGTAAAGACAGATAATGCAACCAAGAGAAATAAGAAACAATCAATGTAAGCAAGCAATTGATACAAAATAAAGGCAACGAACTTAGGTTACCGAAAACATTGATATAGATTGACATGCATACAAAATTATAGTTGTGTATAAATTAACGAACATAGTTTTAGAAAATTAGCATCGTTAGCAAATTGACATGCATACAAAATTGTAGTTGTAAAAAATGCAATCATCGTAACGTACAAATTAACCATCCGTATATACAAAATTCAGTAAATATTTATGTCAGAATTTAATAATTTGGTATGTTAAAAATAGTAATACGTAATATTTATGGTTAAATACGAATGAATATAATGTCGTTAGTATGTTTGAAAAATGTTGGAAAACTGATAGGAATTTCATAATATGAGGTTATTGTAGTGGGTTACGACATGCAAACGATCGGCGAAATGTGAATTGCAGTACGTCGGTACTTTGTTATTGTGTGATACGATTTAACATGTTGCAAAATTAAAACATATATGCAGGCAGACGTCAACAATATCAATACCCACTACATTGAGAGTGTATTATGGTGCTGGAACCGTTCGTGATGGTCCAAATGGTGTGGATTTGAGTGGTTTTCCGCAAGCCACTCTAGTACATCCGGATGGTGAGAATGCTCGAATCTAAGATGTGATGCATTGACTGAGTCAGAGTTTTTCGTTGGACCCCGCGGTGTGCAGTGTCGTCATACAAGGGCTTTGGAGCCGGTTTCCCCACGGACATCAGATGAGAGTTGAGGACATTGCTGCGCACTGCTGCATGGAAGGGGTTTGTGCAAGGGTGCTAGCGCCGTGGATACGAGTGTGTCCTACTTATGCAATCGTGCGCGTTAGAAGCTGTGCAAGGTCGTGCGTATGGCCTTGCTCTGAGAGGTGCTAGCAGCTCGGGCGGCCCGCATGTTGGCGAAGAGGAGCAAGTTGCTCATGATGAAGCCGATGCGATACATGGAGGAGAGGTACAATGGTCAAGCCATGGAGAGGAACATGACAAGCTGATGAACGGGAGCATATTGAGTACATAGTACAGTAGATGGAGTGCAATAACCAGACGGCATGGGCTGAAAAGGAAGCTGTACAGGACGATGATGAGGACAATTCGGATGAGGATGAAGCTTCGTCCCGTAAGAATGGAACCGGTTTAATGCTGAGGGTGTTTTCGCACATGATAAGCATGAATCAGCGTGGGAGTATCATGAGACAAAAGTTTAGTTGCATTCTATGTTTGCTGACAAGGCAGCGCTTGTAGGATCGAGGATAACCGACTAGAGCGGGTGAATAGGAGGTTTTAAATTTTCTTGCCTTTTAATTAATTCTCTACAAATTCAATCTAGCAAGAATGTGAAACACTTAAGATCTACACAATTCTAGTCAAGTAAAGTATCAACACTAGCTCTATATCATACAAATGATCACAACAATACTAACAAATAAGAGCTAGAAGAAAAATGAGAGAAATAAACACACTCGATGTTTTACCGTGGTGTTCGAAAACTTGCCGGTTTCCCCTAATCCACGTTGAGGTTAGCCTAAACAAATTGGATCGGCTCCATGAATTAAGCCAAAACACCTTGAGTCTATTAGAGGTAACTCTTCCCCGCTCCGGATAGGTGAGCTCCAACCTTCACACGAATACCGGGCCTTCTCACAAACTCCTTTGAGAAGATCACCGATCAACCTTCGCCCAATCGTCCAGGTGCCGGCAAGCACCAAGAGTAATAAATCAAGGCTTCACTTGATTGCAAACAAGTGCCAAAAGATCAAACTAATGAATGTTATGCACTTTTTGGCTCAACCACCTCAATTGAATGCACAAGAGAGAAAAGAGGTGTGGAGTGAATGCTCAATGCTCAAGGATGTTCAGTGGAGTCTCTAACTTCTGTCTTTGAGTAGTGGTACAGGTATTTATACCCTCCACCAACTAAAACTAGCCGTTTGAAACAAATTCTAGAAAAATCAAGGCGAGCGGAACTACCGCCGACCAATGGCCGGTAGTTCCGCTCCACCTCTGGCGCGGCAGAACAGCTATGTCAAAGGCTTTGAACTAGCCGTTTGAAAGTCGGCGCGGTACTATCGCTATTATAAAATACGGTACTACCGGCAGAGTACTACCGCTTGGGCCGGAACCAAACTTGGCGCTCTCTGGAAAAAAGGTTCCGCCCTTGCCTCCGGAGCTTTCGGGCTCCGGAAGTACCGCTCCAAACAGCGGAACTACCGCTTCCAACGGTAGTTCCGGTGTTAAAACCACCGGTACTTCTGATCCCGCAAAACTCAAACCTCACCCGGAGGGTGCTCTCTGGAAAAAAATGGCTCTGCTCGGAATTCGGAGCTTCCGGGCACCGGTAGTACCGTTTTTATCTGCGGAACTTCCGCTCTGCGGTAGTTTCGACGTTAAAAACTGCAGTACTACCGCTCTTCTAGACAGAGCACAGATTTGTCTTTTAAAATAGATTTTTAATGAATGCATGATCCTAGTTTGATCCCAATGGCACAAAGATTTTGTTATCAAGCTACTTGCCATGATCCCTCTTTATGGTACGATATTTAGCCTATAATCCGGTTTTCCAACTTTTCTTCTAAGACCGGTAAAAGTAAAAAGGGATCCTATTTTATGTATACCTTTGTCTTGAGTCATTCTTGGTCTTCACATTTTAAGTATACCCATATTCATATAAATTCATTAATTACCAAAACCATTTTTAGGGGCTTAGATGCTTTCAGCGCTGCAGGATGCCATCAAGCTGTGGGTCCTTTCAATGCAGCGGACTTTTCAGGTCATGAAATCAAGCTAGGAGCAGTACACCATGAAGTGCGAGCAGACTGGTTGTCCTTGGAGGGTGCACGCACGTAGACCTAAGTATGAGACTCACTGGATTGTGTTGAAGGTGGAGCCACACTCTTGCATTTTCAACATGTTTTGGCGATGCATCCTAACCTAACGTCCGCCTTTATAGCCAATTTAATGTACGGAGAGATAGTGGAGAAGAAAGATATGGAGGCCATGCATATCGTGGTAGCTATTGAGAAGAAATTCAAGTACAAGATTAACTACGTGAAGACGCGACGTGCCAAGCAGAAGGCGTTGGAAAAATATTTTGAGTTTTTCGAGGCGGCGTACGGCGATCTTTCTCGTATGTTTAAGATGTTGCAAGACAGGAACCCGGGCACATATATCACTATGCAAGACAAGCCGTCCACAATTCTACCAGGATATACGGTGTTGCAGAGAGTCTTGTTAGCATTTGGTGCTTGCATCGAGGCATTCAGGCACATGCTTCCGGTGATCTCAGTTAATGGGACCTTTCTTATAGGCAAATACAAGGAGCAGATCCTAACGGCCATACGCGTTGACGGCAACAACCAAATATTGTTACTGGCCATCGCATTCGTGGAAAGTGAGAACTATGAAAGCTAGTTGTGGTTTCTCAGACAAATCAAGGTTGGAGTTGTCGGCACTCATCCTAGTGTGTGAGTAATCCATGATCGCCATGTCGGGATTGTAAAGGCTATAAGAAAACTTCAGGAAGACCCCAGGGAGCCCTTTTCTTGGCTGGATATAAGGAACAGGTGGTGCATTTGTCACCTAGGAGCAAAAATTTTCAAGTAGTTTCCGAAATAACCATTGACGAAACTATTCAAGAGGCTGGCTATGCAGAACCAGTGGAGAAAATTTAATGCTTTGTAGGCATTGTTGGATGAGCACAGCGGGAAGCACATCGACGAGAGGAGCAAGGGGCCGGTCATGCCTGGGGCGGCACAACCGGATTGCTTGCCAGCACTCAATGAGCCTAACCTAGCTGGTCCAGAGGAGCTCATGAAGCATTAAGTGCTTCTTGCAGTGGATCGAGGGAGAACCGTTGGAGAAGTGGTCGCTGTTGCACGACACGGATGGCGCAAGGTATGGCATAATGATGACTAACCTTGCAAGGTGTACAATTGGGTTCTCAGGGGCCTCTGTTCTAAGCCCCTTGTCACCATCGTGGCCCGGGCAGCTGTGACCCATGTAGAACAAGCCCAGCGTGCTACGATGTCAACTCCCCGCAATGATGAGCCCCGTAGTAACAACCCCATCCCGAATATTCCCACCAAGCGTTCGCCGTAACTCCCACCCGAGGGGGAGACATCCCCTTTGTTGGTGCGGGGACACATGCAAGTTCTTCAAATCTAAGCACCGCATCAGCCTAGGTATGCGTTACTGGGGTTGCACAAACTACTCAAGTGACTACCTCGACTGCCTTCTAGACACCGTAACCTATCAGCAGCCGTTAAGGACCAGGTGCACCATTTTTCCCTACCTTTTCTCCTTCACAGTACACACTAACAACCTCTCCCCTGTATTTACAGTCTCCAGAACCCCTATGTGGCTATCGTAAATGGATCGATCTTGAGATCCACCCTGAGGACCAATGGGCCCTTGACTTTGAGAAGTGGAATGTCGCAAGGTCATCAGAGACCCGGGAGGAGGAGCGCCGCAAGAACGAGCAAACCCTGTGTATATAACGCGATTCGAAAGCTCATCTTGAGGTGTGCACGAGTAAGGAGCGGGAGGCTCGCGAGAGGGAGCGCGAGAGAAAGAGGGAAATGGTGATTAAGGCAAAAGAGGTCGCCGATGAGTTCAACACTAAGCTGGCAAGGAAGGGAAAATGGTCCCGATCAACACAGTAGGTCGTACGAGCAGTTGGATAGATTAGTCGCACATGATGCTATATGTTATGCATGTAATCAAAAAGTACGCGGCATATTACTCCCAACTGTATTATGAAGTCTATTTAAATTCAGACAAGCTTATTATCTCGTCTTTTCGCATTCAATAATTTACATTCCAAGTCATCTAACAATATTAACATACCGGTTTTCTCCGTATACAAATTCGCAGTAACATCACAATATCACTTACTATCGTATATATCAATCGTTCTTAAAAAAAATTTATCAAATTTTGTTATGCACCTACAACATACAATGAACATAAATTTTTATTACAAATCCAACATATTATTTTCAGTTATAAACTACAAAATTGACAAAATGTACAAAATTCACGGGGAGCAAAGCTCCAGTCGCCCTCTGGGTGGGCGACTGCTCATCAAGTTGCCCAATGGGGGACGACTGGTTCCAGTCGCCCAACGCTCGAGCGACTGGAGCTCTGTCACCTGGCCATTGGGCGATTGGCTCTAGTCGCCTCCCATTTGGCGACTGGAGCCTATTTGTGTAAAAAATGTTGTCACAGGTATATTTCTGTAATTTCGAATAAAAAAGAGATTATTCGTACAAAAAATTCGATAACTTAGAGTAGGTTTTTTTGGGCTGGGGTTTATGGCTATGGTTTTTGAATTCTGATCTATTCATGAAAGGTAGTACGCAGGGGAAAATAGTCACATGAGATTTTGACCGATACAGCTAAACTCGGTATAGTTTATATTATAAGGGAGTGTCTAGACATCACTCGGATGTTTTCTTTCTAACATATTATCCAAATTTATGACACTTGGATTTGAGATCAAGGGGTTCTTGATTTTGAAGGGGGAGATTTTTTTTAAGGGGAGAGAATTTATGACCATTGAATCTCTAATCCAACAGTCATAAATCTGAATGATAGTTAGAAAGAAAATATACAGATAATATTTAACAAAACCTATATTACAATTTACTTGTAGACTCAGCTTTAAAAAAACACACTGTTTAACGGCAAAAATACTGTAGAAATAAAAAGCTAAAATCTAAACATAAGCCCAAAATAACCGAGTCTTTGTTGTCTCGTTGCAAACGCTAATGCAGTACAATTTCAGAGCTAATTGGGCATCAGATTCGCGTGGCAATGCAGTACATTGTCTCATCCTCAAAATAGTAGATCGTGTCGTACATCACACACGTGATGGAGACTGCCTTTTTTTTTTTTACTTCCTTTCATTTTTAGAAAACGGCGTTGTTTCTCTTTCTTAGCCAAGCTGATTGGCTCCGAACGCCGTCAACTTCTAGTTTTTTCCTTCACCTTATTTAAATCAAAAGCCTCGCCGGCCAGCTCCCGGCGCGGGCCACGCCGCCCTGCTCGCTGAGCGCCTCTCCCTACCGGCAGCGCCACCCTGCTCACCGCACACAACCTCTCTTCCCCGCGCTCCGCATCTCACTGCTCGGTCCTAGGCTGCTTGCCGGCGCTTTCTCAGCCTCTGGTCGAGGACGGCGGCAATTCATCAGTGCTTAGAACGATCCACTAGCCCACTACTAAAAACAATAGTATGAACCTAGTGGCAGTTTTGGTGACGGACTCCGTGAGGCACGGGCAGGCTTTTAAATCTAACCGTCTGTGATAATTTTAGAGACAGTTTTAATAATGAACCGTCTGTAATAATCAAAACATAGACGACTCCATATGAATCATCTGTGATGAGACGTCCAGTATAGCTTGTTTTGCAGAAGTGTTCTTATTCTTTTCCAGCAGCGACGCACAGTGTCATACATATATGGCACGAGTGATGGAGACTACTATATTTTTAGGAGTGATAGACATTAGCATGTTCTTTTGTGCTAGGTTGATTTCTTTTGGCTATACCTGTGAATTTTGTTTATGCTTTTTTTTCAGACGGTGGCGGACGTTGAAAATGCCGACACGGATCGCGTATATGGTTTTGGACTTAGAAAGCTATTTGGAGAAGTAGCTTTGAAAAATCGTTTGGAGAAACCATCTCGTTTATTTCGGTTTTCGAAGAAACCGAAACCAAAATCCATAAAAAAAAAAGACTAAAACGAACAAGAACCATGCGCGAGGCTGCCGACCGCCGGATTCAAGCTCAACGGATGCGGTCTCCATCGCCTCATCAATTTTGTAAGTTCAACTTGTCTGTTATAATTTTCCTTTTTTTGTGATAGTCTGTAATAATTCACTTGTGCATTTCATCGCAGCATCGTCTATATGCACGATCGGCATGGAACCGATGACCGCCTGCATTCCTTTCAGGAGGTCGAGCTTCGCCTCATCGCCTGAAAATGTACACAACCGCTATTGTCAGCTTATATCATCGATCGAACTTGCCAAGTTGTGACACGTAAGAGAGATGCAAATAACACGGAAAGCTCAGGTGTTTCTCACCGGATAACAAGGGTAAGCGGGACGCTTGTATTGACCATTGGAGCCGGTGCTGTACCCAAGGTGATCGCAGGGGACACGGTGACCAGGCTGATGCTGTTCTCCTCCGCGAATTTGCAAGCTTCCTTCTCTAAAAGCACCTTTGAGACTGCGTATCCCTACAATATATGCAAACACGGCACCACACTAGCGTCACGCCATCTTTTCATCCGTAAATGTTTGTGCGAGACTGATTGTGTTGAAGTCTTTCCTCATCAGCTTAAGCTTTTGGGTGAACTGGCTGGTGCATAAAACTCAATATGATATCAGAGCCAAGAGGTCTCGAGTTCAAGACCTGGCTGACATAATTAAAAAAAATTAATTACAGTCCATTTCTATTCCACGTATTAGGCCTAAGGGAGCCTACACGTGAGGGGGGTGTTGAAGTATAAGTGAATTGCCCATATTTCCTTATCAGCTTAAGCTTTTAGGTGAATTAGCTGGTGCATGAAACTCAATAGATTGAACATATATATGCACCCAAGTTGGTGGCTTCTCGGCTGTGAGATATTCGACGTCGGACCAGGATTCCTCATCCAGCACATGGCCGTCGCCTTGCAGAAGCCTAAAACAGATTGCGGCCGCCGACGATGTCAGGCTGCCGTGCCGAGATGTTCGTCGCCGAGAACAAGTCTTAGTCAGGGAGGTACATCTGCTGCAGCCACAACACCACCGTCGTGGAGCTTGCCCGTTCACTGGCAGAGAAGTGTCCACAGTACAACGTGAAGACCGATTGGTACGAATTGCCCACCTGAACTCCTCGATGCATGCATGTTTGTTACGCTTACGCCCAATGTTCTTATACTCTTAAACCTCCTCTCACATGTAATGTGTTTAAGTATAAACGAATTATTCATCTTTGCTCATGATCTTAACCTTTTAAGAATTTGATGTTTTTTTTGCGAGAATTTTTATCTTTTTCTCTTTTCTCTTAACGACTCTAAAGCATCTATAATCAATTTTTAGTAATAAATAGATATCTCCTCCAAAGAATAATAAAATTCCTAATCTAATTAGAATTTATTTAGAAATTCTGGTAGCACATCACTCCAGTCTTAAACTAGTCTTAATAGGAACGTATAGGATAAACTAGTCTTAATAGGAACGTATAGGACTCACTACTCAACAAGTGCACTGATGAGCAAGTTTTGTACGTTCGCAGCTTTGGTGGGTTCCCTGAGAAACCGAGAGTCTGTCTTTCGTCTGAGAAGCTTGTCAGGGAAGGATTCGAGTTCAAGTCCACGAACCTGGATGAGATATTGGACGACGTCGTCGAGCACGGCAAGGCCTTGGGAATTCTGCCTTGCTGATGTTCGGAACCAAACAACGTGCTTGCAAATTAGTCAATATAAACAATACGCTTAGCTCTATGGTTCAAGAGAGAGAGTGTGCCTATGTCAGGTTTGGAACGCCATAATTTTAACCGGTTCACATGGCATGGAAAGGGGATGAGGAATGAGTGACTCCGGCGATTTCGCGGGCGACGCGGGCGACACGGAGGGGGATCTCGAGAGGCACCCATCCGTGATCCCTCGGTCATCCTCTCCACCGTTCCCGTCGTCAACGTCGTCTCCGGTGTATTCTACAGGGAGGCTGTTGGATCCGGAGCGTCCTCTCCCAGCAACATTCAGGGAGTCTGCTCGGATCACAGGGCTCGATGTGCAGGAGGCATGTGAGTCTTCCGAAGAGAATTGCAATCGGCAAGGACAATCAGCGAGCTCGCAACGGCAGGAGGCGCGATCTCGACGTTCGTCGTCTCCGGCAAAGGGATCACCAGTGTGGGGACATTCACTCTCTGGTCGAGGCGACGATCTTCGGGGATTCTCATCTCAGCGTGAGGTAAAATCAGATTCGGTTCTTACGCGTTTTCATTTTTTTGGATCTGGATTCGATCCTGCTTCCAGGGAGGAGAACGGCGATGATTCCGCTGGTTCCCTAGTTACCGCCTCCGATCCGGTTTCCAGTAAGGTGATTGGAAACCGTGGCAGCGCTAGTTCTTCAAAGCATTTGATCAGGTCAAAATGTTTCGTTCCCGGTCGTGGCTGTCAAATTCGACCATGGAAAGGGCCATTGCCGAAGAGGAAACCATCGGAAATCACGCTCGAGGCGTATTTGCCATCGTGTTTCGTGAACCGAGGGGCTCCCTCGGAGGAGGCGGTATCAGCTAAAAGCCTGGACTCTCCGTTTGGGCGTGGGCCATCGGCCGTATACAGCCGGGCTGCGCTAATTGCAAGGGCCCGAGTTTACGGAGTGTCCAGAGACTTCACGCCAAGGTTGGGCCCTAGGGTACATCGACTGTTAGTTGAACCCAGAACGCTAGACTACGGCGCACATCACCCAACCAAACCTTCCTACGCAGCCATGGCTTCACGGCCGCCTGCTCCTGATCGTCAACTGGCAAACCACCGCCCACCACCGCAATTCCAAGCGCGTCCACCAATGCAAAGGCATGTTCCACCACCGGCAAGACAGCGACCAGCTTATAGACAGCCGTCTTTCCGGCCGCCGGCAGGACAAGGGTTCGGACCTGGACGGGGCTTCGGCAGGGAAGGGCTTGGTCCACCACGGAGAAATCTGCCACAAGGTCGGGGGCGCTGCGAAGATAGCATGAGCGTCCAGGGGGCACCGGCTCCGGGCGTCCCTGCGGAGGCACAACAGGGGCAAGACGGCTCTGCACCCGCCGAGACATCCAAAGCAAAAAAGCCTCGTCCGCCGCATTGTTTTCGATGCAAGACTAATGGCCATCTCGCGGAAGGGTGCAAGGCAAATTTAGACTGCATAATCTGTAACAAGAAGAATTCCCACCTCGCTGCTAAGTGCCCAATTCTCAAAATGCCCAGGCTGGGGGCGTCGATGTTTGGGTTTGCAAAGTCAGGCTTGTGTTTTTATCGCCTACCGGATTTTGATTTTAAGTTGGAAGAACCTGAACAGGCTCCAACTGCATTAGTTAAAATTTCGGGTGGTACTTTACCTGCTGCTGTGGTACAGGAAGAGTTAGCGAAGTTGTCACGGTTAGACTGGAATTGGGAGGCATTACCACATGATGATGATTCTTTTTTGGTTGCTTTCCCCTCTGAAGAGGAGCTACTAAGAATGGCTGATGTGGAATTCCGTTTAAAAAATCATGGGGTCACTTTGCTCATCTCGACCTGGCGTGCTGATGGAGATGCAGTCCCAGCATATCAGCTTGATGAGGTCTGGGTACATATCTCAGGAGTACCGCATGCGTGGAGACATTTTCTTGGTTTTTGGGGGCTAGGCGCGGCCATTGGGGTGACTCTAGAAGTGGACATGTTGACATACCAGAGAAAGGGTGTCATTCGGATTTTGGTTGGGATGTTGGATAAATCACTTCTCCCTTTAAAACCTGACATCGTATTTGGGAAGGTTGGATATGATATCACTTTTACTTTGGAGAATGAAGATTTTGAGCCTGCAGTCCTCGATCCGGTGGACTTTGATTCCCTAGACCGTAATGGTAATGGTGCTGAGGACCAAAATGCAGGAAGGCAAGGAGGAAATCAGTTGGCAAAAAAACAAAAACAAACTGATGAGCCGGCCAGTTCTTTGGGCACGACAATGGATGGAGGTCCGACTCCTATGCAATTGTGTGGACATATCGCAGTTACACCATTTGGACCTCGGCCGGTTCCCAGGAAGAAAATATCATCGATGGAAGATGTTCGTAGGAGCACAGTTAGTAGGAATATTTCAGTTGCTCCCTTGGATACGGGTTCCAATAGATTGGTCTTGACAACACAGGCTCAGAAATTATCATTCGGTTCAGGTACTGAAAATCTGCCTGGTCTGGATAACTTGACGCCAGTACAAGATCGGCGCCAATCAACAGAGGAGGCTTCGGCTGATAGCAACATGGCGCAAGGATGGACTGATACATCGGCACAGTGCAGCGATACATATGTCCCCTACGCACCTGTTACCTCGCCAAAATGTGCTGTACAGGGTGACATGGGCGAGGACAACAAGATACAAGCGGCAAGCCAAGTGCCAGGTAACAAAAATCATTTAACTTATTCCAATTTGCATCCCATTGAGAATTATCATTCTGTGGACGGATTTCGTCGCAGTTTGCGTAATAACTCCTCTTCTGATGATGGGGTATCAATGGCAGATGAAGATATGATAACCAAGGCTATGAAAAGGGTTGCAGTACGGAACCTAGATAATCCAAAGGAAAACAAGTTGGGTAACAAGACAGTGGCTACCAACTCCGGTCGGCCACACTCGATTGCACCCCCGGCTTCTTCGATGAACGGTAACCCTATTCCAATATCTCCCGTCTCTTTTGTTTCGTTGCCTCAAGATATTTGTGCCTCCAACTTACATAATATAGGTATTAAGTTAGGAGCCAATTGTGATGATAGTATTAAACTGTCTATCAATGCCTTAAAAAGAATTGAGAATGATAGGGTGGGGGTACAACCAGCCATAAGCACAAAGGTCGTAAATAAGAAGAGTACTGTGCCTGGAGAGCATTTTCTCTTAGAGGAAAGTGATGACGAGGTTCAAACACCTAATTGTGACCTACTCACGCACTTGATAAAAGATGTTTCTGAAGTAGATCTTGATGATGGGGACTTGGACACAAAGATTTGTGATCTGAAAGCCTCCTGTCGGAAATCTAAGGTGGCCACCAAAGAACGGAAAACTCGTTCTGGGGGGAAAGTTAAAACTTCAAAAAATACAAAGGTTGCCAAATGAAAGGTTTTTACTGGAATAGCAGAGGTCTGTCTGACTTGGCTAAATATCGATACATAGCGGACGCTGTTCAAGAATATAAACTTGATTTTATTGCGATCATGGAAACAGGCAAAAAGGATATGTCAAAAGTGAATCTGTTACGACTCTCGGGAGGTTCAGATTTCGTTTGGCATTGTCTACCTCCAAGAGGCAGATCTGGAGGCATCCTCCTTGGGATTAATACTTCCTCGCTTGATCGGTCGTTAATTAGTGAAGGTGAATTTTATATAAAATTTAACCTGACTAATAAATCTGATAAGTTTCGATGGGTTCTTATGGCAGTGTATGGCCCTGCTCAGGATGATTTTAAATCACCCTTTCTAGCAGAGTTGGCTCGCGCTTGCCAGGAAAGTCCTTTGCCAACCTTAATTGGAGGGGACTTCAATATTTTGAGAAGAAGTACAGAGAAAAACAACGATAGGTTCAATAATCGATGGCCTTTCCTGTTCAATGCTGTCATAGATAGCTTGGATCTACGGGAAATAGAGCTAACTGGTCGGCAATTTACATGGGCCAATTCTCTGCCTAATCCGACGTATGAAAAGCTGGATAGGGTTCTCATGTCAACTGAGTGGGAATTCAAATATCCGCTGGTGTCGGTACAAGCTTTGGATAGAGGGGTTTCGGACCACACCCCTTTACTCCTAGACACAGGTGAACCAGCATTCACAGGCCTTATAAAACCCTTCAGATTCGAACTTAGTTGGTTTACTCATGATGACTTCCATGATAGAGTTGCTAATATTTGGCATAAGTCGGTGAAAGGGCAAAACTCAGTCCAACGCTGGAATAATAAGCTGAGCGCGTTGCGACGACACTTACGGGGTTGGGCTGCCCATTCGAATGGTGTCTACAAACAAAAAAAATCTGAATTACAATCTACTGTTACACTTTTGGATACCACAGCCGAGGTTCGGGGGTTGACTGATTTTGAGCGTGATCTGTTAGCTCAATCTCGAGATCAACTAACCAACCTTCTTAGGGAAGAGGAGATCAAATGGGCGCAGCGTGCTAAAGTAAAGAATGTGGTTCTGGGGGATAATAACTGTCGGGACCCGGAGCAACAACTCCAGAACCCTCTGTGTTATTCGCACTATCCCAGGAAAAGCTAGTGCACACAGATTGAACAGTGATACATATCATTCATGATAACCAAACTTTATTATAAAGCAAAAGTACGGGCCTTATGGCCGAGTTTACAATAAGGTGGCTTCATGGCCAGACATGAACATAAACAGCGGAAGATAGATAAAAGGAGCAGCCCATCCTGCCTTCCCACAAGGCGAATTGACTGTAAGACGTAGCCTATTCGTCGCAATCTTCAACATAGTCGTCGTCGTCATCTGGCAACAATGTTTATAGCAAGGTGAGTACATAAAGTACTCCACAAGTTACACCCGGAGATATAACAGATTTGATGCATGCATAAGGAGTTACAAAGGAAGGCATAATATGGTTTATTTGCATAAACAGCATTATTGAAACAAATACAATAACGTAAGTGCAAAAGCTGAAGTTGATACAATATATAAAAACAAGATTTAACAAAATAATAACGTTAGTGCAGGCAACAACCTAACACTAACCTAACCACGGGTATCCCACCCGGACCATCTTTCCAAAAGTTTCACAAATTTCCATAAACCAAATTTTATTAAAACCAAAGTCTAATCCGTGAAAAACCATACTAAGCATGTCCTTGACCGTGGACACGGCTATCCAGGATAGTTTGTTACTCTGCAGAGGTGTACAACTTTACCCACAAGACATGTCTCCGCTTTGCCACCGGATTAACACACTTCCTTAGGTGTGCGGCCGAGGAGATCATGTCAAGGCTGTTCCAATGTTCCATTACCAAATTAGCTACGCCGCCACTAAGGTTTCACCACAACATGAATCCACATGTTGGAGCCCCCTCTTGTGCCATGTGAGACTTCTCATGGCCTACGCCACACTCACATTCAGCCTATAGCGAAACTAAAATGGAACTTCACAAATTACTTAGCCAGGTCTGTCCCATACCAGACTTGTGGTAGTACGGTGTGACTTTGAAATAGTATTTCACAGACCGGTCCTTAACTGACTTAGGCACCAACCACATACCCCTTGTGCCTAGCAATCAACATTGTGTCACCAAACAACAATGCATACCAGCAAGCACCCACCACTCTAACCATTAGCCTAAGTCTAAACCAAGTTTTCATATTCTGTTTGAAAATATTTCATAATCATTCTTGACCCACCAAAGTCAAGAACACATTCGAAAACTTTATCATTTTATGTGAAACAATTCTTCCCACCCGAATTATTTTAAGCATGGCTAAGCGATTCTATAAAATGTTCTAGTCAATACTAATGTACCAACTAGGTTTTCATCTATGGTGACAAGGTATGTTCGTTCAATTTCAAGATTGGCCATACACAAAGGAATTGGGTATAACTAGAGTTTAAACCGAATTTAAACTAGATTGAATAAAAGTACGCATGCATATTAATTTAAAAACAACATAATAATTTAAATTACTGGGATCAACATGGTCAAAGGTGTAACTTGCCTTGCTCGAAGTCTTGCTGCGATTTGTCGAAGAAACACTCTCCGGATTCGTCGTAATCTATACGTAAAGAACCAAAAGAAATTCAAATAAAATCCAAAAATTCAAAAAGAGTCCAGAAATGGGTAGTTTAGGATTTTAGAAAAATTTAGAAATTTGAACGAGTTAAATCGGAGTTAAAATGAAGAAGTTATGGCTTTCGGAAGTTCTCACGACCACGGCAAACGTGATCGGGCGGAGCTACGACCACGGCAAATGCGATCGGGCGGAGCTACGACCACGGCAATTGCGATCGGGCGGAGCTACGACCACATGGAAGGTTTACGACTACGCAGGGAAATTACGACCACGGCCACAGACCAGTCTACGACTACGACTACACTTCGACTACACGGAGAACTTACGACTTCGACTACACAGAAAACTTACGACTTCGACTACACAGAGAACTTACGACTACGACTACACAGAGAACTTACGACTTTGACTACACAGAAAACTTATGACTTCGACTACATAGAGAACCTACGACTTCGACTACCAGAGAACTTACGACTACGACCACACAGAGAACTTACGACTTCGACTACACAGAAAACCTACGACTTCGACTACACAGAAAACCTACGACTTCGACTACCAGAGAACCTACGACTTCGACTACCAGAGAACTTACGACTTCGACTACACAGAGAACTTACGACTTCGACTACACAGAGAACCTACGACTTCGACTACACAGAAAACCTACGACTTCGATTACACAGAGAACTTACGACTTCACGGATCTACGACCACACGGAAGGGTGTTACCTTCGAAAACTGGTTGGCCGCGGGGTGGTCGGAGGAATCAGCAGAGGGCGGAGACGACGGATGGTCGAGAGGTTCGATTCTGAGTGGAGACGGTCGGTCGACGAAGAAGCGGCGGCGCCGAGTCTTCGGCAACAACGGGCTCGGTGGCGGCGTCGCTCGGCGAGAGGGAATGGTGGTCGCGGCGCTGGGGATCACGGCGCGTCGTCGCGAGGCGCGAAGAGACCAGCGGCGCCAATTCCTCGCCGAGCTCGCGCCGCGCAGACGAGGAAGCACGGTCGGGGCCGATTCGGTTCAGGCGGAGGGGAAAGAGGTGGCGGCGCACGGGAAGGTGAAGGAGGATAACGGGCTCGGGAAGGAGCTTTATAGGCGAGGACGGAGGTAATGGGCTCGCGGAGTTAAGGACTTTAGAAATGCGCCTAACGGCGAGAGGCTTTAAGCCGGCGAAAACGGACGGAGGTGGGGCGGTTACTAGCGCGCGAGCTTAAGGGCCAATAATGGCTTGATTGTCACCGAGGAAGGAGTAACCAAGCTTTTAAAGCTCGGATGGGGTGTTAATGGAGGCCGGACGGTTGGGGAAGAAGGGAAGAAGGAAACTTCTAAATTTCTTTTTAATTTCCAGAAGTAAATTCTCAAGAGCTAAACAAAACTTAGGGAGGGTTAAGAAAAATAAAATAAACTCTTTTTGGCTTAATAGAATATTTTAAATACATTTTCTTGCTTATGACTCTGAAATAAAAATTCAGATGAAACCAAATAAACTCCAGAAAAACAAATAAATTGCAAATAAATTTTTTTTGGGATGTTAGAATAACACTAGTTACTTTCATCTGATAGCTAACGGCAAACAAAGGAAAAAACAGATTTTCTCCCTTGACCATGACAATGGCAAAATCGAGGGGCAAGAGAATCTAAAATCCTACATTACTAAATTCTATAAGGAACTATTTGGTGAGCCTGAGGAAAATTCCTTTAGTCTGTTTGAGGATCGGATTACAGATATTCCTCAGGTAACGCAAGAGGAGAATAATGTCTTAATATCCCCTTTCTCTGAGGAAGAAGTAAAATGTGCGATTTTCAGTATGGAGCATAATAAAGCCCCTGGTCCAGACGGCTTCCCAGCAGAATTCTATCAGAAATTCTGGGAAGTTTTAAAGGGCGACTTAATGTCCATGTTTCATGATTTCTTTTTGGGAAAGTTGCCGTTGTTCAGTCTTAATTTTGGGGTGATCACTTTAGTACCTAAAGTTGAAGATGCAAATATTATTCAGCAATATAGGCCTATTTGCCTCCTTAATGTGAGTTTCAAAATCTTTACTAAGGTTGCTACAACAAGGATGAATTCTGTGGCAGATCGTGTCATAAGTCCAACTCAGACAACTTTCATGCGTGGGCGGAATATCCTGGAAGGTGTCGTCATATTGCATGAAACCATACACGAGATGCATAGGAAAAATCTAAGTGGTGTGATCCTTAAACTAGACTTTGAAAAGGCATATGACAAAATTAGATGGCCCTTCTTAATGCAAGCTCTATGGATGAAAGGATTTGCACCAAAGTGGATTACTTGGGTTAAGTCTTTCATTTCGGGAGGAAGTGTTGCGGTTTCTGTTAACAATGGTGTAGGGCGTTTCTTTCAAACGAAGAAAGGTCTTCGACAGGGAGATCCCCTCTCCCCATTGCTTTTTAACATTGTCGCAGATATGCTTGCAATTTTGATTCGAAGGGCTAAAGAGGATGGGCAGTTTAGGGGAGTAGTTCCTCATCTAGTAGAGGATGGCCTCTCTATCCTCCAATATGCTGATGATACTATCCTCTTCTTGGATCATGATCTAGGTAAGGCAACAAATTTGAAACTCCTTCTATGTGCTTTTGAACAACTATCTGGTCTCAAAATAAATTTCCATAAAAGTGAAATTTTTTGCTTCGGGGAAGCACAATCGGCTATAGGTCAATATGTTGATCTATTTGGTTGTAAAGCTAGGGATTTTCCATTAAGATATCTTGGAATTCCCATACATTACAAAAATCTTAAAAACTCGGATTGGAGGATAATTGAGGAGCGGTTCGAGAAAAGACTCAGTAGTTGGAAGAGCAAACACCTTTCGATAGGTGGTAGGCTGACCCTTATTAACTCAGTCTTGAGTAGCCTTCCAATGTATATGATGTCCTTTTTCGCTGTACCCAAGGGGGTGTTAAAAAAGCTAAATTACTACCGATCAAGGTTTTATTGGCAAAGTGATGAGCAAAAAAGGAAATATCGTCTAGTTAAATGGAACATTTTATGCCAGCCAAAATACCTAGGTGGTCTTGGGATTCATGATTTGAATTTGAAAAACATCGCCCTTTTAGGTAAATGGCTTTTTAAGCTTCTCACGACGGACGGTACCTGGCAACAAATCTTGCGGAACAAATACCTAGGCACTAAACCACTTGTTCAAGTTGAAAGAAAGCAAGGGGATTCCCAATTCTGGTCCAGTCTTATGAAGATTAAACAAGAATTCTTTCGTTTTGGATCTTTCATTATTAAGGATGGGTCACAAGTGAGGTTCTGGGAGGACAAATGGTTAGGTAACTCTACTTTAAAAGATCAGTATCCTGGTCTTTATAATATTGCACGACCAAAATTCATAACCATTTCGGAAGTGCTCAACTCCGATCCTCCAAATCTATCATGGCGTCGTGTCCCTATTGGTCCCAAGTTAGTGGCGTGGAATAATCTTCTTCCTCGTTTGACTACTATACAGTTGTCTCAAGGACAGGATGTGTTTATTGGTCTTTGCACCCAAATGGGCGCTTCTCGGTGAAATCATTCTATCAAGCCATGTTCCTTACAGATGTACCTAATTTGAATAAGATATTATGGAAACTAAAGGCACCACTGAAACTGAAAGTTTTTCTGTGGTATTTACGGAGAGGTGTTGTGTTGACTAAAGATAATCTAGCTAAGCGTAACTGGACAGGAAGCAAAACATGTTGCTTTTGTCACGAAGACGAGACAATTAGGCATTTGTTTTTTGATTGTCGTTTTGCTAGAGCGGTCTGGAGTGTCCCCCAAATATCCCTAAACATAAAGAAACCCCAAAGCGTATCACATATGTTTGGAAGTTGGCTTACGGGTGTCACCAAAAACTTGAAACCACTAGTTCTGCTTGGGGCAGCAGTTATCTGTTGGTCAATTTGGTTACACAGAAATGACATTATTTTTGAAAAGCAACAATCTTTTTCTCCCTTGCAGGTTATCTTCGCAGCTTCTCATCGACTCCGTTCATGGGCTATCCTTCACAAAACGGATCTGCAGGGTTTAGTTGTGGCGGCCTCACAACATTTGGACCGTGTGGCCAAGGATATCTACTCCCGGGCATATGGGTGGCGATCTAGTCTACGGATTGATAGTCATTAGATTATGCTTTGTTTTTGATTGATTTAGCTGTGTGCCTCCTACGAGGCAGAGGCTGGAAATTTTATTCCAAGATTGTGTATCACCTTGATGTACTGCTCTTGGTTTATTAATAAAGATTTCCGTTATCAAAAAAATGTATGTATTCATTCTTATTGTTTGTGTTTTTTGGTTTATGATATAGTAATTAGCTTTTAAATAATGTATCTTTTCAAAATAGGGTCTACAAGTCGATTGTAGTAGACACTGTATCGAATTTATCTATATTGACGAAAATCATATGTAAATGCCTCTCTTTTATTCTCTCTTACGAACAGTCACAATTGAAAAATTATAAGCTAAAATTCATAAAATATGATCCCAAAGAACCCATCCATGATCGGCGTGCTGCGCGGGCACAGGTGCAGTGGTGGCCTGGTGGGGCAGGGCAGGGGGCACGCGGGCGAGCAGGCGCCAGTGGGTACGAAGTCGAAGCGTGGCGTTAAGAGTTGGGAGAGGAAGCGGAATGTGCCTTTGTGGCTTGTGAGGAACAAGATCTCCCGCGCTGCCACGGCACAGATGTTGCTGCACCAACGCAGTGGCGTGCTCGCCTGTGTTCCGCCGTGGAAGCGCCGACCGTCGCGGCCTCGTGCTGTTTTGGCCGCGCTCGCGTTGCCGCCGTCCGATCCCGTGCCTGTCGCCGTGCGGCTCGCCGGACATCACATGAGCCGCCGGTGCCTCTGGGCTGTGCAACTTCCGCCGTTCTGCACGATGGGGTTCGGGTTCTGCCCTTCCATTTCTTAGCCGGGCTACAGAACGGCACAACCCACGGTGGGCTGCCACCATCGGCTCTGCAATACCTTTCCTGAGTCGCACGGCCTGAACCATTTTTATTTGCCTCATGGGCTGTCAGAAGAACAGTGGACCACCTAGTTCGTTGTGCGGATTTTTCCGTTCAAGGCATAATGGGTCTCTATTGTGAGAAAGCAGCCCCGTGTGAGAGATCAGGTGGCGCAGATCTTTTACTACTTCAGGCATATCATGAACAAGTTCAGCACCGTCTGTCACAGCTCTCAAGAGAAAAGTTCAGCATCTACCACGGGGAGGGAGAGATGGATATGTCACCATGACTCGTCGAGACGACCAAGATGCAAGCTAATAAGCCAAAATTGCTTTATCTGAAGGGCCATCTAATAAGGCTACGACAAGATGGGTAGCCTTCTTGCATTTCGCAGTGGAGCCATCGAATTGAAGAAGAAAAGCGCAAGAGCACAAGCACCAAAGGAAGAAATCCTTTAGAACGTAATATATAATATTTTTTTAAGGTAACACAGCAGGGGAGAGCCCTGTTGTTAGTAAATTATATTAAAAATAGTCGATAAAATACTTACATGAATAAAGGAGGATCTTGCTCGGTTGGGCTGAAAAGCTGTGTCTTATGGCTGAAAATACACTGTAGCTAGCTGAAATTTCACTGTAGCTGAAGGTGGCTTGTTTGGCGTAATTAAATTTTAAAAAATTTAAAAATAGGAAAAAAATATGTTAGCTCATCTCGGACAACGCAAACGGAAAAAAAGAACCGGCAAAAAAGCTCAAAAAAGCGAAAAAATCAGAAAAAAACGAAATTTATGAATAGTGAAAAATAAACTAGGATCTAAAGCTGAAACGAGTGGAGCCTTAACCCAGCCGCCGGGCAATGTCCTCACTGACGCTAGATGTACCATATAATCTCAGTTCCTAGTGTATTATGCAATTGCACTACTACTGAAATTTGAACACAGTATATAAACTGAATAGCCAGCATCTAGCGTCCTGACAGCGTCGTCAGACTCGCGCTGTTAATAGATTCTCCCTTGCTTCTTGGGTTTCGCATTTCTTTTCTACGAAATATACAGGCTGCTTTGGTATAGGGAGCGGCATGGTCTCATTGTCCAACATAGACACAACTACAGACATGAGTCATGAGTGGCCTGGCACTCGGGCTGTCCTGAACACACACGAGTCCAATATGGACGCATTGCAAGACTTCATGAAGTGAATAGCTCTTCAGAACCGACGTGTCCAGGAAATCTAGGGAAAATTGAGTATATAGGACTGAGTTGAGTGTGCTTTTGTGAAATAGGACCAAGTTATTTGGACTTGTAAATATAGGACTGAGTTTACCACCTTCTTGCAAATATAGGACTTTTCCCATTTTAATTTCATTTCCATTTTTCAGGCATTTTTCTCCACACGAAATGACTCTTTTGCCCTTCTTCTTCCTCCTCACCGCCGCGCCGCCTGCCGCTGCGCCGCCGCCGCCGCCGCGCCGCCGCCGCCCCCTGCCGCTGCCAGCGCCGCGCTCCTCGCCGCCGCCGCCATCGCCACGAGATCTCGCTGCCGACGGCGAGATCGCGCGGCGGCGCGGCGAGGGAGCGGCAAGGCGGCGCGGCGCGCGGCGCGCGGGCGGCGGCGCGCGGCGCGGCGGCGCGGCGAGCGAGGCGGCGAGGCGCGCGACGCGGCGCGCCAGTGAGGAGGAAGAAGAAGGGCAAAAGAGTCATTTCGCGTGGAGAAAAATGCCTGAAAAATGGAAATGAAATTAAAATGGGAAAAGTCCTATATTTGCAAGAAGGTGGTGAACTCAGTCCTATATTTACAAGTCCAAATAACTTGATCCTATTTCACAAAAGCACACTCAACTCAGTCCTATATACTCAATTTTCCCGGAAATCTATTGCTTTCCCATCTTTCCATAAGTTCCATGCCTGAAACATGGGGATAAAAGTTCCTATTTTATATTGGCTGTATTCTATTTGAGTTGTTCAAATTTGAAGCATTTGGTAGCAACTACATAAGCTATAAGGTTTGAAAAATCCATTATAAGATGATGAGGTGAGCTGATCTTTAATCCATTCACAAACTTCAGCAGCAAAATACCAAAGCTATAGGTATCGTATTTGACTGAAAAAATGCCCTCCATCGCATATTCAGGTGACATGTAGCCGCTGTTTGAATCATTTCACAAGCAAGTAGGCATAATTTGGATAATTTCAATCATATGAATAATATTTTAAGCATATATGGTCCAATGTAGGAGTTACTATGTCCCAACAACATGTCTAGTATTTGCTTGTTGTTGGTTGTCACCAAATATCCTTGCCATACCAAAATATGATATTTTGGGTCTCATCTCCTCATCCAACAAGATTTTGCCGCTTTGAGATCACTATGAATTATTGTCATTCTCGAATCTTGGTGGAGGTACCCCTTCGATTATGTTAAACCGTGTTGTCCAATCAAGTATATGCTTTTTTGCATCTTCTGCCAAGAACAGTAATGTGAAATGGTCGACGCAAGAATCATTATTTGTGATTAGAACATACCAAATATGAAGCATTCTAAGCTTTTGTTGGGTAAGTATTCGTAAATAAGCAGTTTCTCATCCCCACGAATGCAGTAACCAAGAAGTCACTAAGTTTCTGTGCTGCAATTTGGCGATGAGAACTACTTCATTTCTAAAATGCTATATTCCTTGGTCAGAACATTCAAACATATGCACCTAATTAAATCCTACGTGTCATGTAATTCACACCTTCGTTATCAAGAGTTATGTTGGGCTTCAAATCTTATCTTCACTGCTATATGTTCGCTCAAACCGAGACTTATGAAATATTTTTCCAATTGATCACATAACGAAAAAACATAGCTAATTAATCCAACTAACAAATATCTTTTAACTATAAAAACCTTCTGAATAAAATTAAAAAAAATGAATCACCTACTATTAACCACAAAAGAAAAATATGTATGTGCGTCACGCCGAACATCAAATTGTTCAACAGGGGTCAAAGACATGACAGTGACAAAAGCCTATTTTTGTATTTTTTATGGAGCACAAAATAATGTGTTATTTAAAAATAATTTTAGAAATAGCCATGTCACCATTCCTATTTTTCACTATTAATAAAATAAGGTAATATTTTATAAAATTTTGAAAATATCCTTGTCGCTAAAGGAAATGGTGATAGACGTGATGTCGCCGATCAAAATGGCGACAGAGCTCCGTCTTTGTTACCTGCCATGACGCCAGGCGTGGCCACCCTAGTGCGCCACTGCCACGGGGTTGGGGGCCTTGAACACTGTCTCCCTGGCCCTGCGGCCGTGGTGCTCCTCTTTCCCTTTGAGGCCAGTGTCGCCTTCCTCTTTGGTGTCATCTGTTCCAAGCGTTTCAGTTTTAGCTTGTGGCCTTTACACCGCTCCCTACAAAAAACGCTAACTGTTGTGGTTATATACTAAACAGTAGATATCGAAGCTTTGGGAGGCCCGAGAAAGGTACTCAGAGCCTAAAACTCAAGAGATGGGAGAGACGTAGAGTGTATGCACGGTACTCAATCTCAAAGTCTTTTTCTTACACAAATATTCTCCCTTTCCTATAGTGCTTTAGTGGGTGATGGTATTTACATAAATGCCTCTTTGGTGTCTTAACTAGTGGGGCAAACATGTTATTTTCTTGGCATGACTTTCATGAACATGCCTTCTAGTTATATAAATACTTGATCTTCCTCCTAGTGGGCCGATTGAATCAAAGTGGAGCTCACTCCCCGAATAGGATGCATTGCAAGATTTCACTGTCATCTTGTTTGGCTCTCAAGAATTAGGACCGGGATTGCGGAATTGGAATCGGATTCCACGGATAGAGGCGTTTGGCTGCCAATGGAATTGGAATAATCGATTCCACTGCCAATTCCATGTATCGGGCCCAGACTTAAGCCCGATTCTTTCCTCCCAGGAGTCGTTCGTGTGGAATCGGCGCGGGCCTCATGAGTTGCAGGGGTGAAGCTACAGTAAATATATGAGGGTACAATTACACCTCCAAAATTTTTACACAAAAATCTAGTATATGAATATATACTGCACATACTAATATATAATAACACATAATCATATACGTCACGCCGCCCAAGTGGCAAGTGCCATCCAGCCCAAGTCGAGCGGCCCAAGTGGCAAGTGCCATCCTGCCCAAGTCGAGCGGCCCAAGTGCCATCCCCCAAGTGCCATCCTCACTCCTCGGACTGCAGATATCTACCGGCGGGCCGTGGCCAGACGCAGTCCTTGCCCTGCCCTAGATGGGGAAAATTCATCATATACCCTCTTCATAGATGAAAATCTAAAATATACCCTCCTACACATCCAAATTGATAATATACCCTCCTCCAATCTATTTGCTTTACAAAACACCCTTTTTATACTAATCTGTATAGGTACAAGGTATAAACATGTATTGTACTGTATTTTGGAACATTAGGTACCGTATTGTACCGTATTTTGGGGGTAAAATGGGTACCGTATTGTACCGTATTTGGGGGTAAAATGCGTACATTAGGTCTCAAAATACCGTATTTTGGGACATTAGGTACCGTATTTTGGGGTAAAATGGGCACATCAGGTCCCAAAATACGGTACAATACATGCTTATACCTTGTACCTATACATATTAGTATAAAGAGGGTGTTTTGTAAAGCAAATAGATTGGAGAAGGGTATATTATCAATTTGGATGTGTAGGAGGGTATATCCTAGATTTTCATATATGAAGAGGGTATATGATGAATTTTTCCGCCCTAGATGCTATTGTGCGCCCTACACGCGGCTGAGCTCGTCGCGTAGGCAGCAGGCCGCGGGCGGCGGCGCAGCGGCAGCTCCTCGTGACATCGCCGCCGCTGTGCGCAGTGCGCTGCACTGCAATCACGGTTCATGCCCTCCTGACCTCGATCGCTATTTGGTTGATTGGTTCGATTGGGACTTGGGTTAATGGGTTGTGATTTTTTATGGGGTTTCGGGGTCAGATCCAATCGGGGGCTGGGGATTTGCGCGCAGGGAGGAAGCCGTGGCGGGGCGTCAAGGTATTCGTGCTGCTGCTGCACGTGCTGTTCATCGGCGCCGTCTTCCTGGCTTCCTGCTCGATCCGAGTCCGAGACCCTCTAGAGGCGAGGCCAAGTGGTATTAACCCCCCCCCCCCCCCCTCAAATTTCTCTAAAATGTTTCCCTTTGTTCAATGTTCAGATTATGGCTTTCGATAATCGATATGTTCATATGTAAGTTGTTTAGAGAATGGAGAATTGGAGTAGATTTGCTTCTAATCGTCGTGGTAAGTCAATGAAAACATAACTATATTTGCCTCAATTTAGCTTAGTACTTTGAGTCCACCTTTTATTTTCGTCCTGGCTTCGCTACTGCAACGATGAACACTGCTATGTGGGTCCTGTAGTTCGTCCATAACTTGAAGCCAGGGAGAACAGTGTCAGTTGGGTTGGGTTGTAACTCTGCCATATCTCCTCGTGCCGTTCGGCGACTGGAGGACAAAGTTCCCTGAGTAGAGTGTCGGGGAGAAGAAGCCAAGAGCAAAGACGCCACCGCTCGAGATGAGCTTGCCGCTGGGTGAGAGTGGCTTTGCAGGTCATATTCGGATGAAGATGTGGAGGGAGGTCATATTCTTTTGCAGACTAGTCTTGTAGCCCGTGTGTTGTAACGAAAACTCAAACTATAGAAGCAAATACCACAACGCAATGAGGATATTGGGGATGAAAATGCTGCGCATGAGAACCTCGACAGTTACTTTTTTTAGATCAACCTCGATAGTTACTTGACAGATGCGTCTGTGCTTGTTCCACCATTTCTCCAGTGATGAACGATCAACAGTCTGCAGCCACAGAACAGGTGCAATCAAGCAGATGAAACAGACAAGAAATAAAGTTTGGAAGAACAGCTCAAACTAATGCAGCTCAGGACTTTATTGTTCAGTAAAAATGCATTGGTATTCTTGAAAAAAAGTACAAAATGCACTGGACAAAAGGTTTAAGTTCTTGGAACAGAACATGAGGTACAGTAATCAGCAAAACTAACTGCGTGATTTTTAACAGAGCAAATAGAGATAAATAAAGATAGGCAAGTGTTTGATTAGATCTATCAAACAATCGCAAGACAATGAATTTCCCATTGCAACTAACTCGACTGCAAGACACTGAATTTTCCGCTTGAACTAAATCCAGGGATCTTGTCTTGATCAAATTCAGGTGAGAAGTTCCATTTTGCCGAAAATGAATTTTCCAAAGATTTTATGGATAATTACAGTTCAAGCTCTGAATTGCCTCATGTCAGAGGACATTGCTTAAACCTACATGATGAACTACCACAAGTCTACAAGTAATAAAATGCTATAGTTTAGGAAACACTTCAAGCAGATTCTCTTATCGACTAAGCACCCAAATCAGCATCACACCAGGACAATCTTTGTTTCCTTATTTGAACCAAACATGCCCATATATCAACTATACAAATTGCCACTCCTTGAAGATCAGAACACCCCTAGATTCATACCAGGTTCCCTCTACAGAATTGAACCAACTTTACTTGTGGTGCAGACAACAGGTATGGTGTGCTCAGTGCTACCGGTGCCAATATGGCCGCTTGCTTCTTTCCAACACTTGCTTAATCCTAGCAAGATGGAGTAGATTGTTGACAATGGAAACTACAGGATAAAAGCCCATTTGTTGACATCCTGGAGTTGATTCGGTGACAGATGGCTTAATGACCAATGACACAAAAGTCAAGGAGCTAGACCTGTCAGCTGATGATGAATTTGGGCATAACTTGGCCCCATCTCCTTTTTTGGGCATAGTTTGTATCAGCTCCTGGTATGATTTCTATCAATTTCATTATTGGAGGAGGGTTAAAGAAGTGCATGCCTATCACCTGCAATATGAAAATCTGTTCAGTCAGGAGACTAAATTTAAGTTCTTATCCTGGAGAGATGCTCCCAAAACCAAGGGGCACATATTCTACAGGGGAAGCATGTCTAGAAGTGATAAATTGCATAGATCAAAGTAACAAAGAAGTGATTGAGATTTGAGAGTTATCCAAAGAAACGGAGGATTAAGAAAAACTTAAAAACTAAAGGGCACTATAGTTTACATTACCCAGAACAATTTCGCAATCGGACACTACAATACATGACAGATATATCCACCAGCTAGTGGCCACCACATTGATATTTTTGTCTTCAGAAGCATGTTCTGAAGTTGGATTTAGAATACGCAATCTTTTTTCCTCTTCCCCGGTTAACATGCACATATCTGAACCTACATGCTTAGAACAAAAGATTGTCGCCAGCATCCCAATGGGGCCATCACAACTCAAAAAATTCTGCCCCAAATGCAGACGGGTAAGTTAAGACCCGGTTACATCACTATACTTGATGTGAAATTCTAAACAGGGATATGATGATCACCTGAGAAGGGCAGTTAGTAGCTAAAGCCAGGTGGGTTACAGAGATGAAGCTAGTAAAACTTTCACCTCGAGACTTCTGTAAGGTAAAAGTTCTCGAGGGAGAACACTACACAGAAGCAAATCCCCTTCTTGTGGGCTTTCTGTAAAGTTTTCACTACTCTAAGAATGCCAGTTGCTTCATGTTCAGTGATTGGCACCCATTCATTGCTTCCTAGAATCTTTTCTGAATATGATACGGCAAACTCTTCGACGTACTGCGACAGCTTCTGTGAAGTAGATAGCTCACATGGGCAAAGGAAAATACCATGTAAATGCTCATCTAGCGAATTCCTGAAAACAAAAATAACTTTTCACTTCAGCCCCTACTGCTGTCTTCAGCCCCTACCAGTTATTTGGACACGGGATTGGGTACACCGAGTCGCACTATCGGGTGGCCGGACTCTGGTTGTTGGTTTGATCTAACTACAGCTAGAGCAGCTGCTTTGATTTTTTAAAATTTCTAATCCAGATTAAGTTTTTCGATAGCATATATCCTTTCCTACGTAAAATCCTACACTGTTGTCAAGTTCAACTTTAGTCAATTCATGAAACAACATTAACAAACATTTATTGTCCTTCAATTAAAGGGGCAATGTATCTCTACATTACACAATTAATGAAGAGCTTTCTGGCAAATTTGTTTGATCAACTTCAGTTGATTATATCTTCTAAAAAAGTTCAGTCAATGATATCCAGTAAACAGGAAGAGCAAAAATAGTAAAAAAACAAAAAATGTATGCAGAAGATTGTACCTGTTCTGGGCCTTAATTGCATCTCTTTCAGCTTCTGAAACATCAAGGCTATAACTGCATGAGAATGAGAGTTCCCACCTCTGAATCAAAGCATGTCTATAACTCAACAAGCAACACAGGAGTTCGTCTGCACCTTGCGCTTCTTGTTCTTCGTGAGCTCGTCGACAAGGTGAGACCCGACGAAGCCCCGCCGGTGACCAAGAGGTTTGTCTGTCCATAATGCACTCACACCGCACGGTAATCACTACAACCGAAACACTCGAATCAAACGGTAGGATCCAACAGCAGATCAGGCGCCTGTAAAAAGTCCTGCTCACAGTTGCCATTGGCCATGTCGGCCTTTAGCTGAACACGTAGGCTACAGAGCCCACAGATCCAACGAAATAGTCGAAAATCATGGAAGCTTTCGCGTCGCCTGCTCCCTCGCCTGACCGCCTCTTTAATGTTCGTGCACTGTCGCCTACTCCCGAGCACCACCGCTGAGGCGCTGACTCCACGCCGCGCTGTGGTCGAATTGGTGCCGCATTTCGAGCATCGACGGCCTCGACAAGCCACCACCCGAGGGCGCCACACTCACAAGCTCTCATGTTTGTGGTGGTTTTCGGCGAGGACCAGATCTACCGTGGTCCCCGTCCTTTCCCAAGCTGTGTGGCGACAAAACATTGAGTACATGACAAATAATATTATGCATGATCACTTGCAAATACCATCAGAAGCATACTTATGAAAACCAGCATTATGCGCTATTCAAATGGAAACAATAATCCACAAATATCAACTAAGGGCCAACCTATAAACTATCTAGTAATTCATGAAATTACTCTTCATCAAAAGCTGAACTTGGCATGTTATCGTGATAGGACATGCTAGATTGACAATTTGTTTTTCCCCCAACAAGTAGAATCACTCAAAATCCACTTATCAAACTGCCGCTCGATTAATCATCAGCCAAATTAGGTCATAAAAGAGCTCACGAAACTACCAATTGGCTATCGAATCAAGGCAAATCCACCAGCAAATCAGCCACAGGCCCACAATTATGGCAAGCTTCCCCAAAATTCATTCATAATTCAGTCATAAACACCACTGCACATTCAATAGACGAAACCAAACTGGCACAACACGATGTTGCCGTACTCTAATCAAGCGAAAACAACGAATTAGTCATGATGTTGGTTTATCTTGGGGAAACGACCACTGCTCAAATAGTCAAAAGTCCACAGAAAATAAAATCCTCCCAGCCCCAGCTCGACCACTTGCGCACCCAAATTTCCCCAGAACGGCGCATCACAGTCCGAAGTCAACAATTAGATCGAAGAGAGAAAGCAAGCAGCAAGTACTTGAATCGCCCTCGCGAATTACCTCGCCGGGTGGCAGCCGGAACAGAAACATATACTCCTCGCTCCTGCTTGCGAGCAACGGGCTCTGCACAATCTGTTACACAGATCCAAACCGGCTTAGACCTAACCCTATTCTAGATAGGTCACATATACGTAGCAACCCGCTTGCACTTTTGTCCTTATTTCATGCAAAACGGTTAACTGGGGTTACTATCATTGGAAGCCCTAGACTTATATGTTAGTACTTCTCAAGCTAAACCAGTAATGTGGGACTAACCCATACCCTCATGTGCACATACACATATGTGCCATCATGAGCTTAATTTTTACAGGGGCCGAGGTGTCACATACATCCCCTCAAAGGACCCGACGTCCTCATCGGCCAATATACCCATATCGGGGCAAATGATCAAGATCTCTCCTCTTGGCACATATACGCGAAGGAGGGAGGACACGCACTGCAAAATATGGCCACCGCATGGTGGCCGTGCAGCCTACAATTTGAAACGCGAATTAAATGAGCATCGCATGTCCTTAATTAAGATTAAATTAACATGGATTAACATAGAAAATTTGGAGTACATAAATTTTCCAAAAATTTAGACAATTAGGATGATTATATCAAGAGATTGCACATAAAATTTCGTAATTTTTTGAGCTCGTTTGATATATATAGCAACTTCTACAAATATCATAATCGTACGAATTTTTGAGCAATATTCAGAGCGGATAAAATTGTAAAAAAAATACACAATAAAGTATGTTATGTCTAAAGGCTGCATATAAAAGTTTGTAATTTTTTAAGCCCATTTTCTATATTTAAAAATTAGAACAAGCAGTAAATATAAAGTACTAATTAAGTTAGGTAATTAAGCTTGGTAATTAACTGATTTAATTACCTACCGTCTATTGGCAGGGTTACAACAATAGGGCCACATGGTGATTTTAAATATGAGTTTAAAACACACTAGATATGCCAAAAACTCATCTCCTGTCCATATTAGAATAGAGAATAACCACTCCAAAAGCACACGACGATAGTTTGACTTCATAAATCGTTAGAGCAATCTCAAAAGATTAGCCAAAAGAAGTATCTAAATTTAGTGATTCAGCTATTCTCTAAAATAAATCTCACCTAAAAAAACAAGACTACTCCAACAGGCTATCTAAACTAGAGGGTGCGCGGTGGGTCGCGTACGCGCGGGAATGGGGCGCAGCGTGCAGGAAGGAAACGCCGACCGCGCCAAGAGGCTGGATGGTGAGCGAGGTAGACTATCCAAAAATAGAGAGCGAAGGAGGAGGGATGGAGAGCTACTAAATTTGAAGAGTCATTTACAGAGTCTATTGGAGACGTTTTTTCTCCAATAATAACCAAATTTACCTTTAGAAAATGATTTAGCTCTTATCTTGGAGTTGCTCTTATACACCGGCCCACCCATTCTAAATTATGTTTGGTTTTGTATTAAAATTATCTCTTGCACAAGAGGTTGTGTTTGTCCCTTGAGTTGTCTTTCCTTCGTCTTATCTAAAATCTGATGTGGCAAAGCTCTTGGTGACATCACACTATTGGAGATACCCTGCTTTCCTGTGCATTAAATCAAGTGGCACACAGTAACCAGTAACAGTCTAACGCGAATAACACGATGTCTCATCGAAAATTTTCCAAAAAGTGTCATTTTCTTGACATGGTATATGCATCAGCAACGGGGCATTTATTTGTAGTACTAGCTGCGATGAAAGTGCACAGCGACAAGTTAATTATTACAGACTGCCGAAAAAAAAGATTACAGACAATTTTCTAGAAAGTGTCATTTTGTTGACATGGTATGTGCATCAGCAACGGGGCATTTATTTGTAGTACTAGCTGCGATGAAAGTGCACAGCGACAAGTTAACTATTACAGACCATCGCAAAAAAAAAAAAAGATAACAGACAAGTTGAACTTCCAAAACGGATGAGACGGTCCAGACCGCATCGGTTGGGCTCGAATCCGGCGATCGGCAGCTCGTGCGGTTCTCGTTCTTTCGAGCACCGACGCACCGTGCCGTGCATCGCATGTGTGATGGAGCCTACCTCTTCTTTTTTCTATTTTTTTAGGGTTACTACGACATGATATATCGTCGGGAAGTATCCCAACAATATATCCTTTTTATACACCTCTCCCCCCTTCTTTCAAAACACCGCCGCTCTCCTCCCCTCCTCACCTTCTCTCCTGCTCTGGCACCGGCCATCAGTGGCGGACCCAGGATTTGAATTCAGGGTATGTCTAACTAAAAAATTATTATACAATGTTGGTATAATCTAATACAAAAATTCGGTAAACGGTTCGGTAAAAAACATAATATATCTAAAAGATCTCATAATACCTTAAATTCAACAAATAAGTTCGAAATTTGCATAACTGATAATATAAATTGTTCAAATGTAATATAAGGTCTTACATAAATAGAAGATTGCAACACTAGTCTAAGACTTTTGCTTTCCGCTTCTTCATGGCCATGAAAGTGTGAACTATGTCATCCTCGCTGACATTGGAGAAGATATCACGCTCAATAAAAGTGACCAAACAATCATTCAATAACTGATCACCCATTCTATTTCTCATCTTATTCTTCACTAGACACACTGCAGAGAATACTCTTTCAACAGTTGCTGTTGCCACCGGTAAGATCAATACCAATTTGAGGAGCAAGTACACCAAATCATAAAGATCATGCTTCTTTGTTTCAACAAGCTTAATAGAGAGCTCACCAAGATTGTTCAGGTCTTTGAATCTATCATCCTCTCTCATATCATCAATATATGTATCAAGTTGGAGTTCAATTTTCATGAGATCAGAGCTTGCAATGTCTTTGGGATAAAAACTTGCAAGTCTAAGTATTTTCTGTGCATCAAAAGAGGCAAATGAATCGGAGGGGTTGAATGCTGACATACAAAGAAGTAACTCCATACTAACCTCATCAAACCGATTCTCAAGCTCTTGATGAACTCTATCAATGACACCAATATATACCTCTCTTCTATAGTGGTCATCAATTGTTTGTTCAGGGTAAAAACGATGGGATCTTCCATGAGGTTCATATTTAGCATCCATTGTAGGAACATCAATGGAATATTTGATGCAAAATGATGTAACCTTTCCTAAGAAACCTTCCCACCCATTAGACCTCATCTGTTGCATTCTTTTCTTTGCCAAACCCACAAGTGTCATCGCATTAACTATATCTTGGTCTCTCTTTTGCAAAGAATTAGACAACTCATTTGTGTAACCAAGAATGACAAGCATCAAGTGTGCATTGAAAACAAACTCAAAAGACTCAAATGTAAGAACCATAGCATGTATGTTTGGCCAATCATCCTTTTGGGTGGGATCATTTCCAAGAGTTATGAGTACTTCCCGGATTGTATCATACATGTCAATGATATGCAAAATAGTTTTGTAGTGAGAACCCCACCGAGTGTCACCGGGCCTAGCCAATCCCATCTCTTGATTTAACCCACTTCCACTTTCTATTTCATCCAAATCAAGTGCCTTCTTCAATTTTTGAGCTCTAACATCTCGAAGCATATCATGACGTTTGCAAGAAACACCAACTATATTAAGCAAGTGTGAAACTTGACCAAAAAAAGGTTTGGCAACCAACATTTCCCTTGGCAACAGCAACAAGAACTAACTGAAGTTGATGTGCAAAACAATGCACATAATAAGCAGAAGGAGACTCTTTCATAATCAATCTTTCATAATCCGTTCTTCTTCATGCCTCTCAAGTCTCAATTCAGTGCTAATGTGTGTTGTAGATCTAAAAAAACAAATGATCCTATTAACCATTTAGCATGTAAAATATTTAGTCTAACAATGCAAGACTATAGCCCAAATTAATGCAGACCGCAGCTAAAATCTAAAATCTAAATTATTAGTCTAAAATCTAAAGTCTAAATTACTAAATTGATAAAAAAAGTAGAGAATTTTTTTTAATTTTTTTAAATTTAATTATGCTAAATAAGACTCTGTTAGCTACAGTGCTTTTTTCAGCCAGCTACAGTGTAACGACCCACATCGTTAATTAACCCTAATTAGCGAATTAGGACGTTAAGTAGGAATTATTTACATAAATGATAATCTAAAAATACGAGGGAATTTAAACTTTTCTATGTAGCCGTATAAATTGAAATCAACGAATGATAAACTAGTATCTTGTTTTCATAATTTTATTAACGAGGATGAATATCAAACTGTATGGACTGAAATGAGAAACAAAAATTCAATTGCATGACAAATAGAAACATTCAAATCAATTAAAATATATAGAACAGTCCGTAGTACAACAGTAGTTAATTACAATCTGTGTAAGGTAAAATCAATAACATCCATTGAATGACAATTAGGATTTATATCAAGTCGAATAAAAATATTACAAATTGCATTACATGATAGCGACAATCCGAATTACAACAAATATACAATTCCATATCTCAACCAAATAACCATCTCAACAATTAAGAGTTTGCAATACAATGGTATTCCGTCAGAAAGTATATGATTTAATTTACACCAAGTCCATCTCATACATCATTATTACAATAGGGAAATAAAGAATAGAAGTTACATTAAATTGTATGCATCAGTACTAAGAAGAAGCTAGATTACAATTAGGCCATCTCATACATTGGAGTCTGTTGTCAAATTACCACCGCGTCGATGTTTTCTTTGTGAGCGAATACAATGATTTTAACGCCGAAAAAGACCGAACAAAAGAACGAATAAAATGAACAAAGGACAAAAGAGAGAATTGCCGTCAGAGCCCTAGGGATTAACTTCGGGCGGGGTAATCCGTTCACGGAGATACCTGACCGTCCGGGGGCCAGTCGGCATCTCTTACAACCGTAGGCTCATCACACGGTATAAACAAACCTGATTGTTTTAGAAGACCAGCACATAAAACCAACTTACTATATGCATCTCCGAGCACATATAGCCACAGGAAGGACCAGCCAAAATATCTCCCCAGCTCCATTAGCAACCGGAGACAGCCAGGGCATAGTAGCCAAATCAATCAGCGCACACATTCCAGAAAAATCTCGCTCGGCCAGATAGCACTGGACAGATAAACCCAGCCCGGGCCAAAATATCACACGCAGCCACCAGCAGAGAACAGGCAGAGCACGGCGAAGCAAGCCAGCTCTCACTATCTCTCGTTCCCCATTTCCCCCAAACCCTCAACCCATACCAAGCCAACCAGAGAGACCGGAGGTAACCCGGGGGCAGGACCCAGGCGACGAAGGCCGGGCGAGCCGGCCGGGAGCAAGGCGACGGCAGGAGAGGGAACCACAAACCCAACAGCCAGCTTGGGAGGAGGAGGTCATCACCAGGCGACCACCACAACCACCGAGGGCACAACCACCAAAACAACTGAGAGCACGACCACCACAAGCAGCCGAATCATTCCCACGGCAACCCAAACCCCACCGGCAAAGGTAATACCACACACATGAACTTAGTATTCATTCCAATGTCAAACCTAGCTCACCGCGTATGACAAATCATTAGTAACAACCGAGCAACACCACTGTCCACCAAGCACCAACACAGAGTAGCCACTGGAGATAGAAGAGAGAAGTGGAGGAGAGTAAAGGGGTAAGGGCTTACCGGAGATAGAGGCGGCTGCGTGCTACCGCCGGTGTAGCCCCACCAAACCGCTACCGTGCACTCCCCCGGCGTGCGGGCAACTTAGCCGGCCGAGACCACACCGGGGCAACACACCTCCCTGCCTACCACCACATGAGCAAAACCCATTAAAATCAAAGCAAAATAGCCACCAAACCATACTAAGTCAACCTCAGATCGGGTGGGATTGAGGAGCAAGGCGCCAGATCCGGGCCCTAGGCCACGGATCTGGCCGTGGTTCACCGGCGCCGAGCGGCAAGGTGGGGGCGGCCGGGCGGCGGGGCGCGGCACCGCTGGAATTGACGACGCTTGGGGGCGGCGCGTCAGAGAGCCGGTAGGGGAGCGTGGAGGCCGGGTTGAGGCGGGCGCATCGGTGGAGCGGCGCGGAGGTGCCGAGAGGCGGCGCCGGGGTGAAGAGAAATCGGGAGAGGAGAGAGAGGCGGCGTGAGAGGGTGAAGGAGGCGCGTGAGGGGGAGCCGAACCGAGGGGGAGGCGCTGAGACGGGGGGGGGGGGGCGAAGGAGCCAAGACGCGGCGTGGAGGGAGTCCGGGAAAGAGGGGGGGCCGAGCGAAGGGGGAACAGGGAGGAAGATAAGGAGGCGTCGGGCACCAAGAAGAGAAGAGGGGCTGAAGGGAAAAGAGGAAGGTAAATTAAAAATGTGGCAGGTAGATTTGTTAAATTAGGAATACTCATAAAAATGCATTGTATCAACCTTGCTATAGTAAATTGTGTCAAAGTTAAATAAATTAACTGCAAGTACTTAGAAACTCTGTAAATGAATATTAGCCACACAAATGTAATAGACTTCCGTTAGAAACGAAGAATTAATATGACCTTCAGTATAGTGTAATACCTTAGATCATTCTGCATATAAGCAACGTTGAGTTGATTATAAGCAGAATGAGAAATTAGAAAACCCACAAGCACATTTAGTAGGATTCGTGTAATTACTTAAACCTTGGTATTATTCGACGTTGTAGATTCAACTACTCAAGAGCATTATGCTAATTACGTTAAATTACAAAATATAACTAATTAGCATTAGTAAGTACAACTGTTGAAACTTGATTAAGGACTGTCAGTAGATTAAAAGTTGATGTGTATCGATGGAGTTGGTACATTACCGTTTAGATCATAAGCTTCGAGTTAAATACCTAATTAATCCTATTAGTAGTATAAACTTGTGAAATTTTATTAATAAATATTCATGATTGTTATAAATAAACCAAGCCATCAATGGACTAAAGCATGTACAGGAGTATATCAAAATTTGTGTATCTTCGTTTAGACCATTCCATGGCATATTTAAATACTCAGAAGATGTTGTGCTAGCATTCAAATTATAGGAATCCACATCGATTAAACTTGTACGGGTATGGATTAAATTAAGGTATTGTAGTCTTAGCCCATATGGTGCTGAGTTTAAATAACCAGATAATTTAGTTAGATTCATCTTAAACAGTAGAAGACCAGTAATCAATATTTACAATGACTAGAATAAATTAAGTGCCTTCAGTAGGTTAAAATATAGCCCGTACCGATTCAACTAAGGTATGGACAATTAAATCATTCGGGGTTGTAACTAAATACCAAATTAACCTGGATAGTGATAAATCATAGAACTTTTCTAGTAATTATTCTTAGAGATTAAAAATAAATTAAATGAGGTCCGTAGGATGGAAATGGCACGCGTACGAAGTAAATTGTTATAATATCATTGAGACCCCTATTGCGAAATTAAATGACTGGTTAATTTTATAGGCGATTATGAACCGTAGAAATCCACTGATAAATATTATGAATGGTTAGAATAAATTCATAGCTGTCAAAGGATTTAAGACTATTTGCGACAATTAGAATATCACATGAGGAGTGAAAATAGTACTCGTCAGTTAAGAGTACGCGTGGCGATTAAAAGTATACGTGGTGATTAAATAGTAACGCTGTAAAATATGCAAAGGACTAAAGCCAACCCTAAATAGGCATAATTGCATGCACGAGATCGACTGGAATTGATGTTCGCCAATAATTGGGCGTGTATATATTTAATCGTATCGCAACGGTAGACGGTTGGAAATTAACAAAAAGTTAAGAGTTTAATTGTTAAGTAAACAACCCAGCCCCATACTAGGAAAAATAACGTCAACTGACGAGTATGGAATATGAGTTAATTAGGACTACCGCGATCGAGTTAAATTAAGCGAATCCCTACTCTAGGAGCACAAACACATCGACACTTCGTATTTCATTATAGTTCCACAAATTAAGTTGCAGCCGACGTATCTTAATTGCAGACGACGATCCAAGCTACGGGAGTGACTTCACCTGATCCTACTTGAATTCGAGTGTATGGTTAAAGTTCAGGCAAGCATTCCTTTGATCAAAGCTTTTGAGTATATTCCGTAAAACAAGTATTTTGGTATTAACCTAGTATCACACTGCATGAAAGAATTAAAATATATTTAAATCGAACAGTTGAAATAAGAGACATGGAAAAAGAAATAAAAGGCAACTGATGGAGCAGTTGGCCATTTCTATTATGTAAGAAGGTGGGCAGAGGTTGCCAGGGCAGGTAATGAGTGGGAAGGTGTGGGACCTCTGCATAAGAATAGAATATAAGGAATTACAAACTTCATCTGTGAGCAGCACTGCACCAATCTGTATCAACCATCATCCCGTTTGCGGGCGGACAGACTAGTAGCTCTATCAAGGTGTTATATTCTCCATAGGGTTGATTTTTAATTATGGGATGAGCCCCAAAGGAACCGGTAAGAGACCGGAGCGTAAGAACCCACAGGCGGGTTACGCAAAGGCGTTATATTACGCAGGAAGGGGGCTGGGTGAGGGTCGGAAACCCTACCAGACAAAAGTTATTGTCGCTTTTCGGTGGGTTTGTGTGAGGGTTTTACACCGCTCCAGGCTGCCGCTTGTGAGTAACTGGGTGGAGATATACTTACTGAGATAGATACAAACGTAATGTACTTTGATCTGGGCGCCGGCATGCCGAACATCAAATTGTTCAACAGGGGTCAAAGACATGACAGTGACAAAAGCACTCAGCCATCTTCAAACTTCATCTGCTGGCAGGCTCGGTGACTCCTCGTCTCCTCATTTCCTCAAGTACTGATTCCTCGCCTCAGCTCCCTCGCCGCAGGCCCGCAGCTCCCTCTCTCGGCCTCTCCCTAGTCCCTCCCTCGCCGCAGCTCCCTCAGCGCCAGGCGCCAGGCGAGGCCTGACCGCCCGAGAGCCCGCCGACTCCCTCAGCGCCACGCTAGCCGAGCCGACTCCTCCCGCCGGGCGCTGCCTCGCCTCGCCACGGCTCGCTTGAGGCGCCTCGCTCGCTCGGAGTGCGCCCGCCCGACTCCTCCTCTCCGCCGGCGTCGCGCCGCGGTCACCCCGCCCGACTCTCTCCTCCTCCTCCCGCCCGCCGGCCGCCGCGCGCCGCCACCGCCCGATGCCCCGCAGCCCCGATGCCCAGATCTGGATTTTGTGTGTTTGTGATTTGTGAATGTTTGTCTCCTCTCTCCTGGCTCTGGATCCACTCGCCCGATGCCCCGAGTGGATGTGTTGGTTTGCTGGCGGAGAGTTTTTGGGTTAGGGCACCGGGTGTTTTTGGGCCAAGTTGCACTATTGCAGGGTAGTCCTGGGCCTATATAGACTACCTGCTGGGCCCGCCTCTGCCGGCCATCACCCTCCTTTCTCTCTCTTCTCTGTGTTTGCCGTCCTCCCCGTCTTCTTCTTCAGCTCCGAACCTAGCTCTGTGCTCCTCGTCCACCTCCAACTGCCCCTTCCAACACCACCGACGATCGGTAGCGACCTCGTAGCCTCGTCGCATCGCCCTTTCCTCTCCTCCACTGTCTCTATCCCATCTAACCTAAAATTCACTGTGTCACCACCTTATCATGCCATCCTCCAGCACTGCCCAGCATGAGTTTTTTGCTATTATGGTACCCTCTAAGTTGGGCTTCGACGAAACGGTATCTACGTCGTGGGCTTCTCTAAAATAGTACTCTTGTACTTAAGACTTCTCTCAAATAGTATTCTCAGGGATTTTAACTCAAATAATTTGATTTTCGAATTTGTATTCCCCAATTGATCGAATCGCCTGCTCATTTTGTTTAACCCTAATCACTTTTATTTTCTTCTTTTCATATCGTTTGGGTTTCATTGGCGACGGCGGCACGCCGACTGGCCGATCGGAATACTCGGCGCGGCAAGGATCGCACGGGAGTGCGCGCACCCCAGGCCACGGACGATCGCACGCCAGCCAGGGACGGTCGCACGTCGGCAGGGGCAACCGGACCACGTACGCGGCAGGTGTGATTGGACCACACGCCGTGAGGATGGAGGAGCTGCCGCCAGACAAAAAGAAATTGAAGAGTTCGTTCGTGCTACTGGAACCGGAAGAAACAAAATGAGCAGGGGTGGTTTAGTCATATGAAGGAGTTAAAATTCAAAAATCAAATGAAAATTAGTGTTAACAACAAGGGTACTATTTGGGAGAAACCCACGGTATAAGTACCGTTTCAGCGAAGTCCAACTTAGAGGGTACCATAATAGCAAAAAACTCGCCCACATCGGGCCACTACCTCTCCGACAGAGAGCTGGATCGTTGTTTCTCTTTCTAAGCCAACCTGCAGAATAAACTTGGGCCGGACATCCACGGACCACGGGCATTACCGGACGTCAACTCGCGCACACGACAACCGCTCGGACTCGCGTCCACGCCGCCCTGCTCAGCTGCTCCCTCACCGGCAGGCTCCCAGGCGCGGTCACGCCGCCCTACTCGTTGAGCGCCCGGCATCACTGCCTCTCCCCTGCCCGGCATCGCCAGTTCGCCACTGTGCTCACCGCATATAGCCTACCTCCTGCGCGCGTCGCATCTCACTGCTTGGTCCTGGGCTGCTCGCCAGGGCTTTCTCGGCCTCTGGTAGGGGACGGCGGCGGTTCGTCAGGGCTTAGAATGACCCACTAGCCCACTTAACTAAAAACAATAGCATGAACCTAGTGGCAGTCTTGTTGACGTACCCGGGCGACGCGGGGAGAGCGCGGCGAGGCTAGGGAGCGTGTGGTGGCGTGACGCAGTGTGGCCAGGGAGCTGGGAACGGGCGTTGGCGGCGCGGCCAGTCCAGGGAGCAGGCGGGGGTGGCGCGGCGTGGCCACGGAGTGGACGACAGAGTGGCAGGCCATCGCGCGATTGCCTGGCAAGGACCATGGGTAGTGACCAACAAAGTGACGCCGTGCTGAAAACAACTCTGAACTTCCTACAGTTTCTGTCTCAACCAAACAATGAAACAAGGTAGATCTCGTGCCAATCCTGACAAAGTATGCAGGTCTATTAACCTTTTTGAGAAAAGAATACGCTGATTCAGAGCAATCTCAGGATAAAGAAGACCTTTCAAGAATCTAGTACATAACGAGGTGCTACATTAATTAAAAAAGAAGGCAAAGCATTATTCTTTTATACGTGTTAGCGGTTGAAAATAAAAGCAGCCACATGTGGGATATAAACGCCCACACCTTGTTTGAAATGAGCCAATTATCAATATAAAGGCCCCGTTTGGCACAGCTCCACCACCGGCTCCTGAAGCTGTTTGGAGCCGTTTTGTGCCAAACGGGGTAAAACAAAATAGCTCCACCTAAGGAGTCCCTTAAAACGTGCTGAGACAAAAGATATGTACGAGATGGAGCTGAAAAAAGTAGCTCCACCCGGCTCCATCCGCAGGCCCGCAGGCCACTGCCCTTGTACTTTCGTGAATTTACACGATCTGCCACCGGCTCTTCTATTCTCCCGTTCTCGTTCCTCTGTTCGGTCTTCTCGTCTTCGACCGTGAAGGGAGCGTCGCCGCCATATTTGTTTCGTGAATATTGGTTGCTAATACTTTGTGTTATTTTAAATTTTAATTTTTTTTGAATTCAAATTTACTCGGATGAAAAATCATGTATAAACATACAGCTCTTGATGTTACTACAAGCCAAATAGACAGTGGTATATTGGACAATTGACATCTCTCAACCATGCATGATAAAACAGGTGGAGCTGTTTTGCCAAACATTCTACCAAAACAGCTCCAGCTCCACCGGTGGAGCTGTTCGTGGAGCTGAAGCAAAAAAAAAAAAGCAGCTCCACTTGTGAAGTGGAGCCATGCCAAACGGGGCCAAAATCTCAAGTCCTAATGCATTATCCACAGCTTTTTCATATACAATATATTTCACTTCAGTGTTTTCCATACAATAAACTCACAGATTTTACAACTTCCTATGCTGAAATTCACTATCCACATACGGTAAATCAGATAATTACACCTATATTGAAATTCATATATAGTAAAAGTTGGCATTAAACATCTAACGCCCCTCTAGTGTTGTGAAACTCATTGTATTCGAAGAATTTTTGATGATTTCCCCAGTATCTCCATGTTCATAATTCATTGGCACAAAATATGCAGGTTGCTTGGGTGCTGGAAGCAACGTGGATTCATTCTCTAACATAAACACAACTGAAGACATGAGTGGCCTAGCATTCGGATGGTTTTGAACACACAAGAGCCCTACATGAATACACCGTAAAACTTCATGAATTGGACAACTCTCAGCAACTGATGAGTCCACCAACTCCCTTGCATTTCCATCTTCCCATAATCTCCACGCCTGACCCAATAGAATCAAGTTTCAATCAACTTACAACAGTTTTGTTTAGGATGTTGAATTTTTGAGTATTCCACAATACTTACATAAGCTATAAGGTTTGGAAAGTTGAGTTGAGGTGAGCTGATCTTCAAGGCACTTACAATCTCCAAGAGAAGAACACCAAAGCTGTAGGTGTCCGATTTGACAGAAAAAACTCCACCCGTCACATATTCAGGAGACATGTAACCACTGTTTAAACCATTTCAACAGCAAGGAACGAACAGTTTGAATTAAACTAAACTATAAAGGTTACTGTATTAAAGCAATGCTCAGGACATGAATTACTTACTATGTCCCAACAACCCGACTAGTGCTTTCTTGTTGCTGGTTTCCTCCAAAGATCCTTGCCATACCGAAATCTGATATTTTGGGATTCATTTTTGCGTCCAACAAGATGTTGCTTGCTTTGAGATCTCTATGAATTATCGTTAATCTTGAATCTTGGTGGAGATAAAGTAGCCCTCTTGCTACACCTTTAATTATTTTGAACCGTGTCGGCCAATCAAGGACATGTTTTCTTGTAGCATCTTCCAACAAGATCAGTATGAACAATGCCTATTGTTAGTAATCATGAATATCCTTTCGGTCAATGTTAGAATATTTTGCAATATGTGAAAAGAAGTCAGAACATACCAAAAAGGAAGGCATCCAAGCTTTTGTTAGGCATGTATTCATAGATCAATAACTTCTCATCTTCATGAATGCAGCAACCAAGAAGTCTGACTAGGTTTCTGTGCTGCAATTTGACGATTAGTACTACTTCGTTTCTGAACTCATCAATACCTTGTCCAGAACCTTTCCTAAGCCTTTTGACAGCAACCTCCTTGCCAGCTTCCAACATTCCCTACATGATTGCATCATTGTTTTGTGAGGTACATGATTGCATCATTTTGAATTGGAAAACGATGAAAGCTGTATTTTCCTCTACAGTAGTTGTTTTTTCAATACATATTATACTGTAGTTATCAATGTTAAACTTATTGTTGTTACCTTGTAAACATTGCCAAAACCCCCTCTCCCAAGCATATTGGAGTCAGAGAAATTATCCGTTGCGGCGACAATGTTTTCAAAGCTAACAAATGGAAATTCTACATTTTTGTCTCTGAATTCGTTGGAAGCACTCAAGTTTCCTAGCATCAGTTTCTTCTGGATTTCCTTCTTTCGCCGTTTCCCTGCGGGTTGGGGCATCCATAGTTTTTTGTTAACACTTACACAATAACATTGCATGCTGAAAACAAGGCAATTGTTATTCTACCTCTGCATTGGCATATCCAGACAAGAGATATGCACGTGATCAGTAGCAGAAGGCATGCTATAACCGGGGGTACGATCTTAACTAAATCGCTCTTCTTGTGAACTGCGGATGAGCATGTATCCCATCAGATTTTACTGCATCAAGCATTATTTGCAAGAGTATATGGATTTAACCACTTGCATACCAGGAGAGTCGGCAAGCCGGAGGTACAGGTTCTCGCCATAGTTGCTGGTTTTCCACGTGTCGATAAGTTCCCCAGTCCAAACCAAGCACCTAGACTGGTCGCCCATAGTACCGGCGGTGCTCAAGTTGGCGTAAGCGTAAGCCGTGCACGAGCAGTTGCTGCTGCACTCGGCCGCGCACTGGTCGAAGCTTCTGTTCCGGATGTGCAAGAACTTGTCGGGAACCTTCATCCCAGGCAAGGCCACAAAATGACTTTGCTTGTCGCATTTCAGCGCCTTTGTTCTCCGACATCCTCGCGAAAAGTTCAGACCGTCGGGCTCGAAGCCATCAAGGCACCGGCATGTCGGGGCGCCCTCCGCGAAGTCGCAGTAGCCGAACTGGCCACACGAGGCGTAGAGGCCGTAGCTGCCAGAGGGGCGCTCAGAGACGACCCTCCACGACGACGAGTTGCTGTTCCAGGTCAGGAGCATCATCGTGCCCGTGTAGTCAAGCGTGATCCGTGCGTACGGTGAGCCGTCGGAGACTGTGTACATTAAGTAGTACTCGTCCCCTGTGTGGACAATCGTTTGGTACACGATGGAGCTGGTGCTGCTCGGGTATGTGCCGCCGGCCACCGACTCACCGTTCCACACGCTGATGCGGCAGTACGGCGTAGTGCCGCGCCAAGTGACGAGCTGGAGGTTCGAGCTGGGGTCAAGGCTGAATGAGAAGTCCCCAGCGGATGGGTCGTCGGGGCCCTTCCAAGCAACCAGGCGCCCGACGACGTGGGCCTTGTAGCTCAGCAAGAACCTCATGCCTGGGAGGATGGTGTCAGTCGGGTGATCAAAGCTCTGCCATATGTCTGTGCCGTTCGGCAACCGGAGGACCAAGTTCCCGATGTCGAGCAGCACTGCGGAAGCTCTCACGCCTTCGGCAATGATGTTGTTCTCTGTCATCCAAAGAGTGCGTCCTTTGGAATCAGACAACACAAGGTCAGAATTGTTATTGACGGCGAGCATCGCGGATGAAGTGGTGGTGGCTGAGTTTTCTTTGTCGCGGTTGGCAACCCATACGACGGTGCGGCTGCTCTCGGGGATGTTGTTGAACCAAATTCCAACGTATAGGCTCCCGTTGGAGTTGGCCGGGGAGAAGAAGCCGAGGGCAAAGGTGCCGTCTTTAGAGACGAGCATGTCGCCAGGGGAGAGTGGCTTTGCATGTGTCAATTGATCATCGGATTTGCAGAAAGGAATCAAGAACAGGAGGATGAAAATGGGAAAGTAGGCCATATCCATTTGGCCTTGTTCTTCGTTTGCCAGTCAAGAGTGAAGAAAATAGTACAGGGCCAAAAAATAACAGGTGGTGGATATACAGTTGGGATTAATTGCTGTGCCCGTCAAATCAATTTGAACAAATTGGATATAAGTATGACCAGATAACAGGTTGGGATTAATTCCGTCAAATCAAATTGGATATACCGTTGGGATTAAGTGCCGTGTCAGTCAAATCAAAATTCAACTCTTCTCACATTTGAAGAACGGGGCAAATGCAGGATGGCAAAGTCCAGATTCAGATTTAAATATTTAGTGGAGAAAGACAGCAAGGACCTAGGCAAAGCACTGCTGACCAGCTGGCGCTCTTACATCTCCAAGAGCCTTCAGTAATACTTAACACGTAAAGAAAAACGGCTACTACGACGAATTCAGTGTGACAATTTACAGAGGAATGTAAACAGCCGAACTCACCGATCTCGTCAGGATCGGTTGTACTTATAAGTTGAAGTGATTACAAAGTGTGCCGTGAGAGTCGGACATGCCCAACCTCCACGACGTGATCATCTAGATCCTAGTAATGCGGATACAGCCGCAGAGCTTATCACGAGATTACAGGAGTTCGTTAGCTGATAAGCTAGGCATATACTAATCTTAACAGGCCCCCTCAATCACAACCTCGTGGAACTATGTTGAGATTGCGACAATTCTGAACGAACGACGCCTTGGGCAAGGCCTTGGTAAAAACATCTGCTAGCTGATCCTTTGAGGGAATGAACCGAACCTTTAGGGCCTGACGAGCTACCTGCTCTCTAACAAAGTGAAAATCTACCTCGATGTGCTTTGTACGAGCATGGAATACTGGGTTGGCTGTCAAGTAAGTAGCACCGAGATTATCACACCATAACACAGGAGCTGAAGGTTGATAGATACCGAGTTCCTTGAGAAGAGTTTGAAGCCAAATCAATTCAGCCGTTACGTTGGCAATCGCTTTATATTCAGCTTCGGTGCTGGAGCGAGAAACTGTTTGCTGCTTTCTTGAGCTCCATGACACCAGATTTGATCCTAGCAGAACGGCGAAGCCACTGGTTGAACGCCGGTCTTCAGGTGACCCTGCCCAGTCGGCATCTGAGAAAGCATGCAGCGTATCATTGTCTGACCTCTGAAACCTCAAGCCATGTGCTATTGTTCCCTTCACATAACGAAGTATTCTCTTGACAACCTTCCAATGACTGTCAGTGGGTGATTGGATGAACTGACAAACTCGATTTACCACAAAAGAGAGGTCCGGTCGAGTTAAGGTTAAATACTGTAGACCTCCGACAATACTTCTATACCGGAACAATTCATCTCCTGACAAAGCAGTTCCTTGATCTCTATGCATCTTCTCACTGGAAGCCATGGGGGTAGATATTGGTTTGCAATGCTCCATATTAGCTCTCTTCAACAGATCTTGAGCATACCTCCTTTGTGAGAGTATAATTCTTCCATTGTCTGGAACAGCTTCTATTCCCAGGAAGAAATTCAGTTTTCCCAAATCTTTCACTGCAAAGTCCACTGTTAGCTCTTGAATAAGTTTGTCAGTAGCTTCTGCAGAGGAACTGACAATGATTATGTCGTCAACGTAGATTAACATGTACATTGTCAGAGATTTCTGTTTGAGAATAAACAGTGAGGCATCTGCTTGTGACGAATGGAATCCCAAGCTCTGCAGTTTATCTGTCAGTCGTGAGTGCCAAGCACGAGGTGCCTGTTTCAAGCCATACAGAGCTTTGTTGAGTTTACACACATAATTGGGTGGTACTTGTGTGTTCTCATACCCCGGAGGTTGAACCATATAGACCTCTTCTTTCAGGAAGCCATGCAAGAAGGCATTTTGCACATCTATTTGTCTCATTGACCATCCCCTGGAGACTGCTAATGCTATAATGGTTCTGATGGTTGTTGATTTGATGACTGGACTGTAGGTGTCTAAGTAATCAACTCCAAATCTTTGCTTGAACCCTTTTGCTACCAACCGAGCTTTGTAACGTTCAATTGAGCCATCAGCATTTCTTTTGACTTTAAATACCCATCTACAATCAATAAGATTCAGACCTTTGCGAGGAGGAACAAGTGTCCAGGTTTTGTTTTTCTGCAGTGCTAAGTATTCAGCATCCATAGCTTTTCTCCACTGATCATACTTCATAGCTTCTGTATGGGATCTCGGCTCTGCCGGCACAGGAACTGAAGACTGGGTTTGCACGGCAGCAGAGTACCTAACAGTGCCATCAGTATACTGCTTCGGCTTGACTATATTATTCTTGAGCCTTGTACGCATTTGATGGCTTGATTGCTGCTGTTCTGGGACTGTGAAGGCTGAAGTTACTTCTTCTGTTGAGACATCCACCTGTTCAGCAGTAGCAGAAGTACCTGCAGTGACTTGATCATGAACAGTGTCATCAAAAGCATTAGTATGTCCAGTGTCAGTAGGAAATTCATCAATCAAAGGACTGCTTGCGTTTGTACTGTTGGGAATATCAGGAGAGTGTCCTGTTGTCGGATTTTCTTCAGTAAGAAAGGCTTCTGAATAGTACAAGTTCAGATTGGCTGCAGATGGGAGAAGTGTTGGCTGGTGAGAGGTTTGTGTGGGAAAGAGGACTTGATTTGATGTCCTTTGAAAGGGGAACACACCCTCATCAAAGACAACGTCTCGGGAAATATAAATTCTCCCAGTTTGCTGATCAAGGCATTTGTAACCCTTATGGCTTGCACTGTATCCTACAAACACACACTCTCTAGACCTGAAGCTGAGTTTATTTGGATTATATGCTCTGAGGTTAGGCCAGCAGGCACACCCAAAGACTTTCAAATACTTGTAGTCAGGATTTTTGCCAAGAAGTCTATGTAAAGGTGTATCACCCTTGATCACTGCACTAGGCATTCGGTTAATTAAGAAGCATGCTGAATTGAAAGCCTCATCCCAAAAGCGTATGGGCATGTGAGATTGAGCAAGAAGAGAAATGCCTGTTTCAACAATATGTCTATGCTTCCTTTCAATGAGTCCATTTTGTTGGTGTGTGTGTGGACTAGAAATCTGATGTGTTATGCCTATTTGAGCAAAGTATTTGTGCAGTCGGTGGTACTCTCCACCCCAATCTGACTGGACTGCTAGAATTTTTCTGCCTAGCAGTCTTTCAACATGTCTTTGGAACTGAAGGAAGATAGACTCAACGTCAGATTTATTTTTAAGGAAGAAAATCCAAGAGAATCTGCTGTAATCATCGACAAAACTTAAGTAATAACGATATCCATTCACTGACATCTTGGCTGGACCCCAAACATCAGTATGGATCAGCTCAAGTGGATTAGAGGAAACATGAGAAGAAAGGGAAAACGGCAATTGATGAGCCTTAGCTTGTTGACATGCGTCACACACATTAGGCTCTTTATTTGAGATTACAGCAAGATTATTTTGTTCTAAAATCTGACGGACAACAGCAGGAGCCGGATGTCCAAGTCGTCGATGCCAAAGATCTGAAGTGGTTCTAGCCGACAGGAAGGCTCGGCAAGAAGATGTTGGTGGAATGCAGTATAACCCGTCCTTGCAGGTTCCTCTAAGAAGGACGTTCTTCGTGAATCGATCCTTGATAAGAAAACAATTTGGATGAAATTCAGCAAAGACATTATTGTCAGAAACTAGTTTGTGGACTGAAAGTAAATGTCTGTTGATTTCAGGAACATGAAGAACTTCATTCAGAGTTAATGAACGACAAGCAGCAGTGATTGACGAATTACCAACGTGGACAATGGACAAACCTGAGCCGTTGGCGACCTGAACTCGATCATTGCCACCATAGCGCTCCTTCACTGTCAGACGTTCCAGATCGGGTGTGATGTGGTCGGTTGCTCCAGTATCGGCGTACCAATTGGCGTCCACGGCGTAGCTGTTTGTGACAGCAGCTGCCACTTTTGCATCATTGGCGACATAGCTATGATCAAACCGGTGGTAGCAGTTTGCTGCATCATGGTTGTCGCGGAAGCAAATTTGGCAGAGCTGTTTCTGTCCTCCTTGACTTGAGTTCCCTTGATTGGAGTTTCTTCCGGTACCACGCCCGCCGGAGTTGCGACCACCATTACCTCGGCCACGGCCACGGCCACGATAGCCGTTGTTGCCACCGCTGCGTGGAGAGAACTTGCTTACTTGATTGACTTGAATACTTGTGTTGTTATGCTCGAGCCTGAGCTCATAGCTGAGCATATGGGCATACACATCATTGATGGTGACAACATCAGCGCGAGTGGTGAGGCTTGTCACAAGTGAGTCATACTCCGGCCCCAGGCCACGGAGCATGTAGGCGATCAACTCGTCGTCTTCAAGACGCTTGCCAATCACTGCGAGCGTGTCGGCGAGGCCCTTCACCTTGCGGAAGTAGTCGGTGATGGAAAGATCCTTCTTCTGGATTGTTGCCAACTGCATGCGGATTTGCATGATTTGGGCACGCGAGCTTGCTGCAAAAGCCCGTTCAATGGCGCACCAGACTTCTCTTGCGGTGGTGCAGCCCACAACTTGTGCGAGTACGCCCTCTGTCAGAGACGAGAGAATCGCACTCATCACAAGCTGGTCTTGTTGATACCAGATGTTGAATTCTGGGTTAGCAACGACGCGCGCTATTCCATCTGCGCCGCTCTCCGAGATTGTGGACGTTGGACGCGCAACTGTTCCGTCAATGAAGCCCATGAGCCTTTGGCTTCTCAGATAAGGAAACAGCTGCGCGGTCCACAGAAGATAGTTGTCGCCGGAGAGTTTGACAGTAATCATCTGGTTGAAGGCCGGGACAGGAAGAATACCGGCCTGCGTCGATGCCGACGGACTGGAGGTAAGACTGCCGGCGCTGCCGCTGTGTTGGAGGCTGCCGGTCGTCGACATGGCAAAATGGGAAGGGAAGATTTGCGTGGATTGGATCGGAGCTCTGATACCATGTGACAATTTACAGAGGAATGTAAACAGCCGAACTCACCGATCTCGTCAGGATCGGTTGTACTTATAAGTTGAAGTGATTACAAAGTGTGCCGTGAGAGTCGGACATGCCCAACCTCCACGACGTGATCATCTAGATCCTAGTAATGCGGATACAGCCGCAGAGCTTATCACGAGATTACAGGAGTTCGTTAGCTGATAAGCTAGGCATATACTAATCTTAACATTCAGGTCGGACTTTGGAGTGAGAGGGCGAAAGCGAAACCTCACGGCACGCTTGTCTCTCGTCTGATTTCCCACAGAGGCCGACAGACTCGGGGGCGAATTGGTAATAACAATTTCGTTCATCTCACCCGGGCCGGCCCGGTCAACTTCGACGCGGGAGAAAAGTAGCAACGCGGTGAATCCATGTGCGAATATCAATCTAGTTGTTTTTTTTTCAAATTTAATCTAAACATTTTCGTTTGCTAATCTAGACCCCTCCGGACAACCTACCGCGCGGCTGCACACCTGGTCTACTACAGTGCATCATGCACGGTTGGTTCGCAGGAGGAGATTAGACTTGCAAAAAAAAAAAGAGACCAAATTAAAAAAAGTTGTAAATTGATATTTTGAAACTCACTCAAGTCGTCCTACTTATTACGACTTACGATTAATACTAGCTCAAGCTCTCTAGAGAAATTTAAGTTGTTGCATATGTAAACACGATTTATACTCCACGTACTAAGACCAGAAAAGGCGAAGGAGACTGGATCTGTTATTCCGCCTACAACTTATCTTACGAAAAATTAACCAACTTATTTAGGGATGCTCAAAATAGCTTTTTTTAAGTGACTTAGAGCATCTCCAATAGTTTGCTAAATAAACTCCCAATCTTAATTTTTTGGAAGCAAACGAAAAAAACCCTCTCCAACAACTCCTAATCCTAACTCCCAATAAATCCGGACTTGGGAAAATCGGTCCTGCAGCGCGTAAAAATCCGCACGACCCTGCGACTTGGAATCCCAGTACGCGCGTTTTTTTCCTGGGCCGTCTTCCTTCTCGCGCCAAAGAAAGGAAGTTGCCGCCCCATCTGTATGCCGCCGCCCCTTCTATGCCCTAGGGGTTTGCAGCCATTGGAAGCCGATCTCTGCCTCCAGCACCATAGCAAAGAGGTAAAATCGATCCCTGCCCCCTCATCTATGCCCTAGCTTCTTCCTGGTATGATCTAGCCGCACCTGGAGGGCTGTGGCCGCCCCCAGCCATGACTACCCGTAGCAGACGTAGATGGATTCGAGGGCCTTCTCTGTCTGCGTATCTGCGGAGCCGGAGCCTTCAGCTTCGCCCTTTTCTGCATCGGCATCACACACAATTCATCTCGTCTGATGTTCTCTGTGATTGATTCTAGCATATGGTTTTGCAATGCAGATAGTTCGAATAATGTTATGGTCAAGTTCAAAGTTTGGAGCCTAGTTTAAATAGATTTCATCTACAAACATATATGCAACCTTGCTGTAGTTCAAAAGTACCAAGTTTGAACTTTAGATAAACACATTTGTTGCTGACAATAGAAAAGAAATTAATCACTAATCACTTAGTTAAAATAGTCATCAGCCGCTGTTGTTGGAATTTGAAACTGTATGTCCAAGGGCGCGTTTTGTCAAACTTTGAAGCTCAATTAAAATGGATTTCACCTATAAGCCAATACACAAATTTGGTGATGTTCGCAAGTGTAGTGTATGGGCTGACAAAAAACATGATTATTTGTAGCAATGGTACAGTAATTGGACACTAAATACTTGATCAAAGTAGCTCTGTCAGTAGCATCTGAGTGCTTCAAATGGCATGATTTTTCTTTGTGCTTCCCTATTTGCTAGCAAGATATCGAACAGGTTGGCAGACTAACCAGAGAGGACTATTTGCAATACCTCTAATTTTGGTGTAGTGCAATATGAGCTTCCATTATTTATCTTCCTGCTTACATTGTTGCTGCTTTTCGCATGAGAAAAAACCCAAAGTGAAATAGTCCAGTTTCATCTTTTCCACCCGGTAAAAAAACAGAGGCTACATTTATATGAAGCTATCAGGCTTTTCATGGGGGTATTACAACTCACACACAGATTATATGGGGGTGGTTACAAGCCTTTTTATAGGCATCATTTGCTATAGTGTGCCACTGATTTTTTAACGTTCTTCTTCAAAATCGATGACACTGATTTTTTCCCATTATTTGTAGGCTGTTTGCAATGTCTGGATGTGAGTATTGGACAAACATGGTGACTGGTATGGAGCACGACATTTCTTTGGATGACCTCAGTATCCCACAAACACAGGAGACACAGTTACCTGAGGTGAATCCTAGTGATGGGCAGGCATTCGAGGTGCAACCATCTGCTCCTATTGCACGTAATTGCGCTGCAAGGCCAAATCAGAAAAGGCAAAAAAAAATTTAATGTGAAGGAGGACGAACTTGTTGTCTCAGCTTGGTTGAACACTAGCAAAGATCCTGTGCAAGGTACTAATCAAACTCGTGCCACCTTTTGGCATAGAATTTATGAGTACTATGAAAAGAACAAGACATTTGAATCGAAACGAACGGAGAGTTCGATTATACACAGATGGTTGCATATTTTGGAGCAAGTCAACAAGTTTTGTGGATGCTACGACCAAATTGAGCGTAGAAATCAAAGTGGGCGTACCATTCAAGATAAGGTATTTGTTACGTCTTCAATTTTAGTACCACCAGTTTCATATACAAATGTGTATGCACTCACATTTTTTAACATGCCATGTGTAGGTTTCTGATGCATCAGCTTTGTTTAAGGAAGTAGACAAAGATAACAAGTCGTTCACTTTAATGCATTGCTGGAACAAATTGAAGGGCGAAGACAAGTGGCAATCGAAGGTAAAGGAATTGGCTGAGCAGAAGGAGAAGGAGAAGGAAGCTGCTAAAAGAAATGAAGGTTAACTCGGGCCTATCGTTGCTGATTATGCAGACAATGAAGTCACTGAGATTACACCCATAGACCCTGATGCACTGAAGAGACCAATAGGTAAAAAGAAGGCCAAAGAAGCATTGAGGCGAGGTGGAGGTGATGCTTGCATGGAGGCATTGGAACAAATGTGGGCCAAGAAGGAGACTTTTGACATGGAGAAAGAGAGGAAGAAAGAGGAGAGGTACAATGCATCACTCGCTCTAGAGAAAGAACGCCTTCTTTTAGAACAAAAAAAGGCTGATACTGATCAAAAAAGGGTTGACGCTGAACTGGCCAATATTGAGTTGGAGAGAATGAAAGAGGAAGACAAAATTATGTCAAAGGACATCAGTTCCTTGTCTGAGGTGCAGCAGCAGTACTACAAGCTTATGCAGGAAGCTATCGTTGCCCGTCGTTTATCAAAGTAGATTTATTTCTACTGTTCAAACCATGATTTTAGTATTGTGACAAATTTGGTTTATATTAATCTGAGTTGACGTCATTTATATTGGTGTGGATAAACTTTTAACTGTTAGACCATTGGTTTCTTTGTTGCCGATCGACCATGTCAGTATTGTGAGTACTTAACATGGGTTGGCCAAGCAATGCACCAATGGAAATAATTAAACACGGTTGGTGTCAGTACAAAACCGTGGGCAACATTTAGAACAGTACTAGCTAGCAAATTTAAAGCAGCAGTCTCTGATCACACATTGTTCAAAATAATTAAGTGCACACAATGAGTAAATCAATGGGAAAACAATTATTACAACGCCACATAACCTAATACTTATCAGGATAATGCTGCCATAAGTAGTCATCATGGGATTCTACAGCATGCATTATGCGTACGAAAAGATCCCTGCTCATCCTATACCTGCAAAGTACGTAAGGAAAAAATTAAACCAAAGCATTTAAAACTTTATATACGTACAATCAACCATTCACATCTGCATTAGAGACGAACCTTCGACGGAATAAAGTTGGGCCGTACGTCGGATTATCCGCCAAATAATCCTGATACATTCTTTGGTGGCCGCCTTCTCTGTCTCGATACCTAAATATATGTCCTGGAACAGAGCCACCATGTCTTCTTGGACGATTCGTATACGAATGCACAATTCTAGCTGCTGAAAAGATGAAATAGTCGTCATCATCCGACGACGAATCTTCCAATTCTCTTTGGAGAAATGATTTGTGAGCACTCATATCTTCCAATTCTCAATCTTGAGCACGGTTATGTTTTCTGCTATTTTAGTTAGTATTGAGTACGTTAGAATAACTCCGGAGTGACCGGAATGCAGTAGCAGATTTTGTTTAGCAATGCAGTAGTTGTCTGCTGTTTTTCGTTTTGTCCGAGTCAGGAGGAAATTCAGCGAGTGATCTGGGAGATCCTGCCATTTCGCTTGACCATATCTTGCATGTAACAGACGTTAAATAAAGGTGTTAAGCTTCCTCAGGTTGTTGAGGTTTTGGGGCGTTGCCTCACAGAAAAAGTTCCAAGTCTGTGCGTGTGGTTTTTATCTCCCGTTGTCGGATTTTCGTCAGATTAAGGATGCAATCAGTAATGTGATAGCAAGTACCGTCACAAGTCTAATGGACCTCAGGATCCAACGCTACAGAAACGTTGTTCTCATGAATTTTACTAGTACCGATAAGGATAATGTTGATATGCTAAATCTAAAACATCTGAATTTTCAATTACTGTAATGCTGATCAGTTGAATAGAACAGCAAACCAAGGTCATGATCGAATAGGCTACAAGATATTATCCCAAAGGCCCACGGTTTAACATCTTCCAAGGAACCAGTTGTATAGTATTTACTCCGTAGTTAATATATTTCAACTATGAAGGGTGAGCTTTAGATGGAGGAGATTGGCAAGCACTCAGCAGAGTGAGTTCAGAGAGGAGTGTTGGATTCAGAGCGTGATTGCCGATAGCCAATTCTAACAGGGGCGGCAAATCACGTAAGCAGCTGCCGGCCGGGTGTGGCCCGATGGTGGCTGGGGGCGGCAAAGTGCGTGCGTAGCTGCCGACCGGGTGTGGATCGATTAACGCGGGAAGGAGATGAGGTGCGGTCGAGAAATCTTGGTGTGGGCCGAGTTTTTGATTTTTTGGGAGCAAAATATTGCAAACGGTTGGAGAAAGCCAACAATTCTGCTCCCTATTTTTTTTTGGCGACTTGGAAAACTCATTGTTTACCAAATGATTTTTTGGGAACTATTGGAGATGCTCTTATAGCTGAAAAACACTATAGCTGGCTGAAATTGCACTATAGTTGAGGGTGGCTTTATTTGGCGTAATTAAATTTAAAAAAATTAAAAATAGAAAAAAAAACAGGTTAGGCCATCACAGACAGTATAAACGAATACGAGAAAAAAACCGATAAAAAGCTAAAAAAATCAAAAACCAGAAAAAGGCGAAATTGTTGAATAGTGAAAAATAAGCTAGTTTAGCGAATTTACTAAACTGTTTACGGATTTACCAATGTAGCGATTTTTTTTTCAAAAATAGCCCCAAACATCCTTTTTTACAAAAAAAATAGTTTCCCTCTGTTGCCCAATTTTAGTGTAATCTTTCTTCTTTTAGATAAAGGTCGAAACTTTGGCTATAATTGTAGTACCCCACATACAGCTAAACTGGGATAATACCATAGAACATCATCGCCAAAGTAAAGAGAGAATAATAAAAGCAACAATAAAAATAATAAGAAAATTAAAACCTTTAAGGTACTTTATTTAAATAGTCAATGGAAGCTAAAATAAATGTTTGAAACACGGGACCGATCCACTTCTAATCAAATGAAGAATAAAGTAAAATGGCAAAAGTAGTGGCAAGCCACAATGCTGTAACTCGAGTGCTCCCACCCATGCATATTGCTATCACTCCACTGGCCTTTTACCTGAGAAGGGAAAGAGCAAGTGTGAGATTTGGAAATCTCAGTAAGTACCCAACAACGATCGCAACACAAAGAGCAAAGACAGATAATGCAACCAAGAGAAATAAGAAACAATCAATGTAAGCAAGCAATTGATACAGAATAAAGGCAACGAACTTAGGTTACTAGAAACACTGATATAGATTGACATGCATACAAAATTGTAGTTGTGCATAAATTTGCGAACATAGTTTTAGAAAATTAGCATTGTTAGCAAATTGACATGCATACAAAATTGTAGTTGTAGAAAATGCAGTCACCGTAACGTACAAATTAATCGTCCGTAGATACAACATTCAGTAAATATTTATGTCAGAATTTAATAATTTGGTATGTTAAAAATAGTAATACGTAATATTTATGGTTAAATACGGATGAATATAATGTCGTTAGTACGTTGAAAAATGTTGGAAAAACCGATAGGAATTTCATGATACGAGGTTATTGTAGTGGGTTACCACATGCGAACGATAGGTGAAATGTGAATTGCAGTACGTCGGTACTTTGGTATTGTGTGATACGATTTAACATGTTGCAAAATTAAAACATATATGCAAGCAGACATCAGCAATGTCAATACCCACTACATTGAGAGTGCATTATGGTGCTGGAATTGTTCGTGAAGGTCCGAATGGTGTGGATTTGAGTGGTTTTCCGCAAGCCACTCTAGTACATCCGGATGGCGAGAATGCTCGAATCTCAGATGTGATGCATTGGCTGAGCCAGAGTTTTTCGTTGGACCCCGTGGTGTGCAGCATCGACGTACAAGGACTTTGGAGCCAGTCTCCCACGGACATCAGATGGAAGTTGAGGACATTGTTGCGCACTGCTACGTGGAAGGGGTTTGTGCAAGGGTGCTAGCGTCGTGGATACGAGTGTGTCCTACTTATGCAACCGTGCGCGTTAGAAGCTGTGGAAGGTCGTGCATACGACCTTGCTCCGAGAGGTGCTAGCAACTCGGGCGGCCCGCATGTTGGCGAAGAGGAGCAAGTTGCTCGTGATGAAGCTGATGCGGTATATGGAGGAGAGGTACAATGGTCAAGCTATGGAGAGGGAACATGACAAGCCGATGAAGGGGAGCATATTGAATACATAGTTCAGCAGATGGAGTGCAATGACCAGACAGCATGGGCTGAAAAGGAAGCTGTACAGGACGATGATGAGGACAGTTCGGATGATGATGAAGCTCTCGTCCCGTAAGAATGGAACAATTTAATGCCGAGGGTGTTTCCGCACATGATGAGCATGAATCAGCGTGGGAGTATCATAAAACAGAGGTTTAGTTGTATTCTATGTTTGCTGACAAGGCAGCGCTTGTAGGATCAAGGATAACCGACTAGAGGGGGGGTGAATAGGAGGTTTTAAATTTTCTTGCCTTTTAATTAATTCTCTACAAATTCAATCTAGCAAGAATGTGAAAAACTTAAGACCTACATAATTCTAGTCAAGTAAAGTATCAACACTAGCTCTATATCATGCAAATGATCACAACAATACTAACAAATAAGAGCTAGAAGAAAGATGAGAGAAATAAACACACTCGATGTTTTACCATGGTGTTCGGAAACTTGCCGGTTTTCCCTAATCCACGTTGAGGTTAGCCCAAACGAATTGGACCGGCTCCATGAATTAAGCTGAAACACCTCGAGTCCACTAGAGGTAGCTCTTCCCCACTCCGGATAGGTGAGCTCCAACCTTCACATGAATACCGAGCCTTCTCACAAACTCCTTTGAGAAAATCACCGATCAACATTCGCCCAATCGTCCAGGTGCCAGCAAGCACCAAGAGTAATAAACCAAGGCTTCACTTGATTGCAAATAAGTGCCAAAAGATCAAATTAATAAATGCTATGCACTTTTTGGCTCAACCACCTCAATTGAATGCACAAGAGAGAAAAGAGGTGTGGAGTGAATGCTCAATGCTCAAGGATGTTCAATGGAGTCTCTAACTTCTGTCCTTGAGCAGTGGTATGGGTATTTATACCCTCCACCAATGAAAACTAGCCGTTTGAAATAAATTCCAGAAAAATCAGGGTGAGCGGAACTACCGCCGGCCAATGGCCGGTAGTTCTGCTCCACCTCTGGCGTGGCAGAACGGCTATGTCAGAGGCTCTGAACTAGCCGTTTGAAAGTCAGCACGGTACTATCGCCGATATAAAATACGGTACTACCGCTCTGCGGTAGTTCCGGGAAGTCGGCGCGGTACTACCGCTTGGGCCGGAACCAAACTTGGCGTTCTCTGGAAAAAAAAGGTTCCGCCCTTGCCTTCGGAGCTTCCAGGCTCCGGAAGTACCACTCCAAACAGTGGAACTACCGCTTCCAACGATAGTTCCGGCGTTAAAACCACCGGTACTTCTGATCCCACAAAACTCAAACCTCACCCGGAGGGTGCTCTTTGGAAAAAGGCTCCGCTCGGAATTCGGAGCTTCCGGGCACCGGTAGTACCGTTTTTGTCTGTGGAACTTCCGCTCTGCGGTAGTTCCGACATTAAAAACTGTGGTACTACCGCTCTTCCAGACAGAGCACATATTTGGCTTTTAAAACAGATTTTTAATGAATGCACGATCCTAGTTTGATCCCAATGGCACAAAGATTTTGCTATCAGTCTACTTGCCATGATCCCTCTTTATGGTACGATATTTAGCCTATAATTCGGTCTTCCAACTTTTCTCCTAAAATCGGTAAAAGTAAAAAGGGATCCTATTCTAAGTATACCTTTGTCTTGAGCCATTCTTAGTCTTCACATTGATCCTTAGCTTGCATCTTATTAACCACTTATGGACTTAACCTTTAAACACTCATAAAACACGTTAGTCCCATATTCACATAAATTCATTAATTACCAAAACCATTTTTAGAGGCCTAGATGCTTTCAGCGCTGCAGGATGCCATCAAGCTGTGGGCCTTTTCAATGCAGCGGACTTTTCGGGTCATGAAATCAAGCCAGCAGCAGTTCACCGTGAAGTGCGAGCAGGCTGGTTGTCCTTGGAGGGTGCACGCACGTAGACCCAAGTATGAGACTAACTGGATTGTGTCGAAGGTGGAGCCACACTATTGCATTCTCAACATGTTTTGGCGAGGCATCCTAACCTAACTCCACCTTTATAGCCAATTTGATGTACGAAGAGATAGTAGAGAAGAAAGACATGGAGGCCATGCATATCGTGGTAGCTATCGAAAAGAAATTCATGTACAAGATTAGCTACGCGAAGGCATGGCGTACCAAGCAGAAGGCGTTGGAAAAATGTTTCGGGTCTTTTGAGGCGACATACGGCGATCTTCCTCGTATGCAGGGGCGGATCCAGCGGTGGGGCGGGGGCTCGAGCCCCCCCTACCGCTACCGAACCCTTGGAGCCCCCCAATAAATTTTTAGCTATGGATATATGGTGTAGGAGGGGCATAGTGGAGTTATGTCACTGTATCGCTTTTGTTCAGCCCCTCCTAAAATATTTCCTGGATCCGCCACTGCTCGTATGTTTAAGGTGTTGCAGGATAGGAACCCGGGCACGTATATCGTTGTGCAGGACAAGCCGTCCACAAGTCCACCAGGATATGCGGTGTTGCAGAGAGCCTTGTTAAAATTTGGTGCTTGCATCGAGGCATTCAGACACATGCTGCCGGTGATCTCAGTTGACGGGACCTTTCTGATAGGCAAATACAAGAGGCAAATCCTGACGGCCATAGGCGTTGACGGCAACAATCAAATATTGCCACTGGCCATCGCATTAGTGGAAAGTGAGAATTATGAAAGCTAGTTGTGGTTTTTCAAACATGTCAGGGTTAGAGTTGTTGGCACTCATCCTAGTGTGTGTGTGTAATCCATGATCGCCACGTCGAGATTGTAAAGGCTATAAGAAAACTTTAGGAAGACCCCAGGGAGCCCTTTTCTTAGCCGGACATAAGGAACAGGTGGTGTATTCGTCACCTAGGAGCGAACTTTTTCAAGCAGTTTCCGAAATAATCGTTGACGAAGCTATTCAAGAGGCTGGCTATGTAGAACCAGTGGAGAAAATTTGATGCTTTGTGAGTGTTGTAGGATGAGCACAGCGGGAAGCACATCAATGAGAGGAGCAAGGGGCTGGTCATGCCTGGGGTGGCACAACCGGAATGCTTGCCAGCACTCGATGAGCCTAACCTAGCTGGTCCAAGAAGGAGCTCACGAAACATTAAGTGCTTCTTGCAGTGGATTGAGGGAGAACCGTTGGAGAAGTGGTCGCTGTTGCATGACACGGATGGCGTAAGGTACGGCATAATGACGACTAACCTTGCCGAGGTGTACAATTGGGTTCTCAGGGGCCTCTGTTCTCAGCCCCTTGTCGCCATCGTGGCCCGGGCAGTTGCGAGGTCAGCGATGAGAAAATAAGGGCAGCTGCGGCCCATGCAGAACAAGCCCAGCGTGCTACGAGATCAGCTCCCCGCAATGACGGGCTCCATAGCAACAACCCCATCCCGAACGTTCGCACCGAGTGTTCGCCGCAACTCCCACCCGAGGGGGAGACATCCCCCCTTTGTTGGTGCCCGGACACGTGCAAGTTCTTCAAGTCTAAGCACCGCATCAGCCTAGGTATGTGTTATTGGGGTTGCAGAAACTACTCCAATGACTACCCCAACCGCCTTCTAGACACCGCAACCTATCGGCAGCCGGTAAGGACCAGGTGCACCATTTTCCCCTACCTTTTCTCCTTCACAGTACGCACTAACAATCTCTCCCCTGTATTTACAATCTCCAGAACCCCTATGTGGCTACCGCAAATGGATCGATCTTGAGATCCACCCTGAGGACCAATGGGCCCTTGACTTCGAGGAGTGAAATGTCGCAAGGTCATCGGAGATCCGGGAGGAGGAGCGTCGCAAGAACGAGCAAACCCTGTGTATACAACGCGATTCGAAAGCTCATCTCGAGGTGTGCACGCGTTGGGAGCGAGAGGCTTGCGAGAGGGAGCGCGAGAGAAAGAGGAAAATGGTGACCAAGGCAAAAGAGGCCGCCGAGGAGTTCAACGCCGAGCTGGCAAGGAAGGGAAAATGGCCCCGGTCGACACAGTAGGTCGTACGAGCAGTTGGATAGGTTAGTCGCACATGATGCTATATGTTAGCATGTAATCAAAAAGGACGCGGCATATTACTCCCAACTGTATTATGAAGTCTATTTAAATTCAAACAAGCTTATTATCTCGTCTTTTCGCATTCAATAATTCACATACCAAGTCATCTAACAATATTAACATACGGGTTTTCTCCATATACGAATTCGCAGTAACATCACAATATCACTTACCATCGTATGTACCAATCATTCTAAGGTCAATAGTTCTTAAAAAAATCTCAAATTTTGTTATGCACCTACAACATACAATGAACATAAATTTTTATTACAAATCCAATAGATTATTTTCAGTTATAAACTACAAAATTGACAAAATGTACAAAATTCACGGGGAGCAGAGCTCCAGTCGCCCTCTGGGTGGGCGAATCGCCCACCAAGTTGCCCAATGGGGGGACGACTGGTTCCAGTCGCCCGACGGTTGGGCGATTGGCTTTAGTCGCCCCCCATTGGGCGACTGGAGCCTATTTGTGTAAAAAATGTTGTCACCGATATATTTCTGTAATTTCGAATAAAAAATAGATTATTCGTACAAAAAAATCGATAACTTAGGGTAGTTTTTTTGGGCTAGGGTTTATGGTTTATGGCTATGGTTTTTGAATTCTGATCTATTCGTGGAAGGTAGTACGCAGGGGAAAATAGTCGCATACGATTTTGGCCGATACAGCTAAACTCGGTACAGTTTATATTATAAGGGAGTGTCTAGACATCACTCGATGTTCTCTTTTTAACTATCATCTAAATTTGTGATCCTTGGATTAGAGATTAAGGGGTTCTTGTTTTTGAAGGGGGGATTATTTTCAAGGGGGAGAATTCATGGTCATTGGATCTCTAATCCAACAGTCCTAAATCTGGATAATAGTTAGAAAGAAAACATCCAGAAAAGAAAACATCTAGATGATATTTAACAAAATCCATATTATAATTTACCTATAGACCCAGCTCTAAAAACACACTGTTTAACGGTAAGTTACTATAGAAATGAAAAGCTAAAATCTAAACATAAGCCTAAAATAACCGAGTCTTTTTTTTGTCTCGTTGCAAACGCTAATGCAGTACAATTTCAGAGCTAATTGGGCATCATATTCGCGTGGCAATGCAGTACATTGTCTCATCCTCAAAATATTAGATCGTGTCGTACATCACGCAGGTGATGGAGACTGCCTTTTTTCCTTTCTTTTTTAGAAAGCGGCGTTGTTTCTCTTTCTAAGCCAAGCTGTTTGGCTCCGAACGACGTCAACTTCTAGTTTTTTTTCCTTCAACTTATTTAAATCAAAAGCCTCGCCGGCCAGCTCCCGGCGCGGGCCATGCCGCCCTGCTCGCTGAGCGCCGGCATCACCACCTCTCCCTACCGGCAGCGCCACCCTGCTCACCGCACACAACCTCCCTCCCCCGCGCTCCATATCTCACTGCTCGGTCCTGGGCTGCTTGCTGGCGCTTTCTCAGCCTCTGGTCAGGACGGCGGCAATTCATCAGTGCTTAGAACGATCCACTAGCCCACTACTGAAAACAATAGTATGAACCTAGTGGCAGTTTTGGTGACGGACTCCGTGAGGCGCGGGGCGGACTTTTAAACTTAATCGTCTGTGATAATTTCAGAGACAGTTTTAATAATGAATCATCTGTAATAATCAAAACACAGACGGCTCCACATAAACCATCTGTGATGAGACGTTCAATATAGCTTGTTTTGTAGAAATGTTCTCATTCTTTTCTAGCAGCGACGCACCGTGCCATGCATATATGGCATGAGTGATGGAGACTACTATTTTTTAGGGGTGATAGACATTAGCCTGTTCTTTTGTGCTAGGTTGATTTCTTTTGGCTATAGATGTGAATTTTGTTTATGCTTTTTTTTAAGATGGTGGCGGACGTTGAAAATGTCGACACTGACCGTGTATATGGTTTTGGACTTAGAAAGCTATTTGGAAAAGTAGCTTTGAAAAGTCGTTTGGAGAAACCGTCCCGTTTATTTCGGTTTTCGAAGAAGCCGAAACCAAAATCCATAAAAACAAAAAGACTAAAACGAACAAGAACCATGCGCGAGGCTGCCGACGGCTGGATCCAAGCTCAACGGATGCGGTCTCCATCGCCTCATCAATTTTGTAAGTTCAACTTGTCTGTTATAATTTACCTTTTTTTGTGATAGTCTGTAATAATTCACTTGTGCATTTCATCGCAGCTAGTACTACCAACAAATGCCCCGTAGCCGACGCATATACCATGTCAAGAAAATGACTAGTCTGTAATGATTCACTTGTCGCTGTGCACTTCCATCGCAGCTAGTACAACTAACAAATGCCCTGTAGCCGATGCATATACCATGTGAAGAAAATGACTAGGATGTAATAATCCACTTGTCGCTGTGCACTTCCATCGCAGCTAGTACTACTAACAAATGCCCTGTAGATAGCCGACGCATATAGCACGTCAAGAAAATGACTAGTCTGTAATAAACTAATAATTAACTTGTCGCTGTGCACTTCCATTACAATTAAACTGTTACTGTTACTATGCCCACTTGGTTTAATGCACTGAAAATTATGCCTTCAAACCAAACTGAAGGGCATCTCCAATAGCGTGGGCTCTCCTTTTCTTTCTTTCTTTTTTTATCTTTCTTAGCTAAGCTGCAGAATAAACTTGGACCGGACATCCATGGGGATTACGTCTCTGAATGAGTATTACGTCCCTCCCGGACGTCACGGGAATTACACCTCTGGGCCTAAACTACTTCGCCCGCCGGCGGCGACGATCGAGATCCCTAATTGGCTAAGCCCAACTCGCGCGCACGACAACCGATCGCACTCACGTCCACGCCGCCCTGCTGGGCTGCTCCCTCGCGGGCTCCCCGGCGCGGCCACGTCGCCCTACTTGCTTAGCGCCCGGCGTAACTGTCTCTCTCCCTGCCTGGCATTGCCACCCTGCTCACCGCACACAGCCTCCCTGCCTGCGCGCCGCATCTCATTGCATGGTCCTGGGCATGATAGAATTAATCTAATTGTCTTCAAGTCTAGTCGATTCTATGACCACGGCAGTATACGACTACGTTCTACGACCACATTCGAGTATTGTAGCGGTCGTAAGTCGTGAAGGTATTGTAGCAGTCGTAAGTTGTAAAGGTACTGTAACGGTCATAAGTCGTAAATGTACTGTAGCGGTCGTAAGTTGTAAAGGTACTGTAGCGGTCATAAGTCGTAAAGGTACTGTAGCAGTCGTAAGAATACTGTAGCAGTCGTAGTCGTAAGGGGTCAGGAGCCATAGTCTGTTTAGGATTCAGAGTGGTCGTAAACGGAAAGTCAATATGTTTCCATGTCAGATTCTCGGCGTGGTATGCCTCGTTGGTTTCAAACTCTTGTATGCTACTTCTCTATATAAGAAAGAAGAAAAGAACATAGACGCATCACACTGTATCACATCGCAAAGAAACGAAATCAATCTGAGTTTACTCGTGTTCACGTGTGTGATCTTGAAGGTTGTTGTTCATCGCTCGTTTAGGTCCTAGGCGATTGGTATCAGAGCCTAAGGAGACTAAGCGATGGCCGGCAACACTGGTAATCCTCGAAGTCAAGAGAGCTCATTAAGACCACGGGCAACGAACTCGATCCATTGAAGACAAGCGTGCTCATCAAGCCGATGACAAGAAGTGCCACGATCCCGATTCAATACCTGATGTTGAGCAAAACGAATTATGACATATGGGCCGTCAAGATGTAGTTAATCTTGTGTTCGCTAGGGATTTGGTTGGCAGTCAAAGATGGAGACGACGATGGCGACAATGATCAAGGTAAGATGGTGGCTATCTCGCAAGTGGTGCTAAACGATGTGATGATGTCGATCGCCAAGAAGGAGACGGTGAAAGAAGTCTGGATCACACTCAGGGAGATGCGGGTAGGCGAAGATCGTGTCAAGAAGGCACGTGCTCAAGTGCTCAAATGACAATTGAGCAAATTACAGATGGGAGATTCGGAGACGATCACCGAGTACTCCATGAAACCCACCACTTTGGTGGGTGAGATCCGCTCGCTCGGTGTGAAGCTGGTAGAAAGCGACGTTGTCAAAAAGCTGTTCAATTTAGTTCCTGACAGATTCGTCCAGATTATTAGAATGACCGAGCAATTCAATGGTGTTGAAACGATGTCGGTCTCAAAGGCGATCGGTCATCTTAGAACTTTCGAGGAAGGACTCAAGGCTCAACGGCACTTGAAGGATGGAGGAGACAAGCTACTATTTACCGAAGGTAAGTGGGAAGAGAGGAGCTTGAAGACTAAGAAGAACAAGGGCTCAAGCAACACTCAGAGAGGAGGTCGAAACAGAAGAGGTCGGGGACATGGCCGTGGACAAGCAGTGGCTGGTGAGAAGGCAAACACGTTGTTGATGACCGATTGCCGCTAGACTTCAACAAGACCAAGGTCAAGTGCTTCAACTACAATAAGTACGGGCACTTTGCAAACGAGTGGCCAAAGCCGAACCGAAGAGCAAGGGTGAATATCGTAGCGAAGCAGAACGACGACGATCCTCAGCTGCTGATGATCGAAGTATGCTAACTCGTCTATACAGTCCCAACACATGAAGAAGAGGTATTCCTGCATGAAGAAAAGGTGATGCCGAAACTTAGTGGCACCCAAAACAAGGCTTGGTACCTAGACATTGGTGCAAGTAACCACATGACCGGATGCATGGAGAAGCTTACTGAGATTGACATGAAGGTAAAAGGCTCAGTCAAATTTGGAGATGGTTTAACTGTGGAGATACAAGAAAGGGGCTCAGTACTGTTGGAGTGTTCCATGGGTGAACATTGTATTATCATGAATATTTACTACATCCTGAAGCTGAGAAGCAATATTATCAGTTTTGGTTAGCCAGATGAGAACGGCTACAAGATTGTGGTCGAAGGAGGAGTAATGTCAATCTTAGATAGAACTCAGAGGTTATTGGCCAAAGTGAGCAGATCAAGAAACCAAATGTATATGTTACACATCAATCCAACACTCCTAGAGTGTCTTCTAATAAGAGGCACTAAAGAGGCATGGAGATGGCACGCCAGGTATGAGCATGTGAATTTTCATGCTCTCAAGGATTTGGCTCACAAGAAGATGGTACAAGGCATGCCCATGATCAAGCACGTGGTTCACATCTGCGATGGTTGTCTGATCGGCAAACAACATTGGAACCCATTTTTGACCACGTCTCTATATCGAGTAGATATGCCCCTCGAGTTGTGGCACGACGACATCTGCGGACCAATCACTCTGACCACGCATGGAGGAAATCATTACTTCCTGCTACTGGTAGATGACTGTACGAGGCATATGTGGCTGGTATTACTCCAAAGCAAAGACGAAGCATTCAAGGAGTTCAAGAAGATCAAGGCTGCAGCCGAGATGGAAAAGCATTGAAGGCTAAATGCTCTGTGCACTAAGCGTGGTGGCGAGTTTACCTTGAATGAGTGCAACGACTATTGCTAGCTGCTGGGAATTAGGTGTTATCTGACAACGACTTACTTGCCCAAACAGAATGGAGTGGTCGAAAGAATGAACCAAACTGTGGTCAGTATGGCAAGGAGTCTATTGAAGAGCATGGGTGTCCTAGGAGAATTTTGGAGGAAAGCGGTCTCAATTGTTTTTTATCTCACTCTGCCATATCTCCTCGTGCCGTTCGGCAACTGGAGGACGAAGTTCCCTGAGTTAAGCAGCATTGCGATAGCTCCGTCGCCTCTGGTGGTGGTGGTGTTCTTCGTCGTCCAAAGGATACGGCCTTTGGAGTCTGACAAGACAAGGTCCAAGCTGTTGGTCACAACTAGCTTCCCGGACGAATTGCCGGTGATTGGGTTGTCGCGGCTGGCGACCCACACGTATGTTCGCTCGGGGATGTTGTGGTACCATATGCCGACATATGAGTTTGCGGTGGAGTTTGTCGGGGAGAAGAAGCCAAGAGCAAAGGTGCCACTGCTCGAGATGAGCATGTCGCCGGGTGAGAGTGGCTTTGCAGGTGTTAGGCGGTCATTCGATCTGCAGAAACAAATCAAGAACAAGAGGATGAAGACGTGGATGGAGGTCATACTCTTTTGCACATTCTTGTCAAGGCTGAGCTACATTGCAACACTATATTGCAGTGAGAAATAATTGAGGTCGTTCTTCTTGACGGTTGGACAGTAGAGAGTACATAATGTAGCATGTGTACGAGTTTTTTTACCCTCCAATAGCGTAAGAGATAATGTTCTGAAAAAAATAGCTTAAGAGGTAAATCTGGATTTAGGCATGTCACCGCTTGAGACAGCATGACCCAATGTAGTAGAGTCAATGGTTGTCTCCACCACCGTATCCACATAATCTCCTGTTCATATTAGAGTAGAGATAGTTTTGACTTCATAAATCGTTATACACTGGCCACACACACTAAATTATGTTTGGTTTTGTGTTAAAATTATCTCTCGCATAGGAGGTTGTGTGGGTTGTTCCTCGAGTTCTCTTTCCTCCAACTTATCTAAAATCCGATGTGGCAAAGCTCTGGGTGACATCACACTACCCTACTTTTTGTTTGAAAGCATGATTTCCAGTGCATTAAATCAAGTGGGCACAGTAGCAAGTAAAAGTCCAACGCGAATAACACGATGTCTCATCGAAATTTTTTCAAAGAGTGTCATTTTCTTGACATGGTATATGCATCATCGAAATTTTATCAAAAAGTGTCATTTTCTTGACATGGTATATGCATCGGCCAGCGATAAGTTAATTATTACAGAGTATCGCAAAAAAAGATTACAGACAAGTTGAACTTCCAAAACGGATGAGACGATCGAGACCGCATCCGTTGAGCTCGAATCTGGCGATCGGCAGCCTCGTGTGGTTCTCGTTCTTTTGAGCACCGACGCACCGTGCTGTGCATCGCACGCGTGTTGGAGACTACCTTTTCTTTCTTTTTTTCTTTGAGGGTTACTACGGTACAGCATGCCATCAGGAAGCATCCTGACAGCATATCCCCTTGCACCGTCTGTCCCCTCCCTCTCTCTTCTTTTGAAGCGTCGCTACTCCCATCCCCTCCCCCTCTCTTCTCCTGCTTTGGTGCCGACCATCACCCTCTTCTCCCTCCCGCTTCTCCGTGCTTGTCGCCTTGTTCGCCTTCTTCTCCAGCGCTGGCCACAGCTCCGCGCTCCTCCTCCGCTTCTCCATGCCCCCTCCTCCACTACTGGTGGTCAGCAGCGACCCTGCACCCTCACCGCGCCGCCCTCTCCCCTTCCCCGCTGTCCCTACCCCACCCAACATAAAATTCACCACACCGCCACCTTGCCATGTCGTCCTCCAACGTCGCCCACCGACCATTGCCTCCCCAGCCTCCCTCTACGTCCGGAGCTCGACAGCTAGATCGCTAAAGCTCTTGCGGGCAAGAGGAGAGTGCTGTGAGAGACAAAGCTATATCGTCGAATCGCAACAAAATGGTGTTACCATTTTCTAGATTTTTTTTAGAAAATAGCATCGTTTCTCTTTCTTAGCCAACCTACTAGACGTCAACTCACCCACGCGACAACTGCTTGGACCCACGTCCACGCCGCCCTGCTCGGTTGCTCCCTCATCGCCAGGCTCCCTGACGTGGCCACGCCGCCCTACTCGCTGAGTGCCTGGCATCACCACCTCTCCCCTGTTCGGCATCGCCACCTGGCTCACCTCACATGACCTCCCTCCCACGCGCGTCGCATCTCACTGCTTGTTCCTGGGCTACTCACCAGCGCTTTCTTGGCCTCTGGTAGGAAACGACAATGGTTCGTTAAGGCTTAGAATGGCCCGCTAGCCCACTTAACTAAAAACAATAGCATGAACCTAGTGGCAGTCTTGTTGACGGATCCATTGTAGCACCTCACATACCAATATGAGATACTACTATGTAACGTCATCACTAAAAATAAGAATAAAAACAACAATAAAAATCATAAGGAATTAAAACTTTAAGAGTAATTTATTAGAGAACCAACAAAAGATGAAATAAATGTTTGAAACATAAGACCGGTCCACTTCTAACCAAATAAGTGTAAATAAAAAACATAAATAGTGGCAAGGCACGGTGCTGAAAACTTGAGTACTCCGACCCATGCATGTTGCTATCAGTCCACTGGCCTTTTACCCTAGAATGGAAAGAGCAAGCGTGAGATTTGGAAATCTCAGCAAGCACCCAACAACGATCGCAACATGGTGAGTAAAGGACAAGTAATACAAGCAAGTAATTGACAATGGTTAAGTGCAATGGAACTAGGTTACCGGAAACACTGATAAGGATCGAAGGTAGAGATAGCAGGAACGGTGGAATTAAGGATAATTATTATTTAGCAAGTTATGACAATGGCACCGGCGATCACTTCCCACATACCCAGTTATACGAGAATAGTTAGGCACGTTGTAGGACCGGACAAGCAACAGAGGGGGGTAAATTTTGCCTTCAAAATCTCCCCAAGTATCCACTTAACCCTTTTTCTTCAATATCTACTGAGCTATGAAAACTAAGATTGAAAGCTCACTGAAAAACCAAGAAGACAAACTGAACAGAGCAAGAAAGTCGAGATCTATCAATGTGGTCGTAAGTCTCAGTAACGTGGTCGAACTCTGATAACAAGGTCGAGAGCAGACAGCATGGTCGTAAACTCAACTATGTGGTCGATAGCCGACTACATGGTCGAAAATTGTCTTAGTCGATAACCACATAGGTCAGAACCAATGTGACTAGAAATGATTGCAGTCGAAACCGACGTAGTCGTGGGCAACATGATCGAATGCCAACTAGTGGTCGAACAATCAATGTTGTAATAAATAGTCAGCTCTATGGTCGAAACCAACGTTGTCGTAAGCCAACAAGTGGTCGAACATCCAACGTGGTTGAAACCAGATTGCAACTCAAAAGATCAACATGGTTGAAATTAGTGCGGTGTGGTCTGGAACTTGATCTTGGTCGAAACCAACATACTTGTAAATCCAATCGATGTTTCAGACCAGGACTGCACCGACTAAGACTGCCTTAGTTCAGACTCGATAAAAGAAGACAAGGAAGCAACCAAACTGAATGTGATCGCAACATGCTCGGATAAACAACAGAGGAAAGCTGGCGAGGCGCACGACCACAGGAACAAGATTCCCAATTACTTTTGATTCAAAGATCAACTGGTCAAGAAACTTCGAACATGGAAAGGTGAGGGTCTTAAGAGGTTGCTCTAATTTTTAATTGAAAACTTAACAACCAAAATGAGAGCTTCACAAGATTTCACTGAGAACGCCCAAAACTGAATCTGAGATTGTAGAGAGACAATCAGACCATGCCAGTGGGAATAGAATAGCCAAGATGGCTTTGAGTATGATTCTCCGACATCAGACAAGTCAGATTATCAACAAAGCAACTAAAAATAAACTCTCAGATCAAGATAGGAAAGAACCAACCCAAGAACAGAGATAACACATTCAAAATGACCAAACCCAACTCAACTCCAAACATACGAGCATGCACAAACAGAGATAGAAAGATAATATATTGCTTTGGAAGTTGATTCTACATCCACTCCATCCCGGAGGACCAAGAGTACAAGTGCTCCACACAAAATCCTAACCCTAGAAGAGACACACGCAAGAACTACAAGAAAAACAGACCAGAGAGCACTAAGGATGGGTAGCCCTCCATCCTTTTTTATAGCCTCTCGATACTGGGGATAACTTGTTAACCCCCTATCTACCACCGAATTTTCTTACGCATGCTTCTTAAAGCAACTCACAACAACCCGTTAGCATATACAGGACAAACACCCTTTAACAGAACCGCTTCCTTTTTAGGTCTTGAGTAATTTACCACAGTGCCCCTCTACCACCTTCCTGGAAGCTTCCTATTTTCTTACCGTCCACGCTTGCAATCACCTTGTAGTCTCAGTCATCTTTGGCTTCTCCTGACCGTTCTAGACCTCAACACCTCCCTATGTCTAGTCTCGATCCTTCCATGCCTCACCATGACCTAGCTCCAAAGTCCTGCAAACACTACTGACAAGCAAAGCATCACACCACACAATACACGGGAATCATCCATATGCATAGATAGAATGTACTCAGAGAACAACCCAGCTGGTCTTATACCACCTACGACTACTCAGATGCACAGTACATGAGGTACTCATAGCCCTTGAAGTCTTCCCAGCAGTCTACGACCACTCAACAAGTCGCAACGACCATCGCTCACAGCGGCTACAACTTTAACACACCTGGTCGCTACGACTTACGATCACACAGGCAGAGCACTACGACCATCGACCACGGCCAGTAGAAGCTACGGCCATTAACCACGGCTAGACAAAGCTATGACTATTGACCATGGTCAGACAGAGTTACAACTATCGACCACGATCAGATAGAGTTACGACTACCGACCACAGTCAGACAGAGTTATGACTATCGACCATGGTCAGGCAGAATTATGACTATCGACCACGACCAGCCAGAGCTACGACTATCGACCACGGTCAGCTAGAGCCACGACTATCGACCACAGTCAGACAAAGTTACGATTATTGACCGCAGAGCTACGACTATCGACCACAAAGTCATAAAAGCCTCTGCCGACCACAAAGTTGTAAAACCTACTGCCGACCACCAAGTCGTAGAATCGACTGCCGACCATAAAGTCGTAAGAACGACTACTGACCTCAAAGTCGTAAGACCTACTACCGACCACCAAGTCGTAGAATCGACTGCCGACCACAAAGTCGTAAGACCACAGCAGAGGTCATAAAGAGCAAGTCATAGAGGGAAAACTTCTGCTAAATTCTCAAAAACCAAACTCAACCTCTACACAAATTCTAATACAAAGGTCAATTACTCATCATAACCATGGGGTGACCTCCACATGGTCTCACACATGTGACTGTCCTCAACTATATTACCGTCGGGGTGTAATATCCTGAGTAACAAAAGTGTACGACCCCCGTACGTTACTAGGTGGGTGGCAATCTCCCCTATATGTGGGTGACCCTAGGCTAGGTAACCGTGATATTATTAAAAAATTATATGGTAAGAGATTAAGGTAACTATGGAAAGGTTAGGATAAGGTTATGATAAGAGGAATGATTGGCTAAGGTTGAAAATGGAGAAACATGATTCCCAATATAAGGGTAATGTGGAATGATACTATGGTGACAACGATATAAAAATTATTCTAAAGGGGTATTATAACATAGCTCACACAAGGGTCAGCAACCATCCAAGTTTTATTACGTGATGAGTGATTATTAGTTAGCTTAACAGATATTATATACATTGGTCATGACTCACATACGAAATCATACGAGTAATGGATCATGATATTAGGAAGAATAAACATAGCAGCCCTAATGTTAAACTTGTGGAAAGATGGACGGAAGTGCGATTGGCCAGAAGAATTCGCGTTCGCTAAGCCTCCATCGTGTGAATCAACGTTCGACTGAGCGAATCTTTGTTTGGCCGTGTGAACCATGTCCCGCTGCATGACCCAACGAAACACCATGCGAACACGTGATTTGGTTGCGCCCAGGCTAACCGAATCACATGGCAGTGGGAACCGCCACCAGCCACCACCGGCTGCTGTTGCCCGCGTCATGCCGCCATGCCATGCCACGCCTCACGGCCGCCGCCCACGCCGTGCCACCATGCCGTGCCACGCCCATCTGCCTCCTGATCTACGTCGCCACAAGGCCACTGTTGTGCGCTTGTGCGTCGCCCTCGGCCAGCCGCCGCTCAATCAGCACGTCGCCCTGGGCCCACCGCACCGACTCCCCACCATGGGCAGCTTTCCGACCACCATGCCACCGCCGGCTTGTGCCTCACCGCCACGGGCCATCGCCGCCTCTGCCGGCTTACGCCCAGCACACACCACCGGCCAAGGGCCCTGTGCCAACCTCACATAGAGAGGGAGAGAGCTTTGATGGAGGTGGGAGAAAGAGAGAGAGAGTATATTGGTTTTCCTATAGAGAGAGAAGGAAAATTGTGCGTATGGTTAAAGAGTTGAAGGTAATTAGATGAGTCCTAAAGACTAAATAGGGTTTGCCTTTCTTCCTTTTGCGTGGCCCCTTCCAAAAGAAATGGGGACGCTACACCCATATGGCATGGGGCAGGCGCGGCGAGGCTAGGGAGCGTGCGGTGGCCAGTGTTACCTAGACACGCGTGTCCAAAGTTTATTTTCTCGTATTGACATGTGTCCCGGTGTCGACACGTGTTAGACACAGCCCGACACACATCTGATTCTTCTCTGGCGAGTCGCCATGGCTGGGAGGAGCAGATAGCCGCACCGGGCACAGCGGAGGGCAAGGTAGGTGGAATGAGAAATTAGCATGGAGAGGAGTCAGAATCGACACAGATATTGCCGACGGTGAGCTCACTGGTGGATCCGACTGGCGGCAGAGGACGAGAGAGAGAGAGAGGTCGGGCACTTCAGGCGGCGTGGCGAACTGAGCTCGGGGTGACAGTGGTGAATTCGAGGAGAGCAGAGGCAACAAAGGAGGGTGTCCGACTGGCGGCTGCACGGTTGAGATGGTGAGGCAGCCGGCGAAGCTGGTGCGGTCCGTGCAGAGGGAGAAGAAGCAAATGTGCGGGCTTGGGCTGGCAGCTAGGGTTAAAAGGATGGGGATTTTTTTGGTTTTTTGTGATTGAGTCCTTGGAGTTCCAGAAAATTACGAATAGACAACTCCCTACATGGATTTTTTCTTATTTGGACCTCTTGAGCTCTGTTTTTGACGCGGTTTGATCCTATACGTCCACGGTGGTTTGTACATCTGTACAAAAAGTGGTGTGAAAATATGTATTTATATCCTATTTAGTGATCTAAAATATATTCAATATAATTTTAATATATATAGGACGCTGAAATAGGGCACCATGGTGACCCTGTTATTTATTTTATATACAATTCTGAACTTCCTACAGTTTCTTGTCTCAACGAAACAATGAAACAAGGTAGATCTCGTGCCAATCTTGACAAAGTATGCATGTCTATTAACCTTTTTTAGAAAAGAAGAGTAGTGTTTTCATGCTTTCTACTCTAACAAGAATGGTACTAATCTCAAAGCACACGAAGATGTAAGTAACCACTATCCATTATTCAGTTCTATTTTAAAAGTTGTGCAAATCACTTTGATAAAAATATAGAAGCACCTCCCAGAAAAGAATACGCTGATTCAGAGTAAAAAAGAACTTTTAAGAATGTAGTACATAACGAGGTGCTACATTAATTCAAATCGAAGGCAAAGCAATGTTATCGGCTGAAAATAAAAGCAACCACACGTGGGATATAAACACCTTGTTTGAAATGAGCCATTATCAATATAAAAGCTCAAGTCCTAATGTATTATCCACAGCTTTTTCGTATACAGTGAATTTCACTTCAGTGTTTTCCATACAATAAACTCACAGATTTTACAACTTCCTATGCTGAAATTCACTATCCATATGCGGTAAATCAGATAATTACACCTATATTGAAATTCATATATAGTAAAAGTAAGCGTTAAACATCTAACGCCCCTCAAGTGTTGTCAAACTCATGGTATTCGAAGAATTTTTGATGATTTCCCCAGTATCTCCAATTTCATAATTCCCTGGCACAAAATATGCAGGTTGCTTGGGTGCTGGAAGCAACGTGGATTCATTCTCTAACATAAACACAACTGATGACATGAGTGGCCTAGCATTCGGATGGTTTTGAACACACAAGAGTCCTACATGAATACACCGTAAAACTTCATGAATTGGACAGCTCTCAACAACTGATAAGTCCACCAACTCCCTTGCATTTCCATCTTCCCATAATCTCCACGCCTGACCCAATAGAATCAAGTTTCAATCAACTTACAGCAGTTTTGTTTAGGATGTTGAAATTTTGAGTATTCCACAATACTTACATAAGCTATAAGGTTTGGAAAGTTAATTAAGAGTTGAGGTGAGCTGATCTTCAAGCCACTTACAATCTCCAGGAGAAGAACACCAAAGCTATAGGTGTCCGATTTGACAGAAAAAACTCCACCCGTCACATATTCAGGAGACATGTAACCACTGTTTAAACCATTTCAACAGCAAGGAACGAACAGTTTGAATTAAACTAAACTATAAAGGTTACTCTATTAAAGCAATGCTCAGGACATGAATTACTTACTATGTCCCAACAACCCGAGTAGTGTTTGCTTGTTGCTGGTTTCCTCCAAAGATCCTTGCCATACCGAAATCTGATATTTTGGGACTCATTTCTGCATCCAACAAGATGTTGCTTGCTTTGAGATCTCTATGAATTATCGTTAATCTTGAATCTTGGTGGAGATAAAGAAGCCCTCTTGCTACACCTATAATTATTTTGAACCGTGTCGGCCAATCAAGGACATGTTTTCTTGTAGCATCTTCCAACAAGATCAGTATGAACAAAGCCTGTTGTTAGTAATCAGGAATATCCTTTCGGTCAATGTCAATTTTTTGCAGTATGTGATAAGAAATCAGAACATACCAAAAAGGAAAGCATCCAAGCTTTTGTTAGGCATGTATTCATAGATCAGTAACTTCTCATCTTCATGAATGCAGCAACCAAGAAGTCTGACTAGATTTCTGTGCTGCAATTTGACAATTAGAACTACTTCGTTTCTGAACTCATCAACACCTTGTCCAGAACCTTTACTAAGCCTTTTGACAGCAACTTCCTTGCCATCTTCCAACCTTCCCTACAAGATTGCATCATTTTTTTTTTGCGAGGTACATTATTGCATCATTTTGAATTGGAAAACGACGAAAGCTGTATTTTTCTCTGCAGTAGCTGTTTTTTTTTAAAAAAAGGTATTATACTGCAGTTATCAATGTTAAACTTATTGTTGTTACCTTGTAAACATTGCCAAAACCCCCTCTCCCAAGCATATTGGAGTCAGAAAAATTATCCGTTGCGGCGACAATGTTTTCAAAGCTAACAAATGGAAATTCTACATTTTTGCCTCCGAATTCATTGGAAGCACTCAAGTATCCTAGCATCAGTTTCTTCTGCATTTCCTTCTTTCGCCGTTTCCCTGCTGGTTGGGGCATCCATAGTTTTTTGTTAACACTTACACAATAACATTGCATGCTGAAAACAAGGCAATTGTTATTCTACCTCTGCATTGGCATATCCAGACAAGAGCTATGCACGAGATCAGTAGCAGAGGGCATGCTATAACCGGGAGTACAATCTTTACTAAATCGCTCTTCTTGTGAACTGCCGATAAGCATGTATCCCATCAGAATTTACTGCATCAAACATTACTTGCAAGAGTATATGGATTTAACCGCTTGCATACCAGGAGAGTCGGCAAGCCGGAGGTAGAGGTTCTCGCCATAGTTGCTGCTTTTCCACGTGTCGATAAGTTCCCCCGTCCAAACCAAGCACCTAGACTGGTCGTCCATAGTGCCGGCGGTGCTCAAGTTGGCGTAAGCGTAAGCCGTGCACGAGCAGTTGCGGCTGCACTCGGCCGCGCACTGGTCGAAGCTTCTGTTCCGGATATGCAAGAACTTGTCGGGAACCTTCATCCCAGGCAAGGCCACAAAATGACTTTGCTTGCCGCATTTCAGCTCCTCTGTTCTCCGACATCCTCTCGAAAAGTTCAGACCGTCGGGCTCGAACCCATCGAGGCACCGGCATGTCGGAGCGGCCCCAGCGAAGTCGCAGTAGCCGTACTGGCCACACGAGGCGTAGAGGCCGTAGCTGCCAGTGGGGCGCTCAGAGACGACCCTCCACGACGACGAGTTGCTATTCCAGGTCAGGAGCCTCATCGTGCCCGTGTAGTCAAGCGTGATCCGTGCGTACGGTGAGCCGTCGGAGACTGTGTACATTAAGTAGTACTCGTCCCTTGTGTGGACAATCGTTTGGTACACGATGGAGCTGGTGCTGCTCTGGTATGTGCCGCCGGCCACCGACTCACCGTTCCACACGCTGATGCGGCAGTACGGCCTGGTGCCGCGCCAAGTGACGAGCTGGAGGTTCGAGCTGGGGTCAAGGCTGAATGAGAAGTCCCCAGCGGATGGGTCGTCGGGGCCCTTCCAAGCAACCAGGCGCCCGACGACGTGGGCCTTGTAGCTCAGCAAGAACCTCATGCCTGGGAGGATGGTGTCAGTCGGGTGATCAAAGCTCTGCCATATGTCTGTGCCGTTCGGCAACCGGAGGACCAAGTTCCCGGTGTCGAGCAGCACTGCGGAAGCTCTCACGCCTTCGGCAATGATGTTGTTCTCTGTCATCCAAAGAGTGCGCCCTTTGGAATCTGACAGCACAAGGTCAGAATTGTTGTTGACGGCGAGCATCGCGGATGAAGTGGTTTTGTCGCGGTTGGCAACCCATACGATGGTGCGGCTGCGCTCGGGGATGTTGTTGAACCAAATTCCAACGTATAGGCTCCCGTTAGAGTTGGCCGGGGAGAAGAAGCCGAGGGCAAAGGTGCCGTCTTTAGAGACGAGCATGTCGCCAGGGGAGAGTGGCTTTGCATGTGTCAATTGATCATCGGATTTGCAGAAAGGAATCAAGAACAGGAGGATGAAAATGGGAAAGTAGGCCATATCCATTAGGCCTTCTTCTTCGTTTGCCAGTCAAGAGTGAAGAAAATAGCACCTAGATATAGAGAACTAGAGTTACATGGTTCCTCGTAACAGGTAGTGGATATACAGTTGGGATTAATTGCTGTGCCCGTCAAATCGATTTGGTCAAATTGGATATAAGTATAACCCGATAACAGGTATGTAAATGGTGACTTTAAATTTTTCTTTAAATATTCTTCAATTTTTTATTTCAATAGTTATAAGAAATTAGTAAGATCAAAGACCAAAAAATTATGAAACTCGTTGTACTACAGTAATTTCAACCTATAAACAGTAAAAAAATGCAATTTCAATCTAAAAAAGCCATATAATTCTTGATCCGCAGATTCAAAAGAGTTAAATTTTGAACCAAAGATAGATCATGACCATAAGAATGTATCCCAATCAAAAATCTTGAAAGAACTTGAAAAAATTATGATTTTTTGGTTCGTAAAGATCTGCTGCATCAAAACTAATCAAAACCACAAATTAAACAAACACTCAAACCAAGACTCTCAATCACTTGAAATTTGCTATGCATATTCATTAGGATGTTAGGAACATATTCTAATAAACGATCAAGAAAACCGTTATCAAAGTTTCGACTTTTTTTCATTTGAAGGAATATTGCGCTAAAATCGAACAAAAACCAAAAATGGTGAATATAACTTACTTATGGGTGATTGATGGCCAAGATGATTCTAGATGTATTCCCATATGTCACAGCAAATAAAAACACCTAAGAAATCGAGGTAAAAACAATTGATCAAAAAATCACTCGAAAAGACTAAATTAAGCAAAAATCTTAGATTTTCTCACGTAGTCCATCGATATACAGTTGGGATTAATTGCTGTGCCCGTCAAATCAAATTGGATATACAGCTGGGATTAAGTGTCAAATCAAAATTCAACTCCTCTCACATTTGAAGAACGGGGGAAATGCAGGATGGCAAAGTCCAGATTCAGATTTAAATATTTAGTGGATAAAGACAGCAAGGACCTAGGCAAAGCACTGCTGACCAGCTGGCACTCTTACATGATACTCCAGGTCATCAACAATGCTGCACACTTAAAAAAAACTGCTACTATGACGAATTCAGGTTGGACTTTGGGGTGAGAGGGCGAAAGCGAAACCTCACGACATGCATGTCTGATTTTGTAGGATTGTCAATGACAATCAGAGAAGAGGGGTGAATGATTGCAGTCTGTAGCGGGGTTTTTTTCAACAATCTACTATCTCTTTATTTTTTTTAACCTGTCACACAGCAGCAAGCACACAACGAAAAAATAGCAAAGCAAAGAAAATAATCCACTACTGTAGTTAACTACAAAAAGAGAAAAAAAAAACTAAGATGCAATTCCTTTTGCTAGCAGCCGAGCAAACACTAATCATTCAATTAGTATAATATATGTGTATGTATGAATGCTGTGAGAGATTAACATGACATGGCTCTGATGGTTTCCGAATCATGCATTTGCTCATTGCTTCTATGCACGAGGAACGAAGGAATAAGCCAGCCTTTTGACTTGGTTCTAGTCGCACGCAAATGCCAAGGATCAAAGCGACATTGCTTTTTAGGCTGTTCTTTGTTGCGCATAGATCGAGGCAAGGTACCGGCCGATGCATCTTCTCTTTGCTCGGTGACGCGCGTTGACGATGCGAAGCACTGGACGCGAACGTGATGCGCAACGCCGCGGGAGACACGACTTGATAACGAAACGATGAGGCGCTGCGCAACAGACAAGGCAAAGCAACCGCGCCGCCAATGATGGAGACTCGTTGTCACCGAATTTTTCCTGAATTAAATCTAAACTTTTATTTCTAAATTATAGTGGCTACAAAGTGCTTTCACCTAGCACCCCTAAACTCTAGCACAAAATTAGTCTCTCCAAAAGCCACGGTGTTAGCCCTTAACCACATCTCTATTTATAGTCTAGGGCCCAAAACTTGGGCTTATCATAAGCCCACGAGTTCTAATCCAATTCCAACAAGTAAGGGACCCGAAACCCTTTCTAACACTGGTTTTCCAAAATTACAACTTCTCCAACTCGTCACGTGTCGAATCCTCCAGGACCGCACCTCCTGGATGTTCTCCACGCATCATTCACCTTTGATCTCCACGTGCTCCAGCATGAGCCCAATCACCTCGTGACATCCTTGATCGCCTGGACCTCAGATTTCCCCCTCATAGCCCCGGTCCTCCTCGTCACCGACCATGACCGTCTCCATGCCCAACTTGCACATGCAAAGACCAAAAAATATTTTTTTCGGCACAAGTTCTCTCCAACTTGACCAATATTAATCACACACACGCAACACACCACAAGTAATATCACAACCAATGTTGTTAATTATTCATCATCTAAATTATCAACTATTCATCACCAAAATATCCTAGACCTAGCCACATGGTCTAGCAATCTCCCCTTTGATGAATACACTGACAACCCAAGATAGCATGATGAATTAGCTTCAAATTGACATAAGTGAAGAACTAAAGCCGAAATAGTATTTTAAGCCATAAATTCAAATCTCTTGAAAAACTCTCCCCTCAACACAAGAGAAGATGAGTTTCTAAGAGATTGCTTGATAACCTACATCGAGAAAGAGATTGCAATAGGATTCACAACAAATACAATTATAGATGATTTCTATGCAATGAAGTCACGCCGAGTACGACTAAAGTGAAAAAGATGTTAGTTTCTCTATATCCTATTCATCTATATTTTATTTTTGATCATGCAATTATAATTGTTATGTTATAAATATTTACCGCACGTATAATTGGAAAATACTTTGTCGCGTTGCACCCGGTCTATATGTCTTACTATCAAAGTGTAAGCATGAAAAAGTTGTCATATTTGTCCAGCTCTCCCTATATCTATTTGCTAGCTCCGCCATTGCTCTGTCTCCGATAAACCTACCATGAAGTAGCACACCTTCCGAGCTACACTAGATCGGTAAGGGATACTGTAGCTACTGTATCTCAATAGGTATATTGTCTCGCACGGTTGGTCTGCTATGGTGCTACCACGTGTGATAGGTTCATGAGAGAAGGCTAGAAAAATATTTGAAGACCAAATTTGAAATTTTTTTTTGGCTAAATTGATATTTTGAAACCCACTCGAGTTGTCCTCCTGCTTATTACGACTTTCGAGTAATACTAACTCAAGCTCTAGAGAAATAATCTTCTTGTACTGGCAAATATGTCGCGTACGTAAAGACGATTTATACTTCATGTACTAAGACCAGACAAAGCGAAGGAGATTGGATCTCTTATTCCGCCTGCAACTTATCTTACGAAAGATTAACCAACTTACTTAATCACAACTAGTTCAGTGAATTTATCAGAATTGTTCATGGATCTATCACTGTAGCAATTTGTTTTTAAAAAATAGTCTATTTTTTACAAAAATAGCCTCCCTCTTCGGGCTCAGAGGGTGCGGCAGGCGACACATCTCACCTGCCACGCCCCCTTGCTCGATAGGAGCTAGACCCCACGGCAGCCAGCTTGACGTAGCAGGGCACGGCGCAGCGCGGCAGACGGACACTACCAAGCCATGGGGCTCGGCAGCTCCTGTTGAGTACCCCTGATTCAGCAGGAGCTGCCGAGCCGCCTTGGCTCGGCAAGTGTGCTGGCATTTGGGCGTGGGTGGCCGACCACGTGGGCATGACGCGACACACTCGACAGTAATTTTCGTGGCTCTCGGCTGAACGCGGTTGCTATCCCGCACGTCACGTGGGTCTGTTGGTCAGCAATACCTCCCTGAGTGTATGAAATGCCTCTCCTCTCTCTCTCTCTACTAGCTCATCCGAAGCCGAGTATCTAAGCAAGAGGGTGCGGCAGGTGACACGTGTCGCCTCCCGCACCCTTCGAATCTAAGGAGGGAGTTATTTTTGTAAAAACGGATATTTAAAGGCTATATTTTTTTTAAAAAAAATGGCTATAATGCTAGATCTAACCGTTCCAATGTAGTATGCTTTCAGTTGCTTTTGGTTCTGATTGTACAATGATCACATTATATCAGGAGGTCATGAGTGGGCCACAGGTGCTTGGGATGGGCCTCGCTGGTTCCATCCTAATTACCGGTAAATTTTGGCGTCCGAAGGAAGAATAGGAGGATACCTAAGTCAAGGAAAAGGAATGCTGAGCAGCTTTAGATTCCATTTTTTTTATATCTTTTCAGTTTGCTTTTAACTTTGATTTTTATCAATAAGTATTATTTATTAAACATATCAATCACAGCTAAAAGCCATGGACCTCAGGGAAAAAATGGAACCTTAGTCAGCATCAATGCCCACTACGAACCGTTCGAAGATTATCGACAAGGCATCCGTCGAGCGCGCACCCGGCAGTCCGGCAACCGTCACCGCCGTTGGGCCGCAGCTCTCTCGTCAACTCATCAAGGGGGTCCTGCACTCGCCGATCTCCTGCCTGAAGAAGCACCGAGCTGGCGCGGCCTCTTCTGCATACGTGGCGGGCTTCCGCCGTTGCAGTAATTTGGGCTTCACGCTCCCCAAACTCTGGTCTCGACCGGACCGGCACGGCAAGACGGCCAATGGCCAAGTGGGCCGAGCCAAATGTGCAAGTCCACGTGATCCGACATTGCTTGATTATAGAGCGGCCCAACAAAGGCATTTCACTTGCATGTTGGTCGATTCCTTCATGCGCTACACACTACTGCCATATCACGTTTACAACGAGCACGAACCAACATAATCAATCGACGATTGATTCATAAATCAGCGTAATTTGCACCGGTAGTTAGATTGAAAAGACATAGGGAAAAAAAGAGCGCACTTAGGAACAAGACTAAAAACCAAAAGCAAAGGATGGCATCTCAATTTTTTTTAAAAAAAACATGTGCCATGCACAGACGATACGAGTGCATCCTAAAAATATATCCCTAGCTATCTATGTAGTGGTAACAACGGCGACGTAGGGCAGCTCGACGTTGCCCATGTAGAGTAGTTTGCCGTCGTCCCTCTCCACCACCACCGTCGCTCCTGGGCCCCTCATCTCCGGCACCACCGGCCCATCGCCTGCAACCCTCACGGCCACCGAATTTTTTCTATTTTAGCCCTTTTTTTTGAAAAATATTCACATTTAGACCCCTGGTAGTTTTAATTCCGTTTTTGGACCCAGGGGGTCGGAGCCGTGACCCACGGCGCCGAGGTAACACATCTCGGCGCCGTGGTCCACGGCGCTGAGGTGCCAGGCCCGCACCAGCGTGGTGGCCTGCGTGGCGCCGACGTGGCAGCACCTCGGAGCCGTGGCGCCAAGCTCGGAGCCGTGGGTCGTGGCGCCGAGCAACTGGCAGCCGTTCCAGGATTGAACATCTGAAAGTGTTTTTGAAGTGCATGGACGGCGAATACGAGATTTTACGTACTCAAATTGTTGACCTTATACATTTTAGCAATGAAAAGAGTCTCACATGCCGCTTTGATCAGATGCTATACAAAAAACTATATTTCATATCCATTTTGCTCTAGTATGTGTAATTACCAATTAGACAAGCATCATCTGTGGTAGCCCTGAATTATATGCTTTCTGCGACCTCTATTGTTTAAACTAGCAAGTAGTATGTGTAATTACCAATTCAGGTTGGAGATGCTTTGTGCTTTTAGAATTAAGACATAATGTAGAAAGCATGATTGGCCTTGATATTCAAGTAATGTGATACTAATCGATAATACATTCTCTATATTTGACCTGGTAAGAACAAACAAGCATTGCTACCCTGTTATGTTCTAGCTCAGACTCATTACCTGCGGCATGTGATACTTTAATAGGTTGATGCATAATGATTGCTTGCACTTCTCTTTCATGCTCGATGTAATATATGCATGTTTTATTGTTCATTTCCAATATGCATCTGGTCCTTTTGTTTCTTAGCATGTCTGTACAACTGTCTCATACTGTGTCATGATGGAACAAGTTCAAATAGTACTGAGTCCATGAACTATGTTTTAGGATAGTGCAGATCCCTTGGCAAAATGCCCTTCTTCAGCCACAATCTCCAGCCATAGGGGTATATGAGGAGCGCGAATTCCTTTATACCCACCCAATTAGAATTAAAGGAAATAAAACATAAATGGAGAAAATTCTCATCATAAGATCATATCGGGCGCACGTGGCATGTGGTATGTGTGGAACTCTGTACTTGTAATGTTCAGAACTCCACCACTAGTCCTAACATGCCTTAGGGAATATAATTTGCTGGGTCTATTATATCTTGTCTTCTGGGTGTAGCGTGGTTGTTTCCCCTTTTTATTGCGCCCTGAAGATGGCTCCGCTGCATCATTCTTCCTGTCACTCTTGGTCTTGAGAGCTGCCTCACGAGCTTGAAGCTCTTCCTCCTGACGCTTGATGGCTGCTTCACGCAGACTTAACTGCTCCCGCCTCCTTTGCAGCTCATCCTCCTTGCCCTTCAGACGGATTTGGTCCACCCTCACGCGGCGCTCTTGCTCAAGCCGCATCCGCCGCTCCACCTCGCGAGCTCGAGTCATCTTGACAAAGCATCGCCCTTTGTTCTCCACCTCAATTGGCGGTTCTGTGGCCATGCCGGCGCACCGATCCACCCATTCGATGAACCTGCAAGCCTATGTGTGGCGTGGTAGATGTCACGGATCAAGTTGAAAAACGATAACAAGAAACAAAGGATTTAGTTGTCGTCGTTACCACGAAGTCGTCATCCAGGTTTGGACACTTGAAGAACCTATGACCGTAGTTGGCTCGTTAAACTGGATCCGTGCAGACGCACAACATCGTCCTAAAGCCGCAATGGCACTTTGGGCGCTCATGCCACTCCGGCACTCCAAATGGGTCGGACCTCCAGGAAGACATTGTTGTGTAGTAGTATTGTGATGCCTAGAGTAGGAGATGTGGTATGGAAGACATAGGAGTCCTTTATGTAGGCAGGTTATCTGGTGCAGTGGGCATAGTCCATGGAGAGGACATATTCGCTTTTTCAGGATTCCAGTGTAGCAATAAATGTTCCTATGTAGGCTTTTCAGAGCCTGTAGTCTCGTAATAAATTCATAGTTCGTAGCCTTTTCAGTCGATTGCAGGAAACAGTTCGTAGGCTTTTTCAGGATTCCAGTGTAGCAATAAATATTCCTATGTAGGTTTTTCAGAGCCTGTAGTCTCGTAATAAATTCATAGTTCGTAGCAGTCCTCTCGGCGGATGAATGCAGTACCCTCCCCTCGGCGGTGAGCCGTCCTCGGTGGTTCTCCTCGTAGTGTGGGTCTAGCAGGTGGAATTGCGCCATCCTACAAAAAAATTTAATTTCTCAGTTCAACATATAAGTAAACAAAAAAATTGAACATGCATAAAATATGGAAAGAATAAGAAATTAAACAAGAAACATAGCAAATTGCATATGAAAAAACAACTAGATGAACTATGAAACATAACGAACAACAAGCACTCGCACCTGACTAAGTGGCCAATGGCATGTGCGTGAATTGTGGCCAAGTCTACCACATCTGCTACATTGGTTCTCGCTCGGGTCGAAGAAAGGGGTTGCTCTCCCTCGCCTCGTTGTTCCTGGAAGCTGATCCATAACCATCTTGTGTCTCGTCCTTTTCCTGGTTCCACGTTTGTTCCAACGGCTACCCGGATCCGCAATGTATTTGGGCCCGGTGTATGGTGGCCACTCTCCTCATCCCGTAAGGCTCAAACGGGAGACCACGTAAGCACAAGGTTGTCAACACCGAACTCCCGAGATATCTTGCTCGTAGTCATAGTTTCGATGCCTTGCTGCTGCCACATAATGAGAACACGGAAAGTGGTACTGCCTCGGTTTACTACATGTGCATGAGAAAGCAATAAGGACAACCTTATGCCTCCTCGTCGGCCGGAGCTCTCCATCGGTCGTTGTACCACCCCTTTCTACAACCTCGTAAGTGCCCGTGGCGTTGTCAAAACAATGTACCTCATGTACCTCAGCCCTCGCCTTTGCCCTTTCAAGGTGGCGCTTCGGTTTTGGCGCCTATCTCTGTTGTTTACTCTGTAGCGCCATTGCATGTGCGTGTCTTTCGTTGAACCAGGCAACAAGCTTGTAAAAGGTGAAGGATACGATAGCATTGACGGGCATACCACGTATACCCCTAAGCAAATTATTGAAGGATTCGGCCATGTTGCTTGTCTGAAACTCGTACCTCCAGCCACCATCGTCATGAGCCCTTGTCCATTTGTCGACATCTCTCATCAATCCCGTCAACCACTATCGACCTTCTGCGTTTGTTACAGTATTAAGCTGCTCCAACTTCTCCTGGAAGAACTTGACCTCAAGCATTCGAGCGACCTCCTCGAACAGATGAAAGTTATCCTTCGTACCATCCATACGGAGTAGATTCTCGGCAAGATGCCGAGTGCACCAACGGTGGTGCAAAGCTGGATACCCCGGTATCTGCTCCTGTACGGCAGCAAGTATGCCCTGGTGTCTATCAGATATGACACCAACCTCCCTACCAGGGCCGACCACGTGCCTCCGAACGAGCCGCAAGAACCACCCCACCGTCTTTGTTCTCCTCTCAACCAAAGCAAGCGCCAAAGGAACCAACGCGTTGTCCGCGCCACAGAAATGGCTATCGGCGTGTGCCCGGTACTTGCCAGAAGAAACGTACCGTCAATGGAGAAGACGGGACGACAATGCCGAAAGGCCTCGATGGACTGAGCAAAGCACCAGAAAGCACGGAAGAATATCTGCATCCCATCTTGAGTCCATTCGTTTGGTTTCGGGACGTACTCATAATGCATGCCTGGATTAACCGCTTTGATTGCATTGAAGAGTGCCGCAACCGCAAGTACCCATCTTCCCAGTCCCCATATATCATCTTCCAGATGCGTTGCTTTGCCCTCCATGCTTTTTCATACCTTATCTCGTATCCAAATTTCTCCTTAACAACCCCAGCAAGTGTCTTCACCTTCATATTGGGTTCTCCATTTACTATGTGACACAGCGACTTGGCAATAATGGTAGAGGTCAATGCGATGCTTCGCTTGAGCTCGCTCGGCACAAGTGTGTGGGCCAACGATTCTTGTGATCTTGAACTTTCCCGTGTCCTTCTGTTTCCTAGCACAAACCCTCCATTCACATGTTTCCTTCTCGCACACAACTATGTACCTCCGCTCCACATAAGAATGCCTCACCTTGAATGGCCTTTTACGAATCACTGAATACTCTTGCAGCCACCTTTTCAATGCTGACAAGTCCTCAAACACCATGCCCTTCTCAACTGTCATGCTTGACCCGGCCTCAGGAGCATCTAGCAACTCGTCATCCCTTCCTTCTGCATAAGCCTCGTGGGAATGTCTAAGATCGCTGAATTCATGAACTGATGGATCCCGGCCAGGGCAATAACGCCTGATCAGCTCAATATCACTTTCGGTCAGCTCTCCAAAAGGGCGGTCATCATCAGAATCAACGGCCCTTGCGATCTCGTAAGGCTCCAGATCATCCACAATTTGAACATCCACACTGTTGGAGTCCCTGCAGACTTCTTCAACGTTGCCAGATGGAGCAACGGGAGGAACACCCACATTATCAGGAATGTCTCCTGCATCATAAGCACGAAAACGATGGGATTGAGGCAAAAGAATGGAATGACGGGAAAAGGCTAAAGTGTTGCTCGACACTTACTGGGATGATTCTGGGTCAAAGGGATCTTTTGAGGGGCCGGCACGACATCATCAGTCCGACATTCAACTCGAACTAGTTGAGAAATCTGAACCTCGTTCGGGGCAGATTCAGCATCGGGCACCTCAGGCACTTCTTCCACATCCACCGCAAGGTCCGGTAACAGAGTGTCAAAGGGTGCCTGATGACCTAGTTCTGGTGAATAACCGTGAGGGGTGGGATCAATGGACACCTTCCGCACAACAAGGTCCAAACATTGGAACTCATTCCTCATAACCAATTTGACATATTTGTCCCACTGATCCTCACAACCAATTAAGATCAACCACCTTAGAATTGTGTCTTTCGAACCGAAGTGAAGTAACCCCTCAACTGTGATGCTCTCCTCGTTTGCATGACAATGTAGCTCCTCCCGGGCCCTAGCAACCAACTCGCTAAACGACGGCCAATCACTGAATATCAGAGGCACCCTTTGCATTTCAACAAATCGAACATTTCCATAATCATCACTTGTCACACTGCCTCCATGATATAGGGTGACTAGGTTGTCCATCTAATTCATACAGAAAACATGTTGAGCATCTTTTGACAAAGAGGGAAGCATGGTAAAGGAATAACAAGGGGCAATACATCTTAAATAACATTAGCTACATGTTTAACATAAACTAACTATTGATAATATCATGCACGATGCATGCACCCGAACTACCATGATCAGCAAGTCCAATTCTTACAAAGCTATTGAAGGAAGAAAGATTGGTAGGAGCAATCCAATTCAGAGGCAGAATTTTGCTACTCTGATCTGATCTAGATAACGCATTAAATGCTTCCAAGACAATGGTTGATAAAGACACGTAGCAAAAAGATATCGGATCGCAGATTCCCACGGCTACCATGTGCCACACTCAATCCATTTCGCCAACAAAAAATATTTACTTGGCAGTGCCAATTTCAGAAGATTAAATGTAAAAGCTTTGCCACTCGGCAGATCTGTCGTCAAGCATCAGACAGCTAGAATCATCCATCATAGATCAAGCGGACAAATGCTAGCTAAGACAGAGCTAATAACAAATAATACGCACAACACCATAGCTACAAATTTATCATTACAAGAAGTCCCATCATCCATCCACCCACAATTAACTAATGTACAATTGCACAAACACATCTTCTTAGCAAACTCTGTTTTTTTCGCAAACACGCAAAAGGATTAGCAAACTCTGTTTGAACACATATATCACATGAACCAGCAGCTCGGACAGAGGGGAAAAAGGCCGCGTGGGGCCCGCTGGCCAGAGCTCGACACCAAGATCCACGGCTCCGAGCTCGGCGCCACGACCCACGGCACCGAGATGTGTTAGCTCGGCGCCGTGGGTGACGGCTCCGACCCCCTGGGTCCAAAAACGGAATTAAAACTACCAAGGGTCTAAATGTGAATATTTTTCAAAAAAGGGCTAAAATAGAAACAATTCGGCTCACGGCCACCAGGTGGCTGCCCACCATCCCATACGGGACCTCCCCCTTCTCACGATGCAGCGCCACCCAGTAGACTCCTCTCCCATCGCCCCTCACGTTGTCCGGGTACCCCGGCAGGTCGCCCAACACCTTCGACGTGCCCGCTCTGGGGCCCTTGATCCAGCACCTCAGAAGCTTGCACGGCCATGCCAGTGCCACCACCAGGTGCATCCGGTCAGCGCTGATGGCGACGCCGTTGGGGTACGCGAGGCCGGACTGAAGCACGGTCACCCGGCCCGTCCACGGGTCGAACTTCATGAGGCGGCCCGTCGAGTCCCCGATTTGCGTGGCCCGCTCGTGCTACCACCTCTGGTAGTTTATGCCAGGGTTTTTAAAATTGGTTTTAAAATTTTAGCAGGGTCTGATATCTTCGATTATTGAAAAATTTTAGCTGAATTTTTTTAATCAAAAATTGATTTTTTTTTAAGTTCAAACAAAAAAGATGGGGAAAACACAGCTTCAAGGTACGAACCCAAGACCTTCTACAAGGCCGAAGACCTCATCACAAGGCTATGTACACACAAGTGTAGATCCAAGCTTTCCTCTTTTGTCCAGTTTTAGTGTAATATTTCTTCTTTTGGAAACTTTGGCTATGATCTACATGATTAATAATTGGAACATGTTTTTGGTATCTTAGGGAGGTTTGTGCTAAATTTTATTTTGTTTGGATCAGTGGTTTAAGAGTTGGGCCGTACTATTTTTATCTCTGTTCGTGAAGCGGTTAGACCACTCATGTGATCCGATCCGATTAGCCGAGCGGTCCGACTGCCCTTTGGTCAGCGGTCAGACCGGCGAGACTAAAAGTCCAAGGTGAGTTTGTCATTTTGGCTCTTGGCTTTGATGAAATTTGTGAGTTCGTGTTTTCCGCTGTATTGTATTGCTAATCCTAGATGCAAGATTTTCCAGAAACATTCGTCCCGTGACTCGGTGTACCTGATCATACAGCGTCGGAATTAGTACTCCGTGTAGTGTTTGGCCTCCGGCTGTATCCTGGCTAGTATTCTGAACTCGATCTTTGCGTATCGATGATGATTCCTGGAAGCTAGGAAAGCGCGAGTCATCGTGATCTCAGCCCAATTGCCTCATCGTGGAGTTTTGTTCGGCGACTCGGCCGTAGGACTGCAGTTTCAGTTCATATTAGCAGAGTGATAGACGAATTAGTGCCAATTTTCCATACAAAACAAAGTGACAATACTGAAAACAACTCTGAAGTGACAATACGCAAGTCTGCGAGCTTTCTTGAAGAATATGATGACTCAGAGCAATCTCAGGATATAAATAAGACATTTTAATAATCTAATACATAATGAGGTGCAACGCCAAAACTACCGGATAGCCTTCTCCCTTCGGTCATGTTAGCAGCTGAAGATAAGAGCGACCACATATGGAATTAGAATACCTTCGTTTGAAATGAGACATTCTCGATATAAATCTCAATTCTAATGTGTTCTTCACAGCTTTTTCCCATACAGTATACTCGCGGAGATTACAACCACACCTATGCGAAAATTTACAATACACAGAGAGTACACCATAAAGCTTACAACTACCTATACGGAAATTCGCATACACTAGAAGTTGACCTTTAAGCATCTAACGTCCCTCTAGTGTTGTGATACTCATTGCATTCACAGAATTTTCCATGTTTCTAGCGTCCCTTGTTTCATCAGTTCCGCAAGTACTTGGAGCAAAATATATAGGTTGCATTGGTGCTGGAAGCAATGTGCTTTCGTTCTCTAACATAAACACAGCCGATGACACAAGTGGCCTATCATCCGGATGGTCTTGAACACACAAGAGTCCTACATGAATACACCGTAGAACTTCAAGAAGTGGACAGCTCTCAACAACCGAAGAATCTACCAATTCTGTTGCTTTTCCATCTTTCCATAATCTCCACGCCTATGCCAATAGAATCGAGTTCTTATCATCAACTTACTATATTTTGTTTGGGCTGTTGAAAATTTGAGAATTCCACAATACTTACATAAGCTATAAGGCTGGGAAAATTCTTTATGAGTTGTGGTGAACTGATCTTCAAGCCACTTACAATCTCCAAGAGAAGAACACCAAAGCTATAGGTGTCCGATTTGACAGAAAAGGCACCTCCCATCACATATTCAGGCGACATGTAACCACTGTTCAAATCATTTCAACAGCAAGGAATATTGCACAATTGAAATTACCTGGACCATAAAAAATTAGAGCGTTAAGCTTCTGCATTAAAATTACTTACTATGTTCCAACAACCCGGGTAGTGTTTTCTTGTAGCTGCTTTCCACCAAAGATCCTTGCCATTCCAAAATCTGATATTTTAGGATTCATTTCTGCATCCAACAAGATGTTGCTTGCTTTCAGATCTCTATGAATTATCGTCAATCTTGAATCTTGGTGGAGATAAAGAAGCCCTCTTGCAACCCCTTTAATTATTTTGAACCGCGTCGCCCAATCAAGCGTAGAGTTCCTTGAAACATCTTCTAAGATCAGTATGAAACGAAGTGTATTGTCAGTCATTATGAATACGAGAATATCTCTTTAAACAATCTAACAACTTTTCGTGACATGTCATCAGAAGTCCGAACATACCAAAAAGGAAAGCATCCAAGCTTTTGTTGGGTAGGTATTCATAGATCAGTAACTTCTCATCTTCATGAATGCAGCAACCAAGTAATCTAACTAGGTTTCTATGCTGCAGTTTGGCAATTAAAACTACTTCATTTCTGAATTCCTCGATCCCTTGCCCAGATCCCTTACTAAGCCTTTTGATAGCAACTTCCTTGTCACCTCCCAACCTCCCCTACGTGATTACATCATTCTGAATTAGAAAAAAGATGAAAGCGATTCCTTTTCTAATGTTGTGACTAGCAAGATATTTTTTTGTTACCTTGTATACTTTGCCAAAACCTCCTTTTCCTAGAATGTTGGACTCACAGAAATTGTCTGTTGCAGCAATAACATCTTCAAAGCTAATAAACGGAAATTGTATATTTTCGCCCGCGAGTTCATTGGGAGCACTCAAGAATCCTAGCATCAGTCTCTTCTGGATTTCCTTCTTTCGCTGCTTGCCTGATAGGAACATCAATACATTTTCTTAACACAATTTCGAGAACGTTGCATTGTGAAGTGTGGTAGTTTTGTTCTACCTTTGTATTTGCATATCCAGACAAGGCCTATTACGAATGTGAATGTCAGGAAGCATGTAATAATTGGGAGTACAATCTTTACTACATCACTCTTCTTCTGAACTGCAAAAAGAGTCCCATGAACAAAATAAGCGAATTGAATAAAATTTTCAGAGTTTACTAAATCAAATATAACTTGCAAGAGTACGGATTTACATGCATATGATATCATTAGCAATCAATAGATGTTTTGCACAGCTAAGAATTGCATTCTAGAGTTGAAGCATTCAAAGATATAGGACCAATGCCGACAATTAGAGGGGGCGAATGATTCTCAAAACTTTTTCCTCCAATGATATTCAACATCCTCACTCAAGTGACTCTAAGAGTCATCAAGTTTAGATTACACTAATTATGCCTAACTAAACAAATCTAGGGACCAAAACCAATAGATTCAGCAATGTTCAGCACAAAACTGGTTAGACCACCACTACTGCAAAAAGAGTCATCATAGACGGTTCGGACTAGTCATCACAAACGGTTTTCTTAACCGCCTGTATTTATGTGTCGGTGATAATAAGAGATTATCACAGACGGTTTTGTGAGCTATATGTGAAAAAGGCAACACAGACGGTTTGTAACTAGAACCGTCTGTGAATAAAACTATTACAGACGGCTCCTGTTACTAACCGTCTGTGATTGGCGAGTATCACAGACGGTTGGTATATAGAACGGTCTATGATTGGTGAGTATCACAGATGGTTGGTATATAGAATCGTCTGTGATAGTTCACCCTATACCTTAAATTTTTCTGATTTTTGGCTAGCCTCAAGAAATAATGTTACCCATGCCCTTTGCAAACAAGCAAATACAGATTTAGGCAAGCACAACAACACATTCTATTACAGAATAACAAGCTAACGAAATTGTCGTGGCACGACGGTGAGGCTGAACAAGACACACTTACGACAAGAGTGTGTTGTCCAGCTTACCGTCGTGCCACAACAGAGGCGCTAGCTCACGGCAGTAGTTGGCGTCGTCGAGGAACAAGCAAATACAGAGACAAGCACAACAACACATTCTATTACAGGATAAAAAGCTAACGAACCCTTCGTGGCACGACGGTGACGCTGAACAAGACACACTTACGACCAAGGTTGTCACGGCGCTCTAGCAAGTCGCGACGAGGCCGAAGCGCCTGGACGCCTAGTCGACTAGGCGTCCGCCATGGCGATAATTAGACGATAGTAGTTAGACGATAAATAATACCTCATATAACTGAAAAATAAATAACCATGCAGCATAATACATAAATTATCTAAATAATCATATCTCAGGAGGTCTAAATTAGAAGAAATCTATTGAGAAAAGGGTCTGTTTGTAATTTTTAGAAACTTTGAAGGTCTAAATTAGAAGAAATCTATTTAAAAAAGGGTCTGTTCGTAATTTTTAGAACCTCTGAGGACTTAATCGCAAAAAACCAAGAAAAATATAACGCCTACCCTACCGCCACCAGCCAGTTCGCCACTCTCTCCCCCCATCTCTCTCTCGCCGCCGCCTCCCCTCCCCACGCCCGATCCGCCAACTCCCCACCTCCCCTCCCCGTGTCCGGCCTTCCTCTCCCCACCGCCTCCCCTCCCCTCCACCTCCTCTGCTTCTGCCGCCGCCTGCGTCCCTCCGCCTCCCCTGCTTCCACCGTCGGCGCACCCGCGTCCCTTCGCCTCCTCTGCTTCCGACGTGCCAGCCCCGCCTCTCCGCCCCTTCCTCAGCGTCGGCGGTGGAGAAGGACGCAGATCAGCGCCGACGGCGGAGAAGGCCGTAGATCGGCATCGGCAACGGGAGAAGGCCACAGATCGGCGCCGGCGGAGGGAGATCTCCTGGGCGACTGGCCTTGGCGTCCTCCTCCGACTGCCAGGACGACTCGGCGTCGCCTAGGCGACGCAGTGATAACCTGGCTTACAACACTTACGACAAGAGTGTGTTGTCCAGCATATCGTAGTGCCACAATGGAGGCGCTAGCTCACGGCAGTAGTCGGCATCATCGAGGAACAAGCAAATACAGAGGCAAGCACAACAACACATTCTATTAAGGATAACAAGCTAACGAATCCTTCGTGGCACGATGGTGAGGCTGAACAAGACACACTTACGACACTTACGACAAGAGTCTGTTATCCAGTCTACCGCTGTGCCACAACAGAGGCGCTAGCTCACGGCAGTAGTCGGCACTAGCTCACAATTGAGGGGAGGATGCAGGAAGCTAGCTAGCTAGTGGATGAACTCACGCATGACTACCGGTGGAAAGGTAGATGGGGAGTTATTAATAAGGGCTGAGCAGTGGGAGGAACAGATGCCTGCCATTCGATGTGGAGCGAATGGACGGGTGAGATCGAAATCCTGGAGTATACGCCACGGATCGGTGACGTGTCATTATCAGAGATGGTTTGTTATACGAACCGGCTGTGATAATGAATATCCGAGATGGTTTGTTATACGAACCATCTCTGATAATGCACATATTAGAGATGGTTTGGTATGCGAACCGTCTGCAATAAATAATATCAGAGACGGTTTGGAATACGAACCGTCTGTGATATTAATATCAGAGACGGTTTGGTATACGAACTGTCTGTGATAACACTTAAATAAGCGCGCCCTAATCCAGCTCTTCTACACTGTGAGATCCTCTCCCTCATATTCTTCACCAGATTTCTCAATAATGACATCTAATATTCTTTTGATCTCCTTCCTCTCATCTATCCATTATGAGTTGTTCAGCCGCAACCTTTCACATGCGGCCAGGAATTTACGTCTGGAGCAGTTCCTCCGCTCACGCCCTGCTCTCCTTCCTCGACTCGCTTCCATCCGTTAGTTGGACCTCATCATCCGCCATCGACGGAGGTGTCTCGTTGCCGCTCAGGAAAGAGAAACCACCATCAGCCTCGTTCTTCTCTACAATGTGCACAAAGCGGAGGAAGCTCGTGCGGCAGTGGAGAGACACATGGATAACCTTACCGATCAAGCAGAACCGACCGATTCTGAGGAAGCTTATCATGACATCCTCTTTGAGATTATAGGCCATGCTAATGATTTGCCCAGGCTAGAGGAGGAAGTGGAGAGGGCAAGGACAATCTTCACGTCATTCGAGAACTCAGCGGTTGATCCTCCAACTCCAAAAGTCGAAGAACAAGCATATGAAGCCCAGAAGACTAGGATCTGGGAATCTCTTTTTTTAAGACTTTTGTAATAAATTTGCCTTGAATTTGACTCTCGTCTCAACTTAATTCTTTAGCTCATTATCAGAGATGGTTTGTTATACGAACTGTCTGTGATGTCTCAATGAGCACAGACGGTTCGTGTTAAGAACCGTCTATGAAATTATCACATACGGTTACTAGAATAAACCGTCTATGATAGTTTAAGCACAGACGGTTCCATATGAACCGTCTGTGATATAGCCATCCAGTATAGCATGTTTTGTAGTAGTGCACCATGGATGGATCGGTCTGATAGTAGGTATGACCACCCTACCCTAAGTCACTTGGCATATCACATGCACCAATTCGTTTCTTCACGATCCTTGTTTTTCATGTGCGTTTCGATTAAGCCACATAGCCTCACCTGAACGTCGTTGACTACTAATGTTCTCCGGTATATCCAAAGACCAAGCAATCATCTCAAACATAAGATCTATACACTTGACTTACGTTAGTCAAAACAATACATCATGCAATACAACATAACCAACCAACCGTCCCCATGTCGTGCACACATTCAAACCATTTAAATCCACTCTCATCAACAACACTAAACATATTTAGTACCCCAGATATATCTGCCCTCTCTAGAACTCTTTGGAAACCTCAGACATGTCTAAGGTATCCCTAGACATGTCTACCCTTGAACTACTGACTCCCGTTTGACTGCCAACCAATTGCCGGTCTGACCACACGAGCCCACGGTCTGATCGGTCCCGCATACCGATCAGACCGATTATGTTGACAACAAACATACATTTTATTAACTTTTGCAAAATCAAAATATAACTAAACAAATATATCAATTGTTTATCACAAATTGACTATATACCTTCTCAAATGATCCTTCGGAAGACTACTTTACCCGAAGCTGTATGGTTTCGATTTTCGAAGAACATGAATTGTAATACTGTTGCACCCAGAATCATATTGCTAACCTATGCAACCTAAATAATGGACTAGCCCAAGTTCTCTGATAGTCTGATCGTTAGTATGTCTCCCTTGCAAACTTGCCTCTCGGTAAGTGGTAGGACATCATAACAAGTACGTGACACGGCAATAGTATTAGATTGAGGTCTCCACCGACCATATAGCATAATTGCCTGCAGTAGGGCCAATCGGAGTGCTATCGATAAGAGATTGCTAAGATGACTTTCATCTTACCTTATTAAGACCTAGTTAAAGTTCATTTCACTTGTTACCTGTATAAAAGTTGGTATATGTAATTGAACGTGCCATGTGTCAGTGTGTGGGATATTTAAGTGATAGTCCTTTTTGTCAAAAAGAGGAATTTCTTAGCTTCAAATGTACTAGTAAGCAGTAACCAGTCAAAGACCATGTTAAATTGACATTGTGCATTAAAAAACCAGTGGCACTGTAGAAGAAATACCAGGAGAGCCGGCAAGCCGGAGGTACAGGTTCTCAGCACCGTCGCCCAACATCCCCGTGTCGACAAGATCCACCATCCACACCAAGCACCGTGACAGGTCGCCCGACGCGCCTTCCATGCTCAAGTTGGCGTAAGCGTACGCCGTGCACGAGCAATTGCTGCTGCACTCGGCCGCGCACTGGTCGAAGCTCCTGTTCCTGATGTACAAGAACTTGTCGGGCACCTTCATCCCTGGCAAGGTCACGAAATGGTCTTCTCCACCGCATTTCAGCGCTTCTTTTCTCAGGCATCCTCTCGAAAAGTTGAGACCAGCGGGCTTAAAGCCGTCAAGGCACTTGCACGTGGGTTCAGCAGCCGTGTTGTCGCAGTAACCGAACGGGCCACACGAGGCGTAGCGATTGCAGCCATGGCCGGGGCGCTCAGCGAAGGCTGTCCATGACGACGAGCTGCTGTTCCAGATAAGAATCTTTGCCATGCCTGTGTGGTCAAGCGTCAAGCGCATATTCAGCGAGCCGCTGGAGACGCTGAACGTCAGATACATGTCGTCATCTCTCATGAAGACCGCCTCATACAGGAGAGAGTTAGTGTTTGCCTGGTAGTTGGCGGAGTTTGTCACACCGTTCCACGGCCTGTTGCGCCAGTACGGGCTTGTCCCGTGCAAGAGTAATAGCTGGAGATTTGAGCTGGGATCAATGCCGAAGGAAAACTCGCCAGTGGAAGGGTCATCGGGGGCCTTCCAAGAAACGATGCGCTGTGCGATGCGGCCCTTGGAGCTCAGCAAGAACAGCATGTTGGGGAGGATGGTGTCGGCCGGGTGATCGAAGCTCTGCCACAAGGTGGTGCCGTTCGGTGGCGATTGGAGAACCAAATTCCCCGAGTTGAGCAGCACTGCGGCAGCTCCGGTGCCTCCAGTGGTGACGTTGTTTGTTGTCGTCCAAAGAGTGCGGCCTTTGGAGTCGGACAACGCGAGGTCGGACGTGTTGGTCACAACCAGCTTCGCAGAGGAAGGTGCGATGATTGGGTTGTCGCGGTTGGCGACCCACACGACGGTGCGCTCGGGGATGTTGTGGTACCAAATTCCAACGTATAACCTCCTGTTAGAGTTGGTCGGGGAAGATGGGGAGAAGAAGCCGAGAGCAAAGACGCTGTCCTTGGAGATGAGCATGTCGCCGGGGGAGAGTGGCTTTGCTTTTGTCAGCTGGTCATCGGATTTGCAGAAAGAAATCAAGAGCAAGAGGATGAAAACGGCAAGGTAGGCCATATTCATCAGGCTTTTTTTTTCTCTCGTTCGGCTGTGAGCCTGGGACAGTGAAGAAAATAGACATAGGTAACTGAGGTGCATGGCTCTTTTGAAGTATGAACAATTTGGCTGCCGGGAATGGACTTATAGTTGGGATTGTTCTGTCCGTGACATCGAAATTCGACTCTCATCACATCCTTTGAATTATGGTACAAATGCAGGATGGCGAAGTCTGTATTCAGATTTAAATATTTAGTGGATACATACAGCAACTAACTGACTGTGACAGTGAAGAAAATAGCATACCGACATAGATAACTAACTGAGGTGCACGGTTTGGCCGCCGGGAGTAGACTTATAGTTGGGATTTTTCTGTCTGTGAAATCGAAATTCGACTCTCATCACATCCTATATGGATAAAAACCTCATTAAGTGAATAGCCCTCCAAAAGAAATCAGTCCACAAAATCCCTTGCCTTTCCATCAATCCACAAACTCCATGCCTGAACAAAGAGAATAAAGTTCCTATTTAGTTGAAATTAATGTTTTGAATGGTTGAAATTTTAGGTGTTCGGTAGTACTTAACACAAGCTATAAGGTTAGAAAAATCGATTATAAGATGAGATGAGCTGATCTTTAAACCGCTTATAATCTCCAAGACTAAAATACCAAAGTTGTAGATGTCAGACTTAACAGAAAAGATGTCTTCCATCGCATATTCAGGAGACATGTAACCACTATTAGAATCATTTCACCAGAAAGTATGCGAAATTTGAATGTGTTCAAGCACATGAATAGTATTTTAATGTTTTAAGCATAACCAGTGAAGAAGTTATTATGTCCCAATAACATGTTTAGTATTTGCATAATGCTGGTTGCCACTGAAGATCCTTGCCATTCCGAAATCTGATATTTTGGGGCTCATCTCTATGTCCAACAAAATGCTGCTTGCTTTATAAAACTGTAGATGACTCTTTAGTCTTTTATAAAACTAAGATTTCACATTAAAATATTGTTTAATCAGTAAATTCTTAAGATTATAAACTAAGTAACTGTGTCATCTATGAAGTAGGTTGGTCTCATGCTGTCAAAATCAAGAAAGAGCTCACCCTATCAATGTTGGGTTTGAGCATATGAAGTAGACTCTTTGCTCAAGTCATTTGGGGGCCGTATGTGTGGTTGGGTTTTGTTTTATTTTTCCCAACATAAATTAGCTTGAAAACACATATTACCAAAAGTAGAGTAATCGTTCCGTTGAGACAGGTAGATTCACAGAATACACACACAATTCCAGAATCAGGTCTTAACAGTATTCCGTTGCTTTTCATTCCTTGGTTCTCGTTCTTTCTTTTCCAGCACTAGCTGAATGCCCGTGCGTTACTACGGATTTTAAAATTTTATCATACTACATATTCTAATTGCAAAATGATAGGGAGCAAAGGAAATACTCTAAAATTAGTCTATCAAACAAGAATACTATAGATCAGTGGCGAAGCTAGAAATAAAATTGAGTTTTACATAATCTTCTCTTTATAAAACTTCGTCACTGCATAAGCATGTTGAAGATCCTTGTGCTGTCTGTGCATTATATGATATCTTCATTGACTTGATCAAAGCATCCAAGGGGCAAGGAGAAGCTATTGCACCTACTTCTTTGAGGATTGCTTTGAGCAAATCCTACCCTAACAGCAAATCCTTTCAGGAGGTATATTACTGCCTTCTATCTTATAGCTAAGGGGCTTTATGTGACATCTACGATGACCCTTTTGGCTATCTGATATCCATGCTAGTTGAAACCGTTGTATCCTTTCATCTCTTTCTCATGGCATTCAACCGATTTAAATATGATTTCACTTTTTTATGCAAGGTGATAATAAATTAGTAGACAAATAATTGTTGTATAGAAGATAGTCTAATCATATGTTCAAAGGATGCTTGCCTGAGTATTGGTTGAAAATTTTGGTCTCAGGTTCACTTGAATTAAATACTTCCTCTAGACCCAGTTCCCTTCCAACAATTTAGCACGTATTCTATGGTTTAAATTTCGGATACAGAAGAAAATAGATTAAATTATACTAAGGCGCCCCTATGCGATTCTCGAAGTTAATTTAGTCAATTTCAGATTTTAGCAACTTAACTACTATTTTAATTCGATGCATATGATCTTAATTTGCCATGTGCAGATTTTGGTTTGTGGACAACCATTAATTCAGTTGAACATCTAAGAACAATTATTACCTAGGTTCTAAAATTTAGTTATTGTTCTAACTATTCCATCCTATAGTTACAAGTGGTATATACTCCCCCTTCTACCCCCTTTTCGTTTGGCCGGCCGACCAAATGAGCTTCAACCCATTTTTTTTGGCTCCCTTCTCTCTCTCCACTCCCTACTTGGTCTCTCTCTCTAAACGATTCTCCTCCATGCTACCCCTCTGCCGACACCACTATTCCCCTCTGTGCCACTCTATGGACTCGCTCTCCTAGCCAGCTCCCTCTCTATCGCGCTCGATCGCCTCCCTCTCATGCTTGGCCACCTCTAATCCGGCCGCTGCCCTCGCCTGATTGGCCATCGTTGGCCACTTCGAGCCTACCTCAGCCGGATTTGGCCCTTAGCACCACAGATTCAACACCGGCCGCAGGGATCTGTGCATCCCCTCTACTCCTTCCCTTCTTGGTTTACTTTTAATTTTTGGATTTTACTTGATTCACTCTTTGATTTGAGTTGGTTTTTACTAATGTTGAGGGTGTTGGTGGTGATGGCAGTCAGCTCATCGTGACAGGGCTCGAGGTCTTCCCATGCGCCAGTGCCAGGGAGCACGGGCAACCGTCAGGAATATGAAATTAAGGCTATGAAAAGCAATCATAGGCAAGGATCAAGACTCTCTTTTTCTGCTGCTCTGTAGCCAAAAAAAGGTCACTGGCCAAATATAAAGACTCTACCACTTATCATAAGGAGAATAACACTAAATAACATAGTTTGGAAAGTACAACTTAAACACATAAAGCACATCTACTCAGTCATATTCAAGAAAACAAAGCATTTCAAACACAACTATTATTACATCTATGGTTCAGAGAACAATACTGACAGCAGCACGAAGCATATCTTCCATAATGTTGATGGCCCAACGCCATTGACCAGCTCGAGCATGAGCATGGATCAGAGAGTTGTATATATCAACATCAGGCTTGCACCTATAAATATCACCTAAGTCAAAAGAAATCAGAGAATGAACAGATAATGTAGAAAAGGCCTCCTCTTTTATCTCATTTATGGAAAACAAACAAATATAGAAATGGTAGCTACCTGTAAACTACATTTTAGTAGAGATATCCTGCTGGTGCATTATGGTAACAGTACAACTGTTCAAGATGCTAGGTTGGCTATCTCCAATAAAGAGATTAACAATGTACAGTAAGAAAGGTGAAAATATAACAACATTAATTATGCTTTTTGTTCTAGAAGAATAGGAAAATTTTACAAATTTTAAAGTCAACAAATAAAATTGATACAACTCATATGACAAAAACAAGTTATTCGTAATTTAGAAAAGCAGCCCATGAGGCAGTCAAGACTAAATATGTTGGTTGATCTGTACATAGATTGATAGACATAAATAGTTTGAGGACTATTGTGACTTCTTCGTGAAAAAAGGTAGTTAAATGAAATCTTACGTCATAAAAAATGTCATGATAAGTTAGTAACATTCATACCGCCATTCTTGCATCTCAAAGAACAGGCCACGTGCTTGATCAACCTGGTTATGTCTGGCATGTAATCATATCATCATGCCATATATGTCATTATGAGCACAGTAATTCTCCTGATTTTTCATCCAGCGGAATACATGTACACCGTGTTGCAAGGACCCGGCAATTGTGATTTCCTAAAGGTGATACAAATTTTGTGTAAGTGTGTTATCACTTATAAGCAGGACAGGCTAGCTTGCTGTTAGTGAATTTACAGATGCTTGAGTTTTGTTCACAGAATGAGAACCCTGACTTGTAACTACAGTTACTACTACCTCGTAAAGGCGTACCACAGCACACTGTCTAAGAAAGCAATATATTGGACCACAAGAAAGACGGTGATAAGTGATAACTGTTTCTCATGAAACGAACAATTAGATTTTTGGAATTATTGACAAAAGTACATAAAACAACAATAACGATGACATGAGAAACATACTGATAACCATGAACTCTAAGATTACGAAGGACCAACCAAGAATCCTTCACAAGCAATAAATACTCCCTAATATGAGCAAGGATGGACTACATCAGCTATAATTTAAAAAATTGCTGAATAGCCCAATGGCACCCACAAATACTTACAAGGTTTGAATACTTGAATTAAGCACGGAATGATAGTTGATACACAATACCAAGATTACTATATCGACTAACCGAAACAGATAGCAAGTTCAACCAGCTTCGTGCTCTCCCATATAGCCATTTGTGAGGCACACTAATGGTAAACAGCGCAATGGTCGCGGAAAAATCTTTCTCACGCCACGGCAGAGGCTAATTCTAAATAGATGCCCCGGTAACTCATTTCATCGAACACGTAGCAAGCAGGCGCGCACAGAGAGAGAGAGAGAGGCTTACGCGGATGAGGAGCGGGAAGTTACGGCGGGCGAAGCGGCCGGCCTAGCAGTTGAGCACGGCGTCGACGGCATGGGCGTCGGCGTGCGGGAGCCCGAGCACGCGCGCGGCGGCCTCGGACACCTTCCAGTCCCGTTGCCACCGGGTACCCTCCACGCAGAGGCAGTGGCGTGCAGGGAGGGCGTCGGTGCCGACGCCATCTACCTCGGCACGGGCGGTGCGGCGGCCGCGGTCGTAGTCGACGGACACGGTGGGCTACCGCTCAGCCCACGGCGGCGGGCGGACGACGCGCGGAGGCGCTCCCTGGTTCGGCGCCCGAGGCGCCGGCGATGGGGGAGGAGGAGGAGCCGAAGACATTTGCCGCTGTTCGTGCAAGGCTTCACCGCTGTGGACGAGTCTTGATCCTCCGCCCCCTTCCTCCTCCAAGCGCCAACCGTCAGGTCCAGATCCACGACCACTGCCGCAATCAACCGCCAAATCCACGACAATATAGGACGTGCGTGAGCGGGGCAATGGTGAAGCTGCTCCGTGTGAGAGAAGGCGATAGGGACCAAGGGGAGGCGACAGCAGCGCGGTGTGGGAAGGGGGAGGCGTCAGCGGAGCGAAGGAGCGGGAGGCGGCGGCAGCACGGGGTGGGGAGGGGGAGGCGTCAGCGGAGCGGAGGAGCGGAGGAGCGGGAGGCGGCGGCAGCGCGGGGTGGGGAGGGGAGGCGTCGGCGGAGCGGGAGGCGGCGGCGGCAGCGCGGGGTAGGGAGGAGGAGGCGTCGGCGGAGCGGGAGGCGGCGGCGGCAACGCGGGGTGGAGAGGAGGCGTCGGCGGAGCGGAGGAGCGGGAGGCGACGGCAGCGCGGGGTGGGGAGGGCGAGGTGTCGGCGGAGCGGAGGAGCAGGAGGCGGCGACAGCGTGGGGTGGGGAGGAGGAGGCGTCGGTGGAGCGGAGGAGTGGGAGGCGGCGGCGGCAGCGCGGGGTAGGGAGGAGGAGGCGTCGGCGGAGCGGGAGGCGGCGGCAGCGCGGGGGCAGAGCGAGGTCTGCGGAGGGAGGAATCGAGGGCGGCGTGAGGTCTGCGGAGGAATCGAGGCGGAGCGGCCCGCGCGACGCATGTGAGAAAGATAGGAGAGGCCCCACGTGTCAGTGAAATGAGAAGAAGTGTAGGATGCACCATCACCTTGAACTCCTTCTTTTAAGAGTAGAGATTATCCGGCGGTCGCCGGCCTCACGCGGTTCTCGTTCTTTTCCAGCACTGACGCACCGTGCCGTGGATGGCACGAGTGATGGAGACTACTATTTTTTAGAATGGTTTTATGGACTGCGGCTGATGTTTTTTGATTTTGGCCATGTTCTTTTCAGCTTTTAGAAGCTGATTTTCGGTTTTTCTATAGTAACTAACTTTTAAGCGGAGTATTTTTTCAAGATAAGGTCTACTAGTTAATTGTAGTACATACTTTACTGACTTCATTTATATCGGCAAAAACCGCACGTGAATTTACATACTCAGAATATCTCGCATAAACAAATCAAAAGTCACAAGTCATGACCAAAAAGAATAAGCCCATAATCTGTGAATTTTTCTGCACCTTTTCGAGATAGTGATAGATGATGAAAATATTGATATGAACAACACATATGATTTTAGATTTATAAAGCTATTTAAAGAAACAGTTTTGAGAAACTATCACATTTATTTCGATTTTAAAAGAAATCAAAATAAAAACCATGAATAAAAACTAAAAAGAACAAGAAACGCGTGCGAGGCTGCCGGCCGCCGGGTTCGAGCTCAACGGATGCGGTCTCCATCGCCTCATCAATTTTGTAAGTTCAACTTGTCTATTATAAATTACCTTTTTTTGCGATAGTCTATAATAATTAACTTATCGTTGTGCACTTCCATCGCAGCTAGTACTATTAACAAATGCCTGTAGCTAATGCATGTACTATGTCAAGAAAATGACTAGTCTGTAATAATTAACTTGTCGTTGTGCACTTCCATCGTAAGCTAGTACTACCAACAAATACCCTGTAGCCGAATGCATATACCATGTCTAGAAAATGACTAGTCTGTAATAATTACTTGTCGTTGTGCACTTCCATCGCAGCTAGTACTACTAACAAATGCCCTGTAACCGATGCATTTATCATGTCAAGAAAATGACTTTCTATAATAATTAACCTGTCGTTGTGCACTTCCATCGCAGCTAGTGCTACTAAGGGCATCTCCAATGGGTCTATAGCAGCTATCTACAAGAGAGTACATGTCATCAACTGTCCTACGTGGAAGATATTAAATGAAGAAAGAGAACGCAGCTCTCTACAGCTCTAGAGATAGTCTATAGTGCCAAACGAGGCAGCCTCCATAAATTCTGTGTGTGCATGTAAGCATCAAATAGCTATCCTTATAGATAGTTCTTTAGAATGCTAACTTTAGTGTGTACTATATAGATGATGTGGAAGTCTTATAGTTAGTTGCTAGCTATAACCATTGGAGATGCCCTAAGGGCGTCTCCAACAGCTGGCTATTTAGCTAGCTAGATCTGATGTGGCAAGGAAAAAGTAGGAGAGAGAGTAGTCACTAGTGATAAGCAAATAGCTGATCTATTTCACGTAGTCCAAGAACATGAGAGGAGCATGTGGGTCCAACAGTATAAAATAGTCTTTGCTTTTGTCTCTCACCTCCACGTCAGCTGACTATATAGCTAGTACTAGCTATTACCATTGGAGATGGCCTAACAAATGCCCTGTAGCCGATGCATATACCATGTCGAAAATGACTATTCTGTAATAATTAACTTGTCGCTGCGCACTTCCATCGTAGCTAGTACTACTAACAAATGCCATGTAGCCAATGCATATACTGGTGGTGATCGGTTCGATTGAAAAGCTCGTGGCTTATGGTCAAAACATCAGAGTCGGTGAAAAAGCATCAGAATGATGAGAGGCTTATTTAGCATAATTAAATTTAAAAATTTTTTAAAAAAATATGTTAGCCCATTACGTATAATACAAACAAATACGGGAAAAAAAAAGAACCGGCAAAAAAGCTCAACAAAAAGCCAAAAGTTCAGAAAAAGACGAAACTTATGAATAGTGAAAAATAAGCCAGAAGCCGAAGCCGAGTTGATCGGGTATCAAGAAAATGACTAGTCTGTAACAATTAACTTGTCGCTGTGCACTTCCGTCGCAATTAGACTGTTACTGGTTACTATGCCCACTTGATTTAATGCACTGAAAAATATGCCTTCAAACCAAACTGGCATCTCCAATAGCGGAACGGGGCTTCCCTGTCCCCTATGCCCCTGTTCCCTCCGTTTCCCCTTCAATCTGGACGTTCGCCAGTTGATCTAACGGTCCACATCATATTTTCACAATTTGCTCATTTTACCCATTTTCACCCGAAATTTAAAAATAAAAATAGGTTAATCCATCATAAATAATTTTAAAAAATACAGGAAAGAATAAAAGTTATTTTTTTGTATTTTTTATTATTTATTATAGATTAACCTATTTTTATTTTTAAATTTTGGGTGAAAATTGGGCAAAATGAGCAAATATGATGTGGGTCGTTGGATCAACTGGCGAGCGTCTAGATTGAGGGGGACATGGAGGGAACAGGGGTGCAGGGGACAGGGAAGCCCCGTTCCCAATAGCGTGGGCAGCGACTTCGTCGTGGGCATCCCTTTTCTTTCTTCTTTGTTTTTTCAGAAAACAGCGTCGTTTATCTTTCTTAGCTAAGCTGCAGAATAAACTTGGACTGGACATACATGGGGATTACGTCTCTGAATGAGTATTACGTCCCGCCCGGACGTCCATCGGAATTACGCCTCTCGGCCTAAACTACTTCGCCCGCCGGCAGCGACGATCCATCTCTAATTGGCTAAGCCCAACTCGCGGCACGCGACAACCGATCGGACACGCGTCCATGTCAGGAATCCCGAAGTTCGCCTGCAATGGATCTGACGAACAGACGCGAACACTGTAGCAAATATGGCACGGCAACAGAATGAATACACAAAGAGACTTTTGTGCTGCCAAAACTTGCAGCGTTTTCAGTTTATCTCGCTGTTATTTATATGCTTAAGATTACAACGGAAACATTAACCACCATGACCGATTCTTGCGCCATACGTTCCTCTGCGTCCAGATCTCAGCGCATGTGCTTTTCCCGTTCATGGCGAGTGACGCGGGTAACCACGAGCTATCCTCGGATTCCCTTAACTGAACTTACACTTCACGGCTTCCACATAATTCAGTGAGCTCATGCATGATGACCAAATCAGAAAAATGTAACAGACAAGACTGGGCACAAAAGTTTTATTCTAACAAATCTCCCCCTAAAATTGATGTGCCTAACTAATTGAATTCATACCGATTTTGTCTCGTAGCTCCTGAAACTTTGTTCTCGGTAGAGCCTTTGTCAGGATATCAGCAAGTTGCCCTCCGGTGTTGATGTACTCCGGCTTGATTTCCCCATTCTCCACGGCTTCACGGATGAAATGGAATTTCGTCTGAATGTGCTTACTCCTATCGTGGAAAACATGGTTCTTCATGAGGGCAAGAGCGGATTGATTATCCACCCTAAGGTCGACGGCTTCAGGTGCAGCATTCCTGAGGTCGCCGAGAAGTCGGGCAAGCCAAATGCCCTGGCAAGCAGCTGTTGCAGCTGCGATATACTCCGATTCACAAGAGGAAAGCGCCACAACTCTCTGTTTTTGAGATTGCCAGCTGACCAGGTTCTTGCCGAGGAAGAACATCACTCCTGTGGTGCTTCTGCGAGAGTCTATATCACCGGCCATATCACTGTCGCTGTAGTCTTGTAGTTTCTTCTCCCCTTCATTGGTGTAGTGGCATCCATAGTGGATTGTGCCTGCCACATACCTGACAATACGCTTCACCGCTGCCAGGTGTTCGTCCGTGGGCTTCTCCATAAAACGACTTACATAGCCAACGGCGTACACGAGGTCGGGTCTGGTGTTCACCAGATAGCGCAGACTGCCCACCAGACTTCTATACTCGGTGGCGTCGACCGGCGACGCCGTGCTCTCCTTGCTGAGTTTTAGTCGGGGCTCCATGGGCGTGGTACAGGGATTACAGCCCGCAAGCCCTGCTTTCTCCACGATCCGCGACGCGTACGCCGCCTGGTTCAGCGTGATGACGCCGGCTTCTTGATGCACCTCGATCCCCAAATAGAAACTTAGGGAACCTCGATCCAAGACAGCACAAGAAATAATAGGTATATTTTTGGATGACTATATCAACACAATTTGGTACTGTAGCGTTGCAAAAAAAACGACGCCGCCGCCGCTAGACCAATGGACCATGCAATGAAGAAAGCTGATTAGCATGCAATGATTTACTCAAAGACCTTTCTCTGTTGATTTACTCAATGAAGAGAGCTAATTAGCAATAGCCTAATTACTTCACCCAATTACCTTGGTCATGCCAACTGTTGCCCGAACACCCACATGCTTGCATGCAGACTAACACCAGCACTTGGCTATAACATGCAAGCTAATAAAATATTAAATATTGCTTACTTGGATCAATGCTTGTTGACCAACTTTATCAGGATGTCTCTGTGTATGCGTCTGTTCTCTTCACGTGCGCCACGCAGGTGACTGGACTGATGGATCAAGAGATGATGCGTGTTGATATCTGAAGATGCCAGCAGCCGCTCACAACTTCCGAACAGAAAAGCAAACACTGCTGCCGCGTGCAGCTGTCGTCACTCGATGACTCGCCAACGAGAAAAAAATTCTGCTGCCGCACAAACCAGGCCGTCGCTTGTTCTTCAATCAACGAATCTCGACGGCAACGCGAAACGCCTTCCACGAAGCCTTCGGAAAGACAGCAGCGGCGATAAGAAACTCGATTAGTTTTTTTCTCGCTCAAAAACCGCAGCCGCCCACCAAAAGCAGCGCACGGCCCAAACTTTTTTTCCTTCGCTCAATCCACTCCGCCGCACCAGTGTATTTTCTTTTATACAGTTGATTCAATCTCTACTTAAAATCATAATCCAACTCTAACTAAATCTGAATTTTTTTACCTCAATTAGACTTTTGGTCCACTAATCTTCAAGGGACCCGAAACCCTTCCTAACACAGGTTTTTCACACTTCCGACTTTTTAACTTATCACGTGTCGAAGCCTACAAGACCGCACCTCATGTATCTTCTCCACGCATCATCCACATTTGATCTCTATGTGCTCCATCGTGAGCCCGACCACCTCGTGACAACCTCGACCGCCTGGACCTCAGATTTTCCCCTCCTAGTCCCGGTCTTCCTTGTCACCGACCATGACCATCTCTGACCATCTCCACAACCAACCTGCACATGCAAAGACCAAAGAACGTTTTTCCCGGCACAAGTTCTCACCAACTTGACCGATATTAGTCCACGCACACACGCACACGCCTCGAATAACAATAGTAAGCAATGTATTCAATTATTCATCATCATAAATTAACCATTATCAATTATTCATCACTAAAATATCCTAGACCTAACCACATGGTCTAACACAAAGTATGCAGGTCTATTAGCCTCTTGGAGAAAAGAATACGCTGACTCAGAGCAATCTCAGGATAAAGAAGACCTTTTAAGAATCTCAAGTCCTAATGTATTATCCACAGCTTTTTCGTATACAATGAATTTCACTTCAGTGTCTTCCATACAATAAACTCACAGATTTTACAACTTCCTATGCTGAAATTCACTATCCATATGCGGTAAATTAGATAATTACACCTATATTGAAATTCATATATAGTAAAAGTTGGTGTTAAACATCTAACGCCTCTCTAGTGTTGTGAAACTCATCGTATTCAAAGAATTTTTGATGATTTCCCCAGTATCTCCATTTTCATAATTCCTTGGCACAAAATATGCAGGTTACTTGGGTGCTGGAAGCAACGTGGATTCATTCTCTAACATAAACACAACTGATGACATGAGTGGCCTAGCATTTGGATGGTTTTGAACACACAAGAGTCCTACATGAATACACTGTAAAACTTCATGAATTGGACAGCTCTTAACAACTGATGAGTCCACCAACTCCCTTGCATTTCCATCTTCCCATAATCTCCACGCCTGACCCAATAAAATCAAGTTTCAATCAACTTACAGCAGTTTTGTTTAGGATGTTGAATTTTTGAGTATTCCACAATACTTACATAAGCTATAAGGTTTGGAAAGTTATTTAAGAGTTGAGGCGAGCTGATCTTCAAGCCACTTACAATCTCCAGGAGAAGAACACCAAAGCTATAGGTGTCCGATTTGACAGAAAAAAACTCCACCCATCACATATTTAGGAGACATGTAACGACTGTTCAAACCATTTCAACAGCAAGGAACGAACAGTTTGAATTAAACTAAACTATAAAGGTTACTGTATTAAAGCAATGCTCAGGACAAGAATTACTTACTATGTCCCAACAACCCGAGTAGTGTTTGCTTGTTGCTGGTTTCCTCCAAAGATCCTTGCCATACCGAAATCTGATATTTGGGACTCATTTCTGCATCCAACAAGATGTTGCTTGCTTTGAGATCTCTATGAAGTATCGTTAATCTTGAATCTTGGTGGAGATAAAGAAGCCCTCTTGCTACACCTATACTTATTTTGAACCGTGTCGGCCAATCAAGGACATGTTTTCTTGTAGCATCTTCCAACAAGATCAGTATGAACAAAGCCTGTTGTTAGCAATCAGGAATATCCTTTCGATCAATGTCAATTTTTGCAGTATGTGATAAGAAGTCAGAACATACCAAAAGGAACGCATCCAAGCTTTTGTTAGGCATGTATTCATAGATCAAGAACTTCTCATCTTTATGAATGCAGCAACCAAGAAGTCGACTAGATTTACGTGTTGCGATTTGACAATTAGAACTACTTCGTTTCGAACTCATCAACACCTTGTCCAGAACCTTTACTAAGCCTTTTGACAGCAACTTCCTTGCCACCTTCCAACATTCCCTACATGATTGCATCATTTTTTTTTTTGCGAGGTTCATGATTGCATCATTTTGAATTGGAAAACGATGGAAGCTGTATTTTTCTCTGCAGTAGCTGTTTTTTTTTAAAAAAAGGTATTATATCTGCAGTTATCAATGTTAAACTTATTGCTGTTACCTTGTAAACATTGCCAAACCCCCCTGTCCCTAGCATATTGGAGTCAGAAAATTTATCCGTTGCGGCGACAATGTTTTCAAAGCTAACAAATGGAAATTCTACATTTTTACCTCCGAATTCATTGGAAGCACTCAAGTATCCTAGCATCAGTTTCTTCTGCATTTCCTTCTTTCGCCGTTTCCCTGCTGGTTGGGGCATCCATAGTTTTTTGGTAACACTTACACAATAAGATTGCATGCTGAAAACAAGGCAATTGTTGTTCTACCTCTGCATTATATTGGCATATCCAGACAAGAGCTATGCACGTGAGCAGTAGCAGAAGGCATGCTATAACCGGGAGTACGATCTTAACTAAATCGCTGTTCTTGTGAACTGCCGATGAGCATGTATCACTGCTACAGACAGCCCTATCACAGACGGTTCGGAACCGTCATCACAGACGGTTCCTAAACCGTCAGTGTTTAGGTGTCAGTGATAGTTGGTGGTTATCACGCATCGTTCGAGCCGCTCGTGATAACTCACATTACTGACGGTCTTTATTACTAACCGCTCGTGATATTGTGTATATCACGACGGTTAGTAGTAAAGGCCGTCTCGTGATATCATTCACACCACGAGCGGCACTCTTTGAAACCGTCGTGATATTGTATCACGACGGTTTTTAACAACGAATCGCTCAGTGATACCATGTGCATCATCCATTTTATTTGCTGTTTTTGGCTAGCCTCGTGGATATGCTAGCCATGCCCTCTCAAAGCAAGCAAGCAAGCAGATTACAGATAAATAACAGATATAAGTTAATTGCAACTCATAGTAAATTACAACAAAATTCGATACACAGATGAATGTAACAAACGGCCAGCAGATCACATACATATATAGAATAAAAATCGTTACACAAAATCTGACAAATGAATTCAATTGAAGGAATTGTTTGATTTGTACAATTGAATCCAATGTTTCAACATCTAATTATCACCATTGTCGGCGTGGAACTCTCCCCTCTTATTTATGACCTCTACTAGCAAGAATTGGGAGATGATTGCACGAATGTCGACGACATTGTCAAGTTCATATGCACTTTCGTCGAAGTCCACCCGCTGTCGCTAGGAGCAATGTTAAGTCATTAATTAGTATGTGTGTGTAATATAAATACAAACCTCTGAATCATTGATCTTAGTATCCATGATTTCCTTCATATGGCGGCAAACGTAGAATTCACATACGTTGCCCTGTAGCTGCTGGTGGCACTGCAAAAATAGAATTACATACATCAGTATTGTCAATTCTAGAGGCATTATAACAAAGTATGATATATGATTGTTGTGTTGTAGCGGGTACCGAAAATCGCGTGTTGTGTCGTAGCATGTCACTGGATTTGTCGTGTCTTCCTCCTTGGGCAACATAATCGGCAAACGCCCTACGTGATTCAAAAAACTTAGCCTCGGCCGTGGCAAACAAAAGAAATATTACAATAGAGTTATGTATGGAGGAAATGAGTTTACCTGTTAAGTACTTCTTGCACATGACTGAAGTTGTGGTTGCTCCTAAGGAGGGAATCAAGGTATATTACCTTGCTCTACTTTGGTACAATCACAATTAAAATCCAGTGATGCCTAGTCATGTGTATCGCCATAGTGATTAATCCTAAGCTCATGCTGCATGTAAAGTATAAATGAAACATATGTGTGACAACTAGTGAAGCACTTACCCTTGGTTGTAGGGTACCATGACGTACTCCTTTTCGTTGTGAGCAATCAATCCCCTCGTTATGTAACCTTGCACGAAGGATGCATCTGCGTTGATAGATTGCTCGGAGACCAAGTGAGGGTCGAGGAAACCCACCGGTCATCGCGATCGCTGTACTTCTTGGATCATGTATCTATACATAAAGAAAGAGTAATGACATTTATCTGTATAACGTGAATGTAGAACTTCATTGTACAATACACTTACAGTGTCCAGCATCGTAGAAGTGAGGCGTCAAGTTCGTCGAGATTGAATAGTAAGAATAAATCTTCGAATGTCACAACGATATAGCCCGAGTCGTGGAGGAAATACGTCTCGTTATATTTCAGAGTGAATGCACTCTGCCGGACTGGCTTCATGTTGGACTTCTCCATGTACCAGGCATGCAATGTATTGCAAATCAAATCAAGCTGGCGTAATTGTGACTCGGGCACCAACGACACTCCTAGAATAAACTTTTATGGCACGGGACGCGGCTTAATTTTCTTCGCATGAGCCTTGGAGGCCTTGGAGCCTCGCTTATGATATGTTCTCGGTGGCGTCTCGGCGGGAGCCGATGCAATGAACTTTATCGGATTTGGAGGTGGAGGTGGAGCCACCGGAGCCGATGTGCCAGTCGAGCGACGTCCTCTTGGGCCATCGGATGTGAAGATTGTGGCACGGACATGTCGAGGACGATGTCCTCTTGGGCCATCGAATGAATGTGTGGATGGCATCCCTAATGTCTTAATCTCTTCGTTTGGGGGCTTCTCAAGAGGGACGGTCTTAAAATATCATTAATCATGTCCACTGACCTTTATGAAACCGGTGTCTACTTGTACACCGTGCACCAACGTCCCCGGCAGCAATGGATACACCATGCCGCCCCATCACAACGGAATAGAGCCAATAAGCCTGACTTTGAGGCTGCAAGGCATGGGCTCCTACATAACGATACAAGATGAGTTAAGGCGTCCACCAGAGAGATCTATGTACCATTCTAAAGAGGTACATTACCTGAATGTCATCAATAGGTAAGTGGGTGTCGCTATGTTCAGAAATTGGTGTGGACACGCAGCTACTGCGACGTTGAGGGGACCGGGTACCGCAGAGTAGGAGTGGGTTGCGATTGGTTACGGACTTGTCTCGCTTCTTCCCGCAACGAATCTATCTCTCCTCGAAGTGAGGCACTCTGATCTTGAAGTGAGGCAGATAGTTGTTCCTCAAGTTGATCACGAAGCTCTGCTTTATTTGTTCGCCGCAGACGCCTTGGATCTCTTCCTACTCCTATATGTCTCGGAGTAATCTGAAAATCCGTGCCTCCAAGGTACATAAACCCCATGCCTCGTGTGCGACACTGGTGCTCCTTGTTTCCCAAGGCTGTGATAATAAATCTATCTCCTATATTCTTCAAAGGAGCCACGAGAAGATTCGGTAGTCAATGATTGCTGCAAGAGGCAATTAATCATGTTATTTTGAACCCATGAAGTTCAAGAGGTGTTAACAACTATGTTGTTTAACATATTTTACCAGCGTTGGGACACTTCCTCATCTGCGGGGTTTTGAAAGAGACACCAAGATGTGGTTGATGACCTCGTTCTTAACGATTTCGAGCGCGCTCGTTTGCGATCCCGGCAAATGGCGGAGAGGCCTCCGATCGGATTGCGACCTCATCCTGCATCCTCCATTACAAGATTTTACCCGCGTACCCAGCAGTGCCAAGTCTGTGAGGGTGCGTGTTTTGTGACTGGAGAGCCTTGTGCGTCGCACTTTGTTGTTCAAATTCGGTCGTCGTCTTCATCTACACAAAGGCCTCCCATGTTTCCGGCGACACGAAAGGATACTTCGTGAAGGGCGTGACATCCTTGGACACGTACTTCGTCACAAGAATGCTCTTAAAATTCTTCCATGCTTTTCCCATCGCGAGGCGCTGCTGTTACGAGTCCTCAGATTACTGGGATCTCGAACGAATTTGTAATTTCCTCCCATAGCTGAATTTTGTGATCATTTGTCAAATCTTTCCAGCTTGCTATGGTGATGGGGACCCGTTGCCTTCCAATTATCCCGCAGTAGTCCGAAATGATGACGCTGCTTTCGTCGGTTCCAGAGGATCCCATTCGAGAGACCACCGTGATGGTCATTCGCCCTCTCGGCCTTTTCGACATCGCACGCCACGTTTAGTTTTTGCAATCTTGGGAGCGTGAGACCCAGATGACGACGACGAAGACTGTGTGGACGCCATCTCTCTTCTAAGAAAAAACTAACCGCAGTGAGCTATGGTCCCAGCTTGTCAAAGTTCTATGAATCAAGTGACACAAACCAGTGCATCAAGTTCATTGAACAAGATACACTGGAGTGTGTCACTTGCTTTATGCCCTTTGACAAAGTTCTAACGATTAACTAACTGCAGTGAGCTATGGGCCTTCCAACATGTGAAGCATATAACATGTGAAGCATATAACATGTGAAGCATATAACATGAGCATATAACATGTGAAGCATATAACATAAAATACATGTGAAGCTCGGAGGGAGCAGTGTCGGGAGGGACCGGTGGCGTCGATCGGGAGGAAGCGGCGTCGAAGGGCGTCGGGAGGGACCGGCGGCGTCAATAGGGAGGAAGCGGCGTCGGAGGGGCGTCGGGAGGGAGCGACGTCGGGAGGGACCGGCATCGGGAGGGAGCGGCGGCGTCGGGAGGGAGCGGCGGCGTCGGGAGGGAGCGGCAGTGGGAGGGACCAAAACCTAGCTAGCAGGGGCGCTGCAGAGTGGAGACAAGAGACTGCGCGAGAGCGGACTCCACAGACCTAGCTGCGGGTATTTAAAGATAAGCTATCACAGACGGTTCCTTAAACGAACCGTCTGTGATAGTGGTATCACAGACGGTTCTATCGATATAACCGTCTGTGATATAACCGTCTGTGATATCCATATTATCACAAATGGTTATATCGATAGAACCGTCTGTGATATCCATATTATCACAGACGGTTATATCGATAGAACCGTCTGTGATGTCCATATTATCACAGACGGTTATATCGATAGAACCGTCTGTGATGTGTTATCACAGACGGTTTCTTTTGATAAACCGCCTGTGATAGTTCACTATAAATACCCGCAGCTAGCTAGGTTCCTATGTCATTTTACAATTACAATATGGAACATAGATACATTTATGAAAAACGCAAGCATAACCATAAATATAACTATTTCTTAGTTCCTTAGTCATTTTATAATTACAATGGAACATACATACATTTATGAAAAACACAAGCATAACCAATATCATTTATTACACTTTGGCTATATCATTTTAAATAAAGCCCTTCACGATGATCGACACGCATATAGCTTGCTTCATCGCCTTGTTCTTCCTCGAGCCTGATGCCATCTCCGAATGGAGGCAAATCATCAAATTGATTGTACTCTTCCTCATCCACAACATTCTCAACCCCGACAATCCTTCTTTTTCCCTGAAGAACTACATGGCGCTTCTATTTGCCGGGTCGGTTACATAAAATACTTGAACAACTTGCCTCGCGAGTACGAATGGTTCGTCTTTGTATCCTACACATTCGAGGTCCACGGTAGTGACGCCGTACTTGTCAACCTTTACACCCCGTGGGAGTTGGACCCAACGGCACCGAAATAGAGGAATTTTGAAAATTATGTAGTCAAGCTCCCAAATCTCCTCTACAAGCCCGTAGTACGAGCTTGGGCCAGTGGTACTGCCGTACGCATCATAGGCATCTATGCGGACACCTGAGTTCTGCACTGTGCTCTTTCTATCTTGATCTGTTGTATAAAATGTGTAGCCATTAATGTCCTATCCTTGCCATGTCACAATTGTAAATTTTGGCCCTTTTGCCAACCATTGTAGTGTTTCACTTGACGACCTCCTAGTCAATTGCGCCTTCAACCATTCGTTGAACTGACGGTTGTGTTGTCTCGTGATCCAAACTTCTGACTGGCCTGCATTCTCCTGACGTAGCATGTCCTTGTGCTCTTCAATATATGGGGTCACTTCAGTCATGTGTTGTAAAACCATGAAATGGGCTTGAGCATACGTATTTTGATCCGGAGTTATTGCTTTCCTCCCGATAGTCCCGATACCCTCTAACCTCCCCTCGTGACGAGATAGAGGTACACCTATCAGCTCTACCTGAGCCATGTAGCCGATGTAGAATTCAATGACCTCTTCTATTGTATAACCTTCGATGATGCTACCCTCCGGTCGAGATCGATTGCGTACATAGGACTTCAGAATTCCCATGTACCTCTCGAAAGGGTACATATGACGTAGAAATACGGGGCCACATATTTTTATCTGTTTCACAAGGTGGACAATGAGATAGACCATGATATCAAAAAATGATGGAGGAAAATATATCTCTAGATGACATAGAGTTGTCACCACCTCGGTTTGCAGAGCATCTAGTCCATCCGGATCAATGACCTTCTGAGCAATTGCGTTGAAGAAATAACATAGTCTTATGATTGTCACTCGAACCTTGTTCGGTAAAATACTTCTAATTGCAACAGGTAGCATTTGAGTCATTAGCACATGACAGTCGTGAGACTTCATGCCAATTAATTTCAAATGTTCCATGGAAACAAGTTTCTTCATGCTTGTGGAGTGACCGGATGGAACTTTCACACCATTTAAGGATTGGCACAATTCAGTTCTCTCGGACTTAGACAGTGTAACATGCTGGGGGAAGGTACATCCGGCCTTTATCGGTCTCTATCGGTGCTAACTCGGTCCTGATGTTCATAGCGACCAAGTCACGCCTTGCGTTAACACCATCCTTTGTTTTATCAGGAATGTTCAGTAAGAGACCAATCAAACTGTCACATACATTCTTCTCTACGTGCATGACATCGATGCAATTGCGAACTTCTAAGTGCTCCCAATAAGGCAAGTCCCAAAATATTGACCTCTTTTTCCATATGTTCTTCCTCAATTTACGTCCCTTTCCAAACACAACATTTATATCCTTGACCATATCATACACCTCTTTCCCGCTAAAAGGTATTGGTACTGAGTCATCCTCTTTTTTTCCGTCAAATTGTTTCTTCATCTTGCGGTATGGGTGATACTTTGGAAGGAACCTACGGTGACGCATGTACACGCTTTTCGCGAGTTGTTCAACCACACACTCTCGGTATAATCTAAGCGGTGCGGACACGCTTTGGCTCCTTTGTACTCAACCCCGACAGTTACCAAGGGCAGGAAAATCATTAATGGTGCGAGAACAACATGGCGCGTAGAGTGAAGTTCTCTCGTTTGTCCGCATCCCATACATGTACCCCTTCATTCCACAAGATTGCAAGATCTTCCACCAATGGGGCTAGGAACACATCAATATCGTTGCGGGTTGCTTCGGCCCTTGGATAAGTAGTGACATCAAAATATATTTCCGCTTCATACACGACCAAGGAGGAAGGTTGTACATGCATAGAGTCACGGGCAGTGCTATGTCGGTGCTCATGTTACCAAAAGGATTCATTCCGTCTATACTCAACCCAAACCTTATATTTCTGGTTCCACACGAAATCTACAAACATCCTATCGATGTTCCTCCACCGGCGAATCGGCAACATGTCTTATCATTCTGTCTTTCTTACGCCGCTCGCAGTGCCAACGCATCAATCTTGCATCCTTGCGGTTTGCAAATAAACGCTTCAAATGGGGATTACAGAACATACCACATCACCTTAGCAGAGGTCCTTGCTTCACCTCGATGCCCTTCCCATCATCGAGTCATTTTACGCTTGTATCGGGATGCTTTGCACACCGGACAAACATGTAAGCTAGTATACTCTTTACTGATGCAGGATACAATCATTCGACATGCATGTATTCTTTCTACTTCAATTCCTAATGGACAAAGAATCTTCTTGGCTTGGTAGGTGGTTCTCGGCAACACATTTCCCGTTGGAAGCATGTCCACTAGGAGACCTAATAATGCCGTGAAACTCTTGTCGGACCAACCATTACTTGCCTTCAATTTTAGCAGTTCTAGAACTGATGACAACCTCGTGTATTGCGGCTTGCAGCCCGGGAACAAAGGTTTCTCCGAGTCCTCCATCAAGCCCTCGAATTTACCAAACTCTCTCTCACTATAGTTCCCTTCTGCATCACGTAACATCTGATCCAGATTGTCATCCTGCGACCTATCCTCACGATCGAAAGAACAGTCCACAACTGGCATATCGTTGTCTCTCTCGACTATGTCATAACTACCTTCTTGTATACTCTTCTCTTCACCGTGACTAGTCCAACATTGTACCCTTTTTTGAAACCTCTTCGAATCAAGTGAGCTTCAATCTGCGCTGAGTTGCTAAACATCTTGAGATTATCACAATCAATACATGGGCAATACATATATTTCATCCCCTTCTTCAACATATCCATTTCACCGCCCTTCTAAAAGCGACACGCCAAGAATGTACTCTTCACTCACACGGTTCTCAATATACATCCACTTGGTCCATCTACGCTACACAAGTGACAAATGGGTGTCAAAAATGATTATTACCCTACTACTAACCTCTGATCAGATCACTAAGAATGTTAAGTAATTGAGTACTAATATCTGATCAGATCACTAAGAATGTTAAGTAATTGAGTATACTAACCTCTGATCAGATCACTAAGAAGACGGTGATATTTTTTCACCACCAACTCCCTAAAGCCGGCCGCCTTGCTCCACCGATGCAGCGCAATGAAGATAGATCGGTGTCGACATCCTTCAAGCAAGTACGCCAAGTAATTAATACTACGCAGAATATCACAGACGGTTCTAACCACAAACGGTCTGTGAAAATGATATATCACAGACGGTTCGTATTAATAACCGTCTGTGAATTATCACCGACGGATATTAATATTAAACGTCTGTGATACAAACAATATCACAGACGGTTCAAATTAATAACCGTCTGTGATTGTTGCGTATCATAGACGGTTCGCATAAATAACCGTCTGTGATAGTCTAACTGTAGGATCGTCGATGGCAATCAGAGGGGAGGGGTGAATGATTGCAGTCCGCAGTAGATTTTTAAAGTCTACAATCTTCTAAAAATTCTGACCTACGAATAGCACGCACACAAAAAAAAACAAAAAAGAAAAAAATATTCTCTCTGTTATTCTAACCTGCGAACGTCGCAATGAGACTCACGAACAGAGTACTCGGTGCATGGCGGCAAGGAACGTCATGCGGGAACCGGTGCACACGACGCACGAGAACTTGCGGTGCCGAGTGCCGACAGCCTGCAGGCCGGTGTTCGCTCCGTCGCTTTTTCGATGTAACAATGTCGCCAGCGCTCGCTTTTCTCGAACAGTTCGCGGCCGACTGTAATGATACGATCACCAATCCTCGGTCTAGATCGTCAGCTGCGTGTACGTGTGCTCATGACCTCCACGAAAGCTTGTCCTGGCCAAGCCTCTCGAATCAATGCTGCATGCAGTCACCTCAAGCAAAGCTAACACATCAATCAATGCTCAAGCTCTCACGTAACTCCCTTTTTAATTGATCTATTCAAAGCCTCAACAATCCCCTTTACAAACTCTTGTCCCGAGGCAACTAAAAAATATGTATGCAGCCAGAGCTAATAACCTCCTTATCTACTAGCAGCCGCTGCGCCATATTTTTTATACACACGAAAGAAAACCGACTGCTATTCCATACGGATTGCTGGCCACCTATACAAATTCCAATCAGCCACGCACACGGACACCTAACTCCAAACTTTTAATCCTCGTCCAATCACGCCTAGATTTTTTTCTGCTTTTTAGCCCACTAATTTTCGAGGGACCTGAAACCCTTCCTAACACGGGTTTTCTCAAAATTCCAACTTTTCTAACCCATCACGTATTGAAGCCTCCAGGACCGCACCTCCCGTAGCTTCTCCACGCATCATCCACCTTTGGTCTCCATGCGCCTCAAGCATAAGCCCGATCATCCCATGACATTCTCGACCGTCTAAACCTCGGATCTCCCCATCCTAGTCCCGGTCCTCCTCGTCACCGACCATGATCGCCTCCATGCTCAACCTGCATATGCAAAGACCAAAGAACGTTCTACCGGCACAAGTTCGTCCAAACTTGACCAACGTCAATCCGCACACACGCACCACAACTCGCATAACGCCGCTAAACAAAATTACCAAATATTCAACATCACAAATTAACTATTGTCAATTATTCATCACCAAAATATTCTAGACCTAGCCACATGGTCTAACACTAACATTATCACAGACGGTTCTTAACACGAACCGTCTGTGATGTCCATAATATCACAGACGGTTCGAAATACCAACCGTCTGTGATTTATGCGTATCACAGACGGTTCGTATATAGAACCGTCTGTGATAGTCCTTCACAGACGGTTTACACTACAAACCGTATGTGATAGTTCACTCCGACAATCCTTCTTTTTCCCGCAAAATTCAAGGCAATTTTATTACAAAAGTGCAAAAAAAGACATTCCCAAATTCTTCGGTGAGTAGCCGACTTCTTCGCTGAGCGACTATCCATCTGCTTCTTCCCACTTCTTTTCTTCATCTCTGGTCTCTGGATCACGTACGCCAGTAGCGATGATTCAACTAACTGAAGTGGGAAGAAGCATATGGATAGTCGCTCAGCGAAGAAGTCGGCTATGTCGGCTGCTCACCGAAGAATCTGGGAATGTCTTTTTTGCACTTTGTAATAAAATTGCCTTGAATTTTGCAGGAAAAAGAAGGATTGTCGGAGTGGACATCACATCTCGGCAGTAGTCGGCATCGTCGAGGAACATGCAAATACGGAGGCAAGCATGACAACACATTTAGATCTATTACAGGATAACAAGCTAGTGAACTCTTCATGGAACGACGGCGCGGGTGAACAAGACACACTTACCACACTTACAGCTATATATGCTCACAGTGGATGAACTCACGCGTGACTAGTACCGGTGAAAAGGTAGATGGGGCGTTATTTATAAGGGCCGAGCAGAGGGAGGAACTACTGCCTGCCATTCGATGTGGAGATAATGGACGGGTGAGATCGAAATCCTGGGTATACGCCAATTATTGGTGACACGTCATTATCACACGCCAATTATTGGTGATATGTGATTATCACAGACGGTTATTAACGCGAACCGTGTGTGATAATAAATATCACAGACGGTTCTTATACGAGCCGCCGTGATGTTTCGTTATCACGAGCGGTTCGTATTAATAACCGTCGTGATATTAATATCGATTTAACGGTGCGTGATATTAATATCAGAATATGAACGGTTTGTGATATTAATAGCAGAGATGGTTTGAAATACGAAGCGTCTGCGTTAATGCTTAAATATGCGCGCCCTAATCCTGCTCTTCTACACACTATGCTCTCCCTGATCATCTTCTTCATCACCAGATTTCTCAATAATGACATCTAAAATTCTTTTGATCTCCTTCCTCTCATCAATCCATCATGAGTTGTTCGGACGCAACCTTACACAGGCGGCCAAAAATTTACGGCTGGAGCAGCTCCTCCGCTCACACCCTGCTCTCCTTCCTCGACTCGCTTCCATCCGTCAGCTGGACCTTATCATCCGCCGTTGACGGAGGTGTCTCATTGCCACTCAGGATAGGGAAACCGCCCCAGCCTCGTTCTTCTCTACAATGTGCGCAAAGCGGAGGAAGATCTTGCGGCAGTGCAGACACTCTTGGATAAACTTTCCGATCAAGCAGAATGGGCCGATTCTGAGGAAGCGTATCTTGACATCCTGTTTCAGATTATGGAACATGCTAATGATCATTTGCCCAGGCTTGAGGAGGAAGTCGAGAAGGCAAGGACAATCTTGACGGCATTCGAGAACACAGCGGCTGATCCTCCAACTCCAGAAGTCGACGAAGAAGCATATGAAGCCCAGAAGATTCAAATCTGCGAATGTCTTTTTTTTTTGCACTTTTGTAATAAAATTACCTTGAATTTGACTCTCGTCTCTATAGATTCTGTAATTTAAACGATACCACAGACGGTTCGTATTACTAACCGTCTCTGTGAAATTTCACAGACGGTTATTAACACGAACTGTCTGTGATATCTAAAATTATCACAGACGGTTTCTGTTAATAACCGTCTGTGAAAATATCACAGACGGTTCACAGAGACGGTTTTAGATATCACAGACAGTTCGTGTTAATAACCGTCTGTGAAATTTCACGGAGACGGTTAGTAATACGAACTGTCTATGATGTCTCATTTATCATAAACCGTTCGTGTTAATAACCGTCTGTGAAAATATCACTGACGGTTGCTAGTATAAACCGTCTGTGACAGTTTAATCACAGACGGTTCTGAATGAACCGTCTGTGATGTAGCCGTCCAGTATAGCTTCTTCTGTAGTAGTGTATCCCATCAGAATTTACTGCATCAAGCATTACTTGCAAGAGTATATGGATTTAACCAGGAGAGTCAGCAAGCCGGAGGTACAGGTTCTCGCCATAGTTGCTGCTTTTCCACGTGTCGATAAGTTCCCCAGTCCAAACCAAGCACCTAGACTGGTCGCCCATAGTGCCGGCGATGCTGAAGTTGGCGTAAGCGTAAGCCGTGCACGAGCAGTTGCGGCTGCACTCGGCCGCGCACTGGTCGAAGCTTCTGTTCCTGATTTGCAAGAACTTGTCGGGAACCTTCATCCCAGGCAAGGCCACAAAATGACTTTGCTTGCCGCATCTCAGCGCCTTTGTTCTCCGACATCCTCGTGAAAAGTTCAGACCGTCGGGCTCGAAGCCATCAAGGCACCGGCATGTCGGGGGCGCCCCCCGCGAAGTCGTAGAGGCCGTAGCTGCCAGTGGGGCGCTCAGAGGCGACCCTCCACGACGACGAGTTGCTGTACCAGGTCAGGAGCCTCATCGTGCCCGTGTAGTCAAGCGTGATCCGTGCGTACGGTGAGCCATCGGAGACTGTGTACATAAAGTAGTATTCGTCCCCTGTGTGGACCATCGTTTGGTACACGATGGAGCTGGTGCTGCTCGGGTATGTGCCGCCGGCCACCGACTCACCGTTCCACACGCAGATGCGGCAGTACGGCCTGGTGCCGCGCCAAGTGACGAGCTGGAGGTTCGAGCTGGGGTCAAGACTGAATGAGAAGTCCCCAGCGGATGGGTCGTCGGGGCCCTTCCAAGCAACCAGGCGCCCGACGACGTGGGCCTTGTAGCTCAGCAAGAACCTCATGCCCGGAGGATGGTGTCGGTCGGGTGATCAAAGCTCGCCATATGTCCGTGCCGTTCGCAACCGGAGGACCAAGTTCCCGTGTCGAGCAGCACCGAGGAAGCTCTCACGCCTTCGGCAATGATGTTGTTCTCTGTCATCCAAAGAGTGCGGCCTTTGGAATCGGACAACACAAGGTCGAATTGTTGTTGACGGCGAGCATCGCGGATGAAGTGGTGGTGGCTGAGTTTTCTTTCGCGTTGGCAACCCATACGACGGTGCGGCTGCGCTCGGGATGTTGTTGAACCAAATTCCAACGTATAGGCTCCCGTTGGAGTTGGCGGGAGAAGAAGCCGAGGGCAAAGGTGCCGTCTTTGGAGACGAGCATGTCGCCAGGAGAGTGGCTTTGCATGTGTCAATTGATCATCGGATTTGCGAAAGGAATCAAGAACAGGAGGATGAAAATGGGAAAGTAGGCCATATCCATTAGGCCTTCTTCTTCGCTTGCCACCAAGAGTGAAGAAAATAGCACCTAGATATAGAGAACTAGAGTTACATGGTTCCTCGTAACAGGTAGTGGATATACAGTTGGGATTAATTGCTGTGCCCGTCAAATCGATTTGGTCAAATTGGATATAAGTATAACCGGATAACATGGACCAGCTCCGGGCACGAGCGGTGCGACCGGCGAGCAGCCGGCGACTTCGGCCTAGTGCCAGGGAAAGGCTCGCAGAGCTCGGCGACTGGGGGTCTGGATCCGAGCTCCGTGCATGGATCCGGCAGTACCGATTGTGGATCTGGTGTCACCGAGCACGGTCGTCGGTGTATGGGATTGTGCGGTGGTGGCCGTGGTCGATGTGCAGCCATCAACGCTGGATTGTGCTAGTCGTTGGCGTGCTGTCGTTGGGAGTGGGTTGGGTGCCAGGCGAAAGCCTTTGTCTTGCTGTTGGGCTGACAATGACGATACCTTTGGGAGCCGTATTACTCCTTGGAGGCGTCTGTCTGTCGATGCACCCCTCCTCTCTCGATGTGGATCTTGCGGGAGAAATCCCTGTCCCTGTTGGACGGGCGGCGGCGACGTGGCTACGTCGTGTTCCTTCTTGAAGGCGTTGTCTTTAAAGTTCCACACGTGGTTCCTACTTTGGTGGCTTCGTTTTGATATCATAGTTTCTAAGTAAACGAGGATGCGAAGGATTGCTACTGCACAAGATCAAATTTTGAGGCCTGACATCAAGAGTTTCTAAGTAAACTAGGATGCGAAGGATTGCCGATGCACAAGGTCACAAAGAAGTTTGGAGTAAGGACATAGAAGTTAGAATTTTAGTCTTTCTAGCTTTCTTAGTCTTTTTGCTCTTTGTTTTTTGCGTACCTCAGTGTTGAGGCTTTGAGTTTGAGTCTAAAGGCTCCTGTAAACTTTGGCTGCGTATATCCACGTGTGGATATAGAGGCCGGATTTCTATCCATTATCTAAAAAAACAGGCAGGTAAATGATGCCTTTAAATTTTCCTTTAAATATTCGTCAATTTTTTATTTCAATGGTTATAAGAAGCTAGTAAGATCAAAGACCAAAGACCAATGAATTATGAAACTCGTTGTACTACAGTAATTTCAACTATAAACAGTAAAAAAATGCCATTTCAATCCAAAAAAGCCATGTAATTCTTGATCTGTAGATTCAAAAGAGTTAAAATTTGAAACAAGGATAGATCATGACCGTAAGAATGTATCCCAATCAAAAATCTTAAAAGAACTTGAGAGAATTAGGATTTTTTAGTTCGTGAAGATCTGCTGCACCAAAACCAGATCAAAACCACAAATTAAACAAACTCTCAAACCAAGACTCTCAATCACCTGAAATTTGCTATGCATATTCATTAGGATGTTAGGAACATATTCTAATAAACAATCAAGAAAATCGTTATCAAAGTTTCGACCTTTTTTCGTTTGAAAGAATATTATGCTAAAATCGAACAAAAACAAAAACCGGTGAATATAACTTACTTATGGGTGATAGATAGCCAAGATGACTCTAGATGTATTCTCATATGTCACAGCAAACTAGAACACCTAAGAAATCGAGACAAAACAATTGATCAAAAAATCACTCGAAAAGACTAAATTAAGCAAAAACTTTAGACTTTCTCACATGGTCCATCGATATATACAGTGGGGATTAATTGTTGTGCCCGTCAAATCAAATTGGATATACAGTTGGGATTAAGTGTCAAATCAAAATTCAACTCCTCTCACATTTGAAGAACGGGGGAAACGCAGGATGGCAAAGTCCAGATTCAGATTTAAATATTTAGTGGATAAAGACAGCAAGGACCTAGGCAAAGCACTGCTGACCAGCTGGCACTCTTACATGATACTCCAGGTCATCACAATGCTGCACACTTAAAAAAAACTGCTACTATGACGAATTCAGGTTGGACTTTGGGGTGAGAGGGCGAAAGCGAAACCTCACGGCATGCATGTCTGATTTTGTAGGATCGTCAATGACAATCAAAGGGGAGGGATGAATGATTGTAGTCTATAGCGGGTTTTTTTTTCCGACAATTTACTATCTCTTGATTCTTTTTTTAACCTGTCACACAACAGCAAGCACACAACGAAAAAATAGCAAAGCAAAGAAAACACTACAAAGAGAGCCAAAAAAAACTAAGATGCAATTCCTTTTGCCAGCAGCCGAGCAAACACTAATCAATCAATTAGTATAATATATGTGTATGTATGAATGCTGTGAAAGATTAACATGACATGGCTCTGATGGTTCCCGAATCATGCATTTGCTCATTGCTTCTACGCACGTGGAACGAAGGAATAAGCCAGCCTTTTGACTTGTGTCATGTGGCAGAGAAAAACTAATACTACCTGCCTTGGTTCTAGTCGCACACAAATGCGAAGGATCGAAGCGACATTGCTTTAGGCTGTTCTTTGTTGCGCATAGATCGAGGCAAGGTACCGGCCGATGCATCTTCTCTTTGTGTTGACGATGCGAAGCACTGGACGGGAACGTGATGCGCAACGCCGCGGGAGACACGACTTGATAACGAAACGATGAGGCGCTGCGCAACAGACAAGGCAAAGCAACCGCGCCGCCGACGGTGGACACTCGTCGTCACCGAATTTTTCCTAGATTAGATCTAAACTTTTATTTTTAAATTATAGTGGCTACAAAGTATTCTCACCTAGCACCCCTAAACCCTAATACAAAATTAGTCTCTCCAAAAGCCACAGTGTTAGCCCCTAACCACATCTCTATTTATAGTTTAGGGCTCAAAACTTGGGCTTATCCTAAACCCACGAGTTCTAATCCAATTCCAACAAGGGGCCCGAAACCCTTTCTAACACTGGTTTTCCAAAATTACAACTTCTCCAACTCGTCACGTGTCGAATTCTCCATGACCGCACCTCCTGTATGTTCTCCACGCATCATCCACCTTTGATCTCCACGTGCTCCAGTGTAACGCCCTAGGATCCAAACCAGCTCAGACCTAACCACATTTTGGATAGGCCACGCACACGTAACAACCCGCTTGCACTTTCATCCTCGCTTCGCGCAAAACGGTTAACCGGGGGTGCTACCATTGGAACTCCTAGGTTTATATGTAAGTGCTTCTCAAGGTAAGCTAGCAAGGTGGGACTAACCCAGAAATTCATGTGCACACACACATGGGCCAACATGGGCCGAAGTGTCACATCCAGCGTGAGCCCGATCACCTCGTGACATCCTTGACCGCCTGGATCTCGGATTTCCCCCTCCTAGTCCTAGTCCTCCTCGTCACCGACCAAGACCGTCTCTATGCCCAACCTGCACATGCAAAAATAAAAAAAATCATTTTTTCGGCAAAAGTCCTCTCTAACTTGACCAATATTAGTCCACACACACTCAACACACCACAAGTAATATCACAACCAATATTGTCAATTATTCAACATCTAAATTATCAACTATTCATCACCAAAATATCCTAGGCCTAGCCACATGGTCTAGCAATCTCTCCTTTGATGAATACACTGGCAACCTAAGATAGCATGATGAATTAGCTTCAAATTTACATAAGTGAAGAACTAAAGACGAAATAGTATTTTAAGCCGTAAATTCAAATCTCTTGAAAAACTCTTCTTTCAACACAAGAGAAGATGAATTTCTAAGAGATTGCTTGATAACCTACATTGAGAAAGAGATTGCAATAGGATTCACAACAAATACAATTATAGATGATTTCTATGCAATGAAGTCACGCCGAGTACGACTAAAGTGAAAAAATGTTAGTTTCTCTATATCCTATTCATCTATATTTTGTTTTTTGATCATGCAATTATAATTGTTATGTTATAAATATTTACCGCACGTATAATTGGAAAATATTTTGTCGCGTTGCACCCGGTCTACATGTCTTCTATCAAAGTGTATATCTTTTTGCTAGCTCCGCCATTGCTCTGTCTCCGATAAACCTGCCATGAAGTAGCACACCTTCTGAGCTACACTAGATCGGTAAGGGATACTGTAACTAGTGTATCTCAATAGGTATATTGTCTCGCACAGTTGGTCTGCTACGGTGCTACCGCATGTGATAGGTTCATGAGAGAAGGCTAAATTTGCTAAAAAAATATTTGAAGACCAAATTTGGAGAAAAATGGCTAAATTGATATTTTGAAACCCACTCGAGTTGTCCTTCTGCTTATTACGACTTACGAGTAATACTAACTCAAGCTCTAGATGTTTCAAAAAAAAAAACTCAAGCTCTAGAGAAATTAAACGTTGTAATCGATCTTCTTGTACTGGCAAATATGTTGCGTACGTAAAGACGATTTATAGAGCATGTTCTTTTCGACCGAAGTTAGCGGCTCTTAGCTTTTGTTACAGTATCTAACTTTTAAATGAAGTATTTTTTCAAGATGGGATCTACAAGATAATTGTAGTACATGTTAAAAGCCTAACATATGTATCAACAAAAATCACAAGCGAGTATCTCCCTCTCCGTAATCTCTATCACAAACAACTAAAATTCAAAAATTTTAGCCATAAATCGCAACCGAAAAGAACAGACCCATACTCCACGTACTAAGACCAGACAAAGCGGAGATTGGATCTCTTATTCTGCCAACAACTTATCTTACGAAAGATTAACCAACTTACTTAATCACAACTAGTTCAACGAATTTATCAGAATTGTTCATGGATCTATTACTGTAGCAATTTTTATTATAAAAATAGTCTATTTTTACAAAAGTAGCCTCCCTCTTCGGACTCAGAGGGTGCGGCAAACGACACATCTCACCTGCCATGCCCCCTTACTCGATAGGAGCTAGATCCCACAACAGCCAGCTTGACGCAGCAAGGCACGACGCAGCGCGGCAGACGGACGGCTGCCAAGCCAGGGGGCTCAGCAGCTCCTATTGAGTAGCCCTGATTCAGCAGGAGTTATCGAGCCGCCTTGGCTCGGCAAGTGTGCTGGCATTTGGGCGTGGGTGGCCGACCACGTGGGCATGACGCGACACACTCGACAGTAATTTTCGTGGCTCTCAGCTGGACGCGGTTGCTATCCCGTGCGCTCACATGGGTTTGTTGCTCAGCAATACCTCCCTGAGTGTATGAAATGCCTCGCCTCTCTCTCTCTCTCTGCTAGCTCATCCGAAGCCGAATATCTAAGCAAGAGGTGCGGCAGGTGACACGTGTCGCCTCCCGCACCCTCCGAGTCTAAGGAGGGAGTCATTTTTGTAAAAACGGTTGTTTAGAGGTTATTTTTTTAAAAAAAATGGCTATAATGCTAGATCTAACCGTTCCAATGTAGTATGCTTTCAGTTGCTTTTGGTTCTGATTGTACAATGATCACATCATATCAGGAGGTCATGAGTTGGCCACAGGTGCTTGGGATGGGCCTCGCTGGTTCCATCCTAATTACCGGTAAATTTTGGCGTCCGAAGGAAGAATAGGAGGATACCTAAGTCAAGGAAAAGGAATGCTGAACAGCTTTAGATTCCATTTTTTTTATATCTTTTCAGTTTGCTTTTAACTTTGATTTTTATCAATAAGTATTATTTATTAAACATATCAATCACAGCTAAAAGCCATGGACCTCAGGGGAAAAAATGGAACCTTAGTCAGCATCAATGCCCACTACGAACCGTTCGAAGATTATCGACAAAGCAGTCCGGCAACCGTCACCGCCGTTGGGCCGCAGCTCCCTCGTCAACTCATCAATGGGGTCGCGGCCTCCCGCGGTCCTGCACTCTCCGATCTCCTGCCTCTGAAGAAGCACCGAGCTGGCGCGGCCTCAAACTCTGGTCTCGACCGGACCGGCACGGCAAGACGGCTAATGGCCAAGCGGCCGAGCCAAATTTGCAAGCCCACATGATCCGACATTGCTTGATTATATAGCGGCCCAACAAAGGCATTTCACTTGCATGTTGGTCGATTCCTTCATGCGCTACACACTACTGCCATATCACGTTTACAACGAGCACGAACCAACATAAATGATCGATGATTGATTCATAAATCAGCGTAAATTACACCGGTAGTTAGATTGAAAACACGGAAAAAAGCGCACTTAGGGCAGTCCCAGTGCAGAAACCACTTAAGTAGTTTCTATCTATGCCATGTCATATAGACACTATTGTCTCCAATGCACCATGTCTATTTATAACCCAAGCAATTAATTAAGCATCAAAATCTCTCTCTCCTCTCCACCAATCATAATTTTTCTCCATCTATCATAAAGATACCACTATCTCTCCAATGCAAAATTTGGTAGTGTCTATTGCATTGGTTTTCTCATAGAAACTAGGTCTTGCATGAGACCCAGTTTCTTCCTCTTTTTCTTCTCTCTCTTATTTAATATAGCGCCACATCATCTAAAACTCCTACATGGCAATCTAATTAATGCTATAGACACTATCCTACGTGGAGCACTGGGACTACCCTTAGGAATAAGACTAAAAACCAAAAGCAAAGGATGACATCTCAATTTTTTTTTAAAAAACATGTGCCATGCTCAGACGATACGAGTGCATCCTAAAAATATATCCATAACTATCTATGTAGTGGTAACAACGGTGACGTAGGGCAGGTCGACGTTGCCCATGTAGAGCAGTTTGCCGCCGTCCCTCTCCACCACCACCGTCGCTCCTGGGCCCCCTCATCTCCTGCACCACCCGCCCATCGCCTCCAACCCCCACGGCCACCAGGTGGTTGCCCACCATCCCAGAGCTCCCCCTTCTCACGATGCAGCGCCACCCAATAGACTCCTCTCCCATCGCCCCTCACGTTGTCCGGGTACCCCGGCAGGTCGCCCAACACCTCCGACGTACCTCAGTAGCTTGCACGGCCCTGTCAGCGCCACCACCAGGTGCATCCGGTCGGCGCTGATGGCGACGCCGTTGGGGTACACAAGGCCGGACTGAAGCACGGTCACCGGGCCCGTCCACAGGTAGAACTTCATGAGGCGGCCCGTCGAGTCCCCGATTTGTGTGGAATGGGGCTTCCCTATCCCCCTCTCCCTATTCCCCTCCCTATTCCCTCAATCTAAACCACTCTCTAAACCACTCAAATCCCATCCAATGGCTAGTTTTTTATATATTTTCACCATTTTCTCATCCATCATAAATAATAAAAAATTACAGAAAAAATAAAATTTATTTTTTTATTATAATTTTTTACAGAAATTATACTTTTATTTTTTCGGTAAAAAAATTATAATAAAAAATAAATTTTATTTTTTCTGTATTTTTTATTATTTATAATGGATGGGCAAATGGTGAAACTAACCATTGGATGAAATGTGAGTGGTTTAGATTGAGGGAATAGGGAGAAGGGGATAGGGAAGCCCCATTCATTTGTGTGACCCGCTCGTGCTACCACCTCGCAGTTCATGCCAGGGTTTTTAAAATTGGTTTTAAAATTTTAGCAGGGTCTGATATCTTCGGTTATTGAAAAATGTTAGGTGAAAATTTTTAAATCAAAAATTGATTTTTTTTAAAGTTCAAACGAAAAAATGGGGAAAACACACCTTCAAGGTACGAACCCTAGATCTTTTCTCTTTTGTCCAGTTTTAGTGTAATCTTTCTTCTTTCAGGAACTTTGGCTATGATCTGTATGATTAATAATTGGAATATGTTTGTGGTATCTTAGGGAGGGTTTGTGGTAAATTTTATCTTATTTAGATCAGTGGTTTAAGAGTTGCTATTTTCTTGGCCGTGGGCAGTACTATTTTTATCTCTGTTCGTGTAGCAGTTAAACCGCTCATGTGATCCGATCCGATCAGCCGAGCGGTCCGACTGGCCTTTGATCGGCGGTTAGACCGGTGAGACTAAAAGTCTAAGGTGAGTTTGTCATTTTGACTCTTGGCTTTAATGAAGTTTGTGGGTTTGTGTTTTTCGTTGTATCGTATTGCTAATATCAGATGCAAGATTTTCCAGAAACATTCGTCCCGTGACTCGGTGTACCTGATCATACAGAGTCGGAATTAGTACTCCGTGTAGTTTTCGGCCTCCGATTGTATCCTGGCTAGTATTCTGAACTCGATCTTTGCGTATCGATGATGATTCCTGGAAGCTAGGAAAGCGCGAGTCATTCTGATCTCAGCCCAATTGCCTTATCGGGCCACGGAGTTTCAGTTCATATTAGCAGAGTGATAGACGAATTAGTGGCAATTTTCCATCCAAACAAAGTGAAAATACTGAAAACAACTCTGAACTTCGTAGTTTCTCCGTCTGAACTCTGAAGTTAGGGAGTTTAGTTCTTACGTCTATGCGATAACCAAAAAAGAACAGATCTCGTGCCAATGCTGACACAATACGCAAGTCTGCGAGCTTTATTGAAGAATATGATGACTCAGAGCGATCTCAGGATATAAATAAGACATTTTAATAATCTAATACATAATGAGGTGCAACGCCAAAACTACCGGATAGTCTAATGTCTTCTTCACAGCTTTTTCCCATACAGTATACTCGCGCAGATTACAACCACACCTATGCGAAAATTCACAATCCACAGAGAGTACACCATAAAGCTTACAACTACCTATACTGAAATTCGCATACACTAGAAGTTGATCTTAAACTTCTAACGTCCCTCTAGTGTTGTGATACTCATTGCATTCACAGAATTTTCCATGTTTCTAGCGTCCCTTGTTTCATCAGTTCCACAAGTACTTGGAGCAAAATATACAGGCTGCTTTGGTGCTGGAAGCAATGTGCTTTCGTTCTCTAACATGAACACAGCCGATGACATAAGTGGCCTATCATCCGGATGGTCTTGAACACACAAGAGTCCTACATGAATACATCGTAGAACTTCATGAAGTGGACAGTTCTCAACAACCGAAGAGTCCACCAATTCTGTTGCTTTTCCATCTTTCCATAATCTCCACGCCTATGCCAATAGAATCGAGTTCCTATCATCAACTTACTATATTTTGTTTGGGCTGTTGAAATTTTGAGCATTCCACAATACTTACATAAGCTATAAGGCTGGGGAAATTCTTTATGAGTTGTGGTGAGCTGATCTTCAAGCCACTTACAATCTCCAAGAGAAGAACACCAAAGCTATAGGTGTCCGATTTGACAGAAAAGGCACCTCCCATCACATATTCAGGCGACATGTAACCACTGTTCAAATCATTTCAACAGCAAGGAATATTGCACAATTGAATTTACCTAGACCATAAGAAATTAGAGCGTTTGCATTAAAATTACTTACTATGTTCCAACAACCCGGGTAGTGTTTTCTTGTAGCTGGTTTCCACCAAAGATCCTTGCCATGCCAAAATCTGATATTTTAGGATTCATTTCTGCGTCCAACAAGACGTTGCTTGCTTTGAGATCTCTATGAATTATCATCAATCTTGAATCTTGGTGGAGATAAAGAAGCCCTCTTGCTACCCCTTTAATTATTTTGAACCGCGCCGTCCAATCAAGCATAGAGTTCCTTGAAACATCTTCTAAGACCAGTATGAAACGAAGTGTATTGTCAGTCATTATGAATACGAGAATATCTCTTTTATCAGTCTAAGAACTTTTCATGATATGTCATCAGAAATCGGAACATACCAAAAAGGAAGCCATCCAAGCTTTTGTTGGCTAAGTATTCATAGATCAGTAACTTCTCATCTTCATGAATGCAGCAACCAAGTAATCTAACTAGGTTTCTATGCTGCAGTTTGGCAATTAAAACTACTTCATTTCTGAATTCCTCGATCCCTTGCCCAGATCCCTTACTAAGCCTTTTGATAGCAACCTCCTTGTCACCTCCCAACATCCCCTACGTGATTGCATCATTCTGAATTAGAAAAAAGATGTAAGCGATTCCTTTTCTAATGTTGTAACTAGCAAGATAAATTTTTTTGTTACCTTGTACACTTTGCCAAAACCTCCTTTTCCTAGAATGTTGGACTGACAGAAATTGTCTGTTGCAGCAATAACATCTTCAAAGCTAATAAACGGGAATTCTATATTTTCGCCCGTGAGTTCATAGGGAGCACTGAAGAATCCTAGCATCAGTCTCTTCTGGATTTTCTTCTTTCGCTGTTTGCCTAATAGGAACATCAATACATTTACTTAACACTATTACAAGAACGTTGCATTGTGAAGTGTGGTGGTTTTGTTCTACCTTTGTATTTGCATATCCGGACAAGGCCTATTACGAATGTGAATATCAGCAGGCATGCAATAACTGGGAGTACAATCTTTACTAGATCACTCTTCTTCTGAACTGCAAAAAGCGTCCCATGAACAGTAACCAGTACTAGTAAGCTGTAACCAGCCAAAGACCATGTTAAATTGACATTGCGCATTAAAAAACCAGTGGCACTGTAGAAGAAATACCCGGAGAGCCGGCAAGCCGGAGGTACAGGTTCTCAGTACCGGCGATGAGCGTCCCCGTGTCGACAAGATCCACCATCCACACCAAGCACCGTGACAGGTCGCCCGACGCGCCGGGCATGCTCAAGTTGGCGTAAGCGTACGCCGTGCACGAGCAGTTGCTGCTGCACTCGGCCGCGCACTGGTCGAAGCTCCTGTTCCTGATGTACAAGAACTTGTCGGGCACCTTCATCCCTGTCAAGGTCACGAAATGGTCTTCTCCACCGCATTTCAGCGCTTCTTTTCTCAGGCATCCTCTCGAAAAGTTGAGACCGGCGGGCTTAAAGCCGACAAGGCACTTGCACGTGGGTTCAGCAGCCGTGGTGTCGCAGTAACCGAACGGGCCACACGAGGCGTAGCGTCTGCAGCCATGGCCGGGGCGCTCAAAGATGGTTGTCCACGACGACGAGCTGCTGTTCCAGATAAAAATCTTTACCATGCCTGTGTAGTCAAGCGTCAAGCGCATAGTCAGCGAGTCGCTGGAGACGCTGAACGTCAGATACATATCGTCCTCTCTCATGAAGACCGCCGTATACAGGAGAGAGTTAGTGTCGAACTGGTACTGGCCGGAGGTCGTCACACTATTCCACGGCTTGTTGCGAAAGTACGGGCTTGTCCCGCGCAAGAGTAATAGCTGGAGATTTGAGCTGGGATCACTGCCGAAGGAGAACTCGCCAGTGGATGGGTCATCGGGGCCCTTCCAAGAAACGATGCGCTGTGCGATGCGGCCCTTGGAGCTCAGCAAGAACTGCATGCTGGGGAGGATGGTGTCGGTCGGGTGATCGAAGCTCTGCCACAAGGTGGTGCCGTTCGGCGGCGATTGGAGAACCAAGTTGCCCGAGTTGAGCAGCACTGCGGCAGCTCCGGTGCCTCCAGTGGTGACGTTGTTTGTTGTCGTCCAAAGAGTGCGGCCTTCGGAGTCGGACAACGCGAGGTTGGACGTGTTGGTCACAACCAGCTTCGCAGAGGAAGGTGTGGTGATTGGGTTGTCGCGGTTGGCGACCCACACGACGGTGCGCTCGGGGATGTTGTTGTACCAAATTCCAACGTATAAACTCCTGTTAGAGTTGGTCGGGGAAGATGGGGAGAAGAAGCCAAGAGCAAAGACGCTGTCCCTGGAGATGAGCATATCGCCGGGGGAAAGTGGCTTTGCATGTGTCAGCTGGTCATCGGATTTGCAGGAAGAAATCAAGAGCAAAAGGATGAAAACGGAAAGGTAGGCCATATTCATCAGGCTTTTTTTCTCTCGTTCGGCTGTGACAGTGAAGAAAGTAGGCAAAGATAACTAACTGAGGTGCATGCTTCTTGTGAAGTATGAACAATTTGGCCGCCGGGAGTAGACTTATAGTTGGGAGTTTTCTGTCTGTGAAATTCGAAATTCGACTCTTATCACATCCTTTGAATTATGGTACAGATGCAGGATATCAAAGTCTGGATTTGGACTAATGGATAAAGACATCAAGGACCTAGACCAAAGCATTGCTGACTAACAGTGCTGCACGCGCAAAGAAAAACCATTACTACGAATTCAGATGGGACTTTGGTGCGAGACGGCTTGTGCGTACGCCGTATCCCGGACGTCTCCACCTGATCTGCTGCTGGAGAGAAACACCAGACAGTGAAATCGGCGAGAGCGAGTGCACGTGACGCTTTCGTTTTTCTTTTTTATTGTTTCTCTCTCATAAAATTGATTACACATGTGCTGTTTCATTCAGATCAAACAACTAGTCCAAATCTCTATGTATCTGGAAGAGATTATGAACCAACACTAGTATGCCAAACGAATACTTCCTAAAACTAAGATTTCACATTAAAATATTGTTTAATCAGTAGATTCTTAAGAGTATAAACTAAGTAACTGTGTCATCTATGAAGTAGGTTGGTCTCATGCTGTCAAAATCAAGAAAGAGCTCACCCTATCAATGTTGGGTTTGAGCATCTGAACTCAACTCTTTGCTCAAGTCATTTGGGGGCCGTAAGTGTGGTTGGGTTTTGTTTTATTTTTCCTACCATACATTAGCTTGAAAACACATATTACCAAAAGCAGAGTAATCGTTAGGTTGAGACAGGTAGATTCACAGAATACACACACAATTCTAGCATGAGGTCTTAACAGTATTCCGTTGCTTTTCATTCCTTGGTGTACAGATGAATTAATGCCATTATCTCAAGTTAATTCAGAACATATTCTTTATCTTTTTCTATTCTCATTTCATGTTAAGAACAGTTCTGCATGCATGCTTCTTTCCAGGAACTGCATTTGCGTCCAAGTGAAACATTTGATGTGTCTGCAAAATCACCTGCTTAAGAATGTGTATTTCAGGTGCGGACATTTATTTCTTAACTGAATATTTACCTGTTTTTCAACAACACGTTTGAATCACCAATTTTGGTGCGTCGGTCGTCGCTTATGGCAACGCCGTTGGGGTACGTCAGGCCGGACCGAAGAACGGCCACCCGGCCCCGTCCACGGGTCGTACTTCATGAGGAGGCCCGTCGAGTCCCGGTTCGTGTGACCCGCTAGCTCGTGCTGCGACCTCTGGTAATTCATGCTGCTATCAGTGAGTGGATATACAGTTGGGATTAATTGCTGTCTCCGTCAAATCAAAATCCAACTCTTATCACATTTAAAGAACGGGAGAAATGCGGGATGGCAAAGTCCAGATTCAGATTTAAATATTTAGTGGACAAAGACAGCAAAGACCTAGGCAAAGCACTGCTGACCAGCTGGCGCTCTTACATGATACTTCAGCGGAGAGGTGGGAACTTTAGCGGTTAGCGCTCATCACCTGGGGTGTGTTTGGTTGAGAAAATGAAAATAAATAGGATGGGATAATTTAGGATTTGGTGGGATAGATGGGATGGCCTAATGGTCTATTTGATTGAGTGGATAGGATGAGCTAATTTTATGTTTAGTTGGGTAGATGAGGATGGATGGATGTGCCAATTTTATGTTTAGTTGGGTGAATGAGATGGGTTGAGATTACCTCGGTAAGAATAATCTTCAGCAACTTTAGTATGCATTTCATTTCATTTCATTTTTCTTCTTTCCTATTTTTCTTTATTTTTCCTTTCCCTTTTCTTTCTTCTTTTCTCCTCTTTTTTTCTCCCTTCTCTTTTCTTTCTCTCACTCAACCGAACGTTGCCTTCTTCCTTATTCCCACCGACGCCTCCTCAGTCCTCACTCTCCTCGCCTCCTCTCGATTGGATCTCTGGTACCTCCTCTCTCGATCTCTGACTCACCGGCGACCGCATCATCTCCAGCGAGTGGCTCCATGCGGCTGGATCCAGATGTGGCACCGCATCACCACATCACTGGAGTCGCGGCCATCACGAGTGGCTCTAGCGACCGGATCCAGCGCCTCACTTGTTGTCCGGCAATGGCCACTTCCATGGTGATTGGCCATCACGAGTGGCTCCAGCGATCGAATCCAGCGCCTCGCCTGCTCCCCACCGTTAGCCAGCCTCAACTCACCGTCGCAAGGCACCACTCGCAGGCGCCAACGCTAGCCTCATGTGTCGACCGAAGTCACCCAGCCTCCACTCGCCAATGCCGTCTCCCGGAGTCTGCTCGCCAGCGCCGTCCAATGGAGTTGAGTGGAATGGATGGGTCACGCAAGCGCACTTGAGTCAGATGGATGGCGTCGTTCGGTGATTTTGCTCGCACTGCGCCATCCGACATCTGGGAGGAATATTCGTCTGGATGGATGAGTCAATCCGGGATGGTTTCATCCAATCCAACAAACCAAACACAAGGACAAATGCAAAAATTGGATGGGACTATCTCATCCAGCCTCCATCCAACCATCCAAACACACCCTTGATAAGTCAAGCCGGTCCGCAGCAATCCATGGGTTGAACCCGTTTAAACCCAAAACTTTTGAATCCTCACCAGCCCAACTCATTTTTTGTGCAAACCCAATCCAAACCAATAGCTGCCTCAGCCCATTTCAACCCACCCAAAGTCAACCCAAAATCACTTTTGGACCTAACCCATTAGCAAGCCTAGGTGTACACAAAAAAATCTATTCAAAAGATCGTGAAAATTTCTAAAAAAACTCTGAAAACGTTTTTGTAAAAAAATGGTAACATTGACCATGTACATTAGTTATTTTAGGGAAACTGGACCGTGTACATTAGTTAGAGCTTGACCATGTACATTAGTCTTGAAAACAGCGTGAAACGACAAGCACTTTATTAAACTTCAATTGACCGAGTTAGTCAATTCCCTTCTTATAACGATCTAAACTTTGATAACGTTTGGTCCAAAATTGAGTGATTCAGAAGTAGTCCAGGTCATGGTACAGCGGCAAAATGAAAATGACACAGAGCAGGCAGCCATGAACTTGAATGATCAATGAATGAAGAAAACATTATTTCAAAAGAGAGACCTCAACTTGGTGTGGATCATGGTGAGAACATCAGTATAATCGGTTATCTTACACGGCGGCAGCAAGCATTGCCAAAGTAATCGCCGCCGAGGTCATCGCCACCGGGCACCGGGATTCTGGGAATTTCAGAGTACAGGCCGCAAGATTCATGATTGCGCCCATCCTAGCCGAGTGGACTAAGCTCTAAATATTACTCCCGATTTGATGGGCTGTCTAACAAATAGGGTTGGGTACGGCTGGGTTCAGGTCTCGAGTTATCATTTTCTGCTACAGTAATTAACTTTTAAACTATATATCTTTTTAAGACGGGGTCTATAAGTCGATCGTACTATAGTAACTAGCTTTTAAACCGTACATCTTTCAAGGTGAGGCCTACAAGTCGACTATTCAATTTGTTCTTCTTTCCAAAATATGAAAGGTGGCACACAAACACTCCCCAACTGCTGTAGGGGTGGCCTAACCCCCTGTGACTGGGTTTTACAACTGTCCTAATATGTAATATGCCTAATAGTATAGAAGAATATACCGATGTACCCTCACCTTTTGTAATTATCAAAAGGGTAGAATGTGAATTTTTCATCCTACCCCATTCATATGCATAAACCAATAAGAGGGGTATGAGAATGGGGAACCACTCATTTTACATATGAGCTCTCACTTTCTCTCCTGTCTCTAGCTCTCTATAGCTCTACATCCTCCCATGGAGAAAAGGGTACCCTGTACTCGCTGTTGTAGCAAGGCTACAACAGTTGACGCCGTCCGTGGGGACTCACGCAAGAAGCTACGCAAGGGAAGGCGCTAGAGAGGGCTACCATTGGAGTGCTCATGTCGCGAGCACCCTAGCATATCACCTAGCTTTTGCTGGTTTTCAAAAAAAAGGTGATGCTGCCGGCGGCGGCCTGCCGTGCTAGATTCTATCGGCGGCTGCCCCATCGCACCAGCAGAGGTGGGGCGGCGCTTCTCATCATTATTATCATGGCACCAGGGAGTCGGCCCCCGTGCGCGATGTACACTGGCTCCAACTATCAGATGACCACCTCGTGATCGTGACTTCATCGACGCCCGTCCGATCACCCGTTGGTCGTAACTCCGTCGACGCTTGTCCGAGTTGTTACGTTGTCAACGCTCATCCGGCCCCTTTGTAGTCGTGTCCTCATCGACGCTCCTCTCCGCGACACTCCAAGCGGAGGTCATACGATCTCTGCAAGACTTCACGCGGTCTTCGCCAGAGTACAGTAGCCAGCCATAGCTCGTCGATCAATACAGATATGCTATTGTAGCAATTTTTTTCAAAAATGGCCCCGAACGTCTGTTTTTACAAAATAGTCCCCTCTTTGGGCTCAGAGGGTGTGCCACATGCCCATTGCTCAGCAAGAGCTGGATCCCGTTGTAGCCAGCTTGGCACTGTAGGGCATGACATGGCGTGGCAAACGGATGGCTGCTGAGCTGCCCTGACTCAGCAGGAGCTGCTGAGCCGCCCTGGCTCGGCAAGTGTGCTGGCATTTAGGCATAGGTGGTTGACCATGCGGGCACAAAGTGACACGCTTGACAATAATTTCTGTGGCTCTCGGCTAGACGCTGCCATAGCCTCGTGCACTCGCATGGGTCTATCAGTCGGCAGTGCCTCCCCGAGTGTATAAAATGCCTCACCTCACTCTCTGCTAGCTCATTCGAACCCGAGCAGCTGAGTATCTTCTTACGGAGAGTGAGATAGCGGAGGGAGAGGAAAGAAAGAAAGAAAGAGAGGGTAGAAGAGAGTTGAAAGTAGTTTTTGGAGGTGGTTTTCTGTGATCTAGTGGATTTCGTAGGTAAAATTATTGTGGTTCCAGTAAAGACCTTCACAAAGAGCTATGTTTCATTAACGTCTCGTTAGCTTTAACAGTAGTTTCGTCATGTAGAATGTGCTCTGTAATAATGTGTAGTGACTGATGTCTTTAGTTCATGCAGACCCTTTTTTGTAATTACCTCTGTTAGTGATGGATTAGTGGCAGTATTAATGATTATTTATTAATACCCAAATGTTCTTTGTTGTACACTATTATTGTATATACACTATTACTATTTGTGCACCATTATTATTTAAGTATTAATACCCAGATGTGGAGAAATGGTCTCTGCTTCATGATATAGATGATGCGAGGTACAGGATTATGATGACCAACATGTCGGATGTATACAATAGTGTGCTGAAGGGTGTGCCCATACTCCCGATCATCGCAATCGTGGACGAGAGTTGGAACCACACCGTCGGCTACCGAGCCGTAGGGACCATATGCTAGCACACCTACCGAGCCAGGGCGGCTCGGCAGCTGTTTGTCTTCCACATTGCGTCGTGCCCTGCTGCACCTAAGCTGGCTGCCATAGGATCCAGCTCCTATCGAGCAAGGGGGTACGACAGGTGACATGTGTCGCCTGCCACGCCCTTTGAGCTTGAAGAGGGAGCCATTTTTTTTGTAAAAACAAGCATTCTGGGGTCATTTTTGAAAAAAAAATCGCTATAGTGCTAGATCTGTGAACGATTTCAAAGTAGTGTGCTTTTAGTTGCTTCTGGTTCTAGGTTATACAAGGATCATATTAGGAGGTCATGAGTGGGCCATAGGTGCCTGGGATGGGCCTCGTTGGTGTCATCCTAATTGCCAGGGTTCCAAAAGTCGGCCTTGGGCGACGACTAGGCGCTACCTAAGTGTTTGACGGAGGGCCACCACCGCGACTTCGTCCAAAGCGGCAGGCTAGGCGGGAGGGCTGCCTAATAACAGCTAGGTGGTCGGCGGCGATGTGAGGCGTTACTAAGGCAGGTAGATAAGAAGCCCGTGTGCCCGACCACTCCGACGCCATCCAATCATCGTGCTAGGGTTCCCCTCGCTGAATCGAGGTCGCCCCACCGCGTCGCGCCTCCCCCACCGCTGAATTGATATTGCCCCTGGCTTGTCCCACCATCCTCGTCGCCTTCGAAGTCCGAACTGCGGTTGTCGGCCTCCATCTACACCATCGAAGCAAGGTACTCCCGTCTCGTGCCACCGCCTTCCCCTCTTCCCTCTCTTCTCCAGTCTAGCACCATCGCCTTCCCCTCTCCCCTCTCCAATCCCATGCCGCTGCCTTCCCCTCTCGGCTCTCACCAATTTTCTCCCACGCCGCCGCCTTCCCCTCTCCCCTCTTGGCTCCAGCGCCGCCGTCTTCCCCTCTGGCACTCTCTGCTCTAGCCCTCCCCTCTCCCCTGTGGCTGATTGGCCCCCTCTACTCCAAGCTCCAACCTTCCCCTCTCCCCTCTAGCCGATTAACCCTCTCTGCTCTAGGCTCCAACATGTTATGGCTCGATTGCATGATGCTCCAGCCTTCCCCTCTCTTTGCATGTTATAATGAATTTGCATGTAGTCTTGTATAGCTCTGAATTTGCATGATGCGTAAATACCTATCTTAAATGCTTTGTAATACTATCAGCTTGTTCTAGATTCTTTTGCTATATTGGTGTGCAATGTGCTCATAAAAATCTACTATTGTATGCCAAAAGTTCCATGAAATTTATGAAGATCACATGGCATAGTAGGTGAAGACCATAATATCATGCACTTATTGTGTGAGAGTGAGACTATATGAAGTTGGCACTACCATGTTATGATATTTTTTATGTGAAGTCTTTGAGATGTGTGGCTACATATACATACATATATATATATATATATATATATATATATATATATATATATATATATATATATATATATATATATATATATATATATATATATATATATACTACTTCATTCATTCATCAGTCATTCATACATTCTTTCTCACACGATAGCAAAATAACTCATCATTAATTAAATTTGCAGGTTTACATGATTATTTGATTACACACATGTTTACATCAAGATTTTGGAGGGGAGATAATATACATGACTACATCAAATTGCCAATGTCTTGTTTCTTCAGATAATTATCCTTCTATCTTGCTCAATTTGATATCTGATGCTTGCTCAATTCATTATGTTATTTTTGTTCTGAGCTTATATGCATCGTAGCCAAGCCAGCCTCCTGGACGCCTCCTAGGAGCTAGGCACCAGGCCCGCTCGTCTAGCATCTAGCGCTTTCTTAAACCTTGCTAATTGCTGGTACATTTTGGCATCCGAATGAAGAATAAGAGGATACCGAAGTCAAGAAAAAGGAACGCTGGACAGCTTTAGATCCCTTTTTTTATATTTTTAGTTATCTTTTGACTTCGATTTTTATGATCAGTATTGCTTATTAAACCTATCAACTGTAGTTAAAAGCCATCCGTGGCAAACAAAAAATGGAACCTAAGTCAGCATCAATGCCCAGTGCGAACCGTTCGAAGATTATCGAGAGGGCATCCGTCGAGCGCGCCGTTGGGCCGCAGCTCTCATCAACTCATCAAGGGGGTCGCGGCCTCCCGCGGTCCTGCACTCGCCGATCTCCTGCCTGAAGTAGCAGCGAGCTGTCGCGGCCTCCCGCGGGTCTTGTCGCTCTAAGCTCTCTCTTTCTTTGCCAGGTTGCATGATTTACTTAAGCCGTTGGCCCACAAACCTGGCGGGCTTCCGCCGTTGCAGTAATTTGGGACTTCACGCTTCCCAAGCTCTGGTCTCGACCGGACCGGCACGGCAAGACGGTTAATGGCACGACCGGGCCGAGCCACATGTGCAAGCCCACACGATCTGACCTTGCTTGATTATATACCGGCCCGGCAGGTCGCCCAACACCTCCGACGTGCCCGGTCCCGTCAGCTCAGCAACTTGCACGGTCCCGTCAGTTCCACCACCAGGCGCGTCCGATCGTCGCTGATAAGAATACCTTCGTTTGAAATGAGACATTCTCGATATAAATCTCCACAGCCTTTTCCCATACAGTATATTCGCAGAGATTACAACCACACCATTGCGAAAATTCACAATCCACAGAGTACACCATAAAGCTTTCAACTACCGATACTGAAATTCGCATACACTAGAAGTTGACCTTAAACATCTAACGTCCCTCTAGTGTTGTGATACTCATTGCATTCACAGAATTTTCCACGTTTCTAGCGTCCCTTGTTTCATCAGTTCCGCAAGTACTAGGAGCAAAATATACAGGTTGCTTTGGTGCTGGAAGCAATGTGCTTTCGTTCTCTAACATAAACACAGCCGATGACATAAGTGGCCTATCATCCGGATGGTCTTGAACACACAAGAGTCCTACATGAATACACCGTAGAACTTCATGAAGTGGACAGCTCTCAACAACCGAAGAGTCCACCAATTCTGTTGCTTTTCCATCTTTCCATAATCTCCACGCCTATGCCAACAGAATCGGGTTCTTATGATCAACTTACTATATTTTGTTTGGGCTGTTGAAATTTTGAGCATTCCACAATACTTACATAAGCTATAAGGCTGGGAAAATTCTTTATGAGTTGTGGTGAGCTGATCTTCAAGCCACTTACAATCTCCAAGAGAAGAACACCAAAGCTATAGGTGTCCGATTTGACAGAAAAGGCACCTCCCATCACATATTCAGGCGACATGTAACCACTGTTCAAATCATTTCAACAGCAAGGAATATTGCACAATTGAATTTACCTAGACCATAAGAAATTAGAGCGTTTGCATTAAAATTACTTACTATGTTCCAACAACCCGGGTAGTGTTTTCTTGTAGCTGGTTTCCACCAAAGATCCTTGCCATTCCAAAATCTGATATTTTAGGATTCATTTCTGCGTCCAACAAGATGTTGCTTGCTTTGAGATCTCTATGTATTATCGTCAATCTTGAATCTTGGTGGAGATAAAGAAGCCCTCTTGCTACCCCTTTAATTATTTTGAACCTCGTCGTCCAATCAAGCATAGAGTTCCTTGAAACACCTTCTAAGATCAGTATGAAACGAAGTGTATTGTTAGTCATTATGAATATGAGAATCTCTCTTTTATCAATCTAACAACTTTTCATGATATGTCGTCAAAAGTCAGAACATACCAAAAAGGAAGGCATCCAAGCTTTTGTTGGGTAAGTACTCATAGATGAGTAACTTCTCATCTTCATGAATGCAGCAACCAAGTACTCTAACTAGGTTTCTATGCTGCAGTTCGGCAATTAAAACTACTTCATTTCTGAATTCCTCGATCCCTTGCCCAGATCCCCTACTAAGCCTTTTGATAGCAACTTCCTTGTCACCTCCCAACATCCCCTACGTGATTGCATCATTCTGAATTAGAAAAAAAAGATGGAAACGATTCCTTTTCTAATGTTGTAACTAGCAAGATAAATTTTTTCTGTGACGTTGTATATAAATTTTTTTTGTTACCTTGTATACTTTGCCGAAACCTCCTTTTCCTAGAATGTTGGACTCACAAAAATTGTCTGTTGCAGCAATAACATCTTCAAAGCTAATAAACGGGAATTCTATATTTTTGCCGGCGAGTTCATTGGGAGCACTCAAGAATCCTAGCATCAGTCTCTTCTGGATTTCCTTCTTTCGCTGTTTGCCTGATAGTAACGTACATCAATACATTTTCTTAACACTATTACGAGAACGTTGCATTGTGAAGTGTGGTGGTTTTGTTCTACCTTTGTATTTGCATATCCGGACGAGGCCTATTATGAATGTGAATATCAGCAAGCATGCAATAACTGGGAGTACAATCTTTACTAGATCACTCTTCTTCTGAACTGCAAAAAGTGTCCCATGAACAAAATAAGCGAATTGAATAAAATTTCCAGAGTTTACTACATCAAATATAACTTACAAGAGTCCCGCATACCGGTCAGACCAATTATAATGATAACAAACCTGAATTTTACTAACTTCTGCAAAATCAAAATCCCACTTAACAAATATGCTAATTGTTCATCACAAATTGATTATAGACCTTCTCACATGAACATTCGGAAGACTACTTTACCTGGAGCTGTATGGTTTTGATTTTCGAAGAACATGAATTATAATACTGATTGCACCCGTAATCATATTGCTAACCTATGCTACCTAAATAATGGACTAGTCCAAGTTCTCTGATAGTCTTATCATTAGCCTCTCTCCCTTGCAAACTTGCCTCTGGGTAAGTGGTAGGACATCATAAGGACGTGACACGGCAATAGTACTAGATTGAGGTCTCCACCGACCATATGGCATAATTGCGTGCAGTAGGGCCAATCGAAGTGCTATCGATAAGAGATTGCCTCGTTAAAGTTCATTTCACTTGTTACCTGTATAAAAGTTGGTATATGTAATTTAACGTCTCATGTGTCATTATGTGGGGATATTTAAGTGACAGTCCTTTTTGTCAAAACAGAGGAATTTCTTAGCTTCAAATGTACTAGAAAACCAGTGGCGCTATAGAAGAAATACCAGGAGAGCCGGCAAGCCGGAGGTACAGGTTCTCAGCACCGTAGATGATCGTACCCGTGTCGACAAGATCCACCATCCACACCAAGCACCGTGACAGGTCGCCCGACGCGCCGGCCATGCTCAAGTTGGCGTAAGCGTACGCCGTGCACGAGCAGATGCTGCTGCACTCGGCCGCACACTGGTCGAAGCTTCTGTTCCGGATATGCAAGAACTTGTCGGGAACCTTCATCCCTGTCAAGGTCACGAAATGGTCTTCTCTACCGCATTTCAGCGCTTCTTTTCTCAGGCATCCTCTGGAAAAGTTGAGACCAGCGGGCTTAAAGCCGACGAGGCACTTGCACGTGGGTTCAGCAGCCGTGGTGTCGCAGTAACCGAACGGGCCACACGAGGCGTAGCGATCGCAGCCGCCGGGGTGCTCAAAGAAGGTTGTCCACGACGACGAGCTGCTGTCCCAGATAAGAAACTTTAACATGCCTGCGTAGTCAAGCGTCAAGCGCACCTTCAGCGAGCCGCTGGAGACGCTGAACGTCACATACATGTCGTCCTCTCTCATGAAGACCGCCGCATACAGGAGAGAGTTAGTGTTGGTCTGGTATTCGACGGAGGTCGTCACACTGCTCCACGGCCTGTTGCGCCAGTATGGGCTTGTCCCGTGCAAGAGTAATAGCTGGAGATTTGAGCTGGGATCACCGCCGAAGGAAAACTCGCCAGTGGATGGGTCATCGGGGCCCTTCCAAGAAACGATGCGCTGTGCGATGCGGCCCTTGGAGCTCACCAAGAACATCATGGTGGGGAGGATGGTGTCGGTCGGGTGATCGAAGCTCTGCCACAAGGTTGTGCCGTTCGGTGGCGATTGGAGAACCAAGTTCCCCGAGTTGAGCAGCACCGCGGCAGCTCCGGCTCCTCCAGTGGTGACGTTGTTTGTTGTCGTCCAAAGAGTGCGGCCTTTGGAGTCGGACAACACGAGGTTGGACATGTTGGTCACAACCAGCTTCGCAGAGGAAGGTGTGGTGATTGGGTTGTCGCGGTTGGCGACCCACACGACGGTGCGCTTGGGGGTGTTGTACCAAATTCCAACGTATAAGCTCCTGTTAGAGTTGGTCGGGGAAGATGAGGAGAAGAAGCCGAGAGCGAAGCCGCCGTCCTTGGAGATAAGCATGTCACCGGGGGAGAGTGGCTTTGCATATGTCAGCTGGTCATCGGATTTGCAGGAAGAAATCAAGAGCAAGAGGATGAAAACGGCAAGGTAGGGCATATTCATCAGGCTTTTTTTCTCTCGTTCGGCTGTGACAGCGAAGAAAGTAGACATAGGTAACTAACTGAGGTGCATGGTTCTTGTGAAGTATGAACAGTTTGGCCGCCGGGAGTAGACTTATAGTTGGGATTTTTCTGTCTGTGAAATTCGAAATTCGACTCTTGTCACATCCTTTGAATTATGGTACAGATGCAGGATATCAAAGTCAGTGGGGCTGTCTACTGGGAGGTTGTTGTCAGGAGTACTCATGGTGACGGGATGAAGATGGAGCAGTGGAAGAAAGAGGGCGCACAGGATTGAACACATTGATTTACAAGACACAGACTTTACTAAATACACGATGCTGAAGGGAGTCACTAACAGCACTAACAACCAAAGACCGATTCTCATGCAAGGAAAGAGTTTTATACAAGGAACGTGCAGAAGTGGTTCGCTAACACGGACATAAAGGTGTTGATGAATCATCGCTGACGACTAATCCGATTAATTTCTCTGCTATACAAAAACAGATTAATCACAGAAGACAGAAATAGTAGATTGAAAACACAGAGATAGATAGAGCTCCTGGTCTTTCTTTATTGCTTTTTTCTCATGTGTATACAAAATACCCAATGAGGCTCCTTATTTATAGTTAGGGGTGAAAACGGGTCGGATTCGGACGGATATTGCTGTTACCATATCCTAACCCATATTTTTTCTCCGGATTCGGTACCAATCGGATTCGGTGCCAATCGGATTCGGTGTCGGATCGGTCGGGATTAACCCATTTCGTTTGCACCCCTACTTGTTTGTAAGGAATGCATACAGTGCAGTAAATGGAGTAGGACGCACTGACTTGATGTTACTATTTAATAGCTAATGTGGAAGATTTTATTTTACCATTGCAAAAGAAAATGAAACGTCAAATAGTAGCACTAACCTGAAATCAAACTTGAAGATGTATCGGATTCGGACGGATATTCGGATTCGGACGGATATTGCTGTTACCATATCCTAACCCATATTTTTTTCTCCGGATTCGGTACTAGTCGGATTCGGTACCAATCGGATTCGGTGCCGGATCGGTCGGGATTAACCCGACCCGTTTTCACCCCTATTTATAGTCTAGTGGTGAGGTGCCCACCATGGGCCAAGGCTTCAAGCTCAGGCTTAGGTTTCCTAACACTCCTCCTTAGGCACTCATCCGATATGTTTATGCCTCATTAAAACTCCATAAAAACCCAGTGGAAAAAATTTAGAGTAAGAATACATGATACATGTTATACTGCGTTGCACGAATTGCCTCGTTAAAAATCTTGGTCGAGAAACTTCAGGAAAACTCATCAAGGGAAACAGAGTACAATCCATCCAATTTCATTTAATCTTCAGGATTTATTCTTTGGGTACTCGATCTTCATGACCAAATTTTAATAACGAGCTTGAGGAAAATCTCACCCTGAATTCTGCACATCTCTAAGTCTCATCATTCCAGTTTCTCATTTTCAAAACTAGATGCTGGAAGTGACTTAGTGAATAAATCTGAAGATTTTCACATGCCTTAGTATGCAGTACCTTAATTTCGTCCATCTTTTGCAATTCATGAGCATAGAAAAACTTGGGATTAATATGCTTTGTGAGATGACTCTTCACGTAGCTCGTCTGCACTTCTGCAACACAAGCTGCATTATCTTCACAGATAATTGTGGGAGCTTGCATAATTTCATTCTACATAATTGCTGGATGTGGTAAATCATTCGTCGGAGCCAAGCACATTCTCGTGCGGCTTCGTACAGCGCTATGATTTCTAAGTAGTTCATCGAAGTCGTTACAAAACGTTACTTAGACGATTTCTATGAAATTGTAGTTCCACCACACAGGAATACATAGCCTATTTGCGACCTTGCGGTATGCAGGTCCGATAGGTACGCATCTGCATGGCCAGTCATATTCAAATCTTGATTCTTTCTGTAGAATAATGTAAGGTCCTTGCTTCCTTGGAGGTATCGTGTGACACCCCGGCCCATGTTGGCCCATGTGTGTGTGCATATGAATTTCTGGGTTAGTCCCACCTTACTAGCTTACCTTGAGAAGCATTTACATATAAGTCTAGGAGTTCCAATGGTTGGCCTATCCAGAATGTGGTTAGGTCTAACCTGGTTTGGACCCTAGGGTGTTACAAATGGTATCAGAGTCGACTCTTGCGGTTACATGGGCGCGTGCGGGTCAGGGGCGCGGGCATATGGCGCATGGCGCGTGTGGGCCCGTAGCGGACACACGGCATGGCATATGTGCTGGCACTGAACGTATGAACATGTGCCAAGAGTGGAGATCCTTATCATTTGCCCCAGTGTGGGTATGTTTGTCCGACGAGGACGTCGGGTCCTTTGAGGGGGGTGTATGTGACACCCCGGCCCATGTTGGCCCATGTGTGTGTGCACATGAATTTCTGGGTTAGTCCCACCTTACTAGCTTACCTTGAGAAGCACTTACATATAAGTCTAGGAGTTCCAATGGTAGCACTCCCGGTTAACCGTTTTGCGCGAAGCGAGGACGAAAGTGCAAGCGGGTTGCTACGTGTGCATGGCATATCCAGAATGTGGTTAGGTCTGAGCCGGTTTGGACCCTAGGGCGTTACATATCGGAAGATGTCCTTTATTCCCTACCAATGTCTTTTGGTAGGTTTTGCACTATGCCTTGCTAATAGGTTTACAGCAAATGTAATGTCCGATCTAGTGCAGTTCGCTAAATACATAAGTGCTCCTACTACATTTAAGTATGGGAATTCCGGTCACAGGACTTCCTCCCCCTCTTCCTTAGGTCGGTACAGATCTTTTTCTTACTGTAAAGATCTCCCGATCATTGGTACTTTCGATGGGTATGCCTTCTCAAAGCCGAGCATTTCTAACACCTTCTGGGCGTAGGCTGACTGATGTACTAATATTCTTTCAGGGACATGCTCGAGTTGCAGGCCTAAGCAGTATTTGGTTTTACCAAAATATTTCATTTCAAATTCTGACTCCAAGTATCATCTACATATTCTGAGATTATACAAAAATCCATTCTGAGATCGTCGTATAAATACACAGGGACAATCTTCATTGTCCGTGTAGCCTTTCTTGCATAGAAAGTTGCTTAAGCAATTATACCACATCCTGCCTGATTGCTTGAGTCTGTATAGTGATTTTCTGAGTTTCACACTGTACAGATTTCTATTTGCTCTGTCTTGGTTTGGGACAGGGATACCTTCAGGTACTTTCATATAAATTTCTAAATCCAAGTTTTCATAAAGGTATGTAGTTACCACATCCATCAATTTCATTTCTCAGTTTAGGTTCACTGCCATTGAGATTAAATATCTAAAGGTGATTCCACTCATGACTGGGGAGTAAGTTTCTTCATAATCAACTCCTGAACTGAGTGAAATCTTGTGCAACAAGCCTTACTTTATATCTTACAACTTCATTTCTTTCATTTTTCTTTTGAACAAATACTCACTTATGCCCTACAAAGTGCATATGGGGAGGTGAGTGGCTTACAGGCCCAAACACCTCTCTTTTGTTCAGAGATAATAATTCATTTTTTATTACCTTCTTCTAATCTTCTTAATCTGATCTTTTCTTACATTCAACGAGTGATGCAGGTTCTGAATCAAGATCAATGATTGTGTCAATTTTCTTTGCAAAGTAGATATCAACATTGGTCGTTGTCCTATTCGTAGACTCTTCCGTGTACACATAGTTTATAGCTATTTCGTCATGAGTTGCTTCTTCTTATGATTCTACTTACTCATCGCTTCTTCTAGTTGTGATGGCAAGTCCCATTAGTTTTTCAGCTCCAACATGTGCGCACACATTCATGCCGATCTCTCCCTCCATAGGAATGTTCAGATCCGTTATACCCTTTTCTGAAGGTGTCATACTGGTGCCAAGTCTCAACTGGCTCCCCTTCTGGTTTTGGGGAACTTCAGTGATCAGTTGTGTGAAGTCCTTCTTATCCTTCTTCACCAGCCGTCCCCGGTTACTTAGGATTTGAGGGGCTGGAGTTCTCTTCTTTTTATTCTGAGGCCTCTGGACGGGATTAGTGATGCCTTCAACTTTCTTTGATATTTCAACCCTCTCAGGTGCATTGCATGCAGGCACATGCGACTTGATCATGCTCTTCAAATCACTAAAGTGGTCGGGAAGTTGATTTGCTTATGTTTGCAAATCAATGATTTTTTGACTTCTCTATTTGTTTCACTAGTGTGCGGGTCATGTGCATGGATTGTCATGGCTTACCATGTAATTTCCCGACATTTTTCATTAAAGGGTTGATTTCCTTCCCCTAATTTTGGGAATTATTCTCATCAAATATGCAATTAGCAAAATGGGCAGTATGCAAATCTCCTGTTATAGGTTCTAAATACTTGATTATGGATGTTGTCTCATAACCAACGTATATACCAGTCTTTCGAAGAGGACCCATTGCAGTACGCTATGGAGGGGGTATAGGTACATAAATCTTGCATCCAAACCTCCGGAAATGAGAAATTTTTGGTGCTGACCCTTGCGCTAGTTGTATAGGTGAATGGATGTTGTAGGCCGATAGTCTAAAATTGATGAGAGTTGCTGCATGAAGTACTGCATGTCCCTAACATGTAGCTGGTAATTTACAATTCTACAAAAGTGGTCAGACAATAAATTTAATTCTTTTAATTAATGCTTCTGCTAGTCCATTCTGGGTGTGGACATGTGATACAGAATGCTCAAATGTAATTCCCATTGCCATGTAATAATCATCAAATGCGATTGAAGTAAATTCTTCGGCGTTGTCCATTCTGATGGACTTTATGTGATGATCAGGGAAAATATTTCTAATGCAAATTATCTGCAAAATCAGCTTTACGAAAGCATGTTTTCTCATAAATAATAAACATATGTGTGACCATTTCGAGGAAGCTTCGATGAGCACCATGAAATATTTAAATGGCCCTAATAGTGGCTGTATGAGACCACAATGTCTCCTTAAATGCGTTCTAGATATGCAGAGACTTCATCCTTCACTTTCAGATTAGAACGTCTAGTAATTAATTTCTCGGTGGCACATGCAGGGCACACAAAATCTTCATGATACGAAAAATTCTTTACATTAATATTATGCCCCTGTGAATTGTTAATTATATTTCTCATCATCCTAAGACCTAGGTGGCCTAATCTGTCATGCCAGAGATAGAAAAGTTAGAGTTTCTAAATACTGTTTTCAGGGCAGTATAGGCTGCAGATGCCTTGATGTTGGTGTAGTATAGCCTAGTTTCAAACAAAGAAAGTTTCTCTAATACCCTTTTTCCATTTTCTTCACGCTTCGTAATGAGTAGGTATTTCTTACCATACTCTTCTTCAGTCTCAACATGGAAACCGTTGGCGCGAATATCCTTAAAACTTAAGAGAGTTCTAGTCGATTCTAGGTACAATAAGGCTTCTTGAATGACCAAATTTGTTCCCATTGAGAGTATAATTGTGGCTCTTCCTGAACCTATTATACAAGCATCGCTACCGACGATTGTTGTAAGGCTACCAGCATTCTTACTAATTGACTGAAAATACTTTGTCTCTCTTAAGATGGTATTCATTGTGCCGTTGTCGGCTAAGCACACTTCCTCTATAGGGCGCCACACGTGTTCTAATATAAATTATTTTATTAATATGCATTAAAAGGCAATCAATATGTAAATAAAATACTTCAATATCAGAACATATCATACCATTGTAAATTGAATAGATTATTCAATATCATCCAACCATCGCGAGAAAATAAAATTATTTAAGTACCATCCATGCAAGTTCTAACTTTTCTTCCACACAAAAGTAAATGACAAATAAAGTCTAAATGCATTCTGTGCATTAGACTGAATCTGTTAAGAAGTTAGAAACTTCGGCTGCTATTTTCTCGGGGGTGATATGCTCTTCGAGAGAAATCATGGGAGTGGTAGCTACAATGTCAAAAGGGGGTGCTGTTGCCGGAATTATTTCAACCTTTATCAACGCAGGCAGTTGCTTAGAACACTCCCCCTCAATAGCTGCAAAGTGGGTTTCATGCTGCCCTTTGTCATCCTTCTTCTTCTGAGCTTGGAAGACATTGATGACATGCTGCGGCTCTTTACAGATCCGTGACCAGTGCCCCCACTTGCCACACTTATAACAAGATTGGTCTTGCTGACAATAGGACTTGCCGTCACGCTTTGACTTGCTTGCCTTATTTTCACGCGAAGCATATGACTTTCCTTTCTAGGCTACGGCCTTGCCCTTCCTTCCCCTTTTCTTCATTATGGGCTTTCGCACCTTGTAGCTCCCAGCGTTGGCTTTATGGCCAACGGAGCTCCCAGGTGGCTGTGTGACGTAGTTTTTCCGGAGAACTTCGTCCTGAGCCTCTGCAACCTGCATCATATCGATCAATTCATCATACTCCTTGTAGCCGTCTTGACGATAATTGCATGCAGATTACACTACATTGGGGGTGGAAGGTGGATAGGGTCTTCTCAATTGTCTGCTCATTTGTGATCTGCTTGCCACAAAGTTGAAAATTGGTACAAATTTTGTGTAGAGTAGAATTGTACTTCTCGACCGTTTTGAAATCAGCAAACCTCAGTCAGATCCACTCTTGCTCTGCCTGAGGAAGAATGGTGTACTTTAGCCTCTCGAACCACTTCTTAAGTGCAGTCCATAATGCTAGCGCACTCTTCTCTGCATGTACTCATTCTTGAGAGTAAGACAAAGGTGGAGCCTAAGGAAGTGAAGTGCCTGATCATTTTCCTTAGGAGTGGGTTGGGCATCCTGCGGTGCACCAATCCCAATGGCAGCGCGGAGCTTCTTGGCTCCAAGTACTATCTCGACATCGAAAGCCCAAGTCAAGTAGTTTTGGCCATGCTGGGCCAACTTCTCGAACTCCTAATTCGTGATGCCTGTTATCTACACATGCATAAAAGGAATAAATAAGTTTACTACCGGTAGACATGCATGAAATAAATTTACTGTAGGTAAATACAATGGATTATGGTACAAAAGATTCTCATAATGTTCTAGAATTTTCTATGCATTTTCTATAAATTTTACTGTTAATTTCAGTGATTAAAAGTAATTTAAATAATTAAGATTAATCAAAATAGTAAATAAATACAGAAAGCATAGTAAATAATAATGGCAGTAATAAACATGCTTCAAATGCTAAAAATAATTCAAAATTTGAATTCCAGAGACTCGTTTATTTCGGAATATGAATTTTTAGTGAATTCTGCAATTTCCAAGGGCCTATACGCAAATTTTCAAATCAGAGAAAATTTTCTTACAACTTTCTAATTTTCCAAGGGCCTTTCTGCAAAAGTCAGGACCCATCTGAAAAATCTGAGGACCCTTCCAAAATTTTTGAAATTCAGAGGGCCTTTTTGCAATTTAGCTACGTCCCCCCCTTCGGGCCGAGTTTTTGGCCCACTTAGTCCTGGCCCCAACGGCCCCCTGTCGGCCTGCTCAAAAAACGAGGGGGTTGGGTTTCCCCTACCCCTGTTCCTTTGATGGCGGTGGCAACCTGAGCGGCCGGCTCGGGCGGCATGCGCGCGAGGCGATCCTAGCGGCGGTGGCCTCGTGCGCAGACGCGCATCTCGGCGGCCGGCTCGGCGGGGCGCTCGGCGGGCGGCTCGCCTCGGCGGTGGCGAGCCTCGGCGCGCAACGGCGCGTCAACGATGCCGGTGGCTGCGCGCCGATGGGCACCGAACGGCGGCGGCAGCCTCGAGCGGCGCCGGTGACACCGATCGGCGCCGCCACACCGGCGTGGCGGCCGAGCGAGCGAGGCGGCCGTGCGAGGGCATGCGGCCGGAGCCGCGGTGTGCGGGTCGGCACGGGAGGGGAGGCTGGCAGCCAGCTTTGGGAGCCGGCGGCGTTCGGCGCGCAAGGAGAGACCGACGGCTGGCTTCGAGCGGCGTCAAGCGGCGGCGCCGGCGACTGGGCTCGGCGGCGCGTGGGGAGGCTGGCGGCCGGATTCACGCACATCTGCCGTACGGGCCCGGCAGTGCACAGGTTTTTACTTTTTTTAATTTATAGTGTAATCAATATCTACTCTTTCATGTAATCTACCGATCGACATTGTGTCGGTGACTTCAAGTCTGCTCGTGGTAGATTAGAGCGGATTTGCACCGTAGAAAATAATGTAGAAAGTGAAACCTGTAGAATTTAAAGCAATCTAGATGCGGACAATTAAATCTATTAATGCTTCGATGATTACCTTTCAATTCGCCGGAGCGATTCGTGCTAATAACATGTTGAGAAACCGTCGCTGGCGACCAGTCCAATCGATTCCTCTACTATGCAAAAACATATCATTCACAGAAGACAGAAATAGTAGATTGAAAACACAGAGGTGGAGAGAACTACTGATCTTTCTTTATTGCTTTCTTTCTTATGCGTATACAAAATAGCCAATGACTTTCTATTTATAGTCTAGTGATGAGATGTCTACTATGGACCAAAACTTCAAACTCAGGTGTAGATTTCCTAACAAAAGACAGGAAGGACCTAGAAAAACCATTATTACGAATTCAGATTGGACTTTGGAGCGAGACGGCTTGTGGCGGAGAGCGCGCGCAGGGTACGCGGATCCCGGATGTCTCGCACTGTCGCGTACGAAGCCGTGTGGTGACATGGTCTCCGCCTCGGGACAATTTGGTAACGATTCTGTCGAGATCTCACGACACGACCTCACAGGAGTCCTGTGAACGCCCAACACTGGAGCGGGGCAGTGCAGCCGGCGGCGAGACATGTAGCGGGAACGTGGGAGTTGGAAGGAGCGTATAAGAAGCCAACCCGTTCATAAGACACCGTCTGCATAGGGACATGGAAGGAGCGTCCGAGCTCGGGAGTCAGCAAGATGGGCTGGGTAGCTGGGCTGGTAGCCTTACTCGGTGTCTCTATGGTATCTTTGGGTTGAGTCCCGAAGCCCAGCCGATGGGAAAGCTGGGCCGTCAGCGCCTGGCCTCTTGGACTGGGTGCACTTCAGTTCGGCTCCAGGCTCAACATCTTCCTCCGCGGCAATTCGACTCCAGGCTGTGGACCCCATCCGCCTGAGGATTGGTGCTACTACTCTTGGTTTCTATTCTAACCTTAATCTTTGGCGGTGTATGTTTGCTTGTAGTGCATATGGCATTGTATTGGGGGTTGAGAACATAGTGAAGGAATAATTGGTGTTAAGGGTCTATCACTCCTACTCCTTCCCCCTACACCCCCGTTTAGGGCCTCCGAAGCCTACATTAAGTGAATAGCCCTCCAAAAGAAATGAGTCCACAAAATCCCTTGCCTTTCCATCAATCCACAAACTCCATGCCTGTACAAATAGAATAAAGTTCCTATTTAGTTGAAATTAATGTATTGAATGGTTGAAATTTTAGGTGTTCAGTAGTACTTACACAAGCTATAAGGTTAGGAAAATCGATTATAAGATGAGATGAGCTGATCTTTAAACTGCTTATAATCTCCAAGACTAAAATACCAAAGTGTATATGTCAGACTTGACAGAAAAGATGCCTTCCAAGTTCCATCGCATATCCAGGAGACATGTAACCACTATCTGAATCATTTCACCAGAAAGTATGCGTAATTTGAATGTGTTCAAGCACACGAATAGTATTTTTATTGTTTTAAGCATAACCAATGGAGAAGTTACTCACTATGTTCCAATAACATGTATAGCATTTGCTTGATGCTGGTTGCCACCGAAGATCCTTGCCATTCCGAAATCTGATATTTTGGGGCTCATCTCCATGTCCAACAAAATGTTGGGTTTTTTGGTACAAATAATCCATTTTTTATTCAAAATTACAGAAATATACCTGCGGAATTTTTTTTTACAAAAATAGGCTCCAGTCGCCCAATGGTTGAGCGACTGGAGCCTTTCGCCCAACCAGCGGACGACACAATAGCTGTCGCTCTACCCTCGGGCGACTGCATCTAGTCGCTTTCCCATTGGGTGACTTTCATGCAGTCGCCCAATGGTTGGGCGACTACACTCAGGGGCCGACAAAACCGTATGTACCGATCGTTTTATATACCGAGGCAATATAAACAACTAGTCTGAAAAGATAAAATGGCAAAGTTCTATATGGCTTATATATACTCATTTGAAAGGTTTTGACGAGATCTACAACTTTTCAGCTGAAGAAAAATCCAAATTCCGAAGGGAAGAACAAGAAAAAGGGCAAAAATAGAAAGAAAAAACTTACGACGCAGGTTTAGGTCCAAAGATAGCCGATTTTCGGGGTCTTGAAGGGCGACTAGCACAAGCGGGTCGTTATTTTTGGATCGGGCTCGTCGTTAGCTTTCCAACGAGTACAAGAACGTCGAAAACGGACACCGTATGCAAAAGTTATGCCCGTTTTACTGAAGGTGTGTCGGAAACGGACTCGAATTCGTTTCGACCTCAATTGAAACTGCTATAACTTTTGATCCCATGACCGAAATTGCTCAATTTTTTTCTGGAGGCTTTTGGATGTATGAAGAACAGCTCCACCAATTTTCACTATTGTTGGCGAAGGTTTGATGCACTTTCCAAATTTCGGCAAAATAGACTCTTTCCTCTTTTTTTTCTCTCGAGGACCTGAGTGCAGTCGCCCAACCATTGGGCGACTTTCATGCAGTCGCCCAATGGGAGGGCGACTGGATGAAAGTCGCCCAACGGTGGGGCGACTGCAATTAATCGCCCAATGGTTGGGCGACTGGAACCTATTTTTGTAAAAAAAAATTCTGCGGGTATATTTCTGTAATTTTGAATAAAAAATAGATTATCCGTACAAAAAATTCTAAAATGTTGCTTGCTTTATAAAACTGTAGATGACCCTTTAGTCTTTTATAAAACTAACATTTCACATTAAAAAAATATTGTTTAATCAGTAGATTCTTAAGAGTATAAACTAAGTAACTGTGTCATCTATGAAGTAGATTGGTCTCATGCTGTCAAAATCAAGAAAGAGCTCACCCTATCAATGTTGGGTTTGAGCATCTGAACTCAACTCTTTGCTCAAGTCATTTGGGGGCCGTAAGTCATGTGGTTGGGTTTTGTTTTATTTTTTCTAACATAAATTAGCTTGAAAACACGTATCACCTAGACAGGTAGATTCACAGAATACACACACACAATTCCAGCATAAGGTCTTAACAGTATTCCGTTGCTTTTCATTCCTTGGTGTAGCGATGAATTAATGCCATCATCTCAAGTTAATTCAGAACATATTCTTTATCATTTTCTATTCTCATTTCATGTTAATTGAAGGAAGATAGAGTTGGGTGGAATTGGATGTATTGCATTGAGCCTCTAGGGCGGTATATATAGAGGTACAAGACTTGGAGGGCAAGATGGTACAAGGGATTGTAATCCCAATTGGACTCTATCCTACCAAATATGTATTGTACTCTAACATCCCCCCGCAGTCACAACGGGAGCGTCGCAAACGGTGAGACTGGAGAAGAAGCCGAAGAGCTAACATCCCCCCGCAGTCATAACCGTCGATGCGGCGCGTATGCTGTGACTGGAGCAGGAACCGACAAGTAGCTCAAGCAAGGCGGTAGCCCTTTGTGCCGATGTCGAGGTAGCCGAGCGCGAGGGCGGAGTAGTCGTGGTCGAGGATGCCGTGTTGGAGATGGTCGTGGTCGACGTAGTCGTGGTCGGGTTACCGATGTCGAGGCGGTCGCTCATGAAGCCACGGGCGCAAAAGAGGCGCCATGGTGATGACGGAGACGCGTCGAGGCAGTCGTCGTGGAAGGGGGCGATGCCGAGGTCGACGCAGTCAGAGCCGTCGAGGATGTAGGCGAAAAACGGCGATGCAATCGAGGCAGACGGGATGGGAACGGGAGGGTCGATGCCGAAGTCGATGCAGTCAAGCCGCTAGAGCGAGCGTGTGCGAGTTTGCCGGACCGCAACGCGTCGAGGGCAACACGCACCGGTGTTGCGATGCGGACGTACAAGGGAGAGGCCCCAACCAGGCGTGGTTGTGCTGGAAGAAGAAGAAGCAGTGCGGGAGTGGACGCTACTACCCGGCGGCGATCGGCGAACACTCTAGCGCGGCGGCGCGTCCCGACGCAAGGTACGGCGGCGGCGGTAGCGCTCGATGTCGGCGATGAAGGCCCGATCGACGACGAAGACCATGTGCGAGCAGATGGCGCACAAGAGGTTGCGCGGCACGATGCGTCGATGCACGGGGGGGCGATGTAGATGCAACGGCGAGAGGACACACGCGCAGCGTGCCGCGCCCGAGGAGGCGACACAGCGGCAACCTGTTGCTCGGAGAAGATGCGCGTAGTACTCGGCGACGAACGTCCACGGAGCCGGGTGGATCGCGCTGTCGGTGATCGATCGAGTACGCGCGGCGGGGCGACGATGGAAGAAGTCGGTGGAGGCGTCCCGATCTGTGGTGGCGATGACAAACCGGCGATGAAGACGTGCGGACGGGATGACCGAGACGCGACGCGCGAAGGCGTCCCCTCGACATCGCATGCCCGGCCTGGCCGCACAGTCGAAGAGGTAGAGGCCAGTGTAGTCGATGCCGATGTCGGAGTAGATACGTGCGAGGTCGACAGGCGGTGGGCGACTCAACCCCGATCAGTGATCGGGAGAAAAGAAAAAAGATACAACAGCAGCAGTGGGATCCTCCATATGCAACTCACTGGGTATATCTAGCCTGATGCCGATATGGTCGAGGATCGGAGCACGACGGAGCGCCAGATCTGGACGAAACAGTAGTTTTTTTGGTTACCTTTAAAAGGTAACACCATCCCATCCGATCCGATCCGGATCGGCTCTCAGCGGGGCGCGCACGCGCGCCGATCGGCTCGAGGGCGCGGCGCGGGTGGCCGGCGGCGGCGCGCAGCGGGCGGAGACAGGCGGCCGGCGGTGGGCTTCCGGCTAGCGGGTCGAAGAGGCGGACCTCTCGAGCGGCGGCCCGGCGAACCTCTCCAGCGGCTTCGGGCGGTCCTCTTCAGCGGCTCGGCGGCGGACCTGAAGAGGCGCGGCTCCATCCCCGGGCGGTGGTGGTTCGAGTGGTGGGTGCTGCACGGATGGAGGGGCCCGGCCGTGCGAGGATGTTGGCGGCGGTCGGCGAGTAGGGACCCGGCGGAGGAGCGGCAGGTGGTCCAGATCCGCCCACCGGCGGCGATGCTACGACCGGCGTGGGGCGCGTGTCCTGGCCCGGCCGCCACCATGGCGGCTCAGGGACGGGACGCGGCCTTGCCCGGCCGCCACCATGAAGGAAGATAGAACCTAGGCGTCTGATACCATGAAGGAAGATAGAGTTGGGTGGAATTGGATGTATTGCATTGAGCCTCTAGGGCGGTATATATAGAGGTACAAGACTTGGGGGGCAAGATGGTACAAGGGATTGTAATCCCAATTGGACTCTATCCTACCAAATATGTATTGTACTCTAACATTAATAACAGTTCTGCATGCTTCTTTGCAGGAACTGCACTTGCGTCCAGGTGAAACATTTGATGTGTCTGCTGAAAGCATCTAGGCCCCTAAAAATGATTTTGGTAATTAATGAAATTATGCGAATATGGGACTAACGTGTTTTGTGAGCTTGAGAAGGGTTAGTCCACACATGAGCGTTAAGATGCAAGCCAAAGGATACGTGTGAAGATCAAATTGACTCAAGACAAAGGTATTCTTAGAATAGGACACCTTTTGAATTTTACCGGTCTTAGGTGAATGGTGGAAGACCGAATTTTAGGTTAAATGATCGTACCATCAAGAGGGATTTTGGTTAATAACTTGATAGCATATATCTAGTGCCATTTGGATTATCTTGTTAAGCTTGCATTCATGAAAATCCGATTCAAAAATCAAGTTTGTGCTCTGTCTGGAAAAGCGGTAGTACCGCACATTACAACGTCGGTACTACCGGCTAGCGGTAGTACCGTGCTCAGATGCGGTAGTACCGCAGAGCGGTAGCTCCGTTTTTGGAGCGGAACGCTTTTTCCAGAGAGTACCTCTCGAACTCGGTTGGAGCTCGGCGAAACGGAAGTACCGGACGTTTCAACGACGGTACTACCGCTGCGAGCGGTAGTACCGCATTTTCGAGCGGTACTTCCGGATCCCGAAGAACCGGAGGATGAGCGGCATGCTTTTTCCAGAGAGTGCCTCCGGTTGATCTCGGATTTTAACCGCACCGTAATACCGGTATTTACAACGCGTCGGTACTACGCGATGAAGCGGTAGTACCGCATTCGAGCGTACTTCCGAGTCCGGTTGATCCGAAGCCCAAGCGGTACGTAATTTCCAGATAGCGGCATTTTGAGGACCCTTCGGAGTTTGGCCATAGCGGTAGTACCGCGCCGACGTTGCAGAACTACCGGAGAGCGGTAGTACCGCAAATGTCAACGGCGGTAGTACCGCGCCGCCAAATCCAACGGTCACTGTGCTCGTCTGACAAAGCCGTTCTGACGCAAGATTTGGGAGCGGTAGTACCGGCCCCAGAAGGGCGGTAGTACCGCCCATCCTGATTTTTGTGGGAAAATTGTGCCAAACGGCTAGTTTGGTTGGTGGAGGCTATAAATACCTCCACCACTGCACAAGGGCAATAGTTAGTGACTCATTGCACATTTCTTAAGCCCTAGAGCATTCACTTCACCTCAATTCTTTCTTTGCACATCAAAGTGAGGTGGTTGAGCATTTAGTGCTAGATTTAAATTGCAAATCCATTTGGCTCTAGGTTTGCATTCAAGTGAACACCGGGATCTTTTACTCTTAGTGCTTGCCGGCACTTGGACGATCCGGAGAAGGATTGGCTCGGTGATCTTCTCAAGAAGATTGTGAGAAGACCCGGCATATTATGAAGGTTGGAGCTCGCCTACCCGGAGTGAGGAAGAGCTACACTAGTGATCGAGGTGCTTGGCTCAATTCGTGGAGCCGGTCCGATACGTCCGGGCTTACCTCAACGTGGACTAGGGGAAACCGGCAAGTTTCCGATTACCACGGTAAAAACATCGGTTGTGTCTCTTGTCTCTTTAGCTCTTGTTCATTTGCTTCATTGTGATCATTTATTTGTTTAGAGCTTAGTTGTTAACTAGAATTGTATTGGATTAATTGTTTTACATCTTTGTCTCTTAAAATTGTGAAAAATTAATCTAGTAATCAAGAAAAATTTAAAAACCTCCTATTCACCCCCCCCTCTAGTCGGTATCCTTGATCCTACATTTGCAAAATCACCTGCTTAAGAATGTGTATTTCAGGTACGGATATTTATTTCTTAACTGAATATTTACCTGTTTTTCAACAACACGTTTGAATCACCAATTTTGTTTACTATTGGCAAGTCTTTATTAAGGTGGTTAGTATATTTTACTGATTAGGTGCTCGATAGCTTCAAGTTCTAGCTTCTTTTGGGTCAGGAGCTCGGTAGTTCTGTTTTCGAGGAAGCGCATGCGGTATGGCCATGGCCAAGAACGGCTGACATAGAGAGCTTGCACGGCCCTGTCAGTGCCACCACTAGGTTCGTCTAGGCATGTAATAGATTGAATACGAACGAATAATATTGAAAGATCAAAAATGACAATAGAAGGAGGTGAATGGTGTCTCAAAATTTTTCTCTAATATTCACCAATCTTTCGCTTCATAGCAACAGAGTTATAAAGATTAGGATAGAAACCCAAACCTACAAAAAAAATCAGCAAAAACAGAACTACCACCATTGTAAGTGTGGTACTACCGGTTGCTACAGTAACCAGGGTACTACCGCTATAGTAATCGATGTACTTTCTCTGCTACAATAAAATCAGAGTGAATAGTATTTTCAGCATGATTTTAAAAACTAAAACCGAGAGAACTTTTGATCCATAGATCCAATGACACGAAAATTTGCAGAGATCTATATATTATTAAGAACCTATTCCAACAAATGATCATGAAAATTATGACCAAAATTGAGACCTTTTCAATTTGTTGGAAGTTTGCACTGAAACCGAGCCAAAATCCCAAGCGATGAATATAACTTGCTCGTGGGTAGAAGATGGCCAATATGGCTTTAGATATGTTCCCACATATTCTAGCAAGCAAGAACACGAAAGAAATCATGTCAAAAAACCTTCGGATCAATAAATCGCACTTTGAGACCAAATCAAGCAAAACTAGGTTTTCTCATGAATCTTCCTATTAAAGTGAGTAGATGAATAGAGATATATTCTCAAAGATTATCTTTATCTTTTACACATCCTTGGCACAATAAAATCAGAAGAAGGAAAGAAGAGAGATCAAAACCAACCAAAAGTCAAGCACATCAACAAAAAACAAGAGGTACTTAGGAGTTGTACAAAGATCGATATATTGCTTACTTGAGAAGGTAGATTTGCAACCACTCCACCTAGGAGGACAAAGAGCACTTAAGGTATTCACTTTCAAACCCTAACTCTAGAGAAGAGAGCACAAGAGATGAGTTAAGATGATTAACCTCATATGTCTCCATTCTAACCTCTTTTTATAGGTGGGCAATCAGCCACCTATTTACTTTAGTTGATACTATCTGATATTTTAGGATTCATTTCCGCGTCACTAGATGGTCGGTTGACAATAGATAGAGCTCTCACTATAATTCTATTTGTATCCTTTTAAAGCTTTACAAGGCTACATTCTTAGTGCTCAAAGATATTGCTAATACTAGAGGGCCAAGAACTTCAGCTTCAGGGCAAGCAAAGGCTGCTGGTGCGCTGTTAAATTGATGATGTCATTTGACGTTGTATTTATTTTGCATGTTATGAAAGAACTCATGGGAATAACAGATATGTCATGCAAAAAGTTACAAGAGAAATCTCAGGATATTGTGAATGCTATAGATGATGTTACCACAACAAAAAAAGTTGATTTAGAAGTTAAGAGATCATGGTTAGAGTAGGCTTATTAGCGATGTCATGTTGTTTTGTACAAAACATGGAATTATAGCCCTAGATATGAAAGACTTTTATGTTGACTTCATTCTATCTCGTATAGAGGATGAGACCACAGTTGAGCATCATTATCGGTATGACATTTTCACAGTTACAGTTGATCAACAAGTGCATGAGTTGAATTCTAGGTTTAGTGAATAAGCAACAAAGCTTCTCATTCTGTGTATTTCTCTAGATCCCAAGGATTCTTTTAATTCATTCAAAATTGATGATGTGTGGTCGCTAGCTTCAAAGTTCTATCCTGCTGATTTTTCAGAACAAGAAAAAAATTAACTTGAGATATTAGTTACAACATTATGAGCTTGATGTACCTACAAATCCGAAGTTTCAAAATTTGTCAACTATAGCTGATCTTTGTCATCGACTTGTAGAAACCAGAAAATCAAATGACTATTGTTTGATTGATAGGTTATATATCATTCTCAACTCTTTTCTTTGACCACTATATGACGTGTGTGAGTGTATACAGCAAGCATTAACCCATTTTTCCTTTGGCAGGTTGATTTGACTTGTTCTTACTCTACTGGTTTCAACTGCAATGACAGAACACGCATTTTCTGTAATGAAACTTGTCAAGACAAGGCTTCGAAATAAAATGGAAGCTGGATTTCTAAGAGATTGTTTGATAACCTACATTGAGAAAGAGGTTGCAATAGGATTCACAACAAATACAATTATAGATGATTTCTATGCAATGAAGTCACGCCGAGTACGACTAAAGTGAAAAAATGTTAGTTTCTCTATATCCTATTCATCTATATTTTGTTTTTTTGATCATGCAATTATAATTGTTATGTTATAAATATTTACCGCACGTATAATTGGAAAATATTTTTGTCGCATTGCACCCGCTCCATATGTCTTCTATCAAAGTGCATAGCATGAAAAAGTTGTCATATGTGTCCAGCTCTCCCTATGGGGGTGTTTGGGACTGCTCCACTCCACGTTTTTCAGCTCCGCTCCACGTTTTTTAGCCAAACAGGTTCAGCTCCACGCACTCTGTTCGAGGAAAAAAAGGTGGAGTTGTGAGAGTACCTAAAGGGGTGCTCCACAAACTCTAGGTTTTTTGTGGAGCTGCTCCACGGTAGAGTTTGTGAAGCAGTCCTAAATACCCCCTATATCTATTTGCTAGCTCCGCCACTGCCTGTCTCCGATAAACCTACCGTGCAGTAGCACACCTTCTGAGTTACACTAGATCGGTAGGGGATAGTGTAGCTACTGTATCTCAATAGGTATATTGTCTCGCACGGTTGGTCTGCTACGGTGCTATCGCGTGTGATAGGTTCATGAGAGAAGGCTAGATTTGCTAAAAAAAAATTTGAAGATCAAATTTGAAAGAAAAAAAGGTTGGCTAAATTGATATTTTTGAAACCCACTCGAGGCTTATTACGACTTACGAGTAATACAAACTCAAGCTCTAGATGTTTCAAAAAAAAAACTCACGCTCTAGAGAAATTAACGTTGTACTCGATCTTCTTGTACTGGCAAATATGTCGCGTACGTATAGACGATTTATACTCCACGTACTAAGACCAGACAAAGCGAAGGAGATTGGATCTCTTATTCCGCCTGCAACTTATCCTACGAAAGATTAACCAACTTACTTAATCACTACTAGTTCAGCGAATTTATCAGAATTGTTCGTGGATCTATCACTGTAGCAATTTTTATTTACAAAAAATAGTCTATTTTTACAAAAGTAGCCTTCCTCTTCGGGCTCAGAGGGTGTCGCATGCGACACATCTCGCCTGCCACGCCCCCTTGCTCGATAGGAGCTAGATCCCACGGCAGCTAGCTTGACGCAGCAAGGCACGGCGCAGCAGCAAAGGGAAAATTGAAAATATAGGACCAAGTTGAGACTGCTTTGGTAAAATGGGACCGAGTTATTTGTACTCATAAATATAGGACCGAGTTGGGCACATTCTTGTAAATAAGGTATTTTCCCCATTTTAATTTCATTTTCATTTTTCAGGCTTTTTTCTCTACGCGAAAAGACTCTTTTGCCCCTTCCTCCTTCTTCCTCCTCGCCGCAGCCGCCGGCCGCCGCCGCTCCTGCGCCTCGCTCCTCGCCCGCCCGCCCGCTTGCCGCTTGCCCGCCCGCTGCCGCCCTCCTCGCTTTGCCCGCGCTCAGCGTGGCGCGCGGCGCGAGGCGCGCGCGGCGCGGGCGGGCGAGCGAGCGCAGCGCGCGCGGCGGCAGCAGCAGCGGCAGGGAGGAAGAAGGAGGAAGGGGCAAAAGAGTCTTTTCGCGTAGAGAAAAAAGCCTGAAAAATGAAAATGAAATTAAAATAGGGAAAATACCTTATTTACAAGAATGTGCCCAACTCGGTCCTATATTTACGAGTACAAATAACTCGGTCTCATTTTACCAAAGCAGTCTCAACTTGGTCCTATATTTTCAATTTTCCCCACGGCAAATGGACGGCTGCCAAGCCGGGGGGCTCGACAGCTCCTGTTGAGTAGCCCTGATTTAGCAGGAGCTGCCGAGCCGCCTTGGCTCGGCAAGTGTGCTAGCATTTGGGCGTGGGTGGCCGACCACGGGTTTGTTGATCGGCAATGCCTCCCTGAGTGTACGAAATGACTCGCCTCTCTCTCTCTCTACTAGCTCATCTGAAGCTGAGTAGCTAAGCAAGAGGGTACGGCAGGTAACACGTGTCACCTCCCACATCCTCCGAGTCTAAGGAAGAAGTCATTTTTATAAAAACGGATGTTTAGAGGTTATTTTTTTTAAAAAAAAATAGCTACAATGCTAGATCTAACCGTTCCAATGTAGTATGCTTTCAGTTGCATCTGGTTCTGGTTGTACAATGATCACATCATATTAGGAGGTCATGAGTGGGCCACAGGTGCTTGGGATGGGCCTTGCTGGTTCCATCCTAATTAGTAATTACCGGTAAATTTTGGCGTCCGAAGGAAGAATAGGAGGATACCTAAGTCAAGGAAAAGGAATGCTGAACAGCTTTAGATTCCATTTTTCATATCTTTTCAGTTTGCTTTTAACTTTGATTTTTATCAATCAGTATTGTTTATTAAACCTACCGGTCGCAGCTAAAAGCCATGGACCTCAGGGAAAAAATGGAACCTTGGGCAGCATCAATGCCCACTACGAACCGTTCGAAGATTATCGACAAGGCATCCGTCGAGCGCGCACCCGGCAGTCCGGCAACCGTCACCGCCGTTGGGCCGCAGCTCTCTCGTCAACTCATCAAGGGGGTCGCGCCCTCCTGCGGTCCTGCACTCGCCAATGTTCTTTCTTAGCCAGGCCCACTAACCCACTTCTGTATGCCAGACCTGGCGGGCTTCCGCCGTTTCGGTAATTTGGGACTTTACGCTTCCCAAACTCTGGTCTCGACCGGAAAGGCCAAGCGGGCCGAGCCAAATGTGCAAGCCCACATGATCCGACCTTGCTTGATTATATACCGGCCCAACAAAGGCATTTCACTTGCATTTTGGTCGATTCCTTCATGCGCTACACACTACTGCCATATCACGTTTACAACGAGCACGAACCAACATAAATGATCGATGATTGATTCATAAATCAGCGTAATTTGCACCGGTAGTTAGATTGAAAAGACATAGGGGAAAAAAGCGCACTTAGGAACAAGACTAAAAACCAAAAGCAAAGGATGACATCTCAATTTTTTTTTAAAAAAAAACATGTGCCATGCACAGACGATACGAGTGCATCCTAAAAATGTATCCCTAGCTATCTATGTAGTGGTAACAACGGCGACGTAGGGCAGGTCGACGTTGCCCATGTAGAGCAGTTTGCCGCCGTCCCTCTCCACCACCACCGTCGCTCCTGGGCCCCCTCGTCTCCTGCACCACCCGCCCATCGCCTCCAACCCTCACGGCCACCAGGTGGTTGCCCACCATCCCATACGGGAGCTCCCCCTTCTCACGATGCAACGCCACCCAGGCACCCAGTAGACTCCTCTCCCATCGCCCCTGGGTACCCCGGCAGGTCGCTCAACACCTCCGACGTGGCCGCTCTGGGGCCCTTGATCAGCAGCTTGCACGGCCCTGCCAGCGCCACCACCAGGTGCATCCGGTCGGCGCTGATGACGACGCCGTATGGGTACACAAGGCCGGACTGAAGCACGGTCACCCGGCCCGTCCACGGGTCGAACTTCATGAGGCGGCCCGTCGAGTCCCTGATTTGTGTGACCCGCTCGTGCTACCACCTCTGGTGGTTCATGCCAGGGTTTTTAAAATTTTAGCAGGGTCTGATATCTTCGATTATTGAAAAATTTTAGCTGAAATTTTTTAAATCAAAAATTGATTTTTTAAAAAGTTCAAACCAAAAAGATGGGGAAAACACACCTTCAAGGTACGAACCCAAGATCTTCCTTCTTTTGTCCAGTTTTAGTGTAATCTTCCTTCTTTTAGGAACTTTAGCTATGATCTACATGATTAATAATTGGAATATGTTTCTGGTATCTTAGGGAGGGTTTGTGGTAAATTTTATCTTATTTAGATCATTGGTTTAAGAGTTGCTATTTTCTTGGCCGTGGGTAGTACTATTTTTATCTCTGTTCGTGGAGCGGTTAAACCGCTCATGTGATCCGATCTGATCAGCCGAGCGGTTCGACTGCATTTTGGTTGGCGGTCAGACCGGCAAGACTAAAAGTCTAAGGTGAGTTTGTCATTTTGACTCTTGGCTTTAATGAAGTTTGTGGGTTCGTGTTTTTTGCTGTATCGTGTTGCTAATACCAGATGCAAGATTTTCCAGAAACATTCGTCCCGTGACTCGGTATACCTGATCATACAGAGTCGGAATTAGTACTCCGTGCAGTTTTCGGCCTCCGATTGTGTCCTGGCTAGTATTCTGAACTCGATCTTTGCGTATCGATGATGATTCCTGGAAGCTAGGAAAGCGCGAGTCATCCTGATCTCAGCCCAATTGCCTTATCGGGCCGTGGAGTTTTGCTCGGCGACTCGGCCGTAGGCCTGCAGTTTCAGTTCATATTAGCAGAGTGACAGACGAATTAGTGGCAATTTTCCATCCAAAACAAAGTGAAAATACTGAAAACAACTCTGAACTTCGTAGTTTCTCGGTCTGAACTCTGAAGTTAGGGAGTTTAATTCTTACATCTATGCGATAACCAAACAAGAACAGATCTCGTGCCAATGCTGACACAATACGCAAGTCTGCGAGCTTTCTTGAAGAATATGATGACTCAGAGCAAACTCAGGATATAAATAAGACATTTTAATAATCTAATACATAATGAGGTGCAACGCCAAAACTACTGGATAGCCTTCTCCCTTCGGTCATGTTAGCAACTGAAGATAAGGGCGACCACATATGGAATTAGAATACCTTCGTTTGAAATGAGACATTCTCGATATAAATCTCAACTCTAATGTGTTCTTCACAGGTTTTTCCCATACAGTATACTCGCGGAGATTACAACCACACCTATGCGAAAATTCACAATCCACAGAGAGTACACCATAAAGCTTACAACTACCTATACTGAAATTCGCATACACTAGAAGTTGATCTTAAACATCTAACGTCCCTCTAGTGTTGTGATACTCATTGAATTCACAGAATTTTCCATGTTTCTAGCGTCCCTTGTTTCATCAGTTCCACAAGTACTTGGAGCAAAATATACAGGTTGCTTTGGTGCTGGAAGCAATGTGCTTTCGTTCTCTAACATAAACACAGCCGATGACATAAGTGGTCTATCATCCGGATGGTCTTGAACACACAAGAGTCCTACATGAATACACCGTAAAACTTCATGAAGTGGACAGGTCTCAACAACCGAAGAGTCCACCAATTCTGTTGCTTTTCCATCTTTCCATAATCTCCACGCCTATGCCAATAGAATCGAGTTCTTATCATCAACTTACTATATTTTGTTTGGGCTGCTGAAATTTTGAGCATTCCACAATACTTACATAAGCTGTAAGGCTGAGAAAATTCTTTATGAGTTGTGGTGAGCTGATCTTCAAGCCACTTGTAATCTCCAAGAGAAGAACACCAAAGCTATAGGTATCCGATTTGACAGAAAAGGCACCTCCCATCACATATTCAGGCGACATGTAACCACTATTCAAATCATTTCAACAGCAAGGAATATTGCACAGTTGAATTTACCTAGACCATAAGAAATTAGAGCGTTAAGCTTGTGCATTAAAATTACTTACTATGTTCCAACAACCCGGGCAGTGTTTTCTTGTAGCTGGCTTCCACCAAAGATCCTTGCCATTCCGAAATCTGATATTTTAGGATTCATTTCTGCGTCCAACAAGATGTTGCTTGCTTTGAGATCTCTATGAATTACAGTCAATCTTGAATCTTGGTGGAGATAAAGAAGCCCTCTTGCTACCCCTTTGATTATTTTGAACCGCGTCGTCCAATCAAGCGTAGAGTTCCTTGAAACATCTAAGATCAGTATGAAACGAAGTGTATTGTCAGTCATTATGAATATATATGAGAATATCTCTTTTATCAATCTAAGAATTTTTCGTGATATGTCATCAGAAGTCAGAACATACCAAAAAGGAAGGAATCCAAGCTTTTGTTGTGTAAGTATTCATAGATCAGTAACTTCTCATCTTCATGAATGCAGCAACCAAGTAATCTAACTAGGTTTCTATGCTGCAGTTTGGCAATTAAAACTACTTCATTTCTGAATTCCTCGATCCCTTGCCCAGATCCCTTACTAAGCCTTTTGATAGCAACTTCCTTGTCACCTCCCAACATCCCCTACGTGATCACATCATTCTGAATTAGAAAAAAAGATGAGAACGATTCCTTTTCTAATGTTGTAACTAGCAAGATAAATTTTTTGTTACCTTGTATACTTTACCGAAACCTCCTTTTCCTAGAATGTTGGACTCACAAAAATTGTCTGTTGCAGCAATAACATCTTCAAAGCTAATAAACGGGAATTCTGCATTTTCACGCGCGAGTTCATTGGGAGCACTCAAGAATCCTAGCATCAGTCTCTTCTGGATTTCCTTCTTTCGCTGTTTGCCTGATAGGAACATCAATACATTTTCTTAACACTATTACGAGAACGTTGCATTGTGAAGAGTGTGGTGGTTAATTTTGTTCTACCTTTGTATTTGCATACCCGGACAAGGCCTATTACGAATGTGAATGTCAGCAGGCATGCAATAACTGGGAGTACAATCTTTACTAGACCATGGCTCTTCTTCTGAACTGCAAAAAGTGTCCCATGAACAAAATAAGCGAATTGAATAAAATTTTCAGAGTTTACTACATCAAATATAACTTGCAAGAGTACGGATTTACATGCATATGATATCATTAGCGATCAATAGATGTTTTGCACAGCTAAGAATTGCATTCTAGAGTACAAGCATTCGAAGACGTAGGACCGATGCCGACAATCAGAAAGGGGTGAATGATTCTCGAAACTTATTCCTCCAACGATATTCAAAAACCATCACTCAAGTGACTATAAAAATTATCAAGTTTAGATTACACCAATTATGCTTAACTAAATAAAGGTAGAGACCAAAACTAACAGATTTAGCAACCTTCAACACAAAACTGGTTAGACCGTCATGGATGAGCCGGTCTGACCATCAGACCAGTCTGATCGTAGGTCTAATAGCCCAACCCTAAGTCACTTGGACCGACTCGTTTATTCACGATTCTTGTCTTTCATATGCTTTCCGATTGAGCCACTTAAATCCACTCTCAGCAACAACTCTGCACATGACTTGGGTACAAACTGCCCTCTCTAGAACTCTCTGGTAACCTTAGACATGTCAAAGGTACCCCCAGGCTTGTCAACTCTCGAGCCACCAACTCCGGTCCAACTCTCAACCAATTATCAGTTTGACCGCACACCCAGTGGTCTGACTAGTCCCTCGTACTGGGTAGACCAATTATACTAACAACAAACCTGAATTTTACTAACTTTTGCAAAACCAAAATTCAACTCAATAAATAAACCAATTGTTTGTCACAAATTGACTATATAAACCTTTTCACATGATCCTTTGGAAGACTACTTTACCCGAAGTTGTAGGGAAAATTGAGTATATATGACTGAGTTGAGTGTGATTTTGTGAAATAGGACCAAGTTTTTTGGACTTGTAAATATAGGACTGAGTTCACCACCTTCTTGCAAATATAGGATTTTTCCCATTTTAATTTCATTTCCATTTTTCAGGCATTTTTCTCCACGCGAAATGACCCTTTTACCCTTCTTCTTCCTCCTCACTGGCCGCGCCGCCTTCGCCGCCCCGCCTCCCCTCGCGCGCGCGCGCTCCTCGCTCGGGAGGAGCGCGCGCGCGCGCGGCGCGGCGAGCGCAGCGCAGCGCGCCTGCAGACGAGGAGCGCGGCGCGCTGCGCGCGAGAGCGGCGCGCGCGGCGGCGGCGCGCGGTGAGGAGGAAGAAGAAGGGCAAAAGGGTCATTTCGCGGAGAAAATGCCTGAAAAATGGAAATGAAATTAAAATGGAAAAATCCTATATTTGCAAGAAGGTGGTGAACTCAGTCCTATATTTACAAGTCCAAAAAACTTGATCCTATTTCACAAAATCACACTCAACTCAGTCCTATATACTCAATTTTCCCAAAGTTGTATGGTTTCAATTTTCGAAGAACATGAATTGCAATACTGATTGCACCAGAATCAACTATGTAACCTATGCAACCTAAATAATGGACTAGTCTAAGTTCTTTGATAGTCTGATCATTAGAGTCTTTCCCTTGCAATCTTGCCGCTGGGTAAGTGGTACATCATAGCAAGTACGTGACACGTCAATAGTATTAGATTGAGGTCTCAACCGACCATATGGCATAATTGCCTGCACTAGGGCCAATCGAAGTGCTATCGATAAAGATGACTTTTATCTTACCTTATTAAAACCTAGTTAAAGTTCATTTCACTTGTTACCTGTATAAAAGTTGGTATATGCAATTTAACGTGCCATGTGTCAGTGTGTGGGGATATTTAAGTGATAGTCCTTTTTGTCAAAACAGAGGAATTTCTTAGCTTCAAATGTACTAGTAAGTAGTAACCAGCCAAAGACCATGTTAAATTGATATTGCGCATTAAAAAACCAGTGGCACTGTAGAAGAAATACCAGGAGAGCCGGCAAGCCGGAGGTACAGGTTCTCAGCACCGCCGATGATCTTCTGCGTGTCGACAAGATCCACCATCCACACCAAGCACCGTGACAGGTCGCCCGACGCGCCGGCCATGCTCAAGTTGGAGTAAGCGTACGCCGTGCACGAGCAGTTGCTGCTGCACTCGGCCGCGCACTGGTCGAAGCTCCTGTTCCTGATGTACGAGAACTTGTCGGGCACCTTCATCCCTGGCAAGGTCACGAAATGGTCTTCTCCACCGCATTTCAGCGCTTCTTTTCTCAGGCATCCTCTCGAAAAGTTGAGACCAACGGGCTTAAAGCCGTCAAGGCACTTGCACGTGGGTTCAGCAGCCGTGTTGTCGCAGTAACCGAACGGGCCACACGAGCCGTAGCGTCTGCAGCCATGGCCGGGGCGCTCAACGAAGGCTGTCCACGACGACGAGCTGCTGTTCCAGATAAGTAACTTTGCCATGCCTGTGTAGTCAAGCGTCAAGCGCATATTCAGCGAGCCGCTGGAGACGCTGAACGTCAGATACATGTCGTCCTCTCTCATGAAGACCGCCTGATAAAGGAGAGAGTTAGTGTTGTACTGGTAATCGCCGGAGGTCGTCACACTGCTCCACGGCTTTGTGCGCCAGTACGGGCTTGTCCCGTGCAAGAGTAATATCTGGAGATTTGAGCTGGGATCACCGCCGAATGAAAACTCGCCAGTGGATGGGTCATCGGGGCCCTTCCAAGAAACGATGCGCTGTGCGATGCGGCCCTTGGAGCTCAGCAAGAACAGCATGTTGGGAAGGATGGTGTCGGTCGGGTGATCGAAGCTCTGCCACAAGGTGGTGCCGTTCGGTGGCGATTGGAGAACCAAGTTCCCCGAGTTGAGAAGCACTGCGGCTGCTCCGGTGCCTGCAGTGGTGACGTTGTTTGTTGTCGTCCAGAGGGTGCGGCCTTTGGAGTCGGACAACGCGAGGTTGGACGTGTTGGTCACAACCAGCTTAGCAGAGGAAGGTGTGGTGATTGGGTTGTCGCGGTTGGCGACCCACACGACGGTGCGCTCGGGGATGTTGTGGTACCAAATTCCAACGTATAAGCTCCTGTTAGAGTTGGTCGGGGAAGATGGGGAGAAGAAGCCGAGAGCAAAGACGCCGTCCTTGGAGATGAGCATGTCGCCGGGGGAGAGTGGCTTTGCATGTGTAAGCTGGTCATCGGATTTGCAGAAAGAAATCAAGCGCAAGAGGATGAAAACGGCAAAATAGGCCATATTCATTAGGTTTTTCCCTCTCTCGTTCGGCTGTGACAGTGAAGGAAATAGACATAGGTAACTGAGGTGCATGGTTCTTTTGAAGTATGAACAATTTGGCTGCCGGGAGTGGACTTATAGTTGGGATTTTTCTGTCCGTGACATCGAAATTCGACTCTCATCCTTTGAATTATGGTACAAATGCAGGATGGCGAAGTCTGTATTCAGATTTTAATATTTAGTGGATAAATACAGCAAGGACCTAACCAAAGCATTTCTGACCTGACGAACGGCACGAGAGCGGACTAAGTCTCCAACAGTGCTGCACGCGCAAAGAAAAACTGTTACTGCGAATTCAGATTGGACTTTGCCTGAACTCCTTATCAAATAGCTCTTGAATAGGGCAATGTACACCTTTTTAGATAAAGGATATAAAATCCAAAGGTTACACGAGCTCTTAGGCTCAAAGCACCTAGACAGCCCTAGCATATTTTTTTAGATAAAGGATTTATATAAATCCGGCCTCTATATCCACGTGGGATATATATGTTAGGATGATCTCCACCCACGGTTGGCCCAACGGCCACCTGGGCCTTGAGCTCGCGCCCTGATCGGGGGCGCCCAACCCTAATGGTTGGTGGGCCCCTGTCACACTGCGCTATAAATAAAGGTGGGGGCCGGCGGCGCACTTCACGAGGTTGAACGGAGCCGTACTGCCCCACCGACACTAGCCCCAACCCGATCTCGAAGGGGAGCGCAGCCAGTGACGGGAAGCACCACCGCCACGCTGCTCCTGGACGACGCCGCCACCGGACTTCGCCGCCGACGTCTCCCGACTCCACCGACTCCATGGCGGACGCCTCTGCACCGGCTACCAAGACCACGGATGGTCGGTAACCCTAAGACCCCTCTCTTTACTCTCTTGTTTTAGATCTAGATGCGATACCCCTTGTTCATCCCGAATAGCTAGCCTACCCCTAGCAGATCTACTTCTAGTGATCCTAAGAAAGACGCGAACAATGGTATCAGAGCCCCTAGACGTAGAACTGAGATAGGGGAAGAGAAAGAAATAAAAGAAAGGAAAGAAGAACCCTAACCCTACCCGAACCCTAACCCTAGAAAAGAAACCGGGTACTTACCGGAGCCGCCGTCGTCGTCGCTGGCGTTGGGGGATCGGCCGAGCCTTGGGCTCGCCGGCGCTCCATGTTCTAGCCACCGTCGGCGCCGGCGTCAGATCCGAGCGTGCGCGCTCGGAAGGGCACCGCCACGGAGCCGCTCGACGGCGGCGCGCTCCCTCTCAGGGGAGCGCGCACGCCGGCGAGAGGGCCCGCGGCGGCGCCGGCTCTTTTCTTCCTCTCCGGCGGCGTGGATGAAATCGCCGCCGCCGTCGCTTCGTTCGCTCGCGTGCGGAGAGAGAGAGGGGAGAGGAACGAATGGTTAGGGTTTTTCGGGGGGGCGTCCGCCGCGCGGTTTTGATCGGGCGATATCACCGCTCGGCCGTCCGATGGCGATGGACGGCTGCGAGGGCGCCGAGCGCGTTTGGGCTGGCTTTCGCCCAGCGGCGAGAAATCCCGGCCCGAGCCCGAGTTGTGGCGAGCGCGGGAGGGCGCGGCGTCGCGCGCGTGGGCGCGTGAAGGCGCGTGCGCGCGCGCGGGCGCGTGAGAGCGCCGAGAGGCCGACCGAGCGGGCGGCGCGGCGTCGCGCGCGCGCGTGAGGCGGGCCGAGTGGGCCGCTCGTCGCGAGGGAGGCCGTGAGCGCTCGGCCGCGCGGGCTGGCCACCGTGCGCCGTGGGCCGCGGCTGCGCAGGCCGGGCCAAATGGCCGGTTTGCACAGTAAATTAAGAAAAATTAATTTTATTCATTTCAGATGTTTTTCTTTGATGAATTTTGTTAAGTTTGAGATCAAATTTCAGTGCAATTTTGATCCAAAATCAGAATTTTTTTTTCCGCTGCGAGTTAAAGTTTATTATCTTCTTATTAAATTCGAACCAACGGGAGAATTTAATTTTGAAGAGCAGAAATTTTAAGTTTTCTCTAATTTTAATTGGAACCAACGGGAAAATTAAAATTAGAGGAATACAATATTTATTTACAGTTCATGTTTATAATTTTGCTATTTTCTGACCAAAGTTGATGATAGCAATATTATAAATTGATTTATTCATGAATTTATGCATTAATTCTATCTTCTGCCCAACGGTGATGTAGAATTAATGTCAAGAATATTTTGCATGTTTTAATTTTGACCAACGTTAAATCAAAGCATGCAATTATTATATTATTATGTTTCCTAATTTTTCTGATAATGTTTCAGGACTCAATCCAATGGCATACATCTCGCACATCCCGGCACTTGATGGGAACAATTATCGGGTCTGGCGAGAAAAGTATGATTTGGCACTTGCGCTGTCCGAGAATGACTTAGCCCTCACCTCTCCGTGTCCTCATCGGCGGAGGACCCGGTGAGGCGAAAATGAGACTGATGCTGATTTCACTGCCCGAAAGCGTGATCATGCAGAAGTCAGAATGAAATATGATCTTGAGAAAAAGAAATGGGACATCTCGAATCGCAAGTGCCTAATGGTGGCTAAGGCCACCATTGCAGATCCAATAAGGGGATCCATCCCGCATCGTGACACCGCCACGAGTATCTACGAAAAGTGAAGAATCGGTTCTTCGGTTCTTCAAAAGCCACAGCAAGCACGCTGATTAAGAAACTAGTGAATGAGAGATACTCTAGTGGTGGAATAAGAGAACACATATTAAAGATGAGCACAACGGCAGCTAAGCTAAATTCAATGGATATGGGGCTCAAGGATGAGTTTCTAATTCATTTGATTTTTGCTTCTCTGCCAAAAGAATTTGACACTTTTGTTGTTAATTACAACATGCAGCCCGACAAATGGGATATAGAAAAGCTCATTGCAATGTGTGTGCAAGAAGAGGAGAGGCTTAAAACTTCACAGGGTGACTTTGCAAACCTTGTGAAGAACAACAAAAGAAAGAACTTTAATGCCAAACCACAAGGGAAACCTCAGTGGGATAGTAACTCCTCTTCTAAGTCACAGGGAAAGGTTCCCCAGTTTCATAAGCCCAACCAATTTACAGAGACAAAGACACTGTAAATTTTGTAAGAAGAAGGCGGGGCACTATCGGAGGGATTGCCCGAGTTCTGAAGCATCTGTTGAAGAATGGTAAGGATGTCATTACATTTATAGATGAATCCTTGTATTTAAGTTATGAAAAATCTACTTGGTGGATTGACTCGAGTGCAACTGTTCATGTTGCCAATTCATTCTGATTCCATACGAGGAGGACCCTACAAAGAGGAGAAAGAACAATTAAAGTTGCGAATGGAATTGAAGCCGAAGTCGAGGCCATTGGAGATCTCTCTTTAGAATTTCATGATGGTTTTGTACTTAGGCTTTGGGCGTTCTTTATGTACCCTCTTTGCGCAGTGAAACTTAATAAGTGTGTCGAAATTAGATGATGATGGTTATGATTGCCATTTTGGTGATGGCAAATGCAGACTTGTGTTTAATAATAAATGTGTTGGTCTTGCCTTCCGACAAGACAAGCTTTATTTATTATCACTTTCTGAGAATGTGAATCATGTAACCATTGAGAATGAGAATACCTCTTCGTCTATGAATGAAAGAAAAAAGCGGAAGATAAATCATGATGCATCGTCGAAATTATGGCATTGTCGTTTAGGCCATATTTCGAGGGGGAGAATAGAACGATTGATTAAGAAAACATTTCTTCCGCCATTAGAATTTTCAGATTTAGAACAATGTATTGATTGCATAAAAGGAAAATATGTTAAGAAAATAAAGAAAGACGCCAAACGAAGCGCAGGAATTTTAGAAATAATTCACACGGATATCGTGGTCCATTTCTGTGATAAGTGTGGATGGTTATGATTCATTTATAACATTCACAGATGACTATTCGCGTTATGGCTACATTTATCCAATTAAAGAAAGATCGAAGCATTGGATAAATTTAAGATATTTAAGGTGAAGTAGAAAATCAGCACAATTTAAAAATTAAGATAGTAAGATCCGACCGTGGGGAGTACTACGGTCGGCACACCAGTATGGCCAAGTTCTGGACCTTTGCAAGGTTCTTACAGAAAATGGCATAGTTGCTGATACTCTACACAGGCGAACCTCGTGAGAATGGAGTGGTGAAAGACGCAACCGTACCTTAATGGATATGGTGAGAAGTATGATAAGTTACTCCACGCTACCGATAAGTTTATGGATGGAGGCGTTAAAACCGCCATTCATATTCTTAATCGAGTACCAAGCAAGTCGGTACCCAAAACACCGTATGAGTTGTGGACGGAAGAGAACCCTCACTTAACTATTTACGTGTGTGGGGTTGTCTCTTGAGGCTAAAGTTTTTAACCCAAATATAGGAAGCTAGATCCCAAGACAGTCATTGCCATTTTATTGGCTATCCAGAAAAATCGAAGGGTTATCGCTTCTATTGTCCCGATGACATACGAAGTTTGTAGAAACAAGACATGCTTGTCTTCTTGGAGGATGAGATGATCGGGGAGCGAGTAGCGAGAAATTAACCTAGAGGAAAAGCGGGTACATGTGCCCACTCCGATGGTTCAGAACCATTTTTCACGCTACTGTTGTTGCTACACCAACAATGCGGACATCGTAGTGACAAAGACTGTTGTCGGTTCTCTGTGGGAACGATGAGTGAACATGAGGAACTGTCCTTCAGATCCCATAGAACCCATTGTCACCCAAGAGGAAGAACAACAACGACCTCACACGAACAAGCGTCAATCGGCGAGGACTCGGAAGGTCTCAAAGAGCCGAAGATCAGCTATCCTAATGATTACGAAGTCTATGAAACTGAGGAATTTGAAATGGAGGGTGATCCCACCTCTTTTGAAGAAGCCATGAGAAGCGCTCATTCATCTAAGTGGCTTGAAGCTATGCAGGATGAAATGAAGTCAATGAGCACCAACGGTGTTTGGGACTTAGAAACTATTCCTAAAGGAGCCAAGACAGTAGGCTGCAAATGGGTCTACAAAACAAAACATGACTCTAGAGGGAATATAGAAAGATTTAAAGCGCGACTTGTGGCAAAGGGCTTTACGCAAAGAGAAGGCATAGACTACAATGAGACATTTTCTCCAGTCTCGTGTAAAGATTCTTTTAGAATAATAATGGCACTTGTAGCTCATTATGATTTAGAATTACATCAGATGGATGTAAAGACGCGTTCTAAATGGGGATTTGGAGGAAAATGTTTACATGGCACAACCGAAAGGTTTTGTTGTGGAAGGAAAAGAACGTATGGGATGCTTTGAAGAAATCCATTTACTGATTAAAACAAGCATCAAGGCGGTGGTACTTGAAATTTGATAGTACAATAAGAAGTTTTGGGTTTAAGGAGAATGTAGAGGACAATTGCGTGTATGCAAAGTTTAAGAATGGGAAATACATTTTCCTAATCCTGTATGTGGATGACATCTTACTTGCTAGTAGTGATGTTAGCCTATTACAAGAGACCAAGAAGTTCTTGTCCTCGAATTTTGATATGAAGGATCTTGGTGAAGCTTCGTTAGTTACGGGAATAGAGATTCACCGAGATAGAACTAAGGGGTTTTAGGTTTATCTCAAAAGGCATACTTAGAAAAGGTTCTAAAGAAATATAGTATGCAAAATTGTAAGCCTTCACCTGCTCCTATAGTCAAGGGCGACAGATATGGGGAATTTCAATGCCCCAGGAACCAATATGAGATCGATCAAATGAAAATGGTTCCATATGCTTCAGCTGTCGGAAGCTTACAGTATGCTCAAGTGTGTACGCGCCCTGACTTAGCGTTTGTCACCGGGTTACTTGGCGATTCGAGCAATCTGGAATAGAACATTGAAATTAGTAAAGAAAGTCTTGCGTTATTTGCAAGGAACAAAAGGCCTCATGATGACATACGAAAGATCGATTCACTCCATATAGTGGGGTATCTGATTACGATTATGCGGAGATGATAGAAAGTCGACATCCGGATATGTATTCACTCGCGCAGGAGGAGCTATATCGTGGAAAAGCTCAAAACAAACCGTCACTACATCATCCACAATGTATGCCGAGTTTGTAGCATGTTATGAGGCCACGGGCGGTGAATTGGCTAAAGAAATTCATACCGGGTTGAAAGTGGTAGATGACATACATAAGCCACTAAAGTTATCTGCGATAATGAACCAAAGAATGTTATGCTCACAACAATAAGTCAAGTGGTGCTGCCAAACACATTGACATAAAGTATTATGTTGTGAAAGATAAAGTCCGGATCATATAATCGGTCTTGAGCATATAAGGGCGAGAAAAGATGCTCATGGATCCGCTCACAAAAGGCTTACCACCCAATGTGTTCAGAGAACATTTAGCCGGCATGGGTTTACGGAAAGCCTATGATTCTGGACAATAAGGGCCCAGTTGAGAGTTCATTTCAAAGCAGAAGTACATTGTGGTGTTGAATCTAATGGCATAAGATCGTGACGATGAGGCACGCTCTATGCACCGATCCGTGATGGAATGAGAAAAGCAATGAGTGATAAGTATAGAGTTCGAATATAAGTTGAGATCAAGGGGAGAATGTTAGGATGATCTCCACCCACGGTTGGCCCAACGGCCACACCGCCTTGAGCTCGCGCCCTGATCGGGGGCGCCCAACCCTAATGGTTGGTGGGCCCCTGTCACACTGCGCTATAAATAAAGGTGGGGGTCGGCGGCGCACTTCACGAGGTTGAACGGAGCCGTACTGCCCCACCGACACTAGCCCCAACCCGATCTCGAAGGGGAGCGCAGCCAGTGACGGGAAGCACCACCGCCACGCTGCTCCTGGACGACGCCGCCACCGGACTTCGCCGCCGACGTCTCCCGACTCCACCGACTCCATGGCGGACGCCTCTGCACCGGCTACCAAGACCACGGATGGTCGGTAACCCTAAGACCCCTCTCTTTACTCTCTTGTTTTAGATCTAGATGCGATACCCCTTGTTCATCCCGAATAGCTAGCCTACCCCTAGCAGATCTACTTCTAGTGATCCTAAGAAAGACGCGAACAATATACAGCCAAAAGATGCACGAGCTCTTAGACTCAAATCCTCGAAACTGAGGAGCAACAAACAACAAACAAGATAGCTTAAGGACTAAGAAAAAAAGCTAGAAAGACTAAGCTTCAGAACTTCTTCTCCGTCTTTGCTTTCAACCAAATCCCTAACCCCATCAGACTTAGCCATCCAAACTTCGGTCTACTTTGCGTGAAGAAGGACCTCCAAGGCGACGCCTCCAAGAAGGCGATTAGGGTCGCCGACGCCGCCCGCCTCACCGAGGCAAGGTTTTCACCCGGAGATCAGTATACATGAGGGCTATGGAGTGCCATGACAACACCTCTAGGAGCACAAACCACGGATCCAACCTATAGCAATCACAAAGCGACAACTTCGCGCCATGGCCTCCTGCAGCCCCGCTTTCAATTCATCTCCGCCCTTACCACCAATGTCCAAACCAAAGTCCGGCTCAGCCAAGCACGTAACACCCATGACTATCCGGCACACTATGTAGCACTGAACAGGCACTGCAGAGGAAGCCGCCGGTGGCGACTGCGCGACCAAACGGCCACGCCCGCCGCCCGGCCTTCCCCATTGGCGACGCCGCAACGGCACCAGCGAGGCCGCCCAAAGCCACCGCCGACCACTCGGCTTCACCCGCCGGCAACGGCCACCGAGCCCTCGCCTTGCCGTCGAGGCGACCCGAAGCCGCCCGACCTTCCCTATCCCTCGGTGTCGACGCGCCCGATGCCGCACACCGGCCGCCTCCACTCGGCCAAACCCTCCATGGGCGCCAACACGCACAAAGTCACCGCATACGCGGCCGAGGTCGACTCCGCGCGCTCGCGCCCTAGGCGCACGCCTCCGGCCTCCACAGCGCTGACGCGCCCCAGACCGCCCGCCGCCTCTCCACCCCGCCGATCTGGGCTGAGAGACGCCAGATCCGGCCACCAGGCCGCCGGATCCGCCGCCGGCGAGGGGAGCCGCTGCCAGGGAACACTCCGGCGACGGCGAGGAGGTGGGATCCGGGCAGGGGGGAGGAGAGTATGGTTTAGGTTTAGAGCCCCTCCGCCACCTTCATCGCCCCCGCGCGGACACCCGCCGGCGAGCTCGGGCAGCGGAAGGGGAGGAGAGGGGAGGGAGGGAGGAGACCGGCGGCGGTGCTGTTTCTTGGGAAGAGGAAGCGGAAGGGGAAGAGGAAGCCTTTCCGAGGGGAAGAGGAAGCATATTAGGTGAAGCTAGTGGGCCACTAGTCGCTCCTATCTAATGGTTTGTGGAACCCTTTTTTGGCGTGGAGTTTCCTATAGAATGTTAATTGACAATTGTTCCGTAATTAGCCATATGTGCTCATTGGTCTCATTAGATCAATCAGAATTGTCTGTTAATAGCAGAAAATTACAAGCACTCGACACAACCACCAAACCATATATACCACACACAAAAATGGTTAGAAATTCAGAGCAACTCAGCTACATAAATTCCCATAAAAACCAAATCACAAGATATAGCACCAATCCAACCAAATTATCGCCGCACAAGCAAAATTACAAGATCCCTAGAACTACATCATCGTTGAACATATTCCTACAGCCAAACTCTGTCTCAAGTCTCAACTACTAGTTTGGGCAGATAGGACATGCACAAGAGAATACTGATCTAATTAGCCATTGAGCGGAGCCCAAGCACGATATCTAGTGTCTGTAATTCCAGCTAGTGAACATGCAATTGGTGTTAGTCCTCCAATCATCCTTCCCCAACAGGTAAAGTGTATTGGTTGAATGGGGATATTGTGCAACTTGTCTATGAAGTGCAGTTCTATGAGTGCAACCCTATCGATGGTTCAATGTGAAATTAGCATACCTTACCGTGGGGATACAAGTGTCAAGAGTCAAGATCACTACGTTCCTGATCCAGTGAAGGTGTGCATCACAATGCCATCATGACCATCAGAGGGATAAGGATGCAAAGCAACATCAGTGTAAATAACCTAGTTTAGTAATACATGAGAAAAACATATTAGCGTCAATTCTAAAAATTAGTAATACATGAGAAGCAAACAGACAAATACAATGATCAACATTAGATGAGCAAAAGGTGACAACGTCTGGGTGCTTCTCATTTAGTAGGTGAACTGATCATGGAATCATGGGCCAAACCACTAGTGCTTTATGCCTAATCTCCTCTCTATAACTAGAGCAACGAAAAACACACGTCATTTGATAACACAAATATGAGAAGAGCAAAAAATATTCAAGGCATTAGTTAGTATATTTGGAAACAATAACTTTTATGGGTATAAAGCTGGTCAAGAACGAGCTTTTGGGGGAAAAAACACAAAGCTGGTCAAGAAGGTATAAAAAAATAGTGGAAGTAGGCAAATCCCACCCTCTTGATCCGACACAAATTGCAGAGGAACAACACAGGGTTGAAAAAATTACTCAGAGCCACAGACTTCCCAGCGTCAAACGTCAACTCCGTGATTACAGTAGAGATTAGTTATTAAAATTATGTTTTGAACCGTGTCAATATCTAATGCGTCACTAGCCCATTGGTACCAATCAATGTACTTACAGCTCATCCTTTATCAACAAAAAAAATGAATGCTTTACACTGGTCACGTTGGACCGTCATCTCATCGGACGACCAGAAACTCCAGTGGGCGCAGCCAGGTCACCCACCAAGCCCACCACCAACCCAACAGCCCACATCTACCCCCACCGTCTCCGGCCGGTTTCCATTCCCCAGCCACACCGCATCACCATTCACCACACCACCTTTCGTCAACACAAAGTCCACCAACCCCCTTCCCTTCCGTCTCAGATTCCAACGCCGCGTTGCGTGCTCGCAAAATTCCAAACCCCAATTCCCCAACACCCATGATTCTCTCTGCTGCCGCCCGCCTCCGCTGCTGTTGTGGCCTCTGCCCCGGCTGCCCTTGTTGCTGTCGCTGTTGACCTCTTAGCTAGGGTTGCGATTTCGCCGTTTCGCATCGATTGATCGGTCGGGAATTTTGAAGGCATGGATCTCTCGCGGCCTGAATCGTCGGACCTCTCGCTTGGCCTCCACCCGCGCGCCCACAACCACGCCCGCGGGCACACGCTCGCCGCGTCGCTGCGGCTGTTTGACTACTTGGAGGACGCGAAGCCGGAGGGTAGCATCGGCGGTGGAGAAGGTAAGGAGGAGGGGGTGACCAGCACTTCTCACTCGCTCTGCGTTAAGCGCCCATGCTGCGCGCTCTACGGCGGGGGAGGTTGTGATGGTGACGGAGAGGCGTCTTCCTGCTCTTCCTCGTCCGCGACGCTGCATCCCCCGAAGAGGTAGGCTACGGGGAAGTGCGGCCGCGCGGATCTAGAGGCCTGCCGCGGCGCGGTCCGCTCGTTGGGCAACCAAACTCTGGCTGGCCGCGGCGCCGTGACGGAGCGCGAGCTGGAGCGCCAGGTGCGGGCATCAAGCTGATCACTCAGATTTGCACATAGCTAGCTACAGACCTATGGGGCTGCTAGTGACAAATCTCACAAACCCTAAATCTAATGCAAACAAATCCCGATCACAGCAAAAAAATGTTCGACAGGGCAGAAAAACTACTGGAATCCACCCAATCCCAAATCCACCCAATCTCCCATAACGATGCTTCTTGACCTGTCATCTTACGTCGTGGGGAGCCTCGCGGCTGGCCTGCTCGGATGATTCAATAACCCGATCACGAGGTCTCTAAGAAGAGTGGGGTCACCTACCTAATTGGATCGTGTCTAGACCGTGTCGTGCCGGGCTGCCATTTGGCGAGGCTTGACGTACGGAAAATGGTCGTGAGAACTGGTCAGATCGAAGCCGTCCACTTACCCGAACCTGTACAACTGGGCCCTGTTTGGGCTACACGATAGGCCCAATAAAAAGACACGTGAATGCTTCACGTTGAACATGGCCCATAGATTCTTGCCCATCTTCACACCAGGCAAGCAGCAAGGTAAGATTTAGCTTTTTTTTTCAGGGTATGATTCAGCATTTGAAGTTCCAAAAAAAAGGATTTGACATGTGAGATTAACGAGAAATTTTGAACTGAGTGGTGAATCTGTTTGATTAAGATGATTTCCCCTTTGAAACAACAGCTTTTGTATCACAAGGAGCATTCCTTGTTTTGCGAACTGCAACGGAAGTTCTAACGTACAGAGTCGAAGTCCATTTTCTGAGATGTAGCTACATGCGAAGCTACAGCACAAATATCGAAAACAATTTGCTGTCTTGGCCTGGGTTGTTACGTGAGATCCACTGCGGTGGGCCTCATGAGATCCGCCTCACGAGACGGAGGCCTGGTCTTGTTGTATATCCCTGGCCTGTTCGGCGGCGCAAAGAAGCCGGGGCCGGGCGGCGGCCACGCGGGGAAGCCCACGAGCCGGGGCGGTGGAGGACCAGAAGGAGAGGGGCAAGACGGCGTTGAGATGCTTGCGCCGCACTGGATTGGGGTAGTAGGCATGGCCGCATCGGCGGCTTAAGCTTTGGGCCTTTTGGCTATTTGGGTCAAGTGCCGAGACCGCCGAGTCGGTTGGGTGACTGTATTGTAGCTCTGCCATATCTCCGTGCCGTTCGGCGACTAGACGAAGTTCCCTGAGTTGAGCAGCACAGCGATAGCTCGGTCGCCTTTGGTGGAGGTGGTTGTTGAGAAACCGTCGCTGGCGATCAGTCCGAGCGATTTCTCTGCTTAGAACAAGAACGAATCAATCACAGAATCACAGAGAGAATAGATTGAACACACAGAGAGGTAGAGAGAACTCCCGGTCTTTCTTTATTGCTTTTCTTTCATGCGTACATAATGGGGGGGGTATGGCTCTCTATTTATAGTCTACGGTGGGGTGCCCAATTAGATCGGGACTCTTGGATAGAGTCCAAGTTTCCTAACACTCCCCCTTGGGCACTCACCCAACATGCTCATGCCTCGTCAAAACTCCATAAAAACCCAGTGGGAAAAATTTGGAGAAAGAGTACATGATACATGTGATCTTTGCGATGCACGAATTGCCTCATTAAAAACCTTGGTCGAAAACTTCATGGAAAACTCGTCAAGGAAAAAGAGTACAATTCACCCAAATTCATTTGGTCTGCAAGACTTTATTTTTGGGTACTTAATCTTCATGATCAAGATTTAATAGCGGGCTTGAGAGAATTCTCCCCCTGAATTCTGCACTTCTCTAAGTCTTATCATTCCAATCCCTCACACGCACCTTTCAAAGCTAGATGCGGGGAGTGACTTAGTGAATAAATCTTCATGACTTAGTGTGCAGTACTTCAATTTTGTCCATCTTTGCAATTCATGAGCATAGAGGAATTTGGGGTTGATATGCTTACATAGCCCGTCTGCACTTGTACAACGCAAACTGCATTATCTTCATGGATAATTATGGGGGTTTACACAACGTTCATTCCACATGACTGCTGGATGTGGTGATCCGTTCAGCGGAACCAAGCGCACTCTCGTGCGACTTCATACAGTGCTATAATTTCTGAGTGGCTCGTCGAAGTAGCTACAAGACTTTGCTTAGACGATTTCTAGGAAATTGCAGTTCCACCACATGAAAATATATAACCTGTTTGCGACTTAGCGGTATGCGGGTCAGACAGGTACCCAGCATCTGCATAGTCAATCAAGTTCAGATCTTGATTCTTTCTGTAAGACAACCCAAGGTCCTTACTTCGTTGGAAGTATCGGAATATGTCTTTTATGCCCTGCCAATGCTTTTTGGTGGGCTCTGCACTGTACCTTGCTAACAGATTCACGGCAAATGCAATGTCCGGTCTAGTGCAGTTTGCTAAGTACATGGGTGCTCCCACTGCACTTAAGTACTGGAATTCCGGTCCCAGACTTCCTCCCCTCTTCCTAGGTCGGAAAGGATCTTTTTCTTCTGTGTAAAGACCTACCGATCATTGGTACTTTTGAGGAAATGCCTTCTCGAAGCCAAACCTTTCAAGCACCTTCAGGTGTAGGTCGACTGATGTACCAAGACTCCTTCAGGACGTGCTCAAGCTGCAGCCTAAGCAAAACTTGGTCTTGCCCAAATCTTTCATTTCAAATTCGACTCCAAGTAGGAGCTTGCTTCTTTTATGTCTTGGTGTCCCGATGATATTCGGATCATCTACATACACATATATTATACGAACCCATTCGGGATCGCCGTATAAATACACAAGGACAATCTTCATTGTTCGTGTAGCCTTTCTTGCAGAGAAAGTCGCTCAGCGATTATACCACATTCTTCCAGTTGTTTCGGTCCATACGGTGACTTTCGAGTTTCACACTGCATGCATTTCTATTTGCTCTGTCTTGGTTCGGAGAGGGATTCCTTCAGGGACTCTCATATAAATCTCCGAATCCAAGTTACCGTAAAGGTATGCAGTCACAACATCCATTAATTTCATTTCCAAATTCAAGTTCACTGCCATTGAGATCAAATATCTAAAGGTAATTCCACTCATGACTGGGGAGTATGTTTCTTCATAATCAACTCCAGGACGTTGAGTGAAACCTTGGGCTACCAGCCTTGCTTTGTATCTCACTACTTCATTTTTTTTTTCATTTCTCTTTCGAACAAATACCCACTTGTGCCCAACGGGGTGCATGTGGGGAGGTGTGCGGCATACGGGCCCAAACACCTCTCTTTTATTCAGAGATAGCAATTCAGTTGCTATTGCCTTCTTCCAATCTTCCAATCTGATCTTTTCTTACATTCAGCGAGCGATGCAGGCTCGGGATCAAGATCGATGATGGTGGCAATTTTCTTTGCGAAGTAGATATCGATATTAGCTGTTGTCCTATTCATGGACTCTCCCGTGTGCACATAATTTATAGTTATTTCTTCATGAGTTGCTACTTCTGGAGCGATTGCTTCTTCTGGAGCTTTACCTTGCACATCGCTTCTTTCAATTGCGGTGGCAAGTCCCTTTAGTTTTTCGGCTCCGATGTGTGCGCACACATCCATGCCGATGGGGATATTCAGATCCGGTATGCCCTCTATTGGAGGTGTCATACTTGTGCCAGGTCTCAACTGGCTCCCCTTCTCATTCTGGGGGACTTCAATGATCGGCTGTGATAAATCCCTTTTATCCTTCTTCACCAGGCGTCCCCGGTTACTAAAGATTCGAGGAACCGGAGTTCTCGTCCTCTTTTTTATTTTTCTGAGGCCTCTGGACGAGATTAGGGATACCTTCTGTTTCTTTGGTATTTCAACCCTCTCCGGTGCAGTGCGTGCAGGCACATGCGACTTAGTCACGCTCTTCAAATCATTAAAGTGATCAGGCAGCTGATTTGCTAATGCTTGCAAATCAATTGTCTTCTAGACTTCTCTTGTCTTCGGACTTCTATTGTCTTCTAGACTTCTCTATTTGCTTTATTAATGTCTTCTGGACTTCTCTAGTGCGCGGGTCATCTGCATGGATTCCCCAGGCTTGCCACGTAATTTCCTGACATTCTTCATCAAGGGGTTGATTTCCTCCCCCTAATGTTGGGAAATTTTCGGTGGTGGCCCTTGCGCTGCTGCATAGGTGAATGGATGTTTTAGGCCGAAGGTCTAAGATTGATGAGATTTGCTGCATGTAGGACTGCGGGTCCCCAACATGTAGCTAGCAAATTACAATTATGCAAGAGGGGTTGGGCAATAAATTTAATTCTCTTAATTAAAACCTCTCCCAAACCATTCTGGGTATGGACATGCGGTACCGAGTGCTCAACTGCAATTTCCATTGCCATGCAATAATCATCAAATGCCTTTGAAGTAAATTTGCCGGCGTTGTCCATTCTGATGGACTTGATGTGATGATCATGAAACACATTTCTGATGCGAATGATCTGCGAGATCAATTTTGCAAAGGCGTGGTTTTTCGTGGACAACAAACCCACATATGACCACTTCGAAGAAGCGTCAATGAGCACCATGAAATACTTGAATGGCCCTGAGATGGACTGAATGGGACCGCAAATGTCTCCAGGAATGCAGGGACTTCATCCTTCACTTTCAGAGTGAAGGGACTAGTTATTATTTTCCCGGTGCACATGCAGGGCACACAAAATCTTCATGATTGGGAAATTCTTCATTAATATTATGCCCATGCGAGTTATTTATTATGCTACTCATCATCCTAAGACCTGGGTGGCCTAATCTGTCATGTCAGAGACAGAATAGTTCAGAGCTTCTAAACACTGTCTTCAGAACAGTGTACGCTGCAGGCGCTTTGATGTTGGTATAATATAGCCCATTTTCTAGTGAAGGAAGTTTTTCTAGTACCCTTTTGCGCTTCGTAATGAGCAGGTATTCCTTACCGTACTCTTCTTTAGTCTCAACGCGGAAACTATTTGCGCGGATACTCTTAAAACTTAGGAGAGTTCTAGTCGATTCTGGATACAATGAGGCTTCTTCAATGACCAAAGTTGTGCCCATGTGGCTCTTCCGGAACCAATTATACATGCATCGCTTCCGGCGATTGTCGTAAGGCTTCCAGTGCTCTTACGAATCGACTTGAAAATTCTTAGTCTCTCTTAAGATGGTATGCATTGTGCCGCTGCTAGCTAAGCACACTTCCTTTATAGGGCGCTACACTTGTTCTAATATAGGGTATTTTATTAATATGCATGAGAAGGCAATCAACACATAGATAAAATACTCCAATGTCAGAACATATCATGCCATCATAAACTGAATAAATGAATGAATTCTTCAAATATCATCCAACCATCACGAGAAGATAATAATTCTTAAGTACCATCCATGCAAATTCTAACATATTCTTCCACACAAAATAAATGACATTTAAAGTCAAAATGCATTCAGTGCACTAGACTTCTTCTGCTATTTTCTCAGGGGTGACATTCTCTTCAAGAGAAATCATGGCATTGGCTGCTGCTAGGCCGAGAGGAGGTGCTGCTGCTTGGATGGTCTCAACCTCCATTAGCGCGGCATCTGCTCGGAACTCTCCCCCTCAACCGATGCAAAGTGGGCTTCATGCTGCCCTTTGCCATCCCGTTTTTGGCTTGCTAGCCGTATTCTCATGTGGAGCGTCTGATTTGCCTTTCTGGGCTATGGTCTTACCCTTCCTTCCCCTTTTCTCTATCAAGGGCTTTCGCACCTTGTTGCTCCCGGCGTTGGCTTCACGGCGAGTGGAGCTCTCAGATGGCTGAGTGACTTAGTTCTTGCGGAGAACTTTCGTCCTGAGCTTCCACAATTTGCATCATATCAATCAATTCGGCATATTCCTTATAGCCGTCTTGACGATAATTGCGTGCGGATTATACTGCATTAGGGTGGAAGGATTTTCTCAATTTTCTGTATTGGGGGTACAAATCCTGTGCAAGGCAAAATTATACTCCCCGACCGTCTTAAAGTCGACAAACCTCAGTCTGATCCACTCCTGCTCTGCTTGAGGAAGAATGGTGTACTTCAGCCTCTCAAACCACTTCTTGAGTGCGGTCCAGAGTGCTAGCGCGCTTTTCTCCGCCGTATACTCATTCTTGAGAGTGAGGTAGAGGTGGTGCCTGAGAGAATAAAGTGCCTGATCATTCTCCTCAGGTTTGGGTTGGGCGTTATTCAGTCCGCCAAGTCCAAAAGCAGCGCGGAGCTTCCTGGCTCCAAGTACAATCTCGACATCGGATGCCTACGTCAGATAGTTTTGGCCATGCTGGGCCAGCTCTTCGAACTTCTGGTTCGTGATGCCAGTCATCTATATGTGTATAAGTCTACTGCTGGTAGACATGCACGGAATAATTCACTACGGGTAAATAAATGGTACAAAAGGTTCTCGCAATATTTCATAATTTTCTGTGTATTTTCTATAATTTTACTGCTAATTTCAGTGATTAAAAGCAATTTTCAGCAATTACAATTAACCAAAACAGTAAATAAATACAGAAAATACAGAGAATAATAATGGCATAAATAACTAAGCTTCAAATGCTAAAAATAATTCAAAATTCAGATTCCCGAGGCCCTTTTATGCTAAAAAATGAAATTTCAGCAAATTCTGCAATTCTAGAGGGTTTTTACGCAAAATTTCAGTTCAGAGAAAAATTCACGCAATTTCCTGATTTACCGAGGGGTTTTCTGCAAAATTCTGGACCCACTCGTAAATTTGAGGACCTATCGGTAATTTTCAGAACTACCGAGGCGTAATTGCAAATTTTGGGACTTAAATTAAAAACCAAAGGGCTTCTTTGCAATAACCCGAGGAACGGAGGGCTTTTTCGTGAAATGCCCGTGCCGGCCCACTTCTCCCCCCCGTTTTTTTTTTCACTCCCTCCCGCCCGGCCCATTCGCCCTCCCCCCCATTTTTTTTTCTTTCTCCGGCCCAACCGGCCTACTCGGCCGTTTGGCCCCATGAGCTGCTGGCGCATAACCTAAGGGATTAGGGTTCCCCCTACCTTCTCCCACAGAGGCGGCGGCGGCCCTTTGCTGCGGGCGTGAGGCGGCGAACCGGGTTGGGGCAAGGGTGGCGCGACTTCGGGCCGAGGCACGGCGGAGGAGTCGGAGACCAGCGGACGGCGGAGGCCATGCGGGGCCCGGGGTGCGGTGGGGTTGTGCCCACCAGCGTCGGTCCGAGCTCGAAGAGCGGCGAGCCCAGGCGCAAGGCGACGGCCTAAGGTGGCGGATCCGGCGGCTACGGGTGGGCGCGCCGGCGCGCGCGCGCGGCGGTCAGCAGCGCGTGCGGCGCGAGGACCGGTGGCGCGCGGACCCCGAGCTGCGCATGCGGAGGAGGAAGAGTCGGCCGGGCGGCGGCCGTCTTGATGGCATGCGGAGCCGATTGGCTGCGCCAAATCGTGGCAAGTGGCGCGCGTTCGGGCATAGGGGCGAGGCGGCGGCGGCGTGCGCGTTGGCGCGCGCGCGGACATCGCGGCGAGGCCGAGATGGAGAGGCCGGCCGGCCGCAGCGGCGCGGCGGCGTGCGCGCGCGGCGCGCAGTGGAGCCAGGTTGATGGGGCGGCGTACCAAGGCGGCTGGTTGCGGTGGCTGCAGGCCGGGTATCCGGGCGCAAGGCGCCGGCTTCAAACACGAGCTACGGCGGCCATGGGGGCTCGGCTTCGGGCCGGACGACTTTGGGAGGCGCGCATGCGGGCGCGGGCGTCAGCCGGTGGTAGGCCGAGTAGCCGTCTGTGCAGGGGTGGTGCTTGTCGGCAGCCGGCAGCGCGCATACAGCGCGGCTATGCCTTGCGCATTCTGGCGCATTGGCAGTCCTTCCCCCTTTTTTTCGTGTGATGCCATGCAGAGCAAAAACAGAAGAAACGATGCCAATTTTTCTTTGTATAGCGATTATGCAGAATCAAACAAAGCCATGCAAAATTTCCAATCTATGATGCAATCGACATCTACCCCGTTTCGCAATCTACCGATCGACATTGTGCCGGCGACTTCAAGTCTGCTCACGGTAGATTAGGGCGGATTTGCATCGTTCTACAGTGCAATCAACATCTACCCCGTTTCTCAATCTACCGATCGGCATTGTGCCGGCGACTTCAAGTCTGCTCGCGGTAGATTAAGGCGGATTTGCACCGTAGAATTTCAATCTAGAACGCGAAAAGAAAATACAGATTCAAAAGCGATCTAGAAAATTCAATCTGTGCTTCGATGATTACCTCGTTCACCGGAGCGAAGTCGTGCTGATAACGTGTTGAGAAACCGTCGGCGACGACGATCCGGCGATTTCTCGCTTAGAACAAGAACGAATCAATCACAGAATCACAGAGAGAATAGATTGAACACACAGAGAGGTAGAGAGAACTCCCGGTCTTTCTTTATTGCTTTTCTTTCATGCGTACATAATGGGGGGTATGGCTCTCTATTTATAGTCTACGGTGGGGTGCCCAATTAGATCGGAACTCTTGGATAGAGTCCAAGTTTCCTAACAGTGGTGTTCTTCGTTGTCCAAAGGATACGGCCTTTGGAGTCCGACAAGACAAGGTCCGAGCTGTTGGTCACAACTAGCTTCCCGGATGAATTGCCGATGATTGGGTTGTCGCGGTTGGTGACCCACACGTATGTTCGCTCGGAGATGCTGTGATACCATGCACCACCATATGAGTTTGCGGTGGAGTTTGTTGGGGAGAAGCAGCCAAGAGCAGAGATGCCACCGTTCGAGATGAGCTTGTCACCGGGTGAGAGTGGCTTTGCAGGTGTTAGGCGGTCATCGGATTTGCAGAAACAAATCAAGAGCAGGAGAATGAAGCCGTGGAGGGTGATCATATTCTTTTGCATATTCTTGTCAGGACTGAGCTACATTGCAACACTATATTGCAGTGAGAAATAATTGAGAGGTCGTTCTTCTTGACGGTTGGACAATAGAGAGTAAATAATGTAGCATGTGTACGAGTTTTTTTAACCTCCAATAGCGTAAGAGATAATGTTCTGAAAAAAAAACAGCTTAGGTGATAACTCTGGGTTCAGGCATATCACGAGTTACATGTCACCGCTGAGACGGTAAGACCCATTGTAAGAACATCCTTAATGATAGTGGCTTTGCATGTGTCAGCTGGTCATCGGATTTGCAGAAAGAAATCAAGAGCAAGAGGATGAAAACGGCAAGGTAGGCCATATTCATCAGTCTTTTTTTTTTCTCTCGTTCGGCTGTGAACCTGTGACAGTGAAGAAAATAGACATAGGTAACTAACTGAGGTGCATGGTTCCTGAGAAGTATGAACAATTTGGCCGCCGGGAGTAGACTTATAGTTGGGATTTTTCTGTGTGTGAAATCGAAATTCGACTCTCATCACATCCTTCGAATTATGGTACATATAGTGTTAGGAATAGTTCCATATGAATTGTGGGAGAGGAGCAAGCATAACTTATAAGTGTAAGGGAGTCTCCACCCATTGGACTAGTCTTTTGGGGAGAAGGCCCAATACCACTTATAAAGTTATTGCTCCATTGCTCCGTGGGCTTAGTTGTGTTCAGCCCATTTAGACATGCGGCCCAGAAGTGTAACAATTGGTATCAGAGCTCAGGTGCCTAACATCTCCTTGGATCTCATGGTTGCAGAAGTGCCCAATCCATGTGTGAGGGGGAGATTGTTAGGAATAGTTCCACATGGATTGTGAGAGAGGAGCAAGCACAACTTATAAGTGTAAGGGAGACTCCACCCATTGGACTAGTCTTTTGGGGGGAGAAGGCACAATACCACTTATAAGGTTGTTGCTCCGTTGCTCCGTGGGATTAGTTATGTTCGGTTCATTTAGACCTGTGGCCCAGAAATATAACATGCATGATGTCAAAGTCTGGATTCCGACTAATGGATAAAGACATCGAGGACCTAGACCAAAGCATTGCTAACAAGACGAACGGCACCAGAGCGGACTCCAACGCGCAAAGAAGAACTGTTACTACGAATTCAGATTGGACTTTGGAGCGAGACGGCTTGTGGCGGAGAGCGCGCGCAGCGTACGCCGGATCCCGGACGTCTCGCAGTGACAGCACAACCACAGCGAAAGGTAAGCCGGTGGCCGCGTACGAAGCCGTGTGGTGACCGCCTCGGGACAATTTGGTAACGTTTCTGTCGAAATCTCAGTCATGTGAAAGCAGAACATTGGAACGGCTAACGTGTTCGCGGGGCAGGGCAGGGCAGCCGGCGGCGAGACATGTAGAGGGAACGTGGGAGTACATAGAAGCAGTGGCAGACCTAGAATTTTTGGATGGATGTTCAAAGTAGCAAAAATTAAAGTATAAACTATTTATAGTAGAGATAACATCTTAAACAATTTAGAAAAATTATAAAACAATTAAAAAATTGTTGAATTAATAATATGAAATTTGGAACCTGAAAATGGGGATGTACTTGTGCTACTGTCGACACACACGGCCTACCTTGATGGCTTCGGTGGCCTAACCATTGCCACCGCACCCTCTTTGGACCCTGGCTGTAGGCAATCTGGCTAAGTCGCTCTTGGTGCTCTCCGTCGCCCGCCTGCTACCTTGAATTCAATTTCTACATAAAACTCGGTTTTGATTAAAAGAATTTTAAATTGTCTATTTGCCCGCTCTCTCTAGTCAGCCTTCTTGAACCTTCAGTTGGGTTGTAATTTTTTGAGACGAATTGGAGAGGGGAGATGTGTGAGTAGGCTAAAATCTATTAGGGATATAAATATGAAATATTTGAATATCAATATATATGACAAATATATCTAATAAATACAAGATATTTTACAAAAAAAAAATAGATGTTCAATTGAACATCCATGAACTACATGTGATTCACCCTTGCATAGAAGGAACTTTTTTATTATTTAATCTCTTTTTAAAATTATTTTAAAGTTAATCCCTCACAAACTTTATTTTCAATTCTTACTCCTTTGGCCACGCCACCTCCCGTGGTGTGGTCAAAACATTCTGTCACACCACCCATAGAGGCGTGGCCCAAGCTGCCACACAAGCCCTTGGCCACGAGGTGTGCTAGCGTTGATGGCTTGCGTGGTATTTGTCATACCGTAACCCAAGGCGTGACAACCTATTATCACGCCACGAGACTTGGCGTTATAGGGGAGATTGTCACACCACAAGACTTGGCGTGATAGGGGGTGACTTAAGTGTGGCCGCCGCTGCAGTTTCCATTTTTCCCCACGTCCTCTTTGTCCCGATGCATTCTCTGTCCTCTCCCAAATCCATCACCGGCGTCGGCGCCTGCCTCCAGAAAATGGACCCTTTTTGTGCCAGCTAGCAAAATTTTCTGTCCTTTTAGTTTTTTTGCCAGTTACTATGATTTCCTTGTAGCCATTTTGTATTGTACATAGATATGTTTAAATATGGTAATTAAACTTTTTTGTACCAATCCTCATCGTTATTCTTAACATGTACGGAAGATGAATATATTCAACATTTGACCTGGCATGCATGCAGGAGGAGAAATCTCCTTTGTAGCTTAGTTTCTTCTCATCATCATTGGCAGCAACCAAGCTGGAAATTTATATGAGATCAATTGCAGCATGTTCAAGTAGCACAAGTTGCTTTGAATGTTGCATCACATCATGAAGTTAGATATTCCATGCGCATACGCATGCACATCAAGTTACTAGGCAGCGGCAAATTAAATAAATAAGGGCCAATAAACAGTTTTGCGATGAAATACAATGCAAGTTGATCACTTACAGCTAGCATAGGCGTCGATTGACGTTAACATTCTTGATGGTTGAGAATGAGAAAGAAGCTAGATTAGATTCTCCTCGATCCAGAATGGATAGATCTAGGTAGAGGTAGTCAGAACCAAATCAACGCCTGCATGCTTATCTGTTGCGTTGATTAATTCAGACACCCCATGTAGTACATTGGTATATAAGCCGATTAATTGAATTGCTAGATATTGCTACCGCGCTAGCCCGGTGACTGTTACCACCTAAAGCCACCACGACCATGGAGACCGCATCGGCTGGGCGGTCGTCTGTCTGCTCGCTGCCGCTCTCAAGTCAGTCACCCGGAGCCGACCGTTGCCTCCATACCCCTCACTCGAGGACACCCGCCTGAAGTCGGCTGCCGCCTCCATGATCCCGCGATCGAGGTCGCCGCAGCCCACGCACTCTGGGCCCGAGGCTGCCAGCCGACACTCCCGCGCCTTCACCCAAAGCTGCACTGGCCACCCACGGTAGCCACTCGGCCACCCGCTCTTTGAGCTCTCATGTCGCCAGGGAGCCCGGTGGCTAGGGTTTTAACCCTAGCCATCGGCTAGAATGGGTCGGGAGGCCATGGGCCACACGGGCCAAGTTTTTGGCCCAAAATAGCAAAACAAGTGGAGAAGAAGAAAATCCAGCTAGTAGAAAGTGTGCGTTTTAGGCCTTGAGGTATCGGCTAATTGGGAATAATCACTAAGACGCACAAATAATTACAATTTTAACCCTGAAGTTTGTCAATATAGTGAAAAGGTCCGGCCGACTTGATTTCTTTGTAAAGAAATAAATTTTCTAGATTAGATGAGTTTCATTATAATCTAGTTAGCATTTTGGTATTATTATGTGTTTTCTGGTTTTATTTTCTTTAATACTTTATTTTTTCTTATTAGTAATTCCAAAAATTGCTTATTAATTAGCAGAAATTAATTAAAATTACCAGAAATTTTAGAAAATCCTAAAAACATGGTTTTTAGGTATATGAGCTTCCATAAATTTGTGAAACCTTAGACTTAGTAAACCTTGGAAGCATCATATTTCTTTTATGGTTTATTTCTTGGCATGGTGTGTTTGGTTATTTATTTAATGGGTTAGTAATTCTAAAAATTGCTTAAATACCTTAATAATTATCAGAAAATCTCAAATATTGCTAGGAAAAATTTGGGAAATGATAAATTATCTATGAAAATGATAAATTATCTACTGAATAGATAAAAGTAAACCTTTACTATTTGCACTCATTTCATGCACTTGAGATTACTTACAAACAGTAAGCATGTAGGAAATTGCATGAATATTGTAGGACTTTGGGCGTTGCTAAGTGGATATTCGCTCGCCCTGACTGGCTGCAATTGTATCACCTAGGCTTATTTCATTGTCATACAATTCTACTACTGTCAAGCTTGACGCTGACGTAGCTATACCCTTTTACCGCTGAAGTATAAAAAACTTTGTAGTTTGTGAGGTATTGCCTCTACTCTACCCTGAAGAATGACTATATAATTTAGATTGGTCCGTTGGGGCTAAGGGCCTTCTCTGAAAGGATGGCCAAACCTGTAAAATGTTACTGGTGTTTTTGTAGGCACTTTGCCAGGATCTATTTTTGTTTCAAGGACTAGAAGTTCGTATGCGAGTATTACTCCGCCTTGCACCATATTGTCTCTAGACTAAGTTTAGGTAATCCGTATGTTACTAATAAACAGGTGCATTCATAAGCAAGAATATGCCCACGGTGAACAATATGGAGACTAGTATCATTCTCCTAGTTATCCTTTAGCTTTATTTAGATGTCATTTTCCTACATAAATAGCATCAATAGTATAGATGAAACTCCTGTCAAGCTTAATCTTGCTCGTGAAGAGCACCTCTTATCTTTTGCTTCAGGCTGAAATTGTGCGTTAGATAGTTATTTTCCCAGATGCCATAAATGTGTTTGATCTAAGTTGTTCTGTTAAAGTCTTACCCTTGTTGAACAGTTGCTTAATGGAACACATTGCCAGTAGCATATCTTACCTGCTATAAAATAATTAATCATGCATAGAATAAAATTTGTAAATATTATGCTTGACATTTAAAAGAAAAGATATGCCTCAGTTCACTAGTTCTTTGTGCATTAATGCACAGATGGCAATAGGAAAATTGTCCCTCTTGAAGGCACAAGACATCTAGTCAAATGTTAAATCTCAGAAGGATCACCATGACTAGAAAATGCTATGAACCTCAAATAAGTATGAAATAACTTACACCCAAAAACTTGAAGTCTATATATAGTCCCATCTTCCATATTACAAAGTATATGTCGGTTTCATGCCAATAAAATTTTAAAACCCTGGGTTAAAAGCAATTTGTTGTTAAAACTCTGGGTTAATTCAAAGCAAATGCTAGAAGCAGGCGCTCTCACTCAAAATTTTATGGTTGGCACAAAAAGCGGGAGAAATTTGGGCATATGAGAAATGAGAGTAATGACAAGTATAGTGGAATATCCTAGATCAAATCCAGAAGCAAATAAGCTTGAAACTATAAATAATCTAGTTTATTTGAGAGATAATTGAAACTTCTATCCACACTGTTGGCAAACGAAAATCATTGCAACATTGTCATAATCCAGTAGATATACTCGCAATATACTAGCATGAATTCATTTCTTAAAATGTATTAAAGTCATTATAATAATAAGACTTGATTGGAAGTTGTCTTTAGGCTAAACCTTTATAGTTATACATGAGATTTAGAAAATCTCGACTTAGTCTAAGCTAGAAGATATTGACTTGATGATCACTATTTTGAAGGTTTTACCATCTATCGGTATAAGTCCAATCGATGGACATGATAAAGGTCTTGAAGATTATAATAAATCCTAAAGATAGTTTATAAATCCTGGAGATAAGTGTTGCACTCTTTTTTTACCTTAGTAAGTTTTTCTGTTGGATTTCTTACTTGAAGATTTTTAATGAGGTAACAAATGCAATGGAATTTAACGAGTGTTGTATACTTTTTCTCTATTCCTTTTTTCCCACTGAATTTTTGGAAGGAGTTTTTAATGAGGCATGTGTTGCTGTAGCATATGGCCAAGGGAGAGTGTTATGAAACCTAGACGGTTACGTTGTGGGCAAATACCAAAACTACCCCTGAGAAGTTTAGACTATAAATAGAGAAGCCCTTATACAATGAGAAGGGGTCTGAAATTAATAAAAGAATATGTTTATGGTGTTCTCTCTCAATTGTTTCATACTGATTATTTTGGTGTTCTTGTTGATTAGTTGCGTGGATTTGCATTGGCGTTTGATTATTTCTTAATAGTAAGAGATGACTCCTGTGTGGGCGTAATTTCACGGGGCGCGATGGCACGCGGCACGTGCAGGTGAATCGAGCGAGCATACAGATTTAACGGGGTGGCCGGAATTCTTCCGCACATAAGGGCATGTACAAAGGCAATTAAGAGCTGGCCCATAGGAGTGCCAACTAGGCAACCTTGCTGATGTGGATGAGAGAGGAATGGAGGAGAGAGAAACAACGTCTCCTCGTGAGACATCGACTCTTGCAGCAGGAACGAGGCAGAAGAGCTCCTGAGAGTGGATCCAAGCACAAAAATGTCACATGCATTAAGTGCTTAGGAGCTTGTGTCAGGCTCAACCCTTGTACTTAGTATGCATTAAGTGTTGTCTCTTGATGATGTGGAGTGCTTAGGAGCTTGTGTCGGGCTCAACCCTTGTACTTGCCCTAAGAGCATCTCCAACAGTATGAGCTAGTTACTAGCTCTAAGACAACTTCTCCAATAGTACTAACTTTTAGCACATAGCTCATAACATAAATAACCTCACATGACACTCTCACATAATCTTGGAATATGTGTATGAGACTAGCTCTTGATCAAGAGATAGCTTTTCTCTCTCTTCTATTAAAATATGAAATAATATGCTTAGAGCTAGCTCATAAGTCACTATTGGAGATGCTCTAAGAGGTTTATGATTTCCTTTCTTCGAGACAAGTGTATAGTTTTGCAACTGCCCTGTCGCATGCTCCAGGTGGCAAATTAGGCTATAGCAGCGCACAAATGACGAAAAGCCAAGGGTTATATAATCGACAAAGGTCGGTTGGATGTTGATGGATTCTCTTGCTGGGATTTTTATGTGGCTTTCAATATTTATTGTGGTTATTTTGTGTTTTACTCAATGTAGAATTATTCATATTATTGATGCAAGAGATAGGGAATATTTTGATGCAGAAGCTAACTTGAGGAATTAATATTTGAGATGCCAATGATGGTTGTGCTGAAAATTGGTAGATATATTTATTGAGATCATGTCTACTGAAATTTACTACGCATGCATATGTTTAACCCAGGTACAGCACATGGCGGAATAACTGGGTTTGTTTTGCATGATCGGCTCTGTCAGTTGTTGGATCTACATGATCAGATTGGAATTGATCTAGTAAATAATGTGATTATGGCGCATGATTCACACATGTATGCTAGCTAGGGACTAATATATTTTAGACTCATTAAACTGACCTGTCTGATTGTGGTTCATGACATGGTTCAGGAGTCTCACAGTGTACCAAAAAACAGGTGGGTCGCTTTGTAATACTTAGAAATGGAGTCTATAAATAGGTCCCTACCATCTAGCCTTATAATTCAATTGTGAGCGGTATCACGAAAAAACAGAGGAATAAAGGTAGACTAAAAAGACTTCATAGAATTAATATAAGGATTGAAGAAAACCCTAACATCGCTGTGGTGTATAATAGACGTAAAAGACCAAGTCACATGCTTGACTTTTGACGGCATGCAACAACTACAGCATCCAACTCTAGAGAAACCATCGTGCATATACTGATATACATAGCTCATTTATACAAGTGGTTATGGCCTAGCTAGCTTGTGCAAGAACATCAGTCATGAGCTCAATAACCAGCCACCTTCTCGACGCCGTCCTCCTCCGCCTCTCTCTGTTCCTCCTTATTTTCGCAGCCTCTGCCTCCAGTCTTGCGTCTGACATCATCAACAAGGGCCGCAACATCACCGACGGCGAGACCCTCGTCTCGGCCGGTGGTTCATTCACCCTCGGGTTCTTCCCTCCCGGGGTGCCCACCAAGAGATACCTCGGCATATGGTTCTCCGTGTCCGTCGACGCCGTCTGTTGGGTGGCCAACCGCGACCACCCTCTCACTGACACCTCCGGCGTGCTGGTGAGAAGCGATACGGAGAGCCTTCTCCTGCTCGACGGCTCCGGCCAAGTCGTGTGGTCAGCAAACACAACTAGTACGGCGCCCGCAGTGACGCAACTGCTCGAGTCTGGCAATCTAGTCGTGAGAGACCCGAGCAGCGGCACCGTCCTGTGGCAGGCGTTCGACCATCCCTCGAACACCTTGCTTCCCGGCATGAAGATTGGCAAGAACCTATGGACCGGGGCCGAGTGGTACCTCTCGTCGTGGCGTTCGGCCAGTGACCCATCCCCCGGGAACTTTCGCTACACTACCGACACGAAGGGCGCCGTACCGCAAAACGTTCTCTTAGATGGCGACAAAGAGATCTACAGCACGGGACCATGGAACGGCCTACGGTTTAGTGGTATTCCTGAGATGGCGACGTACTCCGACATGTTCACCTACGAGGTGATAAGCAGTCCGGGCGAGATAACCTACGGTTATGTTGCCAAGGCTGGAGCGCCCATCTCACGTGTAGTTCTGACCGACTATGGGGTGGTCCAGCGCCTTGTGTGGGATGCGAGCACCGGAGCATGGAAGAAATTCTTTCAGGGCCCGAGGGACATCTGCGACAACTACGGCAAGTGCGGGGCGTTCGGTCTGTGCGACGCCAATGCGCCATTCACGTCGTTCTGTAGCTGCGTGCATGGGTTCAGCCCGGCGTCTCCCGCGGAGTGGAAGATGAGGGACAACTCGGGCGGATGCCGGCGGGACGTGGCGTTGGACTGTGGTAATGGCACCACCACGGATGGTTTCGTGATGGTGCAGGGAGTGAAGCTCCCTGACACGCGCAACGCGTCGGTGGACTCGAGCATCATGCTGGAGGACTGCAGCGCGAGATGCCTCGCCGACTGCTCATGCATCGCATATGCCGCTGCCGACATCCGAGCGGGAGGTGGTGGTAGCGGATGCGCCATCTGGAGAGATGGCCTCACAGATCTACGGTACGAGGACGGTGGACAGGATATCTACGTGAGGTCCGCGAAGTCTGAATTAGGTACGGCCATAGATATTTTACCGTATTGTTCAACCCTTATCTGTTAGTTTAACTGCGATTAGATTTATACAATGACACCAAATGCAACTTGACATAGATTGAATAATCTATTAAATACAGTTTAATATTTAATTAAAGCCTTAGATTAATATGGTCATAAACTTTCAAAAGCTACATTATCTGAGTATCCTAGTCAGAGGGTCGTTGTACATTCACTTATCAGTTACGACTCGACCTCACAAACTAGTAAATGGGCCCGCCTTCAAGCAATTGCTCCCGTGCGGTAGGACTTGCGTAGGTTCACGCGCACTCCGTTTTCCACCCTTTGGACTAGGGTCAACGAAGTCGGTGGTAGGACACGGATCAATTGCCACGCGCTCCATCCCCCACACTTCGGTCTAGGGTTGACGAAGTCGGTAGTAGGACTTGCGTAGGTTCGTGCGCGCTCCGTCCCCCACCTTTCGGATTAGAGTCGACAAAGTCGGCGGTAGGATTTGCGTAGGTTCGCGCGTGATCCATCCCCCACCCTTTGGACTAGAGTTGATGAAATCTGTAGTAGGACTCGGATCAGTTGTCGTGCGCTGGAGCCTAGTGGCTCCGCTTTTGATTTATGCTCTGTAGAGTTGGCGTGGAGCCTAGGGGCTCCGCTTTTGATTTAGGCTCCATAGAGTCGGCACGGAGCCTAGGGGCTTTGCTTTTGATTTATACTCCTGGAGTCAGCGTGGAGCCTAGGAGCTCCACTTTTGATTTATACTCCATGGAGTCGGCGCGGGGCTCATCGACCCCACACCCTGTTTATACTTTGTAGAGTTGGCACGGAGCCCGTCAACTCCACATGTTATTTATATTTCATAGAGTTGCTCAAGATGCATACATGTCTCGGTACCTTATACTCTGCGGAGTTTGCGTGGAGCCCAGGGGCTCCGCGCTTTATGCATACTCCATACAACTGAACGTACGTGACATGTGCAGGCAAAAAGGCATTTTATTTCACCCTGTTTACACAAGTACGCTATTTTACAATTCATATACAGGCGTGCCACAGGGGGCAACCCCTTCGGAGTCGTCTACGGGTAGTAACGATGGAGGCGGTCGCTATTCTATGTGTGCTTAGGTTCACTTTGTCAAGGGTTGAAAGGTGATACAAGCCTGGCCTCAGCGAAGCCATGACTATGTACGATCCCTCCCACTTGAATTCTAATTTTCTTGTCATGTTGGCATGGAGCGATTTCTTGAGGATGAGATCCCCTACCACCAGTTTTCATGCCTTGACTTTCTTGTTGTAGGAGGTTGTTGTCATGCGGAGGTACTTTGCAATATTGAGTGTCACCTGAATCCGATCCCCCTCGATGAGGTCCAGCGAGATGCTGAGCTCGCCCGATACTAAGGGAGCAACTACTCGGTGTGACTTGTCCTTGAGCTCCTCGGGCATCATGGCCTCATCTCTGAAGAGCAGCTTGAACAGGGTCAAGCCTATCAAGCGGGAGGCCGTTGTGCAAATGGACCGAAGGACTTTCAGTAATTTCTCTGGCCACTTTCCCTTAGGAAGGTCGACCAACCGCTTCTTGATTCTATTGGAGATTGTGTTCTTCACGCGCTCGACTGCCCTGTTGGACTGTGGGTGTCCCATAGAGGCATATCACACCTTAATTCCCATGTGCCCACAGAACTCGTGGAACGCTTCTGTGTCGAATTACAAGTCGTTGTCTACAGTGATTTCCCTGGGGACTCTGAAGCAGTATATAATGTTCTACCATAGGAACTTCTGGGCCACCGTGGAGGTGACTTTGGTGAGGGGCACTGCTTTGACCCACTTGGAGAAGTAGTCGTAAGCGACGATAACAAACCTATAGTCCCTAGGGGCACGTGGTAATGGACCGATGATGTCGATCTCCTGGCGGGATTGATTGGAGGGGGTTGGGGCCACGGGAGAACCTTCCCATCCACTGGCATCCCTGGCACCGCCAGACCAGTTTGTTTGCATCCGATGCTACTATTGTCTACTAAAACCTTGCCGGAAGGCTTTCCCAATGAGGGCCATAGGTGCCACGTGGGAGTTGCACAGGCCTCCGTGTATCTCTATGAGCAATTCTTGGCCTTCGCGGCATGAGAGGCAATGGAGGAGTGGGGCACATATGCCACACTTATATAGGATACTGTTGACCATCGCGAAGGCTCTTGTTCAGTACGTCATCCTACGTAGTTCGCATGGGTCATTAGCCTTGTCGCTCCCCTAGAGGAAGGCGATGATGGGCCCCCTCCAGTCATCTTGTTATGCAACGTGCAGTACGCTAGAGGCTTGCGGCTGGTCTTGCGTTATGGCTGCAGAGTTTAATACTTCAAAGAAGACTCCTTCAGGCGGCTGGTGCCCTTAGCTAGTGGCTTTTGCCAATGCGTTCGCTTCGCCATTGGTAGCCTATGGTATTGACTTTACCATGATCCTTAGGAAGTGGTGCTCTCTTGCTTTACCCACGATGAGGTATCTAGCTAACTCAGGATCCTTGACCTGGTAAGATTTGTCGATGCGTCCTATGAGAAGGTGCAAGTCCATGTGCGTAAGCACCCTTCGTGCTCCAAGAGCCTTCACTTTGTGTAGCCCAAACAATAGGGCCTCGTACTCTGCCGTGTTGTTGGTTACGGGGAAGCCGAGGCATGCGGCGTACATGAGCTTATGACCTTTGAGTGTTGTTATGATGGCCCCAACACCTGCTTTGGTAGCATAATATGCTCTGTCCATGTGCAGGGACTATACTGGCTCCGCCAGCTGTTCACAGGCTTGGTGACCCCCGAGGGTCCATTCGGCGATGAAATCCATCAATACCTGCAATTTGATTGTGGTGTGCATGACATATGTGATGGTAAAGGGGGTGAGATCTGCTGCCCATTTGATGATGTGGCCTGTGGACTCCTTGTTTCGTAGCATCTCTCCTAAGGGGAAGGATGAAGGCACAGTAATGCTATGCGCCATGAAGTAGTGCTGTAGTTTGCATGAAGCCATTAGCAATCTTCTCTAACTCTGTGTATCACATCTTGGCTCCCTAGAGGGCCTCTGATACATAGTAAATGGGCTGTTGTATGGACCCCTTCTCTAGCACCAATACTACATTGTCTGCCTAGGGGGCCGTGGAGAGGTACAATAAAAGTGGAGCCTTTGATGCTGGGCACATGAGCCGGGGAAGCTTTGCGAGGTATTCCTTTAGATCTTGAAAGGCCTATGCACACTCGCCCATCCACTAGAAGTCGTCCGAGCCACACAATGTTTTGAACAAGGGTAATACTCGCTCCGCTGCCCTGGAAAGAAAGTGACTGAGGGCCGCTAGGTGGCTGGTGAACCTCTACGCTTCTCGGCCGGTCTTCAAGGCCTCCATGAAGAGTATGGCATCGATCTTGTCAGGGTTGGCTTCAATTCCTTTCTCATTGACCAAAAAACTAAGGAGCATGCCCGCCCGGACTCCAAAACTGCACTTTTCAAGGTTGATCCTGAGGCCAACCTGTTGGAGGTTATCAAATGTCTCCTGGAGATCCACATCGTGGGACACCACCGGAAGGCTCTTGGACACAATATCATCGACGTAGGCTTCGACATTCCGACCCAACTACACCGCTAGGATGAGAGCGATGAGTCTGGTGAAGGTAGCGCTGCGTTTTTAGTCCGAAAGGCATTTGGACAAAGCAGTACGTTCCACCAGGGACTATGAAGCTCATCTTTGCCTCATCATCCTTTGCCATCTGTACCTGATGGTACCCAACATATGCATCGAGGAAGCTCATCATCTCACATCCTACCATCGCATCGACCAACTGGTAGATGCGCGGTAGTGGGTAGTTGTCTTTAGGACACGCCTTGTTAAGGTTGATGAAATCAACGCATGTTCTCTAGGTCCCATAGGACTTTTTCACTAGTATGGGGTTGGTGAGCCATTCGGGGTGGACCACCTCCTTGATTATACTAGAGGCTTTTAGCTTCAACTCCTCTGCCTTGGCAGCCTCTTGCCGATCAAGGGACATTTGCCTTGTTCGATATTTAATTGGCTTTGCATTGGGGCATACTGCTAGCTTATGCTCGATGACAGAGTGGTCCACCCACGCGATGCCATCAAGGGACCATGTGAAGACATCGACTTTTTTGCAGAGCACGACGATGAGTTTTTGCTTTGCCTCTAGGGTGAGGTCTGTTCTGATCGATATCTACTTCGTCAGGTCCTTTGGTTATAGTGGCACCATCTTCACGTTGTCCCCCCAGCTTTGGCTTGGGCGTCCATCCTATGGCGAAGGGTTGGGTGATCCCCTCGCTTACTGCATGGACCTTTCGGTGCAGGCTTTGTGGGTCTACTTTGATTTGTTGTGTGAGGTCTTGATCGCCCAACACCATGATGACTCCGGTGAGGCTCAGGAGCTTCATGCACAGGTAGTTATGATACACGACTGTGCCAAATGCGTTTAGGGTAGCCCATCCTAGGATCACATTGTAGAGGTATTGTAGGTCCACCATGTCGAAGGTGATGACTTTATGTCTATCCTGCTCCCCTTGTTCGAAGACCACCTCTAGCACTATTTGGTCCAACGTGTTCGTGGGCTGCCCACTGAAGCCTTGTAAGGGTATGGTTGGGGGCTCCAGTCTACTTCGAGGTAGGCCTATCTGATTGAAGGTGTCCACAAACAGGAGGTCTGTGGAGCTCCCCCTGTTGATCGGCACTCACTGTACATTACAGCCCGCGATGTTGGATGTGATTACTAGCGGGTGGGGGAAGTCCACTCCCACCGCATCCTCTAGTCTAAAGATGATGTCCACCCAAGCCAACTTGGGCAGTACCTGCGTCATATACGTGGTGACATGATGGACCCTACGAATGTAGACCCTTCGCTGCATTTTGAAGGGGAATTTGAGGGAGGACACGCTCGAAATGGCGTTGATCACCCGATGGGGGCCGTTTTGGGGCCTTGAATTCGTAGCACAGTAGGGGGGCTACATAATGGGTGCTTGTAGGTGTTGCTGTACATTTGCTATCACCAGCGTGTAGGTGTCTTGGGCACCTTCTCTGGCCATGCTTTCATGGAGAGCTGCGACAGAAGCACAGTCACGAGTGAGGTGGCCTCCACGATCATGTACCTCGCACCAAAGCCCTTGCTGACGCACATCATCGTGACCTCACCCCCTTCCACGCCCATGACCCATCGACCACGGCTGTGACTTTCGAGGGTGCTACTCCCCTTGGCCCTTTCATGCCAAAAACGTACTTGGAGCTAGTCGCCCTCCACTGTTTGTGGCTCAATTCTTCTTTCGGGGCTGTGGGGGCAGTTTTTGCTTCCGGGGCGGTCAGCACAGCCTTCGCCTCTCGTTGCATGGCATCCTTCTCTGCCCTAGAGTACTCTTCCATTTTGTCGAATAGTTTCACCACCGATCTTATGGGCTTTCGTGTGTTGTATTTGGCCAGCGGGCCCTTCTGGAGGCCACAGATGGCCACATTGATGATAGTTGTGCCATTGATGTCCTTCACCTAGTAGTGAACCTTCGCGAATCGCTAGAAGTAGGCTCATAGCTTCTCCCCCAGCTCCTGCCTTACTGTGAAGAGCTGATTGGCATCCACCTGCTTCATGTAGTTGCCTTGAAAGTTATTGTGCATGAGATTTTGTATCTGCTCCTAGGCATATACGAAGCCAGGGTGATAGTGAAGAACCAGAAGAGCGCCACACCCTGTTGCTTTGATTCTTGTCTCATAGATGCTCAAGAACTCATGGGGGTCTATGTTGCCCTTGTATGGCTCCACCATGGGCATTTTGAAGTCCTCGGGCCAAGCTCTTTGTTGCAACCCCACGGAGAGAGGGGATTCTGGGTCCGTGCCTACTGACGCTTTGTGCCTTGCGCAGATGTCTCCACTGCTACCGCGATGGTTGTTGGCTAGCTTCGCCTTTCCTACAGGTCAAGCATAGCTCTCTACAGGTCCACCAGCTCTTGTTGCAACGTCCTGTAGATCGCCTCGAGGGCACCTCCGCCTGCATTTAGTGTAGGGGGAGGGCACCCTCCACCTCTGGCGTGTTGGCAGTGACAACGCCTGCGTGAGCCCTGGGGCTCTGATCGGCCGCTACCACCGGGTCTTCCACTTGAGGTGCCTCTTGCTCCCTTATCGGTGCAATCATCAGGGGCCCCCCTTCGTTGCCTATCGTCGCCCCCGAAGTCATTATGGTCATTGGAGGACTCTCGTCGCCCATCGCTGCCCCCAATGTCGTTGTGTTGGTGCACCGTTGCCATGGGGACGGAGGTCCCTCGTAGCCCGCCTTCGTTGCTCTTGTTGCCGAGACTTCAAAAATGACACTCCTTTTTCGCTTGGTCGTTGGCGCCGACGTCTTCTTTGGGGTCGACGGCTTCTTCGGGGTGGATGTCACTGCCTTCTTCGGCGTCATTGTACCCAAACGTTCCTTCCTTGCCTTGCAGCTTATATGCTGGTCCCCACGGACAGTGCAAACTGTTATAATTACAGACCAAATAGTAAAATAGGGGGCTACGGGGTGACCATCGAGGGGCTACCAAAATAGATGCTACCTAGTCTCGTCTAAAAAGAGAGCTCTGCTCCTCATGGCACCCTTAAGACACATTTATAGCCATAGAGACTTGTTACATAAATAATCCTATCTAGGTCTATGCCTACAGGGGCGAATATGTCATTTCTCCACTTGAAGTTACATAAATACGCCATCTGGCCCTACCCTTATAGGGGTGAGCATACCATTTCCCTGACCTATGGTCTTCGCCAGGCCAACTATCCCATTGGCGTAGTGGGCCGACCGGGCCAAGGTGGGGGCCACTCCCTCTAACACTTAATATGGCTTATTTGTGTCTCGAAAGAAAATGGCTAGATTTACACGATCAAAAATTTTACTGTTTGAGCTCATGTTGGACGAAAGCTTTTGTGTTTGAAAAAAAAAGGCTTATGATAGACAAAACTTCAGTTATCTGCTATCAAAAGTAATAACTCTTAACCATGGATGAGTACTAAATTCCACTCTGATCCTTTTTGCTTCCATACCAGATAAGACCAAAAGGCGGTTTCCTACAGTGCATGTTATCGCACCTGTAGCTTCCGCTGTTACTATTCTTGTGTTCATCTTTGTGATTTGGTGGAGAAGGAAACGCAGAATCTTAGGTAAATTCTACCCCTGTCGCTCATTTTTCTTTTTCTTTTCTTCTTTGCGTTAACGTCCGTACATGAAAGGGAAAAGGAACATGGTAAATCCGTAAATGTGACACCGAATAGTGCAAACACCTGTTAAGGACTAAGGCCAATATTTAGCTGATAATTTCAACTAATATTTATATATTATGCTCATATTGCAGATGCTATTCCTCAAAATCCTTCTATGGCCGTTCCTTCCGTTAATCTAGCTACTATAAAGGATGTCACTGGAAATTTCTCTGAAAGCAATATGATTGGGCAAGGTGGATTTAGCGTCGTTTATAAGGTGCGCGTCATTTTCTACCGAAGAGATAAATATCAAGGAATCGAATGACCAGTTGATCGATCAGTTAAGCAGTCTTTCTCGACTAATTAGTGTAAATTAAACCAAGTACATGTAGCGTGAAAGATGCCACAGCACCACTGCATCATAATGCAGGCGTGGCCATATCCTTCACGGAAGTTTTTCATCTATATATACAATTAGAAAAGTTGCGATATAAACTTGAAAAAAATACGGGTTGTGACACAGACATTTAAATAACTACCCACTGGAAAAGTCTTCATCCTAACATCTAATTTTGCAAATCATCAGGGGCAGCTGCCTGAAGGGAGAATGATTGCTGTGAAGAGGCTTAAACAGTCAACTGTCACCAAGAAAGGCAAGAACGATTTCGCAAGAGAAGTGGAAGTGATGGCCGGGCTCCGGCATGGCAGTCTTGTCCGTCTGCTTGCTTACTGCAACGAAGGCAAGGAGAGGATTCTCGTTTATGACTATATGAAGAATAAGAGCTTGGATGTTTACATATTTGGTACTCCCTCTGACTTAGTGCAATCTTTAAAATTGAACTTTAACCGTTAATTTCTTTAGGATATATTGTTGATAATCACAAAAATCATGATAATAAAACGTATACTTTCAAATAAAACCCCAACGGTATTATTGTGCTACCTCTTCAAGGTTCTAACCTGCAGCCATGTGCTACATGCACCTGTCGGGCATTGACAGGCACCTCTTGCCTTCGTGCTTCACTGAGCTGGACAAAAAGAGTTGAAATTATTCATGGGATCGCGCATGGTGTTGCGTACCTTCATGGTGGATCGGGCGAGCGAGTCATCCACAGGGATCTCAAACCAGGCAACATACTTCTGGATGACGAATGGAAGCCTAAGATTGCAGACTTCGGCACTGCCAAGCTGTTCGTCGCTGATCAGTCAGGGCAGACAATTGTGGTCTCACCGTAAGTAACTTCACATACTTAAGATACTCCATGAAAAGATCGAACACCTCAAACCCTAAACAAATTGCATCCTATTAGTACTGTTGCTCTAGATTTCAGTGTAGTAGATATATATGTACTTGACACTGACATTGTCGAGTTACGTGAAGGGGGTATGCATCTCCTGAGTATGCATGGCAAGGAGAGATGACACTGAAGTGTGACGTCTATAGCTTTGGAGTTATCCTCCTGGAGACGCTTAGCGGCGAAAGGAACGGTGGCATGCAGAGACTCCTTCCGCATGTAAGTGCCTACTAAAAGTCCAAATATCTGCAATTAATCTTGTTCGTCTTGAGTTCATGTGGATTTCCTTGGCATGTAAAGCTCTCTTCTGAAAGTCGGTTATCTTTGTGCAGGCATGGGGATTGTGGGAACAGAACAGGATAATGGAACTTCTCGACTCAACAATGACTCTGCCTGTCTCTGAGTCTGAGCCTGAGCTCTTGTCAGAACTAGAACGATGCATCCAGATTGGGCTTCTCTGTGTCCAGGAAACTCCCGACGACAGGCCTACCATGTCTGCCATTGTCGCCATGCTAACAAGCAGAACCTCGCAGATTGATCAGTCGAAAAGGCCCATGCCCGACAGCAGAGCCATGCCTTCGTTCCGTGAGACCGATCTCCTGAGGCCCAGTACAATCGATCTTCCCTAACAGGGCTACACTTATCCACTCAAACCAACTGCTGTTTGTCTGGTGATCCGTGAAGTTGTGGTTAGAAAAACGTCTTTGTTCCATGGCCTTTTTCATTACCAATTTACTAAGATGTATATGTTTATATCTAAATATAAAGTTATACTTGTCATATAATTCTAATGCTTATGATATTTCTTATATATTTGTAACATCTCATATACTATATCTGTTTAATCTGTATCATTATAGTGTGATCCACTTCAATTAAATCTTTTTTTGTTTTTTCCCTGATTAATATGGTACTTTCTAGCCCCGGAGAGCAAAGGTGATGACTACTTTTGAAATAACATATTACTAGTGTAGGGCACTGTTAATCTATGGTGATGGGTTGCAACGAGCATCCCATTTCTGACCGTGCGCATGTTGTTTCGTTGTTGTCGAAACGGCCGATAGCAACACGCGCGCCACTGCCATGGGAGAGCACTGGCCCGACTCGGCAGCTCATGGTTCCGCCGTCCGCAGCCATCCTTCAACACGACAGAAAAAATGGAAACTTTCACATTTAAAAAAAACACAAACTTTCAAAAAATTCAGATTCAATAGCTTTCGATTCGGATTCAAATGCATAGAGGTTTTAACTGGATTTCAAGTGGTTTCAACTCAATTTCAAGAGGTTTCAACTCGATTCAGATATATTTCAACTCGACTTGAAAACCTTTCAACTAGGTTTCGAGAGCTTTCAATTAGGGTTAGAGGGTTACCTCCTCGATAGGAGCGTGAGCTCCCTGCTGTGGCACATAGTGCAAGCTCAACATCTTGTGGCATGCGGTGCGACGGAAGATGACGAGGGCCAATGGGCTCACAGCCGATGGGGGCGTGGCCAGCGGCTAGGTTTGCCGACTCCGGCGCTCTCTTTCTCTCTGTAGAACCGGTGTGGCAATAGAAGAGGGTGAATAGAGCCTTCAAATTTTTTTAAGTATCATCAATTCTTTATTCTAATAGTTATGAGAAGCTATGAAGACGAAGAAGCCAAGTGTCTGAAAAACAGCGTTGCTATAGTAATTTCAGAACGTGAACAGTGCAAAATAGCATTATTTCAAAAACAAAAATCCATGACCTTAAGAATCTATCCCAACCAAAAATCCTGAAAAACTTTAGAGAATTATGATCTTTTGGCTCATGAAGCTCTGGTGCATCAAAACTAAACCAAAATTTAAAATTGAGTTAACTTTCGAACTAAAACTCCAAATTATTTGAAATTTGGTATGCACCTTTTATAAGATGTTAGTAATCTATTCCAATCAATAATTAAGAAAATCATTACGAAAGTTATGACATTTTTCCGTTTGACGGAAGGTTGCACCAAAAAATAGTCAAAAACAAAAAAATGGTGAATGTGACTTGCTCGTGAGTGCATGATGGCCAAGATGGCTCTAGATTTATTCTCACATGCCCCAGCAAGTAAGAACACTAAAGAAATTTAGGTAGAAACAGTTGGATCAAAATATAGCTCGAAGAGGCGAAAAGGAGTAAAAATCGAGTTTCTTTATGAACTTGCCGAGTAAATGGCTAGATAGGTGAAGATTGATTTCCATAAGCTATATATCTCTTGCACATCCTTGAGAGAGTAAGATTAAGAAGGGTAGAGAAAAGAGTAAACACCAACAAAATCAAAGCAATAAACAGTGGAAAAGAGTAGCGTCATCTTCCATTCTTGCTTTGATGCATCCCGAGTGGGTTTGGGCTACGTCCTCTTGTAGGAGGACCAGGTAATAGCTTATACTTTTCATCAGCTTAAGAAGCACGAGCTCAATTATCCTACCCTTGATCTGGAGCTGGGGGTAGTGGTCTTTTCCATTTAGATCTAGCGCCATTACCTCTACAGAGAGTAGTGCATCATCTTCTCTAATCATAAGAGCTTGACGTACATTCTCACCTAGAATGAATTGAATTTGAGGCATTGTTGTATGTTAGACTTAATCAAGGACTACGACCTCACTATCCATTACCATCAGGGAAAAGCTAATGTGGTGGTTGATACCCTTAGTAGGAAGCAAAGTGATGGTATTCCTATTCCAACATCAGTCCAGGAGGGGCTTGAGGATCTCCAAACTACCCTTTATTCGTGTTCTCAGCACTATCTTTGGAGAAATTGAAAACTATCTCCCCTTTTGTTTGATGCTTTGCTAGAAGTTCAAGCCTCAGGTTCAGAGATCTGGCACTCTCATGGAGATGTCATTTGGGCTAAACCTTGTGGGCCCTATTTTTCTGTTGATGGCAAAGGGTTGTTACGTTTCCGTGACCGCATTTGAGTGCCATCCGCTTCATAATTGAAGAGGGATATTCTTCGTGAGGCTCATAAAACTCCTTATTCTATACACCCTGGCAAGACTAAGATGTTCAAGGATCTTAAGCGGCAATTTTGGTGGCCGGGAATGAAGGACATAGCTAAGTTTGTGTCTTAGTGCACAATGTGCCAGCAAGTGGAGCACTACAATCCTATCGGGCTTTTGTAACCATTGGAGTTTCCCCAGTTGAAATGGGAAGATATTGCTATGAACTTCATTGTTGGTTTTCCTAGATCACCCTAGCATATGGACTCTATTTGGGTTATTTTCAACTGTCTCATCAAGGCGGCTCATTTCATTCCAATCATTGCCACTTACTCAGCCAGTAATCTTGCTAATATCTATTTCAAGAAAATTATCCATCTACATGGCATTCCTAAAACCATTGTCTTAGATCGCAATACTAAGTTTGTTTCGCACTTCTAGAAGGCAGCTTGTTGGACCCCGGAACAACAACTCCCAGATCCTCTGTGTAAATCGCACTAGTCCAGGATCAGCTAGTGCACACAGTAGACAAAAAGATAAATATGAACCATAATGATATTTATTAACTAAATAGGCCTAGGTGTACACGAAAAAAACTATTCAAAAGATCTAAACTTGGTGCGGATAATCTTTCTTAACAAGAAGTTGATAACGTTAGCAGGCCGAATTAACTAGTAGCAGGCCCATTTCGGTTTTCTTAATTGAAAAAAAAAACCGTTAGCAGGCCGAGTTAACAAGTAGTCTAGTACCCTTCTTATAACGATCTAAACTTTGATAACGTTTGGTCCAAAATTGAGTGATTCAGTAGTAGTCCAGATCATGGTACAGCGGCACAAAGAAAATAACACTGAGCAGACAGCCATGAACTTGAATGATCAATGAATGAAGAAAACATTCTTTCAAAAAAGAGATCTCAACTTGGTGCGGATCATGGTGAAAACATCAGTATCATCGGTTATCTAACACGGCGGCAGCAAGCATTGCCGAAGAAATCGCCGCCGAGTCCGTCGCCACCGGCCACCGGGGTTCTGGGAATTTCAGCCGTGAAATTGTGTTTGATTCACAGTTGGGCCGCTGCAAACGCCAAAAATGCTCTATTCACTTTGGCCACTTCAGAGTCTAAAGTTTTGTTAATTCACAAAATTACTCTCGTAACAATATACCAACTGAGATGTACACATTCACAGAACTACTCTCAACGAAAGGTCCATTAATTCTGTCGTAATTTGACAAGCAGACATTGCAAATCGGGCAGGTTTAGAACAAGTGAAGGAAAGGAAAACGAAGGCGACATACAAGACAGAAATAGAAGGGGAAAGAAAGAAGCTACACATTAATTTCAGACTGCAAGTCCTGGTCTAGCGGTAAGCGAGAGATGGTCAGGTCTGGCTCGGCCTGGTTCTGTTACGTGAGACCGAGGGTGTTGGACGCTTCCGACGTTGGCAAATCTGCTTCGCCAAAAGGAGGTTTTCTCCCTGGTTCTGCCGTCGACCACCGGCTTCTTGGGCGTATCTATCTCTGAGCTCTTGCTGTTTAGCATTACAACAACTGCAGACATAGTAGGTCTGTCGCCAGTTGATTGTTGCACGCAGAGAAGCCCAATCTGGATGCACCTCTTCAGTTCAGCCAAGAGCTCGGGCTCGGAGGGAGGCAGGGCCACTGCTGAATCAAGAAGGTCCATAGTCCTGTGATCATCCCATAAGTCCCAGGCCTGCGAAAAGATTATACCAAGTTTGAAAATGCTCTTAGGCCTAAGCTCATCCCCAAATGAACACATCGGTGTACTTACACGTGAAACTAGGGTGTGCATGGCACCGTTCCCCTGACCACTGACTATCTCCAGCAAGACAACCCCAAAACTGTAGACATCGCATTTCAGCGTCAGGTTCCCTTGCAACACGTATTCTGGAGCCGCGTACCCTCTTTTAGTCATGTACGTAAACAAATTATGTCAGTAAATGAACTTGACTCAGATTTCAATAACGAAGCACATACGAAGTAGTTTCGATCTTACTTCGAACCTATTAACGTCACAGGTCCTGTCAGATCAGCTTCGTACTGTCTCGCGGTGCCAAAGTCCGCAATCTTAGGCTTCCAGTCGTCGTCCAAAAGAATGTTGCACGGTTTTATATCCCTATGAACAACTTTCTTGCCTGATCCCTTGTGAAGGTACGCGACACCTTCGGCAATCCCATTGATTATATCCAATCTTTGTCTCCAATTCAGCATCTCACGGCGGACGGGCTCACCTGCCAGTTCCAAATGGGTGCGCCAGACCATATGGTAAATTAATCAGAAACTTGTATTCTACTATGAAACAGCAAATTTCTACTGACTAGTGACATATAGGATAAGACGTACCAAATATATAGCCGTCTAAACTCCCGTTCCTCATGAACTTGTAAATGAGGATCCGCTCGTTGCCTTCACTGCAATAAGCAAGGAGCTCAACAATATTGTCATGCCTAAGATTTGACACAACTTGCAATTCTCTTATGAAATCCTTCTTGCCCTTACTGGTAAGAGCTGACTGTTTAAGTCTCTTTGCAGCAATCTTTCTTCCGTCAGGAAGTTGGCCCTGGCAATTTTACAGGAAGACGTTGTGATGTAGATTTGTGGCTTGCCAGTTGCACGAGATAGGCAGCAAAGTAATTTGGGGAATTTTCATTCATTAGGAGAAGTCAAAGTTTTCTAATATACCACCGTTTTCTCACTAAAATGAGGAGTTAAGCGCAATTTGTCATTATCATATATAGATTCATTCATATCCAGTAGCATTTTTTTTTTGATACCACAACTTTTCCCTCACTGTAGATGAAATCATTCCAAATAATTTTAACCAAGTCGTTCGGTGCTCATCTGCCATCCTAGAAGTGCTTAGTATATTAGCTCAGTTTGTTTCAGGAAAAAGAGCAATTCTGTCTTTTGCCACAGAAATTTATTTCCATTTGGATCTCTCACTGACATGCAGATCGCTAACTTACATAAGTGAGAAAACCTAGTAACCTAGTAGCAAAAGTATTAAAAAAATGAGTCTTGCATTGCTTCATAAAATTGGATTTCGTGTAATAAGCAATTCCGATCTCCTTCCAATAGGCGACGCACCTTATAAACGATGCCAAAGCCACCGTCACCAATTATATTCATTTCGGAGAAATTTCCTGTCCCCACCATAACAGTATGCAGTTCATACGAAGGGACATTAATGTTCTCAGGAATAACATCTGCAACATGAACAGAATAATTAGAACGGTCTCACCGAGCATCACCTAGTATTTAATTACCTGGTGTTCTAAGTGATCATATGGAATTACCTTGGATTCTACGTCTCCTCCAGCAAATTACAGTGGCCACCGAAAGAACAACGAGCAAAAAAACCGAGCTAGGTACACCTATTACCGGCACGGTAGCGACCTTCCTGGTCCTCCTCTTAGCTGTTACGGTTTTACATTAGTGCCACTGTGTTACTAATGCATGATCACAATAATTCAGAAAATAGCAAAACATAAGCAAGCAAATATCTCTGAACCTTGCTTCATTTAAAATTGAACTCTGCCATCTATTCTATAATATAAAAATTGACGACAGGTGATCTACAAATGCTAAGAAAAAGAAGAAATATACTATAACTTCTCACAAAAAAATCTAACTTAACATGAAAGTTGTTGATAGGTGATCTACAACTACTTAGAAAAAGAGAAATACACTAAAAATTCTCATATAAATGAAATATCTAACCTTTAATTTGGTTAACTATAATTTTAAAGGCTTAGAGATAGCTAGAAAAAAGAAAAGCATCTAACCAGCATTAATTTGGTGTACCATAATTTTAAAAGCACTACAAATAGGCTTCAGTCTACCCACAAATCGGATATAAATACCATAATTTTAAGGGTGTTGATAAACATCATCCGGATATTTTCTTCCTAACTATCATCCAGATTCGTGACCATTGGATTAGAGATCCAACGGCCATGAATTCTCCCCTCATCCCCTCCAAAAAAATCCCCCCTAAAAAAGGGTCGTTGGATCTCTAATCTAACGGTCTCAAATCTGAATGATTGTTAGGGAAAAAACATCCAAGTGATGCCTAGACACACATCATCTGGATATTTTCTTCCTAACTATCATCCAGATTCGTGATCATTGGATTAGAGATCCAACGGCCATGAATTCTCCCCCATCCCCTTCAAAAAATCTCCCCCTCAAAAATAAAAAGTCCGTTGGATCTCTCATCTCTAATTTAACGGTCTCAAATCTGGATGATTGTTATGAAGAAAAATATCCGAGTGATGCCTAGACACACCCTTTAGTTTATGTCCCGTCACAAAATAATTTTTGATTGATCACTTTTAGTTTCTTTCCAGAATTTCGGTTTCTGTTAACCATTTTCTGTGTGATCCTAGAAATCTGTTCCCTGTGAAACTACCAGATGATCGAGGACTGCAAAACATGTAGAAAAATCAGATATAGCTGTTAGCTGGTTATACCTAATTCAGACTTTGCCAACCTCAGGTAGAGATCCTGCCCTTTGTCAACGTACCGAAGATCGACGACGCCATCCGTCCAAATGATGCAGCCACTGCCGCCACCACCACCTCCTCCTCGGATATCCGCGGCGGCGTAGGCCAAGCACGAACAGTTGACGAGGCACCTTGCCTTGCACTCCTCCAAGGTGATGCTCGTGTCCACCGACGCGTTGTGCGTGTCGGGAAGCTTCACCCCCGGCACCACCACGAACCCGTCCGTCGTCGCTGTCCCGTTGCCACAGTCCAGCGCCACGTTTCGCCGGCATCCCCCCGAGGTCTCCCTCATGGACCATGCCGACGGCGACGCGGGGTTGAAGCCCTTTAGGCAGCTGCAGAACGCTGCCGCCACTGCATTGGCGTCGCACAGACCGAACGCCCCGCACTTGGCGTAGGCGTCGCAGATGTCCCTCGGCCCCCGGAAGAAGGTCTTCCATGACCTGCTGCTTGCGTCCCACACCAGGCGCTCGACCACGCCAGTGTATTTCATCACGACGCGAGTCAAGGGCGCGCCGGCTTTGGCAGTGTACATGTAGGTTTTCTCCCCTGGACTGGTCGTCACCTGCAACGGGAAGTTGTTCACGTATGACGACGCCTCCGGGACGCCGTTGAAGAAGAGGCCGTTCCACGGCCCCGTACGGTACGTCTTGACGTTGCCTTGCAACAAGACAACCTCCGGTAACCCACTCGTGTCCAGCGTGCGGCGGTAGTCCCCCGGAGACGGGTCGTCGGCCGAACGCCACGACGTGAGGAACCACTCGCCTCCGGTCCATAGGTTCTTGCCCAACTTCATGTCGGGCAGCAAGGTGTCCGACGGGTGATCGAAAGACTGCCATAGGGTGGTATTGCTGCTTCGGTCCAGCACAACCAGGTTGCCGTTGTCACCAAGCTGCGCCTCCACCGAAGAGGTGTTGGGGGAGTTCGACGACCACACGACCTGGCCGAAGCCATCGAGCAGGAGAAGGCTCCCCGTGTGGCCGACCACCAGCACGCCGGAGGTGTCGTTGAGAGGGCGGACACGGTTGGCCACCCAACACACGGCGTCGCTAGATACCGAGAACCATATCCCGAGACCCGAGGTATCTCTTGTTTGACGCCCCAGGGGACAAGAACCCCAAGGTGAATGTGCCCTTGGCCGAGACAAGCGTCTCCCCGTCAGTGATGTTTCGGCCCTTGTACAGCATGCCGGTGGCGAAGGCTGTGGGAGAAAGGAGTAAGAATGAGAAGAGGAGAAGATGGCTGCTGGTGTCTGCCATCGCTAGGGAATTGGGATGCTTCTTGGTCGTGCACCAATGCTATGTACGATCCACTGCGCCTGAGAAGCTAGTGCTGGTCCATTACAGAGGACGTTCTTACAAGAAGCAAGGATAAGCTAAGTCGAAGGTTTGAATCTTCCCTCCTTCCTTTCCTCATTGGAAGGAACAGCGATTTCGTTTATTTACATATCAAAGTCAAGTCTTCCAAGAAGTTGCACGGTGTTTGCCTATTTGGTTGCCAGTGAAGCAACACAGATAGGTAGGGTTCATGATCTTGTGTTCTTCCCACAGTTCCCAAGCCTGCAACACCAATCTATGTACGATCCACTGCACCCGAGAAGTGCTGGTCCATTACAGAGGACGTTCTTACAAGAAGCAAGGATAAGCTAAGTCGAAGGTTTGACTTTTCCCTCCTTCCTTTCCTCATTGGAAGGAACAACGATTTCGTTTATTTACATATCAAAGTCAAATCTTCCAAGAAGTTGCACGGTGTTTGCCTATTTGGTTGCCAGTGAAGCAACATAGATAGGTAGGGTTCATGATCATGTGTTCTTCCCACAGTTCCCAAGCCTGCAAAACCACCATATTAACCATTTTTTTAAAAAAAAAGTGTGTATAGGTATTACCCGAATATTTTCTTTTTAACAATCATCCAAATTTCGGACTGTTAGATTAAAGATCCAACGGCCCTTTTTTTTAGGGAGAGTTTTTTTTGGAGGGGCGGGGATAATTTGTGACCGTTGGATCTCTAATCCAACGGTCACAAATCTAGATGATAGTTAGAAAAAAAAACATCTGGATGATGTTTATCAATACCCTAAAAAAAGTTACCATGTTAACCACTTTAGAAGCTGAGAGTAATTAAATAACCGAGGGTGTCTATCTGCAAGGCACCTTAATTTTTCCATTTCCACCATTGGATCTAGAATTCAAAGATCCTGTGAATCCCATCCTCCCCTCTCCTCGCTCCTCGGCCTGTGTAGCTCTGGCCTGTAACTTTGCCGCCAATCTGATCCTCTGCTCCTGTCTCTCTCGGAAGTTTTAAGTTCACAGCCGCGGCTCCCCTCCCGGCCACCTCATCGGCGCCGGCGAGGCCACATGGCCTCGCCGAGGTATATATAAAGACTCCAACATGAGAGCAAGCGATTAATACCCTCTCGGTTCAGTACGGCATGATTCATAACTGCAAGTTGTTTATATGCAGAACATATAACAACCAAGTTTTCAAGATAAATTACTGTCAGACTGCAAAATTATACACATCCATCAAAACTGTCATGATCGTTCAGATAAAAATACGGCAGATGTAAGACAGAAGGAAGCAGGACCAACAAGAGGAAGCCAGTGCTTCACTATCTTGAAATTGTTATGATCGTTCAGATAAAAATACAGCGGATGCAAGACAGAAGGAAGTAGGACCAACAAGAGCAACTCCAGCAGGGCCCCTACTTGAGCCCTCAAAATTCAAATTTGAGGGTTTGAGCCAAAAAATGAGCTCCAACAGAGCCCCTACTAGAGCCCTTAAATTTGAGGAGGCCCTCAAATCACCCTCCCACCCCTCATTCCTAGGGCCCCCCTACTCTGGCTCTCATTTTTCAGCTCTGCTTGTTTTTTTCCCGCACGACTGAAACGTCCCCCGCCGCCTCCAATCCCCCGCCACCGCCACCGCTAGATCCCCCGTCCCGCCCGTCCTGATCGGCCAAAATACCCCACCGCCGCCAGATTCCTCCCGCGCCGCCACCACCCTCCTCGGCGGCTCCTCTTCCCCGGCTCCCGACGCATCTCGCCCGACGCGCCTACGCGACTCCCGATGAGGGACCTCCATGGCTCCCCGTCGGTGGAGAAGATGGAGTGGTGCCCAGCGGGAGGACGGCGGTGATGGCGCAGGGGCGATGTAGAAGGAGTCGGCGTCGATGTTGATAAAGCCGAGGCGACCGGATATGAAGAGTAGAGGCGGCAGTGAGCGGATGACGCGCCGGCGGATCTGGTGCTTGGTGGCGCGCGGGAGATGCGGCAGCGCGGCCGAACCGAGGAGAGGAGGGGCGCCGGCGGCCGGATGTGAGGAGGAGGGAGGAGGGGGAAGCGGAGGCGGCGGGAGGTGCGAGGCGGAGACGGAGAGGTGAGGGAGAGAATGAGGAGTAGGTCCCATGTGTTAGTTGTAGTGGAATGGATTTGAGGGCTTAAATTTGAGGGGTGCTGTTGGAGTAGATGCAAAAAAAACTGGGTCCTCAAAAGTAGGAGGAGCCCTCAAATGAAAAGTAGGGACCCTATTTTAAGGGGCTAAGAGCTACTGCTGAAGTTGCTCTAAGATGAAGCCAGTGGTTCACAAAAATTGAAGCAAAGCAGCTGACTTTTTTTATCAACAATACTTTCTCTGTTCACAAATATAGATCATCATGGATTGTGGTCAACAATTTTCAAGTTTTAACTATTAATATATGTTAAACTATATAGATTGACTACATAAAAATAATATTATTAGATTTATCTTGTAAAATTCTTTCATAATATATCCTTTTTTATTATTTTTGCTAGTATATTAAGATAATAAATGATAGTCAAAGACTTATATTAAAAATCGTAAAAAGTAAAAAAAAATAATCAATATTTGTGAACAGAGGGAGTAGTATAATAATAAGTATCAACTAGTTCGCTTAATGGATTTGTGGTGGCCCTCAGGAGATCTGTCTCACGTAATGGTGGCCTAGCTAGTTCTGCTGTGTATCCTGGCCCATTGGGCCGATTGATCTATGAGTTCTTGCCATGCCCGGCTGCTTGCGTCCCACACCAGCCGCTTGACAACGCCGGTGTCCGTCACCACTCACCACAACACGAGTCGAAGTCAAGCGCGCGCCAGGTTTAGTGTGTACCATCTCTCCTGGATTGATCGTCACTTGGTACGTGACCAAGTTCGTGTACGTCGACGCCTTAGGGATGCCACTGAACCACCGTCTGTTCCACTATCCCGTGTGGTACTTCTTGACGTCGCCTTGCCACAAGACGTTAGGCTCGTTCTTTTCGGCCTTTTCTACCAATTTTTTTGTTTTGATAATTATTATTTATTAAACTAATAAACTATAATCGATAGATATAAATTATAATTAAAAAAACAGGCCCATTGTTTGGTAGCCAGTTCGTGACCAACACGCGGCCGTAGTCACTGGACACGGGTCATCCGTCGAACGCCACAACCTGAGGTACCACTCAGCTCTGAACGCGGTGATTTATTCTAGAGGGTGTGATCATTTTGGCTTATTTTGAATGGCTTATGGTTGAAAAGTACTGTAACTGGCTGAAAAAATATTGTAGCTGACAGATGCTTATTTAGCGTAATTAAATTTAAAAAATTAAAAAATATAAAAACATATGTTAGCCCATTACGTTTAATACAAACAAATACGGGGAAAAAAAGAACCGGCAAAAAAGCTCAACAAAAAGCCAAAAGTTCAGAAAAAGACGAAATTTATGAATAGTGAAAAATAAGCCGGAAACTAAAATCTGAAGTCGTAATGATCACCACCTAGAGTCTTCGAGAATTGAACTATTTTTAATTAAATTTATGAATTCCAAACAAAACCCAAGTATGTATAATTATGTTTGTATTCGTAGATTATTTATTAGAACACGATCACACAAGTCACAGGAAAAAGATAGTTCATAAAATACCATAAATAAATATTTCTACAACTTAAAAAAACAAGTTGTTGACTGTACGTTCTTTCTTCCGCCCCTCTCCTCCTCTCCACCGATGTACGCGCTCGCCTGGCCCACCACAAGTTTCCTTCTTCTCACAACCCGCCCCGGCGGCCCGGCCCCATGCGGCGCATGCCTTGCCTCACCTCACCTCCTCGGCTCCTCCCCCACACCTCAATCAATAGCGACTCCTCTCCTCTCGGGTCTTTCACTCTTCCACCGCAGCGCAATACATGTGCCGGCCGAGCTAAGAGGCCAGATTGGCGAAACCCCCACCCCCACCCTCTGTGTGCGCAATGCCCCCACCCACCGTCCCTTCGGACTTTACCCACCGCCCGTCGGAGCAACCACAGCGAGCCGTCGCGCGTGCCTCTGCCGTCGGCCGCTGTAGCCGCTGCCATGATGCGCTCGCCCGCCGCACGCGCATGCCGCGCCGCCACCGCCTGCTACGTGCCCGTGCGCGTGCTGCGTTGCTACCGTGGCCGTGCACGCTGCACCCTCGCCATGCCACGCGTGCCACACGCTCGCACGCACGCTGCGCCGCTACCGTCGCCGATGGCCATGAGGTCCGCCAGCCCCAGCCAACGGAAGAGAGAGAGAATAAGAGATTGGATGAAATGGAGAGAGAGGTTAGATAGATGGGAGAGAGAGAGAGAAACGGAATGGAGAGAGATACACAGGACTACAGGAGAGGGATAGGAAAATATGCAGAGGTGAAGATAGAGATGGAAGGGAAAGAGAGATTACGGATAGGTTGTTTTTTTTTCTTTTTGGGTGCTACAGAAGCACGAAGGCTAGAGGTGCCTGTCAATGCCAGACAGGTGCATGTAGCACATGGCTGCAGGTTAGAACCTTGACGAGGATGCACACTAATACCGTTCGGGTTTCATGATTTTTGTGATTATCAACAATATATCATAAAGAAATTAACGGTTAAAGTTCAATTTTGAAGATTGCACAAGTCAGAGAGAGTACCAAATATGTAGACATCCAAGCTCTTATTCTTCATATAGTCGTAAACTAGAATCCTCTCCTTGCCTTCGTTGCAGTAAGCAAGAAGACGGACAAGACTGCCATGTCGGAGGAGAAAATTGATCATTTGCCACTTTGAAGAGTGAGTTTCGTAAAATTATCACTTTCAAAATTGGTTTTGCAAAAATGCTATGCAGTACATTTACCTTTTGATTACCATGCTATTTGAGCCATTTAACTCATTTAATATTTTTTTTCTAATTTCAAAAGCTGAAAAAGACCTTTCTACCCTTACTAAGTTTTGCACTTCTCTTGCGAAATCGCTCCTGCCTTTCTTGGTGACAGCGGACTGTTTAAGCCTCTTCACAGCAATCATTCTCCCTTCAGGCAGCTGCCCCTGATGATTTGCAAAATTAGATGTTAGGATGAAGACTTTTCAAGTGGGTAGTTATCTAAATGTTGGTGTCACAACCCGTGTTTTTTCAAGTTTACATTGCAACTTTTCTAATGGTATATATAGATGAAAAACTTCCCGTGAAGGATATGGCCACGCCTGCATTAGTCGAGAAAGACTGCTTAACTGATGGATCAACTAGTCATTCGATTCCTTGATATTTATCTCTTCGGTAGAAAATGACGCACCTTATAAACGACTCTAAATCCACCTTGCCCAAACACATTGCTTTCAGAGAAATTTCGGCCACGTCCACGGCTTCGACTTTCACCCTGGTACAAAGTAAAATAACAATCGCCCTACTCAGGTGAAAAATAAAAGTATGTGTAAAACCTAGTACAAAGTAAAAACAAGTGATAATTTATGTGGTGCAAAGTACAATTTACTCTTCTTTTTTCATAGCTTCTCATAGTTATTGGAGTGAAAAATTGGTGAATACTCGAGGGATTTAAAGACACTATTTACTCCTCTCTATTGTCATACTAATCCTACAAAGAGAAAAAGAGCGCCGGTGTCGATGAGCCTAGCTGCTGGCCACGAGCCCATCGGCTATGAGCCCACTGGCCCTCATCATCTTCCGATGCATGCCGCAAGATGTTGAGCTCGCACCACACGATGTAGGAGGGAGTTCACGCCACTGTCAAGGAGGTAAGCCTCTAACCCTAGTTGAAAGCTCTTGAAACCTAGTTGAAAGGTTTTTGAGTCGAGTTGAAACCTCTTGAAATCGAGTTGAAGGCACTTGAAATCCAGTTAAAACCTCTATAAATTTGAATCCAAATCGAAGCTATCCAATCTGATTTTTTTTGGAAGTTTGTTTTATTTGAAAAGTGAAAGTTTCCATTTTTCTATTGTGTTGAAGGATGGCAGCGGACGGCAGAACCATGAGCTGCCGAGTCAGGCCCATGCTCCCCCATGGCGGTGGTGTGTGTGTTGCTATTGGCCGTTTCGACAATGTGGAGGCAACATGCGCACGATCGGAAATGGGATGCACGTTGCAACGCGTCATCATAGATTAACAGTGCCTTACACTAGTAATATGTTATTTCAAATGTAGCCATCACCTTTGCTCTCCGGGGCTAGGAAGTACCATGTTGATTGAAGAAAAAAGATAAAAGATTTAATTGTGGTGGATCAGATTATAATGGTACAGATTGAGCAGATATAGTATATAAGATGGTACAATTATATAAGGAATATCATAAGCATTAGAATTATATAACAAGTATAACTTTATATTTAGATATAAACATATTAATCTTAGTAAATTGGTAATGAAAAAGGCCATGGAACAAAGGTGTTTTTTCTAACCACAACTTCACGGATCACCAGATAACAGCAGTTGGTTCGAGTGGATAGGTGTAGCCCGGTTAGGTGAGATCGATTGTACTAGGCCTCAGGAGATCGGTCTCACGGAACGAAGGCAGGGCTCTGCTGTCGGGCATTGGCCTTTTCGGCTGATCAATCTGCGAGGTTCTGCTTGTTAGCATGGCGACAATGGCAGACATGGTAGGCCTGTCGTCGGGCGTTTCCTGGACACAGAGAAGCCCAATCTGGACGCATCGTTCTAGTTCTGACAAGAGCTCAGGCTCAGACTCAGCGACAGGCAGTGTCATTGTTGAGTCGAGAAGTTCCATTCTCCTGTTCTGTTCCCACAATCCCCAGGCCTGCACAAAGATAACCGACTTTTAGAAGAGAGCTTTACATGCCAAGGAAATCCACATGAACTCAAGACGAACAAGATTAATTGCAGATATTTGGACTTTTAGTAGGCACTTACATGCGGAAGGAGTCTCTGCATGCCACCGTTCCTTTCGCCGCTAAGCGTCTCCAGGAGGATAACTCCAAAGCTATAGACGTCACACTTCAGTGTCATCTCTCCTTGCCATGCATACTCAGGAGATGCATACCCCCTTCACGTAACTCGACAATGTCAGTGTCAAGTACATATATATCTACTATACTGAAATCTAGAGCAACAGTACTAATAGGATGCAATTTGTTTAGGGTTTGAGGTGTTCGATCTTTTCATGGAGTATCTTAAGTATGTGAAGTTACTTACGGTGAGACCACAATTGTCTGCCCTGACTGATCAGCGACGAACAGCTTGGCAGTGCCGAAGTCTGCAATCTTAGGCTTCCATTCGTCATCCAGAAGTATGTTGCCTGGTTTGAGATCCCTGTGGATGACTCGCTCGCCCGATCCACCATGAAGGTACGCAACACCGTGCGCGATCCCATGAATAATTTCAACTCTTTTTGTCCAGCTCAGTGAAGCACGAAGGCTAGAGGTGCCTGTCAATGCCCGACAGGTGCATGTAGCACATGGCAGGTTAGAACCTTGAAGAGGTAGCACACTAATAGCGTTGGGGTTTTATTTTGAAGTATACGTTTTATTATCATGAATTTTTTTAATTATCAACAATATATCTATCGATGTTTTAGTGTCGATCTTACGTATGATTATTTAGATTCGGGGATCCCTTGTTGATCTGGCTATGATCACATAGAGAAAGACACACGGATTTTATATAGGTTCGGCTTTGTCCTGGGATAATATCAACCCTACTCCTGTGTGGATATTGCTCAATAAACTAAATACAACCGAGAAAGTAATACGGAATGTCTTAATCTACTTCTATGCTCCCTCGGGTCTGTCCCTCTTCTCCCTAACGTCAACCCTTATATATCTTACAAAGTGGCAGCAATTGTTTCACGCCAAGAAATACCTTAACGTTTCGGATGATAACTGTCCGATAGAAGTTATTGTCAGATAGATATAGTATCTCACTCGTCGTACAGCAGTTACTGTCAGAGAGAAGTTATACACAATTATTTCAAAGGATAATCATGCATTTTAACTGTCCTATCAGACAGATCCGTGATGTGACAAGCTGTCGTAGACAAATCATTCGAAATTAAGCTAGTTGTAGATGAGTCTGCGAATATAAGGTGGTCGTAGAACGACTTACGACTATATCATGCTCGTAGAAAAACTTACGATCATGAAGTGATCATGGATAAAAAGTAATCATAGAAGAATTTACGATTAAGGAGTGGTCATAGAATAACTCACGACTACCTTGTGAAATATCTCCTTCATAGATAAGGGGTATACTAAAAAAAATATAATAACACAACAATATCATTTATAGATAAATAATAATTTGAGAATTGTTATATCCTCACCAATCTAGTAAAATAATTAACAGTTAATGTTCAATTTTAAAGATTGCACCAAATCAGAGGGAGTACCAAATATGTAGACATCCAAACTCTTATTCTTCATATAGTCGTAAACTAGAATCCTCTCCTTGCCTTCGTTGCAGTAAGCAAGGAGACGGACAAGACTGCCATGCCGGAGCCCGGCCATCACTTCCACTTCTCTTGCGAAATCGCTCCTGCCTTTCTTGGTGATAGCGGACTGTTTAAGCCTCTTCACAGCAATCATTCTCCCTTCAGGCAGCTGCCCCTGATGATTTGCAAAATTAGATGTTAGGATTAAGACTTTTCCAGTGGGTAGTTATCTAAATGTTAGTGTCACAACCAGTGTTTTTTTCAAGTTTATATTGCAACTTTTCTAATGGTATATATAGATGAGAAATTTCCCGTGAAGGATATGGCCACGCCTGCTTAAGTGATCAATCAACTGGTCATTCGATTCCTTGGTATTTATCTCTTCGGTAGAAAATGACGCACCTTATAAACGACGCTAAATCCACCTTGCCCAATCACATTGTTTTCAGAGAAATTTCCAGTGACATCCTTTATAGTAGCTAGATTAACTGAAGGAACGGCCACAGAAGGATTTTGAGGAATAGCATCTGCAATATGAGCATAATAAATATTAGTTTGAAATTATCAGCTAAATATTGGCCTTAGCCCTTAACAGGTGTTTGCACTATTAGGTAGAGATGCAAATGGATTGAATACGGACAGATAATGTCTCTACCATATTTTTTCTTAAATGAGGATACGAATACAGATACATCGGATATGAATACAAATATGAATAATATCGAATACAAATACAGAGCAAATACAAATCGAAACGAATACGATTACGAATATTTATCGGAGCATGAAAACCCCTTAAACTATACATCCAAAATCAATGAAAACACATAAATAGTTTATCTTGTCAAAACATTAATAAAATCTAAATAAGCATAGGTATTTTTATCCACAATAGTAATGCCATTATACAGATTTTAAATCTTCAAATGGCAGTTAATTTTTTTTAAGTTCTAAATAATTCTTAATGGATTTCTACCATTTACATGTGACTAATAAATTAATTAAGAATTTAAATTTGCATCAAAATGATTTAAATGGCAGTACATCAATTTAATCGGTACATATTTTAATCTACCAGCAATACTATATTTATTTTTAATAAACATTAATATTTGCTAGTAGGTTGGTAGCAGGAGAGATGAGAGAGTCTGGCTTGGGTTGGGCAATATTGGGCTGAAATCTCCGATGTCTGGATCTATATTATTTGGATAATCCATATTCGTGTTCGCTAGATATCAAGCCTACTGTATTCGTATTTATTTCCGACAAAAAAAATCCGTATTTGTTTCCGATCCAAAAATTATCCGAAAAAAATCCAATCCGACACAATTCGTATTCGTTTTCATCCGGATCGGTCGGAAACTATCCGATCCGTTTTCACCCCTACTATTAGGTGTCACATTTACGGATTTACCATGTTCCTTTTCCCTTTCATGTACGGACGTTAACGCAAAGAAGAAAAGAAAAAGAAAAATGAGCGACAGGGGTAGAATTTACCTAAGATTCTGCGTTTCCTTCTGCACCGAATCACAAAGATGAACACAAGAATAGTAACAGCGGAAGCCACAGGTGCGACAACACGGACGGTAGGAAACCGCCTTTTGGTCTTATCTGGTATCGAAGCAAAAAGGATCAGAGTGCAATTTAGTTCTCATCCATGCTTAGAATTATTACTTTTGATAGCAGATAACTTAAAGTTTTGTCTAACATGAGCCTTTTTTCAAACACACAAAAGCTTTCGTCCAACATGAGTTCAAACAGTAAAAAAAATTTATCGTGTAAATCTAGCCATTTTCTTTCGAGACACAAATAACTCATGTTAAGACTAAAAAAAAGGTATTGATAAACATCATCCGGATATTTTCTTTCTAACTATCATCCAGATTTGTGGCCATTGGATTAGAGATCTAACGGTCACGAATTCTCCCTGTCCCCTCCAAAAAAAATCTCCCCATTCTAAAAAAAATCTCCCCCCTCTAAAAAAAAGAGGCCGTTGGATCTCTAATCCAACGGTCCAAAATTTGGATGATTGCTAGAAAGAAAATATTCGGGTGATACCTATATACACCCAAAAATATTAAGCAGATAAAAAATTAAGCTGCAAATGATAATTATTGTACATACCTAAATCAGAGTTTGCCAGCCTCAGGTAGAGATCCTGCCCTTTGTCAACGTACCGAAGATCAACGATGGCATCCGTCCAAATGACGCAGCCGCCACCACCTCCTTGGATATACGCAGCTGCGTAGGCCAAGCAGGAACAGTTGGCCAAGCACCTCGCACTGCACTCCTCCACCGTGATGCTCGTGTCCACCGACGCGTTGTGCGTGTCAGGGAGCTTCACGCCGCGTACCGCCATGAACCCGTCCGTGGTTGTCCCGTTGACACAGTCCAATGCAACGTTTCGCCGGCATCCGCCCGCGGTGTCCTTCATGTTCCACTCCGACGGTGATACAGGGTTAAACCCCTTTACGCAGTTGCAGATGGAAGTCGCTGGGGTATCGGCGTCGCAGAGACCAAATGCCCCGCACATGGCGTAGTTGTCGCAGGTGTCCCTCGGCCCCTTGAAGAAGGGCATCCTCCCCCATGCCCGGCTGCTTGCGTCCCACACCAGGCGCTCGACCGTGCCGTTGTTGTTCACTACGACACGAGTCAAGGGCGCGCGGGGTTTTGCAGTGTAGCCGTAGGTTATCTCCCATGGACTGGTCGTCACTCGTAACGGGAACTCGTCCGCGTACGTCGATGCCTCCGGGACGCCGTTGAAGTACATGCCGTTCCACGGCCCCGTGCGGTACTTCTTGTCATTGCCTTGCCACAAGACAATCTCCGGTAATCCACTGGTGTCTAAGACGCGGCGGTAGTCCCCCGGAGACGGGTCATCAGCCGAACGCCACGACGTTATGTACCACTCGGCTCCGGTCCATAGGTTCTTGCCCATCTTCATGCCGGGCAGCAAAGTGTCCGACGGATAATCGAACGATTGCCATAGGAAGGCGTTGCTGCTGCCATTACGTATTACTAGGTTGCCAGACTCAAGAAGTTGTACCACCGGGGAAGAAACGTTGACGCAGCTTGAAGACCACGCTCTCTGGCGGGAGCCATCGAGCAGGACAAGGCACCCCACGTCGTTGAACACCAACACGCCGGAGGTGCCACCGAGAGGGCTGTCACGGTTGGCTACCCAACATACGGTGCCGTTGGACACGGAGAACCATATGCCGAGGTACCTCTTTGTGGACGCCCCGGGAGAGAAGAATCCCAGAGTGAAGGAGCCGTTGGCTGAGACGAGCGTCTCGCCGTCGGTGAGGTTCTGACCCTTCTCGAGCTTGTCATCAACACATGCAGCGGGGGTTTGGATACAAAGGAGGAAGAAACAGATCAAGAGCAGGAGTAGGAGAAGGTCTACCAGTTGGCTGGTTGCCCTCATGACGGATGCTTTTTGCCTTCTTGTACTATCCTTGCACAACAAAGCTCGTGCAAATGCACCACGGCTACAATAGAATGGACAATGGAGCGTTCTTTTGAAGGGTTGGCCACGTACTCAACTTGTTTCACAGCTTGGACCGGGGAGATAAAATATTATAACGTCTCTGTTTGGTACTCGAAAAAGATCTTCGAAAAGACAACTTTTTTCACGTACAACAATATTGTGTTCTAAAAAACAATGGCTAGATTTCCATGAAGTTGCAATCCATCTGGAAAGACTTGTGCCCAAAACGGATTTCAATTGTAGAGGTGACGAAAGGAGGAGAGCAATATATAGACTTAATAAATGAGCTTAAACAAATGGTCCTCTCGATTGGACGAGGAGACCACTGTAGCGCGCACTGATGTGACTATGAAAATGCTTATATTAATTTCTGTTTCTGATTTTTATTTTCGAAAACCGAAGTCAATACGAATGTCTCAATTTTTATAAGTCATTTCTATCGGCCATTACTATTTATTTGTCACTACAATATGGATTTTTATATATTGTAACACACTTTGTATTTTATTATATCACAATTCCATAAGTTGTATGCTGATCCGAATATTATAGTGACATTTGTTGCTTTGTCTTTCTTACATAATATACTACTATTCATCTGCCACTATTAATTTATCAGCTGCTACTATTTATCAGTCGCAGTTAAAAATCATCTGCAGAATCCAATATGAACAGACCTAACTCAAGGAAAATGCATAGCCCTAGAGTAGGTCAAGCTGCTACACCATTACTATTAGGATGAAGACTTTTCCAGTGGGTAGTTGTCTAAATGTTAGTGTCACAACCCGTGTTTTTTCAAGTTTATATATATTGCAACTTTTCGAAACGACAACTTTTTTTTTCACGTACAACAATATTGTGTTTTAGCCATTGTGTTCTAAAAAAAACAATAGCTAGATTTCCACGAAGTTGCAATACATCTGAAAAGACTTGTGCCCAAAACGGATTTCAATTGTAGAGGTGACGAAAGGAGGAGAGCAATATATATACTTAATAAATGAGCTTAAACAAATGGATCCTCTAGATTGGATGAAGAGACCACTGCAGCGCGCATCTGATGTGACTATGACATGCTTATAATGATTTCTATTTCTAATTTTTATTTTTAAAAATCAAAGTCAATACGAACGTCTTAATTTTTATAAATCATTTCTATTAGCTGCTACTATTTATTAGTCACTATAATATGTATTTTTATATATTGTAATGTACTTTGTATTTTATTATATTATAATTTCGTAAGTTGCATGGCGATCCGAATATTATTGTAACTTTTGTTGCTCTGTCTTTCTTATACAATGCACTACTATTCATCAACCACTATTATTTATCAATAGCTATCATTCATCAGCCATAGCCAAAAATCAATCATCTACAGAAACCAATATAAATAGACCTAGCTCTAGGAAAATGCATAGCCCGAGAGCAGGTCAAGCTGCTACACCATTGCTGTCGTCATGTACAAGCCTACGACGTATGCACCTGAAACCCTACACGATCTGCGCGGATCAACTCATGAGGCAAGCCGCCGAATTTTCTTTTTAAAAAGGAATAAAAAGGCCAGAGGCTAGCAAGATCCGTTCAGAGTTAAGACAAGTGAAACTGTGAAAGATACTTAAACTTTGACGGTTTGATGTGTCAGTTTCTTTATGGCCAATTGATGGATGATCGTGACGTCTCGACTAGAGGAATGGGCCATATATTGTAGCTATAAGTCGTGGCCCCATGAGTTTGAATTGTAGCTATAAGTTTAACTCTCTTTTTTTGGAATTCGTGGCCCCATGAGTTTGGCTTAATAGTTAAAGAAAGTAGCAAATTGTATACTCTCTAATCTCTATGATCAGAAATACTCTATATACGTTGCTTTGGCCACTGACGCGTTCTGTAAAGTATTAATTTAGCCGGTTAATTATTTCTATAAATTTTTTGCAGTACATTCTACTGCAGTAAGAGAGTAGTAAGTAGAAATTAAATCTGACCATTGATTTGTGAGAGTAAATAGATTTTTTGTAAATCTAATTTTTTGTGAGGGTATTATGAAGAATCTGTATGACAAGCATGGCAACACTTCGGTGTCGTGGGTGAGAGCCCTCTTCCATGTCTACATGGTCAAGTCGTGCGATGCTTCGCTTGTGCTGGAGAGCACGCGAGCCTTGTCCCTGAGAAATCTGCCCCGCGGAGCTTCCGCATGAGGAACTTCAAGTACATCAACACCATCAAGGCCGCCGTCAAGCAGGAGTGCCCCAGCATGGTGTCGTTCACTGATATCGTCGCCCTTGCCGCCAGGTAGGGAGTTGTCATAGTGCGCACACTTAATTTGCTCGTTATATATTTGTAGGACTGAAAATGACAATAGAGGGGGGGTGAATGATGACTTCTATTTTTTTCCTAAGTATTCAACTATCTTTCACTTCAATAGCTATAAAGTTATGAAGATTAGAATGGAAAACAACCACAAAGAAAGCAAAACAAACAACTGATTTTTTTTGAGAAAAATCAGGGAAATTGGAAGTACCTTTGTTATAACTACAGTACTACCGAAAATAGGAAGTACATTTGTTATAACAGCGGTACTACCTTTCCTCGATGAACAGTGAAATCAACCCAAGTTCAAAAACTAAAATTGATATAACTCTTGATCCGTAGATCCAAATGACATGAAATTTTGTAAGGATATTCTCTAGATTATTATGAATCTATTCCAATAAACGATCATGAAAATCATGATCAAAGTTGAAACATTTTTCAGTTTGTTGGAAGGTTACAACGAAACCGAGTCAAAACCCTCAAATGGTGAATACAACTTGCTCGTGGGTAGATCATGGCCAAAATAGTCCTAAATGTATTCCCACATATCACAGGAAGCTAGAACACCGAAGAACATGACCCAAAACCCTTGAAACAATCAACCAAAATTGGGTTTCTTGATAAACTTTTTTATCAAAGTGCCTACATGATTGGAGATTGATGTCAAGAGATTATCTCCATCTCATTCACGTCCCTAGCACAGAGATGAAAGCCAACCAAAACGAGAGCAAATCGATCAAAAAAGAGATAGACATAGAGATGATCAAATATTGATGTATTGCCACTTGAAGAGGTAGGTTTTACAATCACTCCATCTTGGAGGACAGAGAGCACACCAAGTACTCTCAAACTCTAACCACATGAGAGAGGGGTTGGATGGTTAACCACATGTCTCCATCCCAACCCCCTTTTATAGGTGGACAACTAGCCACCTATTACCTTTAGAGGATCCTATCCACTATTACAATAGAAGAAACCTGTTAACCCCCCACACAGGTTTTACACACACATGTTCACTTATACACGCTTTTCAAAGCACACAAGTGTGCATTCGCTAAATCCTTACCCTTGATCCTTCTTGATCAAACAAACTCCACCTTAACCTAAACTGCTCTCCAACGCATCGCCCATGTGTTACGGTTTTGATCCAAAATAGTTTTCGGTATTTTGGACAAACTACCAAAATATCCTTTCTTTACTTGGCCTTCACCATCCTTTGTAAGCAACCGTCATGCTTGTCACGTGTAGGTATACCACTAGCTTGCCACGCGTCGCTAAGTCTCTCTCATCACGGTTCCACCGAACCACGACTCACTTGGCCCTTGCAAGCTACATGGTGCCATCCAGCCATTTGAACTCGCCTTCAACATTTCCCGCCTTTTTTGTACCATGCTTGAGCTCATCATCTCGCCCCGCATCCGTGATCGTTCTGGGTCTCAGCTCCTCCATGAACCTAGCCCCGATCCTTACTGTTGACCATGGTTGACTCCAAGTGACTCTGCATATTCAAAGACAAATAAATCATTTATGGGCACAAACTCTTCACAACTTGACCCATATTAGCCAAAACATGCATCGTGCAACCTTAATGTAATGACCCAGCTCACCCAAACTCAATACATGACTCAAATTCCCAAAACTCTATTTTTCTAGGAAGATCGGTAGTACCGTACCTACAATACCAGTACTACCGCACCCAACTGGACCTCTCTGGAATGAACATACCACCACAACGTCGGAGCTACCGCCTTACAGTACTACCACACAAACACGTGCGGCGCTCCCGATTTTTTCTAATTTTTTAGGTTTTTTTGGCTATTTATTTTCTTTTTTGTATTCGTTTGTATTATCTATGGTGGGCCCATGTAACAATGTTATTAGTTGGCCAGAACTTAGAAGAAGATTTGACAGGCACACACACAACAACAAATTAACAGTAACAAAGAACTAAGATGGGATCACAACGCGGTATGTGTACATCCTGCAGTCTTACGGGACATCCGAAGAAACTCGCGCCTCATAACTGTCCCAATCCTAACATCTGAATGAATATATTGCCTGCATACCACTAGGATGGAAATGGGACTAAATTTTGACAAATTATCGGTACATTGTCTACTCTTTATACAGTAAGATGGTATTATATGCATTCAACCTCTAGAAGAAAAAATTGTGAAAATGGTGCGGTGATTAAGGTAGTTACTGCCTCACCGATGGTGCATTTGCCCTTCCCGGCCGGCCGGTGGTGGGCAGATCTTCAGAGTGGAGTATTTGAGTGGCGAAGTGATCTTTCTTGCGGTCGGCGGTGGCTTCCTCCCCCGCCATCGCCGGCTAGATTCTCTCCCCCGGGACGCGTCCACGCCGCGTCCGCCGGGGTCTCGTCCGTCGCGCACCGCCTCCCTCCGAGCACGGCGGGGCTTGTGAAAGGACGCGGGCGGCGGGCCGGAGTGAGCCCAGCCCGACAAGACCCGACTAGTCTAATGGGCCAGATCTAAGCCTTGAGCCCAACCGACCTGGATCATAATGGGCCAGTAGAGTTGCCACCTAGAACGCGCGCTGCGGACGTCCACTATCTGATAAACGGCCCAGGGAAAATTATACTACGAGGCCACCATTGTTTCTTTCTCTCGGGCCAACCATGTCATATCTCCTCCGTTTGCACCTTTGTCCACTTTATTTGTTTGCAGATACTTGTCATATCATGTTTTCAATGCATTGTTTCCATTTTGTCCTTGGATAATCTAGTTTGCTCATGTGCTTGCAGAAATAACAAGATAAGGCCAGTCTCAGTGGAGGTTTCATGTCCTAGTTTTCAACACATCCATATTTTGGAAACAGTGTAGAAGAGTTTCATCCCATGAAACTCTCTCTACTCCCATGAAACTTTTATCATCTCTCTCTTCATCAATACAGTGTCATATCAGCGTATTTAATGCCCATGAAACTCCATGAAACCCCCACTGAGAGCAAGTACAATAGTATAGCCAACTAGTGGCTATAACACTTGTCCATTTCATCTATAGCCTTCAAAAAAATAGTTCATACAATAAGGTAGCTATTACAATAACTATTTGGCCCCACGTGTAAGAGAGTGAAATGCATATTTTTACGTGCTATAGCTAGCTGTAATTTAGAGCAAGTACAATAGTATAGCCAACTAGTGACTATAACATTTGTCCATTTCATCTATAGCCTTCAAAAAAATAGTTCATACAATAAGGTAGCTATTACAATAACTATTTGGCCCCACGTGTAAGAGAGTGAAATGCATATTTTTACGTGCTATAGCTAACTGTAATTTAGTAGCCAGCTTCCTTCTCTCTCTTCCTTTCTCTCTCTGCCACGTAAGATTTGGTTGATATTATATTTGCTATAGCCTGCTGACTAAGCCTTATTGTACCTGCTCTTAGTAACCAGCTTCCTTCTCTCTCTTCCTTTCTCTCTCTGCCACGTAAGATTTGGTTGATATTATATTTACTATAGCCTGCTGACTAATCCTTATTGTACCTGCTCTGAGACTTGCCTAAGGATTGGCATCAAGGGCATTTTGGTCATATTGGGTAAAAAGTAATTGTCTTGATAATTGTTCTATGGTCACGAGTAAACGCGGAAGAGAGGAGTGAAATACAAAAGGAGCCCGGAGCGCTGAAGAGAAGGCCCAACTTTTGTACTGACAACAGACAACTCATAGAGCAGTGTTCCTCTCTCTGCCAATTTGAAGAGAATACAGATTGTGGTAATAAACAATAAAATACATTGACATGAGGAGGAACATATTTACTAGTTATATCATCCATAATTACCTGAGAAGTATTCCGTGTTCAAGGTCAAGGGGTCAATTGGGGTGTTGAGAGAAGCACATACAGACACAAAATCGTAGATAATTCCAGAAGAGCTATTTGAAGCCTGGCATACAGTTCGAATAACTCTCAATCGCAATCGGTTAGTACCGGATGACTAGTATTTATCCGTTTGGTTTCTCTCCCTAGAAACGCGATTTCCGAAGCTTCCATGACCGGAGGAACGCGCGGCCGGAGTTGTAACGCGCCTAAGCATCCTCGAGCGAGTCGCCCTACGTACGCACGTAGCCACCAACTCCACCTGCCATTCGATACACTTGTACGCGCCACCGCCGCTTCAACAGTGGAAATAGACCGGGAAGGGAAAACCGAGACGAGAAACGAGCAACCGCTTGGAATTTGTCGCGCTGCGTCGGTCGCAGTTCCACGCGAACACGCATACTAATTCGTCTCGTTTCATGGCGTCCGGATGCAGCGCCACCAACCGTCCACCTGCCTCCCTTCGCTCCTGGCGGCGTTCGCGATGCTAGGCCATATAATTTAACACGAGCCGAGCGTATTCAGCGACGCGTTCTCTTTTGTTTTTGAGCACAGCGTTCGACGATGCTCGCTTATTGTTAGTGCTCATCGGCCCTGTTTGGAACTGATTATAATCGGATTCCGGGGCGCCCCACCGCGAAAATCGGAAAAATCCCACCAAACGCCTCGCGGTGGTCGTGATTCTTGCGACCGCCTGTGAGGGGAAAAATCGGAAAATGAACTGCAGCTTCGATTCTTTGTATCGCGGCTCCGTGGCCGCGGATCGGCTACCGCACCGCGCGGTCTGCGACCGCGTCTCCAAACAGGGCCATCATCAACTATACTACTTTTTCTCTGTCGAAAAACAGTCGTCTTATTGTATTTTTATAAATATATTATAATAAAACGACTTTAGAAAGAGTACAAACCGATTCCATGGCGGCTTGTGTATGTAAGGCCCTGTTTGGATCCACCCAGATTTTAAGAATCTGACTTTTGAAAACTGGGTGGGATCCAAACAGACCAGTTTTTGGGGTAGTTTTTAAAATCTACCTACCCAGATTCTTAAAAACCAAGAAGCTGTTGATACCCAGCTTTTGCCAGTTTTTTGCACAAATGCCTATTTACCCTCATTAAAGACCACGCATGGCTGTTTAATGTGTTGTTCAAGAGCAATAAATGTAAGGGTATAATAGTCTATTAGCACCAATCATAAATGAAACTAGCTTTTAAAAACTAGGAGATCCAAACACCCCACCAGTTTTTGCTTAGAAATCAGCTTTTAAAAACTAAAAATAATAGCTGATTTTTAAAAATCTGAAACTGATCCGACCTACATCGGTCGCACGAGCTTTTTCCCCCTTTTGGTTCTAGACGGCTGCTATCTCTGAAGTTGGACATGGATTTATGTGGACTACTTGGGGATTTGAACACGTGTAAACCGTGCTTGTAGAGCAGTTGATCCTCTACGGGAATGAAACAAACATGGAAATACATAATAAACATAGTAGATTTAATTATTGCGCATCTGCCTTAACGGAAAAAATTGTACGGCTAAAAAGTTGGAAAATAGATCGGTTCGGCTTAAAAGCTCATGGCTTATGGCTGAAAACACTGCAGCTAGCTGAAAAAGCACTGTGCTTATTTAGCATAATTAAATTTAAAAAATATGTTAACCCATTACGTATAATACAAACAAATACGGGAAAAAAGAACTGGTAAAAAAGCTCAACAAAAAGCCAAAATTTCAAAAAAGACGAAATTTGTTAATAGTGAAAAATAAGCCAGAAGCCGAATCCGAATTGATCAGGGGAATTATTGCATACAAATCATACTTTGCATTGGATGTTGTTTCGTACTATAAAATATCTTTAATAACTTAGATATTATGGAGTCTGGTCACCATAATCTAAAATAGTTATTTCTCTTAGATATCGTACATGAAAAAATTTGGAATTTTTGGATGTTAAGTTTAATTTGTTTACTAGCTAGTTCAAACTAAAATTCAAACTAGAGTTTCATTTTTTTATGAAGATTGTAGGTATGTACTGATTTTATATTAAAATCAGCAAAGAATGTGATAAAAATCGTTGAAAAACTTTGAAATTGAGTATATATTTTTCAAAGCTATGTATTTTATTTGAATTATTTCAAAAACCAAAACCAAAAGTTTCAAAAAATATATCCAAACTTGGATTGAATTTGCACATTTGAAATCATGATGCCTAGGAACCATGATGTCCCATTTTAGTTGCATTTGTGTTATAATCATTTGCCATGTAAATGCTTTATGAGTTAATATCGCTCGTGAGGTTACCTGTTCCAATTTGGAACTCTCGATAGGTCAAACAATTTGGGTTAAAGACTTAAACGGTATGGTCTTTATTTATAAAATGCCTTATCTATTACCATTTGTCAAATAGGTTGGATTAATGTTTTAAATATTATTTAATATCTTATAGCAACTTTAATACTCTTCTAGTCCATAAAAACAATCTGTTTTGAACATTTACACGGACCTCAAAATATAAATTTGATCACTAATTACTATTTTAATATATTTGTAAAACTCAACAAAATTATAAATATTATAAAAAAGTAATTTTCAAGACAAATATACATATGTTATTTTCATGCATCTAATCTAAATATCTACAAAGGTACCGATAAGTCAAAGTTTTCAAGTTTAAATACACGTTTTCCAAAACAACTTTTTTGGTGTGAATCAAAGGGCTTAAAGTTTAAGCAGCACAAAAGAAAAAAAGAGAAAAAAAAGTCAAAGGTTAACCGGTCCCACATGGCCACATTTTGCCGTCAATGGATGCCAATGGATGTTCCAGAGTTGGACTGGGTTGGTTTTTTCAGTTATTTGATAGCTTTTGATTTGCTTATATAAACAAACTGGCTGATAAATTAATAAAAAAAATATCTTAATAAGATGTTTTGAAAAGGCGATAAAAAAATTGTTCCGTTTATTTATTGAGAGAGCCATAAGCCGTCCCAATAAGCTATCTATTTTTTGGGTTGTGACTGATAACTTTTGTTTGTATTTTTTAATAAAACAACAGATAATGAAAATATCGATATAAACAACGTACATAATTTCAGGCTCGAAAAGCCGTTCAGATAATCTATTTTAAAAAAATTATTCTATTTATTTTGATTTTTTTATAAAAGCTAAAAAGCAAAAAGATAAAAGCCCAAAATAAGGGACCAGTAATGGCCAACTCCGCGAACGCAGGCAATTCGAATGGGGTCGCTTTCTCTGCTCCTTCCTCGTGACCATCTTCCTATTAATAATCCCCCGATCCAAACCTAAAGGCAATCCAAATTCTAGTCCTCTGGGAATCGGATCCACACAGAAGGACGCACGGGACGCCCCAAATCTTGGGATTGCAGGTAAAATCCATGGCACCGAGCTCCCCAAGTCTCTTGTTAGGGTATCTTATCTGGAGATTTCTTGCATCATGGTCGCTGCATTTGAGTTATAATCTCCTTGCTGTTGATCGAAATTCGATCCTGGTAGTAACTGCAAGATCCTGCATCGATCCATGCCTGTGGTCGGTGGTAGTTTTTTTCTCACAAGATCCGCATGCCGTGGTTACATGGGTGGGTGATGGGTCCAAGAAGCGTGGTTCCCGTCTATGGAGTATGGATTGGGGATCTTCATTTGTTTCTTTGCACAATTTCAGTCGAAGGCTGTGAGTTTTGTTCTCCATGGCGCATGTTATGATGCACATTCTGCAGCTAGCGTTAACCAATCATGGAAATTCGGAAGGTCGTGGCATTGTTTTTTGATACCAAGAAACTGGTGGCATTGTGATGTGTGAATTTATTTTTATGCTTCATTCGCAATTATGTTTGGGGGAAAGCGTCCTTTGGTGTTGTTTCTACGTTCTTTATTCGCTGAAGGCTATGCTCTTTGTGCGCATTGTTATCTTTTATTCTGCTTTTTGTTTATTGTTAATCCATATCAGACACTAACATACATTAGAATGCCAATTGCCAAAGATGCTGAATTGTGAGAGAACAATAGCAACGGAAATTTCGCAGTCAAAGGATGAAACGAGGATATCATTTTTTTTTTACGTCTGCTCTTTGTGGTGTTGATAATGTTGTAGTTCTGTTTTTCTCTTTTCCATTCTAGTATTAATTCCTGTCGGCCAATACATAGATTCTTTTTTATAATTATTCATATTGCACTGACATACTGCGAGTAATGCGGATGGCTGTGGTACAATCACGAAAGTTTTTTTAAAAACTTTTCAACCTCCCTCCACTTCATAAAATTTTCTACGCTCCCTACTCCCACTTGTAGGATGAGCCATGGAAGGTGGAAAAAGTGTTTGTGAAGTGCATAAACGAAGAATGTCTACCATTCGGCACTCATAAAAATTCTTTTGCAGGATGGATGGACATACAAATGGCACTAATGGTTCCTGCTCCGAGTCATGTGGGCCACTAACAGACTACTACATTCCGGACTACATACTGAAGCCAGACTCTGAACAGGTTATTGTTGATCATGCACCATGTTGCCCTGTGGTAGTCTTCATCAATTCTAGAAGTGGTGGCCAACTCGGAAGCAGTTTGATCAAAACGTATCGTGAACTTCTCAATGAAGCACAGGTACCTAGCCTAGCAGTTTGGGAAAGCCAGAATGCTGAAAATGTGCTTTCACTTGAGCCATAGTGGCACCTTAAATCATGCTCATTGTTGGAGATGCTCAATTTTTGACAGGTTTTTGATCTCTCAGAAGAGGCTCCTGATAAGGTGCTGCACAGATTGTATGTCAACTTCGAAAAGCTCAAGTCTAACGGTGACAATCTTGCTATTCAAATTCAGATAAACCTAAGACTAATTGTGAGTAACCTAGCTTTAAGATTTGATATACAAAAAAATCTTTTCTGGCTGGCAATTTCCTTGTCTTAACTAAGAGCTTTGAAATAGGTTGCTGGTGGTGATGGCACAGCAAGTTGGCTGCTTGGAGTAGTTAGTGACCTTAAACTTGCTCAACCACCTCCTGTTGCTACCGTGCCTCTGGGAACTGGAAACAACCTTCCCTTCTCATTTGGATGGGTAGGTTAACCTTTTTCTTTTGAATAAATAGGTTCTTTTCATGCGAACACCTCTCTTTATGTACCTGATGCTTGGTGTGCTTGAAAATTTATGTGTTTTGTACAAAGGAAGGAATATATAAGTTATTTCTCTTTTTTCGACTGTAGTACTACTAGATAGTGATCCGAACATGCTTGCTACCTACATTGTAATGTCTAGTATATTTTTATGTATACTGTCAGCCTATGAAGGAACAAATTTTACGTTATAACGATTTTTCCTAAGTTGCACTGAATAGTAAGTACTTTGGAATATTCTATTCTTTAATGTTTACAGTTTATGCAGTAAAGGAACATAACCTTTTATTTTAGTTTAGAAGATCACAGAAGTTGGAAATAACTTGGCATTATGATGTTTTGTTTGTACTTAATTTAACTGGTTCCTTGGCCATGTTCTTTCTAGCTGTTCTGCATACTATGCAAGACATGATTTTGTGTACCTTGCTTCTCAATTTACCAAGGAATTAAGTTTTTACAATAAATTCAATTTGACTGCAGGGAAAGAAGAATCCTTCTACTGACCAAGAGGCAGTGAAATCATTCCTTGGGCAAGTAAAAAGAGCAAGAGAAATGAACATTGATAGGTACTGTCTCACATAGAAAGATAATGTTAGCTTTACTTTTGTCTATATCATGCTTCTGAAAGAAAGAATAAAGTTAATATCTGTGTTCTCTATTCTTAAAGTGTACAATTCAGCGCAGTAGTTCGGTCATATATCTCATTTCAATGAAGTATTGTCTGGTCTTTTCCAGTTGCTGTTCCGCTCAGTTTAAAGCATGACTAAAATGTGTCCTCCCATCTGCGTAGGAAAGAAAACTCAATTTAGATGGAATTTTCTGTTTCAGCTGGCATATCATCATGAGAATGCGAGCTCCACAGGAAGGTCCATGTGATCCTATTGCTCCCTTGGATCTGCCTCATTCATTGCATGCTTTCCACCGTGTATCAAGTTGTGACTCCCTCAATGTGGTAAGACATATCTTTCTGTTTCTTCTGTTTGTAGCCAATTCTTTTGATTACTAAAGTATAACTTTCTATGGATCATCACTTTGGAGTGACATGTAGAGACTGAAATCTGAATATGCTGTGAGTTTACTTAATCGTTTTTTATGTTTGTTCAGGATGGTTACCACACATTCCGAGGAGGATTTTGGAATTACTTTAGTATGGGTAAGGGTCTCTATTCACTCCCTGTTTATTTCAGAGAAGGCCTATCTACCATATTACACCATAAGCATTTTTCGTCACCATATTTGGTGGTGCATGCTAGTTCTTGCCATAGCACATACAAACTTTCACCATTGCTAATCAGGAACATTTTGTAGAACTTATCACCATTAATACCACAGGCAATATTGTCATGTCCTGTTCTCCAAAATCATGGGATTCTTTCTAGTTAATCAACATATCGTTTAGAAACATAATCCTTAAGCATATCCTGATTTGAATATTGCAAAAAGTTAAGAACATGATCATCATGAGTTTACACATTGCAGGGATGGATGCACAAGTTTCTTATGAATTTCACTCTGAAAGGAAGAGAAATCCAGAGAAGTTCAAAAACCAGCTGACAAATCAGGTATGTTTGCTTTTTTTAAGACAATTCCTTCTATACTTTTCCTATCAGTTATCCAGAATCGGGGCCTTACCTGTGTGATGCATGATGAGTCTTGCAATGCATATATTTGACGCAGGGCACATATGCTAAGCTTGGACTTAAACAAGGATGGTTTGCTGCTTCTCTAACACATCCGTCTTCAAGGTAGTTTGTCACCAATGCAACCAACATGCTTCTTATCTTAATCATACATTATCTTCATTTTTCACTATCAATATGTGTGGTGTTACGCTATCAAAGTATCAACGAAATTAGATATATAGGTAGAACTACTAGAATTGCGCCAGATTCAAGATCAGAGTTCTTGTATGTGTAGACCTCAGTCCTCGGGTGTGTATTTGACATGTAAAGCTTCCATTTTCAGGAACATCGCTCAACTTGCAAAGGTGAAGATCATGAAAAGAGGTGGACAATGGGAAGAGCTCAAGATCCCTCGCAGGTAAATGAATCTTTGTTGCCTTTGCAGTATTAGCAATATTCCTATACAGACAATAATTTTCATTTTTCACATGTGAAATGCTTGCTTCTTCCAACCCATTTGCCACCTCCCAATTTCTTCTAATTGAGGTGACATGTGCTTGGATTCTGGTTATCAATGGAGAATGGAATGCATTCCATGACGAAAATCAACAAACACTCTCCCTCATGTTTCAGCATTGGATCAATTGTTTGTCTCAACTTGTTCTCCCTCTTGTTTCAGCATTCGATCGATTGTCTGTCTTAACTTGCCAAGTTTTTCGGGAGGATTGAATCCTTGGGGAACACCTGGCACAAGGAAAGTACAAGACGTAAGTTCTCCCTTCTTGAAACCAGTTGCAAAATTGCCCTGTCTGTTGTTGTGCTAATGACTTGCTATGGGCAGAGATTCATAAGTTTTCATGGCAATATGCAGAGAGACCTGACTGCACCTTATGTTGACGATGGCCTTATTGAGGTTGTTGGCTTCCGAGATGCGTGGCACGGTCTCGTCTTGCTGGCCCCTAATGGACATGGGACACGTCTGGCACAGGTGAAGTATTTCTGCTCTTTCACCATTCGGTACACTGTACGATTCAGGATTGCTGATAACATTTTACTGTCAGGCCCGCCGAATCCGTTTTGAGTTCCACAAAGGAGCAGCCGAGCACACATTCATGAGGATTGATGGGGAGCCGTGGAAGCAACCTCTTCCCAAGGACGACGACACCGTTGTTGTCGAGATTTCCCACCTCCGTCAGGTCACCATGTTGGCCAATAACCCGTGTAAATCGAAGAGCGTCAACGACCCCTCGTCCCCCTCATGTCACAGCCACGAGGACGACGACAGCAACAGCTTGGAGGACGAGGATGAATGGGAGGAGGGGAGGAAGAAGTTCGGCGCAGCGGCTACGTTCAAAATCCCTGACGAGGTCGACATTGCTCATCTTAGTTGAGCTAATCCAGCTTCTGTGCTCTTTTTTCTTGTTGATGTGATTCAGACTTCAGAATCAGAGATTTCAGAATGTTCACTGCTACTGTTTGTAATACTGCCTTTCTTTTTTTTTTTTTTCCTTTTTTTCGTTTGTATGCTGTAATCTTGAAGTACAGCAGCCATGTGTAGACCGGCTACATTTACTGTCTGCAAATTTCTGTCCTTATTACGCCCAATGCAACTGTCCTCTTCCTAGAAGCACATTTGCCTCTGTTTCCTGTCCTGAATCATCAATTCTCAACAAAATGATGGGTACTAGTATAGGTTATTCCTCTAATTACCAACTGACTACTACTTTTAAAATCCAAAATTTACTCCACTAATGAAGCACTTCCCATTCAGGAGAGGAAGAGTCTAGTTGAAAATTTGGGTGCCGCTCGGTTGGGCTGAAATAAGTTTATGGCTAAAATTACAGTGTAGTTGATGGTGATTTATTTAGCGTAACTAAATTTAAAAAATTAAAAATAGAAATAAAAATAAGTTAGCCTATCACGGACAGCACAAATGAATACAGGAAAAAAGAACCAGCAAAAAAGTTAAAAAAAACTAAAAATTAGAAAAAAAAATAAAATTTATAAATAATAAAAAAGTAAATCAGAAGTCAGAACCTCAAACGAAATGAGCGGAGCTCAAAAACCTAAATGTCTTGAGAATTTTACAAAGTCCGTATAAAAATTTCGGGAAATGCCTTCCTTGTCTAATCAGACACACCTTCTGGCCGATATTTTACAAAGCTACAGTGTAGTAATGAACTGAACCGTGACACGGCAACAGGCAGAACGGGACGCGTTCCAGATGACATCACACGAGATGAGAGGATAACGATCGGCGACAACGCAAAGACGGCTTCCAGACTTCTCCACGTCCACAGCTTTTCATCCCGGACGAAAAAAAACCGTGTGCCGCGCGCGCCGCCAGAAGCAGAGACCGCCTCTTCCCAACGCCTCCCTCTCCTCTGTATATAAGACCCGCGCCTCCTTTTCCTCCACGTCGAACTACAAACCAAGCAAGAAGAGAGGAGTTGGTGACTTCGTGTGAGAGCAGCGCAAGCGATGAGCCTGAGGTACATGAGCCGTGTGGGAGCGCGGGCGGCGCAGGCCGTGCGGGAGAGCACCGCCAGCGCCAGGTCGGTGAAGGACAAGGCGCAGTCGGCCTCGTCGTCCTCGTCGTCGATGGTGAGGAGCAGGGCGCCGGCCGCGGGGTCGGTGGACTCGGGGAGGATGAGCGCCGCGGCGGCGAGGAGGGCGGCGGAGGAGAAGCGGAGGAGGGCGGAGCAGTCTCTCCGCACCGTCATGTTCCTCTCCGTCTGGGGGCCCAACACCTAGAAGATTAGCAGATGTGTCAGGTGCCATGCATGGTTACTTTTGTGTAAAATTATGTATGAAGACGAAAGAAAAGATGTAAAAATATGTGAATGATATATGGATGCGTGGATGCTGTTAATTCTGGAACGTGGCTGTGTTGATCTGCTAATCTATCTGCAGCGATCTCTCCCCAACTCCTGAACCTATTTGCTGGAGTCGTCGGTTGTGCATCGTTTTGCCGTTTATTGAAGGAAGGGGGCGCAGCAGTATGCCCGTACACTTTCGTCCTGTTCATGATATGATTCCAACAGAGTGGTTCTGCGAAAGTGAATCTTGCGGTTGCCCAAATCCGACAAAGGAATGGTCTTGTGCCAAATGGCCAAGACATCATCTTAACTTGAAGCGCGCACTAAAAATTCCGAAGCAGGTGACCATATATGATGTATTTTCATTATAAAGTTCAGCAAAGCAACAATTTTTGAACATCTCTCCGTTTACATGGTGAATTTAACGACATACCACGATAATCTTACGTCTCTCGGATCAACCAACGCCAAAGCAGAGCAAATAGTACGACTAATTGGGTCCCCAGCACACGAGGTGCATCACGTTCTCGGATTTCTCGGCTCTCCTCCTCTTCATCTTCTCCACCGCTATTGCCTCCTCCGTCGACTCAGTCAGGCCACCGGAGAACTGCCTAGCCTGCGGCCGATGAGCTGCTCCTGACGCCGACGGCTTTACAGCGCCAGGCATCGGCTTGGACACCGCAGACGCCGGCTGCCTGGCCCTCATGGCCTGCGCCGCTCTCAGCAACACCCTAGTCGCGTACCTCAGGCTCATTGATGCTGATGACTGAAACTCAAAACCTGTCAGGAAAGACTGAATTGCCCCTTTTGAACTTCATGCTGAAGGAAGGTGGTAGGCTGGTAGTAGTAGTACTATATATGCAAGAAAGGATTAGAGAGCACGGTGCTGTGCAGTTCAGTTCAGCTCCAAAACCATCAAATTAGCCTGCATTGGTTCTGCACGCTGCTTCGTTCAGTCCATGTTTTTCTTTTCCGGTGTGCGCAGATATGCGGGATGTGTTGTAGGTTGTTGTCATTTGCGAATGAGATAACTAGCATTCCATGTACCGGATTTTCAATTACTGGTATAACTAGCATTCCATGTACCGGATTTCAATTACCGGTAACCTGCAATTTCTCACGAGACGACAACGACAAACGAAATGAAATGGTGCATGCATACAGCTTGTGGGAGGGAGTAGTAAAGCGTGATGTAGCACACAGGGGAAAAAAATTATGATAGGGGGCATAGATGGGGAAATCTCAGTGCTATCATAACGTGTCATGTGTGATACCTCCTTTCTTCTGCCATTTGCAGGCTGCAGCACACAGGTAATGGAACCTGGTGGGTGGGATAGATTACATAGGGGAATTTCAGGTTATCTTATCAGTTTTAGTTCCATCCAGTGTGATATAAAGACTGGATATACCTAGAATTGGATTAGAACGAAGCCATGCACAGTGTTAGTGAACAGTATAAGATACAGAAGCAAAGGCATGATCCATCAATAGATGTCGTTTTGCCTGAAAAATGGATGGCTGAACACGATGAATCAACTTAAGGCCTTACACAGTTATGATGCGAATTCTTTAGTCTGTTACTAATTGGAGGGAAATTTAACTTTTTGCCACTCTTAACATTGCCACCTACTCAAATGCCATCCTCTACATTGTAATTAATATTTTGCCGCTCTCCAGCCTACGTGGCGCCCATGTCAGCGCGGAACCCGCCACGCTGGCCCGCGCCTCCGCCTCGCCTCGCACCTCCGCCGCGCCTCCGCCTCCGTCGCGCGCGCCTCGCCGCGCCGCGCCTCATCTTCCCGAGTCCGGCGCCGGATCCCGCCGGTGAAGTGCTGCGTCTCGTGCCAATTCATCGCGCGTGGGGCATCTCCGGGCACCCGAGCACATCCCCACTCGCCGGACCCGCCGCCTCCCAGCCGAGCCGCCGCCGTCTTCATCCTCGCCGCTAAGCTCCTCTCGCCGCCGCCCGCCCTCGCTCCATCTCGGCCTCGACGACGCCCAGTGAGCTCCGGATGCCCGTAGATGCTTCACCGTCGAGAATCGGGCTCCCACCGCCCGAAGCCGCGGTGTCCTCGCTCCCTGTCTCGGCCGCGGACGGAGGCGGCGGAGGCGCGGCGCGGCCGCGTGGCGGGTTTCATACGACATGGGCGCCACGTAGGCTGGAGAGTGGCAAAATATTAATTGCAATGTAGAAGATGTCATTTGAGTAGGTGGCAATGTTAAAAGTGGCAAAAAGTTAAATTTCCCCTAATTGGACGCCTGGAGGCTGGAAGGAAATCGGTTTCTGTTTCTGAATTCCTTCCAGCTAGATGTATCAAGGCCACTTCCAAGGAATAGACGTAACAATATCTCGTCAGAAAGTTCAGACAGAGGAAACGGGGATACAATTGTGCAAAAGCAAAGCTTTTAGTTGCTTATCATAGCTGTACATCTTACGCAAGCTGTTCAATTCATCCGCCTACATAACCCCTTTTTTTCGACTTATACCTCAACTTCACCTGAACAAATAGGACAATTTTTTCATCATTTTTTCGAAACAACTTATCGGCATTCGATATATTTACACAAATACTCGCGCTAGAGCCGTCAGCTACAGCCACAAACTATCAACACAGCCGAAAAGAATCCACCCAAAACTCGTGCAACAAACCACTCAAAAGCATCTAATCTAAGTCATCTCAGCTAGTTGTTGGGGCCCCAGTTGTTGAGGTACATCACTGTCCGGAGCTCTTCCTCCTGCTCCTTCGCCTTCCTCCTCGCCGACGCCGCCGCGGCGCCACCGAAGGAAGGCAGGGCATGCGCACCGCTCTTACCGCAGCTGGTGCCGTTCCCGGCGGACGCCCTGCTGTCGCGCTGCTGGACTGACCGGAATGCGTGGTTCCAGCGGCACAGGCCGGCCTGGTCCTTGAGCGCCTCGACCGTGCCCACGCTCATCGCCGCCGCCCTCGACGACGCCGGCCTCTTCCCGCTACCGCTCGCCATCGGATCGTGCCGTACGTAGTCTTGCCGATACGGTGTGATCGACTGCTCGGTTCGATCGGTGAAGTGTTCCTGGAAGCGGTGTTGTTCGCGTGGTGGTTTTATAGGGACTTTTGATGGGAGTGTGCCGTCGCTAGCGTGGGCGTACGCGCGGTTTTGGACTCGCGTGTGGAAATCCGTGGGGGCGCCCAAAAACCGGGTGCAGAGTGCGCGACTGACGTCGATTCCCGAGGCCGACTTAGTCTTATTTTTTATTATTTCTAAATTTCTTTTTTCTGATTTTTTGGTTTTTTAGTTTTTTTCTGATTTTTTTCGCATTCATTTATATTATTCATGATGGACTAACTTATTTTTTTATTTTTAAACTTTTAAAATTTAGTTACGTTAAATAAATTATCATCAGTTATAGTATAATTTCAGTTAGTTATAATATAATATTAGTTATAAGTTAATTTATTTCAGTTTAACTGAACGACTCTTATTTGTTTCTCCGGCCGTTGGGAGATGCGGCGCGCTGCTTGTGCTGTTGTCAGTGTGCTAGCCAGTCGCTGGAATCTACTTTGGCTCACCTTTTTTTGCCGCGTCTGATTCTGGCACCGAGACCTGGGCGTGTGCCGCGGTTATGTCGTGGTCACGTACTGTACGTACAGTGGCCATCACTTGGGCTGAGTAATAATGTTAGTGGTGGCGACAATGCTGGTGTTTTGTACTTTTGTATGCACGAAAGCTGGTATTCTGTGTTGTAGTTCAAAGAACTAGCGGAGTGTTGCTCAACGTGTAAAAGATAAATTTTAGTGAATAGTATCTTTATCTTTACTTTTTTCTATTTCGAATTTTCTTTTCAGCAGATTTTATCTTTTTTTTGTTTCTCAACGCGTAGATTCATTGTGTGATGATACGTGGCCCCACTCGTTTCAGTTTCAGCTTCTGACTTTTAGCTTATTTTTTACTATTCAAAAATGTTGAATTTCGTCTTTTCCTGAACTTTTAGCTTTTTTGAGCTTTTTTACCGGTTCTTTTTTCCCGTATTCATTTGCGTTGTCCGTGATGGGCTAGCATATTTTTTTCTATTTTTAAATTTTTTAAATTTAATTACGCCAAATAAGCCACCTTTAGCTACAGTGCAATTTCAGTCACTACAGTGCAATTTCAGCTATAAGTCACAGCTTTTCAATCCAACCGAGCGAAGTGTACACCATAACCTATCTATGTAATTTTTTAGAATTTTTTAGAACTATTTAAATAGTTTTTCGACCGATGGGAGCACTAGCACCAATCATGTTGAAAGCGCTAGAAATGTTGTCGTCTGTACGCTGCACAGGCACTTTTTTTTCTCTTTGAAGCAACTTTTTTTTCCCTGTCAATACAGGCACGCCTCTTCAATTAAAGAAGCAATTCATGCTCGTGGTGGCCCATTCGATGTCTTGGTTTCAGCACACAAAATCGCATGAGATTTGCCAATTTACAGCTCATTCGATGCATGCTGCGTCCTGGAATCTTCATGCCTTCTTGGTGAGCGATTAAACTAATTGTTTTTTAAACGCAGTCGTTTACATGGGTTAACTACAGATTTTTACCTCGTGCTCTTGGGGTGGCGGTGAGAGCGGAGGTGTGGGACACGGGTAGGGAAAACCAGAGGCTGGAGGACATGGTTTCCAAGATACCAGGGGCCGTATGCGCGGTTGCTGATGCAACGCATGCGAGTATGCGTCAGACAGGCGAACACCTATGGTATGCCCTATTGACGCTGCATGTCCGATTCCTCCAAGGTGCATATTCATACGTGCGTACAAAATGTTCTCTTTGATAAGACATAATAAATAGGAAAAAAATCTACATAATATCTTGTGCTTTGTGGAGAAGCCTGCCTAGTATTCAAAACTATAAAACCAAATATTTAACCGCCAAATATTACAATCAAGCTTAAATAATACTCTAACCCAATTTCGAATGGTGGTCCGTATGATGTAAAGAGTGTACGGTTTTAACATATGAGATAATACGCTAATCGAGTCTAAGTAAATGACAGATGGGGGCCACAGTGTCTTCTCTCCTAAATCAAAACAGAGCGAGGGAACTATAGAGGACGGTGGCATGGAGACAACTAAAAACTCGGTGGGTAAGAAACCTTTGTGCCCTATATATATTATTGAACCAACTTAGTCGACGTACCACGCTACGTGGCAAAACTATTTACTCATCGCACCACACGAATAATGCCATCCAGTGGCGGATCCAGAATTGGATCACGCCCCGGGCTAAATTTTGATCAAGTAATAATCTAACTATATATGCTAAATCTTGAAGACTTACTTTATGGATCACATTCAAATCATGAACATAGCAATTAGATGGCATGTGCAACTTCATATGATTGTGGTATACAAAAATTGAAAAGTTACTGTCCAAAAACAAACTAATATCAGGGCAAGCCCTACAATTGCAAATACCTTTGTAAATATGTATAGAAAATATATGAAGCGCTAAACTACCCAACAAATGTGAAATTATGCAATAAGTAGGCTACATTATGAAATGATTAGGTATAAATATACATATAAATCCAAATTCAAACGTGTTGAAATGTTCTCTTGAACATGCTTGTGATAAAATTTTGGCCCCATAACACCTCCTATCACTCTATTGTCAATTTTTAGTTTTTACAAATGTTTAACAACGGAAAATTTAAAAGGGTATAATGGCATTAATGCCATAGGACTGCATACCATTTATATGAAGGATGCAAATAACATCAAAGATAATTTTGTCATGTCAGCCTCTCGCCAATTATGATTGTTGACCACTTGCTCCACACTCTGTAGCTCCAAAGCACCGATCATCTAAAAGTCCCAAATTGCATTCCTAATCAAGTCAACATGCTAAAATCATGAACAATGTAATTGTGCAGAATGCAAACTTTGTAGCATCCAAATGTAGTACATGAAAGTGAAACCTAGAAGAACAAATCAGAGGTTAAAAGGTTCCTTTCTTTTGAACTTTCTTTCCCAAAGTAGGAGCAAGATATTTTTACCACTAACAATGATCCCATCCCATCAACCCGCTAGAATTTAGACAAAGAAATTTCCATCAAAAAAGAATTTAGACAAAAAAAAAGAGCAGCTCGGGAGAGGAGAGCGGGAGAGGAGGCGAGGCGGCGGCGGCCGGCGGAGGAGGCGCGCGCGCGCGGAGGTCGCGAGGAGGAGGCGAGCGAGGGGCGAGGCGGCGTCGGAGGTCGCGAGGAGGAGGCGGAGCCGGAGGAGGCGAGGGCGGCGCCGGAAGCCGCGAGGAGGAGGCGGAGCCGCGAGAGCGAGGGGAGGGGCCGAGCCGCCGAGGGGCCTTGCCGCTGGCCAGCACACTAGCCGTGAGGGTGCGAGGGGAGGGCGGAGGATGTCGGCGGCGGCGCGGCGCCTGAGTATGCGCGAGACGGCGAGAAGATGAAGAACCGGACGCTGGCGGCTGGGACTGGGAGACTCGCTCAGGGAGATTGGGAGACTGGGAAGGGGGCTCTAGGGTTGAAGGGATGTGGGCTTGGCCGGGCTATATCGGGAGCGCCGGAGCGGGAGGGAAGGAATGGGCCGGGATTTTAATGGGCTCATTCGTAGAAAGAAGGCTGAGAATTAGAAATAACATGGGCTAAATTACATGATTTATACCCCGGGCTGGGCTAAAATTATCTTGGCTATATACTTAGTAATTTTTCACACCCTAGGCTGAAGCCCATGCTGCCATGGGCCCAAATCCGCCCCTGATGCCATCGTACGAATGAGTCGCGGAGTTGTTTGAGTCGGATTGTAAAGTTTGATGGTCAAATATCTAATTTCATAATTCAAAACGTTGAATAGATTAAAGCAAATTTAGGTGTTATATGGATGAATTCCTAATACATAAATCTAAATTATGTACGATTATTTACTTCAAAAAGACTTAAAGTATGTTTAAAGATCGTTCTTCTTTACTTCTTTTGAATTCCATGATCCCTTGCCAAAGTTACAATCGTTTAGCGAAAACTGAACAGGAGACTGCTGTGGGCTGTGGCTCATTCCATCACTCTGATTACTGATCCTAATACTTGGGGATCGGGATTAATTAATGCGGTGCATTTGCTTAAAAAAACTATTGTGTTCTAACCAAGTAATAGCAGCCCGATCCATACAGGACTGAAATTGACATCATCCACATGGATGTGGGAATCTGTCATCATTCCTCGAAGAGCGGGTGTCAGAAAAACAGCTCATATGCCTCGATCGATTGTTCTGCCCAATGAAGTAACACATCAAGCCACATGAGAAACCTCGTCAGTCGCCACCAACTTAAGGCACTCATATTTCCAAGCCAAAGCAATCAAAGAAGCAAATGGACAAGGCGGCAGTATAAACTCAAGTGGCAGAAGTTTTCATCATCATCATGGATATATTACAATCAGGAGGCAACCAGCCAAGTCTCAGGCAAACGTTGCTGAAAGCCTGAACAGACACGATCAACTACTATTAGTTGGGACCCCAGGAGCCGAGGTACATGACCGTCCTCATCCCCTCGTCGGCCTTGTCCGCCCTCCTCCTCTCCGCGGCGGAGGCGAGCAGCTTCTTGGGCGAGAGATGCCGCCAAGACGCTGGCCTTGGCGGCCGGTTGATCGACCGCAGCGCATAGTTCCAGCGGCAGAGGCCGCCTGGTCCTTGAGGGCCTCCACCGCGCCCACGCTCATCGCCACCATCCACGACGCCGTCGCCGCAACCGCCATATCTCCTCTTCTTGCTGTGTTGGGAGACTGATCTGTGATCTTTGCTGTAGCTTAGATTTTGTTGTAGTGCAACTTCGCAGTAGCAGTGAAAGGATCGAAAGGAGACTGCTGTGAGCAATGCCATCGTCTGAAAACGAGTTATGGTGTTATTTGAGTTAGATTGTAAAATTGAAAGGAGACTGCTGTGGGCTGTGGCTCACTCCCATCACTCTGATCGGGATTAATTAATACGGTCTATTTGCTTAAAAAACTATTGTGTTCTAACCAAGTATAAGCGGGCCGCTCCATACCATACAGGACTGAAATTCTCATCACCCGCATGGATGTGAGAATCTGTCATCATTCCTCGAAGTGCGGGTGCAGAAAAACAGCTCATATTTGCCTCGATCGATTGTTCTGCCCGATGAAGTAACACATCAAGCCACATGAGAAACCTCGTCAGTCGCCACCAACTTAAGGCACTCATATTTCCAAGCCAAAGTAATCAAAGAGACAAATGCACAAGGCGGCCATATAAACTCAAGTGCAGAAGTTTTCATCATCATCGTCATGGCTATATTACAATCAGGAGGCAACCAGCCAAGTCTCAGGCAAAGGTTGCTGAAAGCCTGAACAGACACGATCAAGTACTATTAGTTGGGACCCCAGGAGCTGAGGTACATGACCGTCCTCATCCCCTCCTCGGCCTTGTCCGCCCTCCTTTCCGCGGCGGCAGGAGCAGGCAGCTTCTTGGACTGAGAGATGCCGCCGCGCACGTTGGCCTTGGCGGCCCGGTTGATCGACCGCAGCGCATAGTTCCAGCGGCAGAGGCCGGCTTGGTCCTTGAGGGCCTCCACCGCGCCCACGCTCATCGCCACCATCCACGACGCCTTCGCCGCACCCGCCATATCTCCTCTTCTTGCGGTGTTGGGAGACTGATCTGTGATCTTTGCTGTGGCTTAGATTTTGTTGTAGTACAACTTCGCAGTAGCAGTGAAAGGATCGAATTGATGCTGTGTTGCGGAGAGGAGAGGGGGAGTGGGCTGGTTATATACGGGGGAGGAGCGGGGCAAAACAGGTGGCCGCGGGCGCTGGTTTTCCCATTATACCGGGTGCTTCGATTGCTTGTTTACGCCGCACCTCGCTTTCGCCTCCCGGACCAGCTCACCCATGAGGACGGGGCCATGACCCACCTCATCTCGTCTTGTCTATTCGTGGCAGATGCCGTTTGTCCTTTGCGACTGGCCCACACGAACAGAGATGAGATAACTGTTCTTTTCTGTTTTTTTTACCTGTTAACACGGCTTCTTCGATTGGCGAAATAAGGGAGTTGCCAGCGCTGGCGTCCGATCTAGATACTAATCAGGTATGATCGATTATAATATTTTTTATTCATCCATATAATATTTTTAGTTATATACATAACATAAAATTAGTAAAAATATCAATATACACGTACAATGATCCAAGTGCGTGATCCCAAAAACCAAGAATACTGAAACCCCAAGAAGCCGATGCCCAGGATTCAAAAAGAGCAAGGAAAGTAACCTGAGAAGGGGGAGAATGAGGAGCGTGATGTTATATTGGATGGTAGACTATGTGGCATGGGTGAGGAGGGCGCTGCCGAGGATGTCGACCACGTAGCCGACTCCCATGGCGACACGAGGTGAGCTGCTTCTCTAGCCTCCTTGCACTTTTCGCTATGCTGTGAGCGTCTCTAGTGTGTGCCTGCGGGCTACAGCCTGGGGTGGATTCGTGCATGAACTCATCCTCATGTTATCTCTGCTGGCCACTGGGTGCTTGGCCGGCCCATCTTGGTAGGGGCATGCAGGATCAAAGATACCGATTAGAGGGGGGTGAATATGATGTTTTTAAAATTTTCTTGTCTACTTAATTAATTCTCTATAATTTCAATAGCAAGAATATAAAGCAATTAAGCCTACCCAAATCTAGTCAATAGACAAATAACGCTAGCTCTAAATCAAGCAAATGATCACAATAATTTCAACAAATAAGAGCTAGAAAGAAACAAGTGAGAGATGTACATAAACGATATTTTACCGTGGTGATCGGAAACTTGCCGGTTTTCACTAGTCCACGTTGAGGTTAGCCCGAACCAATCGGACCGGCTCTACTAATTAAGCCGAAACACCTCGATCACTAGATGTAGCTCTTCCCCGCTCCGGGTAGGTGAGCTCCGACCTTTACAAAGATACCGGGTCTTCTCACAATCTCCTTTAAGAAGATCCCCGATCAATCCTCTGCCCAATCGTCCAGGTGCCGGCAAGCACCAAGAGTAATAAATCAGGGCTTTGCTTGATTTGCTAATGAGTGCCAATGGATCAACTAATGAATGCAATGCACTAATTGCTCAACCACCTCAAATTTAATGCTCAATGTGTAAACAAGGGGTGGAGTGAATGCTCTTTGCTCAAGAAATGTGCAATGGGTCTCTTCTTATTGTCCTTGAGCAGTGGTACGGGTATTTATACCCCTCACCAACCAAAACTAGTCGATTGGAACAAATTCTAGAAAATTCAGGGCGAGCGGAACCATCGCCAGCCTAAGGCCGGTAGTTCCGCTCGCCTTTCTGGCACGGTAGAACGGCTATGTCAGAGCTCTGCAGTGACCGTTGGAAAGTCGGCGCGGTACTACCGCCATTGTAAAATTCTGTACTACCGCTCTACGGTAGTTCCGCAAAGTCGCCGCGGTACTACCACTTGGGCCGAACCCAAATATTCCCCAACTTGGCGCTCTCTGGAAAAAAGCCTCCGCTCTACCTCCGGAGCTTCCGGGCTCTGGAAATACCGTTTTGGATAGCGGAACTACCGCACCCTGCAGTATTTCCGGTGTTAAAATTGTCGGTACTTCCGATACCACGAAATCTCAAATTGCATCTGGAGGGTGCTCTTTGGAAAAAAGGCTCCGCTCGGATTTCGGAGCTTCCGGTAGTACCGATTTTACCTACGGAACTTCCGCTCTGCGGTAGTTTTGACGTTGAAATCTAAAGTACTACCGCTCTTCCAGACAGAGCACAGTTTTGGTTTTAAAACAGATTTTTAATGAATCCATGCTCCTAGTTTGATCCCTATTTATGGTACAATTATTTATCCTATAATCCGGTCTTCCACCTTTTCTTCTAAGACCGGTAAAAATAAAAAAGGATCATATTCTAAGTATACCTTTGCCTTGAGCCATTTTGGTCTTCACATTTATCCTTTGGCTTGCATCTTGTCAACCACATATAGACTTAACCATTAAACACTCATTTAAACACGTTAGTCCTATATTCACATAAATTCATTAATTACCAAAACCACTTTTAGGGGCCTAGATGCTTTCAGGCCAGGGTTTGAGGCGGGTGGGAGGGTGGGCTAAAGCCTGATGAAGCCCACCCGATGGCTTCGCCCCTGGTGAATAGCTGCTTTATCTTTATCTTTTTTATTTTGGATTTTCTTTTTAGTAGAGTTTTTTACTTCTCATTGTGTAGATTGAATTTGGATTAGAAATTTTATTGGTCATAGATTATATCATAATTTTTTAGGTACATTATGCTGGTAGTAGAAATGTGGTAGCAAAAATAAAATCTAACAGTTGATTTGTGGGGGTATTATGGACTTTCACACTACAGCGAATAACATGATGCTTATTATTGGTAGTATTATATAACTCTTGAAAATCGATGTGTCGCAACGATCAAATTAATGATAATCTCATTACGTTTTCGCTTTTTCACACGTGCAGACGCGCGCACAACACTGATCAGAACATTATATCGACCATTTCCTCATTTCTTGGATCTATTGCTCTCCATGAATACCTTCATGTCCTGCAAGACCTCGTTGGCGTCAGCGAGCTCCAGGAAGGCGTAGAACCCATGGAAGGCATCCGAGAACTTCACCACCTGTGCCGCTGTCCCCTTCCGCAGCAGCACGTCAGTGTACCACCATTGCCAGTCTAGCAGCGGGTCGAACCCGCTGATCAACACCATCACCGGCGAGAACGGCTTTGCTAGCCTCGCATTCTTATCGATCTCGTGTGCCACTGGGTGGTCACGATTGGCGCCCAATAGCAAGAACACCTCCCAGGAGAAGTCCGACCGCTGGAGGTTCACCACTGGCGCCACGCTCTCCAACCTCAGCTCGAACTCCGTCCACTCCTCGCCACTGAAGTACGGCTGCTTGGGAAAGGTCTCGGTGAGGCGCACGAACTTGGCGGAGGACTGCCACGCTGCCACCCAGCGGTTGGCCACGTGGTGGACTATGTTGCCACCGGTGCTCTCCCCGGCAAGGAGGAAACTGGAGAGGTCAACGGGAAAGTCGAGGCTGGGATGCCGTTCGCGTCGATGTAGCAGAGAACGTCCATGCCGTCGTTGTAGGCGGCTGGGTACCTATGCTTGAGCGCGAGTAGGTAGTTAACGGACACGATAACGACGTCGATGTCGCTACAGAAGCAACGGCAGACACTGTTGAAGGGGCTAATGGCCAGGAAGAAGAGTGCGAAGCTGCCACCGTGGTAGTACACGACGATCGGGAGTGGCCGGGGCGCGGCCGGGGTAAAGACGTGCGCCTAGATGCCATAGGAGGCGTCGATGGTGAAGTCGAAGGAGCGGACGCCGGAGGAGTCCAGATGCGGGCTGGCACGCGGACTTAGGGGGCGTTCGATGATCGAGTAGAGGCAACGGTTGACAGTGCCATCACGGCCCTCCACGGCTCGATGGCTGCCATGAGCCCGACCAGCTGGAGGTGCACCGATAGCGGCAACGTGAATAGTGAGAGTGTATGAGACAGAAAATTACGGTGAAAATGATGTAAAATAGTTAGATAAATGATTTACATTAGGAGAGATTTTCTGTAGTATTGTCTTTACATAAGGTGAAAATCTTAAACATAAATTTAAAAGATAGAGTACTGTACATACCCAATTACTGATGTAATACATACAAGTATGTGACAATCAGACGTGCCACCAGAAGACACATGTGGTATGCCCTATTGACACTGCATGTCCGATTCCTCCAAGGTGCATATTCATACGTTCATACAAAATGTTACTTCCCTTTGGTGAGACATAATAAATAGAAAATTTGCAAAAAAAAAAAGTTCATCCAACGTCTAAGGTACAGGTCATTTCGGTTTGAATTTCTGGTTTCTGGCTTATTTTTTACTATTCGTTATTTTCATCTTTTTCTGGTTTTTGGCTTTTTTTAGCTTCTTTGTCGGTTCTTTTTTCGCGTATTTGTTTGTATTATCCGTGATGGGCTAACCTGTTTTTTCTATTTCTAATTTTTTAAACTTAGTTACGTCAAATAAGTCACCATCAGGTACAGTGTAATTTCAGCCAGTTACAGTATAATTTCAGCCATAAGCCAGCTTATTTCAGCCCTAAGCCAGCTTATTTCAGCCCAACCGAACGGCACCTAAAACTATGAAATCGAATATTTAATCCTCGAATTTTGCAATTCAGCTCAAATAATACTTATTCGGATTTTGAATGGTGGTATTATCTACATGATGTAATTAGTATGCAGTTTTACCCCATAGCAAAATACACCAATCAAGCTTAGATGAATGATAGATAGGACTCACATAGTCTTCTCTCCCATATCAAAACGGAGTGACGGAACTATAAAGAGCGGTCGTATGGAGGGCTGGAAGCTCGATAGGGAAAAAACCTTTGTGGACCTTACATATTATTAATCTAACTTATATGGCGTACCATGCTATATGGCAAAACCATTTACTCATCACGCCATACGAGCAACGCCATCATCTGAAAATTGAGAGTCAAATATCTGATTTATTGTTCGAGGTGCTGGACAATAAGACCAGTCTTAGTGGGGGTTTCATGGAGTTAATGGGCATTAAATACGCTGACATGACACTGTATTGATGAAGAGAGAGATGATAAAAGTTTCATCGGAGTAGAGAGAGTTTCATGGGGATGAAACTCTTCTGCACTATTTCCAAAGTATGGATGTGTTGGAAACTGGGACATGAAATCTCCACTGAGACTCGCCTAAGAGCAGGTACAATAAGGCTTAGTCAGCAGGCTATAGTAAATATAATATCAACAAAATCTTACGTGGCAGAGAGAGAAAGGAAGAGAGAGAAGGAAGCTGGCTACTAAATTACAGCTAGCTATAGCACGTAAAAATATGCATTTCACTCTCTTACACGTGGAGCCAAATAGTTATTGTAATAGCTACCTTATTGTATGAACTATTTTTTTGAAGGCTATAGATGAAATGGACAAATATTATAGCCACTAGTTGGTTATACTAGTATTGTACTTGCTCAAGGGGACTGCTGTGGGCTTTGGCTCACTCCATCACTCTGGTCATAATACTGGGGATCGGGATTAATTAATGTGGTCTATTTGCTTAAAAAAACTGTTGTGTTCTAACCAAGTAATAGCAGGCCGATCCATACAGGACTGAAATTAAGTCGATGATCCCATCATCATGGATGTGAGAATTTCTGTCACAATCCTCGAAGTGTGGGTGCAGAAAATCAGCTCGTATTTGCCACGATCGATTGGTCTGCCCAACGAACACATCAAGCCACATGAGAAACCTCGTCAGTCGCTACCAACTTAAGGTACTGATGATATTTCCAAGCCAAAGCAATCAAAGAGGCAAATGGACAAGGCGGCAATATAAACTCAAGTGGCAGAAGTTTTCATCATCATCATCATGGCTATATTACAATCAGGAGGCAACCAGCCAAGTCTCAGGCAAAGGTTGCCGAAAGCCCGAACAGACACGATCAAGTACCATTAGTTGGGACCCCAGGAGCTGAGGTACATGACCGTCCTCATCCCCTCCTCGGCCTTCTCCGCCCTCCTCCTCTCCGTGGCAGGAGCAGGCAGCTTCTTGGACTGAGAGATGCCGCAGCGCACGTTGCCCTTGGCGGCCCGGTTGATCGACCGCAGCGCATAGTTCCAGCGGCAGAGGCCGGCCTGGTCCTTGAGGGCCTCCACCGCGCCCACGCTCATCGCCACCATCCACGACGCCTTCGCCGCACCCGCCATATCTCCTCTTCTTGCTGTGTTTGGAGACTGATCTGTGATCTTTGCTTTAGCTTAGATTTTGTTGTAGTACAACTTCGCAGTAGCAGTGAAAGGATCGAATTGATGCTGTGTTGCGGAGAGGAGAGGGGGAGTGCGCTGGTTTATATACGGGGGAGGAGCGGGGCAAAACAGGTGGCCGCGGGCGCTGGTTTTCCCATTATACCGGGTGCTTCGTTGCTTGTTTACGCCGCACCTCGCTTTCGTCCCGGGCCAGCTCATCAGGTTTATTCGTTGCAGAAGCGGTTTGTCCTACGCGACTGGCCCACACGGACAGAGATAAGTGCTCTGTTTACTATTTTTTTTTAATCTTTTAACTTCGGCTTTTTCGTAGCCGAAACAAACATTCTAACTGCTTTAAACAGATTCTCTTAACCGCTTTTTCAAACAGTTTTTAAAACTTAAAACGGTATACGTCGTTCATATCAATATCTTTATTATTCATCACCACCTCAGAAAACAAAGACAAAAATCATAATCGCGGCCAAAAATCATCAGTCGTACCTAAAAGAACAGGGCTGATATACGTGCCACTGCAGATCGATACAGATGCCACACAGCACTGCCTGTTGTTGCGTAATCTTATGTGGGCCCAATGGCAGAGACAGGAGGAAAATCGAGGGTGAGCTCAAAGACTAAGCTAAATAAATTGCAGTTGATAAAATTAGGAGGACCATATAGAATAATTATCTCGATAATACCTAAAAAGGAAAAGGGTAGCACCAATTCTTCAGTTCCAGATTTGCAGTAAACAGAGCTGACAAAAGGCAGTTTCATTTGCTAAAATCTTCAAATGCAATCAATTCAAAAAAAATTCACGTATCCTAAACTCTGGAGATGAAAAGACATACTAGATGATAATATTATCATTGTAAGAAACAACTTAAATGGCAGCCGATATATTGCAAGGTATAATGCCTGAGCCATTCTCATTCATCTTTTGCGAACATGCAATTTCCAACATACATGTGTTCGAACATCGAGAGATAACTATGTCTAACAATTTTTCCTACCAAAAACGATACAAATGCTTGAAAGCATATGAAATAGATTAGAAAAGCTAATTGACTTGTGTTTCATTGATACAAATTGCAGTATCTAAAGAATGGAAACTCAACGGCACATACTAAATTGCAGTATCAAACGCAAAGTTCGTTTCTCCATTATAGCAAATTATCGACAAAATGTAACACATCAATTCTAATCGGAACACATAAATCATAAGTTTTGTTTTAATATATAAGAATTCAAGTTGGTCAATGTTAAGGAGATACATATAATTTCTGATATCGTAGAAGTAGAAGGACTCAATGTAATCAATAGATATGAATAAATGGTCAACAATAACTCAATTTAAGGAATAAAGGAAGTAAGAACTACAACTACAAGAAAGACTAGAAGTTTACCTAATTACCTCTGTGGCGTGTGCCATGCAGCCCTCAATCTTGACATCTTGGGCTCTCGGTAGTGGGCAGTCGGTCGGTGCCTCAGTGGCTCCCAAGTCCCTACTCCCCAGTCCGGAAGTCCCCTTCTCCGAATCTAATGCTCCCCTAGTCTCTTCTTCTTGCTTGTTAGTCAATCGCCTCCCTAGTCGGGCTAGTCGGCTAGTCCCCCATGACGTGCCCCCTGCAAGGCCTCCATCAATCCCTCTTGCTTGCCTCCTCGGTACTCGCCTCACTTGCCACGCGCGGTCACACCCTCACAGCTCAGCCACCGCCGCCAAGCTGAGATCTGCAACAACAACACACACACCACATCATCCAACTTAAGCACAAGTTCTAGGGAGGCAACCGGCCACGAACTCAACCGCACCATCCAATTTAACCAGAAACACCGATGAGAAAACACGCCAACCAAGGTCGACCCAGCTAGGATGAGAAAAACGCAACAACTAAGCCAACCAAGATTATCCCATGAATCGAAGGCACAGGCTTAGGAACTAGATATAAAATTCCACCAGAGTAACCGAGCGGTTGGAGACCAAACCACTATCCCCGATCCGATGACCTCGTAAAATGATCCAAGCGCGTGACCCCAAAAACAAAGAATATTAAAACACCAAGAAGCCGATGCCCAGGATTCAAAAATAGCAAGGAAAGTAACCTGAGGAGGGGGAGAATGAGGAGCGTGATGTTATATTGGATGGTGGACTATGCGGCGTGGGTGAGGAGGGTGCTGCCGAGGATGTCGACCACGTAGTCTTGGTGGGGGCGGGGTTCGAGGCGGGAGGAGGGTGGGCTGAAGCTTGACGAAGTCCACCCGATGGTTCCGCCCCTGGTGAATAGTTGCTTTATCTTTATCTTTTTTATTTTGGATTTTCTTTCTAGTAGAGTTTGATTTTTTTTATTTCTCATTGTGTAGATTGAATTTGGATTAGAAATTTTATGTGATCATATATTATATCATAATTTTTTAGGTACATTATGCTGGTATTAGAAATGTGGTAGCAAAAGTAAAATCTAATCGTTGATTTGTGAGGATATTATAGACTTTCACACTACACCGGATAACATGATGCTATTATTATTAGTATTATATAAATCTCAAAAATCGATGTGCCGCAACGATCAAATTAACAACAATCTCATTACGTTTTCGCCTTTTCACATGTGTAGACGCGTGCACTACACTGATCAGAACAATATATCGGCCATTTCCTCATTTATTGGATCTATTGCTCTCCATGAATGCCTTCATGTCCTGCAAGACCTTGTTGGCATCGGCGAGCTCAAGGAAGGCGTAGAACCCATGGAAGGCATCCGAGAACTCCACTACTTGTGTCGCCATCCCCTTTTGCCACAGCACGTCGGTGTACCGCCGCTGCTAGTCCAGCAGCGGGTCGAACCCGCTGATCAACACCATCGCCGGTGGGAACGGCTCCGCTAGCTTTGCGTTCTCATCGGTCATGTGTGCCACCGGGTGGTCACAATTAGCGTCCAATAGCAAGAACGCCTTCCAGGAGAAGTCCGACCACTAGAGGTTCACCACTGGTGCCACGCTCTCCAACCTCAGCTTGAACTCCATCCGCTCCTCGCCGCCGAAGTATGGCAGCACGGGAAAGATCCCGGCAAGGTGCACAAACTTGGCGGAGGACTGCCATGCTGTCGCTCAGCGGATGGCCACGTGGTGGACTATGTTGCCACCGGTGCTCTCCCCAACGAGGAAGAAACTGGAGAGGTCGACAGGAATGTCGAGGCCCGAGATGTCGTTCAGGTCGATGTAGCGGAGAACGTCCACGCCATCGTCATAGGCGGCAAGGTACCTATGCTCGGGCGCGAGTAGGTAGTTAACGGAGACGACGACGACATCGATGTAGCTGCAAAAGTGACCGCAAACGCTGTTGAAGGGGCTGATGGCCGGGGAGAAGAGCACGAAGCTGCCACTGTGGTAGTACACGATGATCAGGAGCGCCCGGGCAAAGACGGGCGCCTAGATGCCGTAGGAGTCGTCAATGGTGAAGTCGAAGGAGCGGACACCGGAGAATCCAGACGCAGGCTAGCACGCCCACTTAGGAGGCGTTCGATGATTGAGTAGAGGCAACGGTTGATAGTGCCGTCACGGCTCTCCACGACTCGATGGCGGCCATGAGCCCGACCAGCTGGAGACACACTGATAGCGGCAACATGGAACGTTGGCGGTTGGTGTTAGCTAGGAGTTGGTTAATCTTATGCCACTTATTTCGTTTACAATTTTACCTCTTTGAAAATTCCACTGCTGGTAGTGTAGATGGTAGTATAACTAAATCATGACTAATCTGAACCATTGAATTATAAAAATTGTACGGCTCATATTTATTTTAAGGTACCATAAAAGTGCTCTATATCATAACCTATCTATGTAAATTTTTGTAATTTTTTATAACTATTTAAACAGTTTTTGAGCAATGTAAGCACTAGTACCAAATATGGTTGAAAGCGGTAGAAATGTTCTCGTCCTTCATAAAATGAGCTCGGAACTCCCTATTTAGTAAGTATTATGTCTCTCTTAATCTCCTCTCTTGTACACTATGGGCATGTTTTTTGCGGCTTCTAAAAGCGATTTTTAGCTTTTATTATAGTATCTAACTTTCAAACAGAGTATTTTCTTAAGACGAGATCTACAAGTTAATTGTAGTACAGGTTAAAAGTCCAATATCTGTATCAACCAAAATCATAAGTAAGTATTTCTCTATCCATAATCTCTGTCACAAACAGTCCAAATTCAAAAAATTTAGCTAAAAAATATAAACCGCAGCTACATCAAACAGACCCTATAGTCATTTTTTTCCTCTTTGAAGCAACTTTTTTCCCCTGTCAATCCAGGCACGCCTTTTTTCGATTAAAGAAGCAATTCATGCTCGTGGTGGCCCATTCGATGTCTTGGTTTCAGCACACAGAAAATCGCATGAGATATGCCAATTTACAGCTCAATCGATGCATGCTGCATCCTGGAATCTTCATGCCTTACTGTGAGCGATTAAACTAATCGTTTTTTAATCGCAATCGTTGACATGGGTTAACTACAGATTTTTACCACGTGCTCTTGGGGTGACGGTGAGAGCGGAGGTATGGGAGACTGGTAGGGAAAACCAGAGGCCAGAGGACATCGTTTCCATAACACCAGGGGTCATATGCTTGTTCATGACATCTTCATTAATGTTGTCTTAGCTATATTAAATAAATAAAAATTTCATATAGAGAAAAGATGAGATGGAGAGAGATCATGCGATATTTTTTTTTATGTAGAAGACAATTTAAACTCACAAATCAACGTAAATAGTGAGATAGTATGAAATAGAAAATTACGATAAAAATAATATAAAATAGTTACATGAATTATTTACTTTAGAAGAGATTTTCTGTAGTACTATCTTTAGATAAGATGGAAATCTTAAAGATAAATTTAAAAGATAGACTACTATATATACCCGATTGCTGATGCAATACATAAGAGTATACGACAGACAGACGCGCCAAGACACATGTGGTATCACTCGTATGCCCTATTGACACTGCATGTCCAATTCCTCCAAGGTTTATATTCATACGTGCGTACAAAATGTTACTTCTCTTTGGTGAGACATAACAAATAGAAAATTTGCGAAAAAGTTCATCCAGCATCTAAAACTATGAAATCAAACATTAATCCTTGAATTTTGCAATCCAACTCAAATAATACCTAATCAAATTTCGAATAGTGGTATTATCTACATGACGTAATTACTATGCAGTTTTACCACATAGGATAATACGCTAATCAAGCTTAAACAAATGATAGATGGGCTCACATAGTCTTCTCTCCTATATTAAAACGGAGCGAGGGAGCGATCTAATGGAGGGCTGAAGGCTCGATGGGGGAAGAAACCTTTGTGGAATCTACATATTATTGATCCAACTTAGCTAGCGTATCATGCTATATGGCAAAATCATTTATTTATCACGCCACACGAGCAACACCATCGTATGAAAACGAGTTATGATGTTATTTGAGTTGGATTGTAAAATTCGAGAGTTAAATATCTGATTTATAGTTCCAGGTGTTGAACAGAAAGGAGACTGGTGTGGGCTGTGGCTCACTCCCATCACTCTGATCCTAATACCAGGGGATCGGGATTAATTAATCCGGTCTATTTGCTTAACAAACTATTGTGTTCTAACCAAGTAGTAGCAGGCCGCTCCATACAGGACTGAAATTCCCATCATCCGCATGGATGTGAGAATCTGTCATCATTCCTCGAAGTGCGGGTGCAGAAAACAGCTCATATTTGCCTCGATCGATAGTTCTGCCCGATGAAGTAACACATCAAGCCACATGAGAAACCTCGTCAGTCGCCACCAACTTAAGGCACTCGTATTTCCAAGCCAAAGCAATCAAAGAGGCAAATGCATAAGGAGGCAATATAAACTCAAGTGGCAGAAGTTTTCATCATCGTCATGGCTATATTACAATCAGGAGGCAACCAACCAAGTCTCAGGCAAAAGTTGCTGAAAGCCTGAACAGACACGATCAACTACTATTAGTTGGGACCCCAGGCGCTGAGGTACATGACCGTCCTCATCCCCTCGTCGGCCTTGTCCGCCCTCCTCCTCTCCGCGGCGGCGAGCGAGCGGCTTCTTGGATCGAGAGATGCCGCGCAAGACGTTGGCCTTGGCGGCCGGTTGATCGACCGCAACGCATAGTTCCAGCGGCAGAGGCCGGCCTGGTCCTTGAGGGCCTCCACCGCACCCACGCTCATCGCCACCATCCACGACGCCTTCGCCGCACCCGCCATATCTCCTCTTCTTGCTGTGTTGGGAGACTGATCTGTGATCTTTGCTTTAGCTTAGATTTTGTTGTAGTACAACTTCGCAGTAGCAGTGAAAGGATCGAATTGATGCTGTGTTGCGGAGAGGGAGAGGGGGAGTGCGCTGGTTTATATACGGGGGAGGGGCGGGGCAAAACAGGTGGCCGCGGGCACTGGTTTTCCCATTATACCGGGTGCTTCGATTGCTTGTTTACGCCGCACCTCGCTTTCGTCGTCCCGGGCCAGCTCACCCATGAGGACGACTGACGAGGCCATGACCCACCTCATCCCGTCCTATGCGACTGGCCCACACGGACAGAGATAAGTGCTCTCTTTGGTATTTTTTAAACTTTTAACTTCGGCTTCTTTATAGCCGAAACAAACATTCCAACTCCTTTATTTCTCGAAACCACCTTTTCAAACGGTTTTTAAAGCTTAAAACTATATACGCTGTCTGTATCAATATTTTTATTATTCATCATCACCTCAGAAAACATAAACAAAAATCATAATCGCAGCCAAAAATCATTAGTCGTACCTAAAAGTACAGGGCTGATACATGTGCCACTACAGATCGATACAGATGCCACACAGCACTGCCGGTTGTTGCCTAATCTTATGTGGGCCCAGTGGCGAAGACAGGAGGAAAATCGAGGGTGAGCTCAAAGACTAAGCTAAATAAATTGTAGTTGATAGAATTAGGAGGACCATATAGAATAGTTATCATGATAATACCATAAAAAGGAAAAGGGTAGCATCAATTCTTCAGTTCCAGATTTGCAAAAAAAAAACAGAACTGACAAAAGGCAATTTCATTTCCTAAAATCTTCAAATGCAATCAATTCAAAAAAAATCACGTATCCTAAACTCTGAAGATGAAAACACATATTAGATGATAAAATTATCATTGTTAGAAACAACTTAAATGGCAACCGATATATTAGTCATATATTATATCATAATTTTTTAGGTACATTATGCTGGTAGTAGAAATGTGATAGCAAAAATAAAATCTAACAGTTGATTTGTGAGGGTATTATAAACTTTCACACTACACCGGATAACATGATGCTTATTATTAGTAGTATTATATAAATCTCCAAAATCGATGTGCCGCAACAATCAAATTAATGATAATCTCATTACGTTTTTGCTTTTTCACACGTGCAGACGTGCACACTACACTGATCAGAATAGTATATCGACCATTTCCTTATTTCTTGGATCTGTTGTTCTCCATGAATACCTTCGTGTCCTACAAGACCTCGTTGGCGTCGGCGAGCTCCAGGAAGGTGTAGAACCCATGGAAGGCATCCGAGAACTTCACCACCTGTGTCGTCGTCCTCTTCCGCCGCAACACGTCAGCGTACCACTGTTGCCAGTCCAGTAGCGGGTCGAACCCGTTGATCAACACCATCACCGCACGGGAACGGCTCCACTAGCTTTGCGTTCTTATCGGTCACGTGTGCCACTGGGACACTGGGTGGTCACGATTAGCGCCCAACGGCAAGAACGCCTTCTAGGAGAAGTCCGACCGCTGGAGGTTCACCACTGGTGCCACACTCTCCAACCTCAGCTTGAACTCCGTTCGCTCCTCGCCACCGAAGTACGGCTGCATGGGAAAGATCCTGGCGAGGTGCATGAACTTGGCGGAGGGCTGCCATGCTGCCGCTCAGCGGATGGCCACGTGCTGGACTATGTTGCCACCAGTGCTCTCCCCAGCGAGGAAGAAACTAGAGAGGTCGACAAGAATGTCGAGGCCCGAGACGTCGTTCACGTCAATGTAGAAGAGAATGTCCACGCCATCGTCGTAGGCGGCACGGTACCTATGCTTGGGCGCGAGCATGTAGTTAACGGAGATGACGACGACAACGATGTCGCTGCAGAAGTGACCGCAAACGCTGTTGAAGGGGCTTATGGCTGGGGAAAAGAGCGCGAAGCTGCCACCGTGGTAGTACACGATGATCAAGAGCGGACACTAGTGGCGTCCAGATGCGGGCTGGCACGTGCACTTAGGAGGCGTTCAATGACCGTGTAGAGGCAACGGTTGATAGTGCCATCGCGGCTCTCCACGGCTCGATGGCGGCCATGAGCCCGACCAGCTGGAGACACACCGATAGCGGCAACGTGGAACACGGGTGGTTGGTGTTAGCTAGGAGTTGGTTAATCTTATGCCACTTATTTCGTTTACAATTTTACCTCTTTGAAAATTCCATTGCTAGTAGTGTAGATGGTAGTATAACTAAATCATGACTAATCTGAACCATTGAATTATAAAGATTATACGGCTCATATTTATTTTCAGGTACCGTAAAAGTGATCTATATCATAACCTATCTATGTAAATTTTTAGAATTTTTTATAACTATTTAAACAGTTTTCGAGCAATGTAAGCACTAGTACCAAATCTGTTGAAAGCGCTAGAAATGTTCTCGTCCTTCTTCATAAAATGAGCTCGGAACTCCCTATTTAGTAAGTATTTTGTCTCTCTTAACTTCCTCTCTTGTACACTATGGGCCTGTTCTTTACGGCTTTTAAAAGTGGCTTTTGGTTTTTGCTACAGTATCTAACTTTCAAACGGAATATTTTCTCAAGACGGAATCTACAAGTTAATTGTAGTATATGTTAAAAGCCTAATATCTGTATCAAGCAAAATCGCAAGCAAATATTTCTCTTTTCATAATCTCTATCGTAAACAATCAAAATTTAAAAATTTTAGTCAAAAGTTATAAGACATAGCCATATCAAATAGGCTCTATAGTCACTTTTTTCTCTCTTTGAAGCAACTTTTTTTTCCCTGTCAATACAGGCACGCCTTTTCAATTAGGGAAATTTAACTTTTTGTCACCCTTAAGAATGTCACATATCCAAATGCCATCCTCTTCATTGCACTCAACAATTTGCCACTCTTAACATGTGGTCTCCTAATTTTTTGCCACTTTTGAGCCCACGAGGCGCCACAATGCAGCCATGTCAGCGCTCCCCGCCACGCTGGCCGCGCCTGCGCCTGCGCCTCCGTCGCCGCGCGCCGCGCCGCGCCTCGCTCGCGCGGCGTCGCGCCTCCCGAGCCAGCGGCCGCTCTCCTCGTGCCGCCGCCCCTCCCGCCTCCTCGCGCCGCGCCGCCGCCAGGAACAGCCGAATCAAAGCAGAGGAGGCGGCGCGAGGTAGACGGCGGTGCCGCCGGTGGCGGCCGGGAACACACCGAGACGGCAAAACGGGACCCGGAGCCGTGGAGTCCGGGATGCACGTCCGTGAGCCGAGAGGCCCCGAGGCGAGCCGGCGGCGGGGCGCGGCGGCCGGAGGAAAGGGTGGGATGGGGCGGCGGCGACCGGAGGGGAAAAGGAAGAAGGTGGGGGCGCATGAGGTACCAGGGGTCCGAAGGAGACTCACCGCGCGTTGGGCCAACACTACAAGAAAACCCCCCTCTAGGCACGCTTTCATAGTAACGCACGCTGAAAGCGTCTCTACATGGACACGTAAAGACGCTTCTTGACACGACTTTTTGAGCATATCAATGTGACACGACATTTGACACGCTTTCACCATCAAAAGGCATCTAAAGACACTTTTTAACATGATATTGAAAGCGCCTCAAAATGGCACGGTGTTAGACACGCTTTTAATCGTTAATAGCATCTAGACATGTTTTTAAGCGTATCATACAAGCGTCTATAGCCATCTAAAGATGCCTTTTGACATGATACTAAAAGCGTCTCAAAATGACACGGAGTTAGACACGCTTTAAATCATCAATAGCATCTAGACACGTTGCAAAGCATAACAAACAACTATCTGCATACATATTTAAAATGTTTTTTGCTTTGATATTAGAAATATCTCAATATGACACGAAATTTCAGATACTTTTGACCATCCGTAGCATGTAGACACGTCGTAAAGCGTATCAAACAACCGCATAGCCACTTCCAAATTTCCGGTCATCCGAGGCATTCTCAATCGCGCCATCACCCATCACGTCTCCACATGGACATCTGCTGCAGCTAATTAAGTTACCAATATTAGTGTGTTGTTTTATTAAGTGTGATATTTTGTCTAATAAAATATCGGTTTATAAAGAAAAAGGTTTCTTAGTGTGGTGGTTTGGCCCTTTATTGCAGCTTTATTTATATTTTTAATTAATTTAATAGGTAGGTCTCTACTTGAGTCCAACTTAATGCAACATTTTTATCTTTTCAACTGTGGAATTAGAAGAAACAAATGAAACTAGGACCATGAGTCCAATCGAAGAGATTGAATTCATACAACCATTGTGAGTGCTAACCATCAACCTATAAACCAATTTGTGAAGGTCATTAGGAAAAAATGCTAAAAACATTTATATGTGAATATCGTTAGGTGCAAAATGTTAAGATTTATTTAATACTTTAAAACCTCGTTAAAATCTATTAGTAGGATTGTATACACAACTTTATACGTTAGTACGGATCCAGAGTTTTGTTCAGTGTTAGCGGACAACAATACAGTAAAATAGGCATAACTTTTGCATACCAAAGGCTTATTACCTAGTTTGACTCCCAAAATTCGATCGTTTCATGCCTTTTTGCGCCTTGCAAGTTTCAACACCTGATATCGCCTGCATTTCTTGCGAACACGTAGGTAATTTATACCTAGCTCGAACATATATGTACCCTCATAAAGTTAACCTAAGATAGCATAAAAACACACTTGTGGCCTAGCTCAACTATCAAATCTATGACTATTAGACTTTTATTTGGTGAACTTTTGTTGCTACGTTGTTATTGTCGACATTTACGCATGATATTTGTCGACATGTGATTTTGATCGTATGATATATTCTTGAGTTTTGTTGTCCGCAGTGGGTGTGCATTATGCGATGGTTTAACCGTCAGGTATTTTTATCCGTACGGATATAGGTATGGGTAAATAATTTTACCCGTGTGTGGTACTGTATTGTTGCGGTAGATTTATATCTTACGAATCGATCAGATAATTCAGCCTCTCAACAAGTTGCGAAGGATCTGTATGAAATCAAACTTCACCCTTTAACTTTGCGAAGGATCTGTATGAAATCAAATTTCACACTTCAGCCTCTCAGCTTATGTAGTATCTATGGTTCAAATTTTTATTGCTGTAAGTGTACTACCTTTTGTCCTGTCTCTATTAGTTATTAGCATCTGTTAGTTATTAGCATAATCAAATATTTGGTTAGCTAACTGTATAATATGTAAAATCCCAGTAGTATTATTTAAAAGCATTGGCCATTATATAATATGTAAAATCTCAATCTCTACTACTTAAAAATTGGAGTTGGTGGCACCGTCCGTTCTCCATGCACCAATCACTCATTTTACTTGCGCCGACATGTGGGCCCAAAGCGCTGCCCTGCTCCTCCGCTGAAACCGCTCCGTTTCGCCTCATCCGCCGAAATCGCTCCGCGTTTGCCTCATCCGCCGAACTGCCGCCGCCTCCTCCCCATCTTCGCCCTTGCCTCCTCCCCCCACGCGCGATGCCGCCTCCTCCTCCTCCCCGCCTCCTCTCGCCGCCTCGCCTCCTCCTCCCCCTCCTCCGCTCCGCCTCGCCTCCTCCTCCCCCTCCCTGCTGCCGCCTCCTCCTCCGCCCATCCCACACCGGATCTGGGCCGGGAGGCGCGGTGATGGCGAGATCCGACGCCACCGGTCATCATCCCAATCGAGTCCTCGCTGCTGGTGGAGAGGAGAAGGACAGAGGGGAGGAGGCGAGGGCACGTCGAGTTGGCGCTTGGCAAAAGAAAGCCTTGCAAAGACCGAAAGCGGCGAAGGAAGGGGAACAAGCAAGAAAGGCATAGGCAGGAGGCGGCAAAGGTTAGACTCCACAAGAACCGGAGAACGATGGGTTCATGCTTTGCGGTGAGGTCGGGCCTCCTTCTTCGCCTTCACGGCGCCGCCTCATTGCCGGCGGCTACTTCCTCTACAAGGACTACAAGCTCGCCACGATTCCATGGCCTCCAATCCACACGGCTTGCTACGCGGTGCTTTGAGGTTGATTAGTTCACTAAGTTGACTTGGGGCTTTGTGTTGCGGTGAGGATTGTGGTCGGGAGGGGCAGCGACGCATCGCGCGGCATCGTGGAGCACCCGGCGAAGAGCTCATCGCACCATGGCCAATGGCTGCAGTGCGTGATCCCTCCTCTCGACTAACTCACCGCTTGTTGGTGATGAACTTTGAGGTCGCTTGGCACTTCGGCGATGGATTGGGAGATTCGAGTGGATGCTCGTGCCTCGATCCAAATTTGTTGAATTCACTTACATGCCCGGGGCTAATTGTGATGCAGAATCTTTGGTGGGTTGGGTAATTCTGCTTTAAAAATAATTGTGGTACGATTCTCCCGCACACCCAAAGGCTCAAATACAACCCCTATACAATTGAGAGAGGGTTTTGTACAGATTGATTGTGTTAGTTCGGTTGAGGTTTATAAATTCTAAAGATCTACTAAGCCTTCTAGAAGTGCAATTCTTTAGTGTCCAAAAATAAGAGTTATTTTCCCTCCTAGGAATGGGATTATAGTAACAAATACATGCTTCATGACTTGTGGAGAAAAGATAATGTTTGCGCTTTGAATTTCTCGAATTTAGTATAACAAATGTTATTTATAGATTCATAAGATAACGAGGTACAAAATCTTAAAAGAATGGAACAAAGATCTATGTGATTTACACTTTATAGCTATACAGGTTTATGTGCCATCCAATTGGTGATATTTTTAGCATAGGTGTTTCGTTGTTATATTTTTCTGATTAACTCAAAGTATGCTTAACTACATCGGTTAAATGATCATTCGAGTAGCACACATATTCTTCCTCACTTTCTTAGTTAAATCTTATTTGCACTGTTGCACTTTGTTTTTCCTTTTCTGTTTGCTTTCATGAAGTATAGGGCTTCATAATTAAACCGTATACTAAAATTGTGGGCTATTCAAACTGGTTTTTGAAGAGTTTACTGCTCACCTTATTCCAAGAGATGCTCCACCACTTGAATCTGTGGACCGCAAAATGTCTTGCTTTCAGCATAGATGGCGCTAAATTTTCCATTGGTGGTGAGGTATCGATTGTACTATGTTGATATTTACTTCTAAGGGTCATTTTTTCTGTTTCTTTTCTCCCATTTCTATTGCATGGTTATGTTTTTCTATTATACATTTTAGTAAGGACATTTGTTAGCCGTGTGAGTTTCTTAACCTTATCTCTTGTTATATCATTCTCATAAGACTATTTCTTCCAACCGGTTCACTTTGTTTGCGGTCTAATGCTAATGTCCAATGTATTTCTTGTCGATAGCACTACTCTTCTAGAAAAACTTTTTCTTGTCCGATAGCACTACTCTTCTAGAAAAACTTTCGATACATCATTCATCGCTTATGATTCATACGCTTTTAATTTTCTGTCGGTTGCCACAAGTTGGATGGTAGCTTCTAATTTTCACTATGTATCAAAGTTACGATTTAGTTCTCCTGTAAATTTTATTTTTGATGCGTGTCGTATGGAATGTTGTAGATCATAATACATGCACTACACGTAGATGAGTTGGCTATTTTCTATGATAATGTTCAAATGAATAAGGCACATAACAAAGCCTCAATTCACGCTTGTGTGTTTTGTTCTAGCATATAAACATTATATGTTGTTCTCCTTTCTTTGTTAATTGGTAACCGAGTGTGCACTAATATATGGTTTAGTAATGTTAAGTAATGGAAGCATTGGTATAAGCACTTACAGATTGCATGAGTTATGTGTGTTTTGTGTTGATCTTTGCACTTGAGTGTCCTGGATATTGGTTTATACTTTATACTTGTAGTCTTGAGTGACAAGTGCCATTTTGCTCGTGGTGAGAGGAGCTCGCCAAGCCACCTACATATCCCATCCTCGATCTGGCATTTCCTCCAACCAATTCCTCCGAAACAACATGGTATGTTTTATTCTTTAATTATGGTCATCATGCAATGTAGCGTCATGCTGTTTGTAGACTTGCAGGCATTTCAAACTACAATTTTTTTTGTGTCAATGCTATTATCAACTGCATCTGTTCAATTGCAGGGCTAGATCCGCATCTAGATCGAGGTCTTCTTGATGCCTTCTTCTTTGGTGTGGAGCGGTGGTGATGAAGATGGAGCCTTTGTATTTCTCTGCTACTAGGACTAGGAGTTTCTGGTTGTCCTGTACTCCACATATGTGATGAACCATTCAGTTTGATATAGTTACTGGTCTATATGATGTCCAGGGAGTGAACTAATTATTATCTTGTTTTATGGATGCTAAAGAGATGATTTTACAAATGGAATACTATTGGTGATTTGCATTGTCATTATCTAATCATACGGATATTATCTATATTTGGATGTCCATTTTGAAGAAAACATCACGATTCTTAATACATAAGAAGGTGTTACTACAAAGCGTGTGTATATTAATATATATATATATATATATATATATATATATATATATATATAAAACATTATCGACACGAAATATAAATGTACATATGAAACCGTCTCTACATATCTTGAGACACAACAAGATGTTACTATACAACGAATCTATATTGATACACACGCAATGTAAATGTATCATCATATCGTTTCTACATTTACGAGCACGTGGTGTGTTACTATACAACGTGTCTATATAATTAAACACGTAATATAAATGTATCTATTAATCGTGTCTATACTTCTTAATACACATTAAAGCATCATTATAAAGCGTGACTATACTTCTTAATACGCATTAAAGCGTCATTATAAAGCGTGACTATACTTCTTAATACGCATTAAAGCATCGTTATAAAGCGTGACTATACTTCTTAATACGCATTAAAGCGTCATTATAAAGCGTGACTATATTAGTAGACACGTAATATAAATGTAGCTACGAGACTGTCTCTACAATTCTTAATACGTGATGAAACGCTACTATACGACGTAACTATACTGATAGATGCGTTGTATAAATGTGTCTATAAAAGTGTAACAATATATGTAGGCATGCATTAAGCGTCTCTATAAAACGTCTTTTTATCTCATAGATATGCTTAAAGAATTCGTCTCTACAACTCCTGACACGGTCCATGCGAAGACGCTCCTAACACGCTTTACAAAAACGTGCCTATATTCCTGTAGAAACGAAATAAAGCGTATCAAACATAACAATACAGCGTTACTATAGGGGGGTTTTCTTGTAGTGCAAGCCGGAGCAAACCCGAGGGGAGCCGGCGGCGTGAGGCGGGCGCGCGGGCGGCGCACGCGCGCGCGAGTTGGGGGGCGCGGGAGGCGCAGGAGGCGCGGCGGCACGGCGCGCGAGGGGCGCGCGAGCACGAGGCGCGGGAGGCGGCGCGGCGCGCGCGCGGCGCGAGGCGCGGGAGGCGGCGCGGCACTGGAGGCGCGGCGCAGCGCTGGCTCGGGAGGCGCGCGCCGGCGAGCGGGAGGCGCGGCCAGCGTGGCGGGGAGCGCTGACATGGCTGCATTGTGGCGCCTCGTTGGCTCAAAAGTGGAAAAAAATTAGGAGACCACATGTTAAGAGTGGCAAATTGTTGAGTGCAATGAAGATGATGGTATTTGGATATGTGACATTCTTATGGGTGGCAAAAAGTTAAATTTCCCTTTCAATTAAGGAAGCAATTCATTCTTGTGGTGGCCCACTCGATGTCTTGGTATCAGCACACAGAAAATCACATGGGATCTGCCAATTTAGGGCCTGTTTGGCAGAGCTCCACCAACTCCAGATCCACCAAAAACAGCTCCACTCCACGAATTCTTACCCAAACGCTCCAGCTCCACGAAATCTGGATCCACCAAAATACCGAATCTAGCTCCGTTCATGAAATCCATGGAGCACCTCAAGGTGCTCCACGAAACCTTGTTTCGTACCTACTCGTGGAGTTGGGTGGTAATTACCCACCTTTGCCACCGGTTACACACCTCATTCCATACCACCATAAAACCCATGGGCAAACAGGTCATTCCCACCAAAACTCGGTTTAGGATCTGGAGCTGCTGTGCAAGCCAAACAGTTTTGTCTAGCTCCATGGTGGGATCTCAGATTCACGGTGGAGCTGTTTTTGGTGGATCTGCTGCTCTAGATTCATTTTTTCAGTGGTAGAGCTCTGCCAAACAGGCCCTTACAACTCATTCGATGTATTCTGCGTCCTGGAATCTTCATTAATATTATCTTAACTATATTAAATAAATAAAATTTCATGTAGAGAAAAGATGAGTGGAGAGAGATCATGTGATTTTTTTATGTAGAAGACAGTTTGAACTCACAAGCAAACGTAAATAGTGAGATGGAAAATTACGATGAAAATAGTATAAAATAGTTAGATGAATGATTTACATTAGAAGAGATTTTCTATATTACTGTCTTTAGATAAGGTGAAAATCTTAAAGACAAATTTAAAAGATAGATTACTATACATACCCAATTGCCGATGCAATACTTAAGAGTATACGACAGACAGACGCACCACTGGAAGGCACATGTGGTATCACTGGTATGCCCTATTGACACTACGTGTCCAATTCCTCCGAGGTGTATATTCATACGTGTGTACAAAATGTTACTTCTCTTTGGTGAGACATAACAAATAGAAAATTTGCAAAAAAAGTTCATCCAGCATCTAAAACTATGAAATCAAATATTTAATCTTCGAATTTTGCAATCCAACTCAAATAATACCTAATCAAATTTCGAATGATGGTATTATCTACATGACTAATTACTATGCAGTTTTACCACATAGCATAATACGCTAATCAAGCTTAAACAAATGATAGATAGGCTCACATGGTCTTCTCTCCTATATTAAAACGGAGCAAGGGAACTACAGGGAGCAATCATATGGAGGGCTGGAGGCTCGATGGGGAAGAAACCTTTGTGGAATCTACATATTATTGATCCAACTTAGCTAGCGAATCATGCTATATGGCAAAATTATTTATTCATCACGCCACGCTAGTAATGCCTTTGTATGAAAACGAGTTATGATGTTATTTGAGTTGGTTTGTAAAGTTCAAGAGTCAAATATCTGATGTATAGTTCCAGGTGTTGAACAGAAAGGAGACTGCTATGGGCTGTGGCTCACTCCCATCACTCCGATCATAATACCAGGGGATCGGGATTAATTAATACAGTCTATTTGCTTAACAAACAATTGTGTTCTAACCAAGTAGTAGCAGGCCGCTCCATACAGGACTGAAATTCCCATCATCCGCGTGGATGTCAGAATCTGTCATCATTCCTCGAAGTGCGGGTGCAGAAAAACAGCTCATATTTGCCTCGATCGATAGTTCTGCCCGATGAAGTAACACATCAAGCCACATGAGAAACCTCGTCAGTCGCCACCAACTTAAGGTACTCATATTTCCAAGCCAAAGCAATCAAAGAGGCAAATGGACAAGGAGGCAATATAAACTCAAGTGGCAGAAGTTTTCATCATCATCGTCATGGCTATATTACAATCAGGAGGCAACCAGCCAAGTCCTAGGCAAAGGTTGCTGAAAGCCTGAACAGACACGAATACACGATCAAGTACTATTAGTTGGGACCCCAGGAGCTGAGGTACATGACCGTCCTCATCCCTTCCTCGGCCTTGTCCGCCCTCCTCCTCTCCGCGGTAGGAGCACGCAGCTTCTTGGACTGAGAGATGCCGCCGCGCACGTTGGCCTTGGCGGCCCGGTTGATCGACCGCAGCGCGTAGTTCCAGCGGCAGAGGCCGGCCTGGTCCTTGAGGGCCTCCACCGCGCCCACGCTCATCGCCACCATCCACGACGCCTTCGCCGCACCCGCCATATCTCCTCTTCTTGCTGTGTTGGGAGACTGATCTGTGATCTTTGCTATGGCTTAGATTTTGTTGTAGTACAACTTTGCAGTAGCAGTGAAAGGATCAAACTGATGCTGTGTTGCGGAGAGGAGAGGGGGAGTGGGCTGGTTTATATGCGGGGGAAGGCCGGGAGGGGCGAGGCAAAACAGGTGGCCGCGGGCGCTGGTTTTCCCATATACCGGGTGCTTCGATTGCTTGTTTACGCCGCACCTCGCTTTCGTCCTCCCGGGCCAGCTGACCCACCTCATCTCGTCTTGTTTATTCGTTGCAGAAGCGGTTTGTCCTCTGCGACTGGCCCACACGAACAGAGATGAGATAAGGGCTCTCTTTGCTATTTTTTAGGCCCATTCGGTTGGACTGAAAAGCTATAATTTATGACTGAAATTGCACTGTAACGACTGAAATTTCACTGTAGCTGAAAATAGCTTATTTGTTGTAATTAAACCTAAAAAAATTTAAAAATAGAAAAAATATGCTAGCTCAACACGGACAACGCAAACGAATACGGAGAAAAAAAAACCGGAAAAAAGCTTAAAAAAGCAAAAAATTCAGAAAAGGACGAAATTTATGAATAGTGAAAAATTAGCCTGAAGCTGAAGCTGAAACGAACAAGACCTAATCTTTTTACTTCGGCTTCTTTATAGCCGAAACAAACATTCTCTTATTTAAACAGTTTCTCAAAACCGCTTTTTCAAAACAGTTTTTCGAGCTTAAAACCGTATACGCCTTTCATATCAGTGTCTCCATTGTTCATCATCACATCAGAAAACATAGACAAAAACCATAATCGCACCCAAAATCATCAGTCGTACCTAAAAGAACAAGGCTAATACGTGTGCCACTGCAGATCGATACAGATACCACACAGCACTGCCGGTTGTTGCCTAATCTTATGTGGGCCCAATGGCGAAGACAGGAAAAAAATCGAGGGTGAACTCAAAGACTAAGGTAAATAAATTGTAGTTGATAAAATTAGGAGGACCACATAGAATAGTTATCTCGATAATGCCAAAAAAAGGAAAAGTGTAGCATCAATTCTTCAGTTCCAGATTTCCAGTAAGCAGAGCTGACATAAGGCAGTTTCATTTGCCAAAATCTTCAAATGCAATCAATTCAAAATTTTCTTCGTGTGTAAAGTTATATTGATATCCTAAACTCTAGAGATTAAAACACATACTAGATGGTAATATTATCATTGTCAGAAACAATTTAAATGGCAGCCGATATATTGCAAGGTATAATGCTTGAGCCATTCTCATTCATCTTTTGGGAACATGCAATTTCCAACATACATGTGTTCGAACATCGAGATATAACTGTGCCTAACAAATTTTCGTACAAAAAATGATACAAATAGTTTGAAAGCGTATGAAATTGATCAAAAAAGCTAACTGACTTGAGTTTCATTGATAGAAACTGCAGTATCTAAAGAATGGAAACTCAACGGCACATACTAAATTGCAATATCAAACGCAAAGTTCGTTTCTCCATTATAGCAAATCTATCGACAAAATGTGACACATCAATTCTAATCAGAACACATAAATCAAAAGTTTTGTTTTAATATATAAGAATTCAAGTTGGTCAATGTTAAAGAGATGCATATAATTTCTGATATCGTAGAAGTAAAAGGACTCAATATAATCAATAGCTAGGAATAAATGGTCAACAATAACTCAATTTTAAAAACAAAGGAAGTAAGAACTACAACTACAAAAAGACTTGAAGTTTACCTAATTACCTCTATTGCGTGTGCCGTGTGGCCCTCAATCTGGACATCTTGGGCTCTCGGCAGTGAGCAGTCGATCGGCACCTCGGCGGCTCCCAAGTCCCTACTCCCTAGTCCGGTAGTCCCCCTCTCTGAATCCAATGCTCCCCTAGTCCCTCCTTCTTGCTTGCTAGTCAACTACCTCCTCGATCGGGCTAGTCGGCTAGTCCCCTCACAACGTGCCCCCTGCAAAACTTCTGTCAATCCCTCTTGCTTGCCTCCTCGGTCCTCACCTCACTTGCCTCGCACGGTCGCACCCTCATAGCTCGGCCACCGCCGCCACGCTGAGATTTGCAACAACAAATACACACACACACACACCGCATCATCCAACTTAAGCACAAGTTCTAGGGAGGCAACCGGCCACAAACTCAACCGCACCATCCAATTCGACCCAATTTAACCAGAAACACCGATAAGAAAACACACCGACCAAGGCCGACCCAGCTAGGATGAGAAAAATGCAACAACCAAACCGACCAAGATTATCCCATGAATCGAAGGCACATGCTTAGGAACTAGATCTAAAACTCCATCGGAGTAACCGAGCGGTTGGAGACAAAACCAATATCCCCGATCCGATGACCCCGTACAATGATCCAAGCGCGTGACCCCAAAAACCATGAATACTGAAACCCCAAGAAGCCGATGCCCAGGATTCAAAAAGTGCAAGGAAAGTAACTCGAGGAGGGGGGGAATGAGGAGCATGATGTTATATTGGATGGTGGACTATACGGCATGGGTGAGGAGGGCGCTACCGAGGATGTTGACCACGTAGCCGATTCCCATGGCGACACGAGGTGAGCTGCTTTTCCAGCCTCCTTGCGCTTTTCGCTGTGCCGTGAGCGTGGTGCTCTCTGGTGTGTGCCTGCAGGCTATAGCCTGGGTGGATTCGTGCATGAACTCATCCTCATGTTATCTCTGCTGGCCACTGGGCACCTGGCCGGCCCATCTTGGTGGGGGTAGGGTTCGAGGCGGGCGGGAGGGTGGGCTGAAGCCTGACGAAGCCCACCCGATGGCTCCGCCCCTGGTGAATAGCTGCTTTATCTTCATCTTTTTTATTTTGGATTTTCTTTTTAGTAGAGTTTTTTTTATTTCTCAATGTGTAGATTGAATTTGGATTAGAAATTTTATTAGTCATAGATTATATCACAATTTTTTAGGTACATTATGCTGGTAGTAGAAATGTGGTAGCAAAAATAAAATCTAACAGTTGATTTGTGAGGGTATTATAGACTTTCACACTACACCGGATAACGTGATGCGTATTATTAGTAGTATTATATAAATCTTGAAAAATCGATGTGCGCAACGATCAAATTAATGATAATCTCATTATGTTTTCGCTTTTTCACATGTGCAGACGCGCGCACTACACTGATCAGAACAGTATGTCGACAATTTCCTCATTTCTTGGTTGTGTTACTCTCCATGAATACCTTCATGTCCTGCTAGACCTCATTGGCGTCGGCGAGCTCTAGGAAGGTGTAGAACCCATGGAAGTCATCTGAGAACATCACCACCTGTGTTATCGTTCCCTTCCACCGCAGCATGTTAGTGTACCACCGTTGCCAGTCCAGCAGCGGGTCGAACCCGCAAATCAACACCATCACCGGCAGGAACGGCTCCGCTAGCTTCGCGTTCTTATCGCACACGTGTGCCACTGGGTGGTCACGATTGGCACCCAATAGCAAGAACGCCTTCCAGGAGAAGTCCAACCGCTGGAGGTTCACCACTGGCGCTACGCTCTCCAACCTCAGCTCAAACTCCGTCTGCTCCTCGCCACCGAAGTACGGCTGCTCGGGAAAGGTCTCGGCAAGGCGCACAAACTTGGCGGAGGACTGCCACACTGCCACCCAGCGGTTGGCCACGTGGTGGACTATGTTGCCACCAGTGCTCTCCCCGGCAAGGAAGAAACTGGAGAGGTCAACGGGAACATCGAGGCCAGGACACCGTTCGCGTCGATGTAGTAGAGAACGTCCACGCCGTCGTTGTGGGCGGCTGGGTACTTATGCTCGGGCACGAGCAGGTAGTTAACGAAGACGATGACGACGTCGATGTCGCTGCAGAAGCAGCCGCAGATGCTGTTGAAGGGGCTAATGGCCAGGGAGAAGAGCGTGAAGCTGCCACCGTGGTAGTAGACGATGATCGGGAGCGGCCGGGGCAAAGACGTGCGCCTAAATGCCATAGGAGGCGTCGATGGTGAAGTCGAAGGAGCGAACGCCGGAGGCGTCCAGATGCGGGCTGGCACGTGGACTTAGGAGGCGTTTGATGATCGAGTAGAGGCAACGGTTGACAGTGCCATCGTGGCTCTCCACAGCTCGATGGCGGCCATGAGCCCGACCAGCTGGAGGCGCACCGATAGCGGCAACGTGAATAGTGAGAGTATATGAGACATAAAATTACAGTGAAAATAGTATAAAATAGTTAGATGAATAATTTATATTAGGAGAGATTTTCTATAGTATTGTCTTTAGATAAGGTGAAAATTCTAAAGATAAATTTAAAAGATAGACTACTGTATATACCCGATTACTGATGCAATACATACGAGTATGTGACAATCAGACGCGCCACCGGAAGACACATGTGGTATGCCCTATTGACACTGCATGTCTGATTCCTTCAAGGTGCATATTCATACGTTCATACAAAATGTTACTTCCCTCTGGTGAGACATAATAAATAGAAAATTTGCGAAAAAGTTCATCCAACATCTAAGGTACTACTCATTTCGGCCTGAGGTTCTGGTTTCTATCTTATTTTTTTTACTATTCATAAATTTCATCTTTTTCTGATTTTTTTGGCTTTTTTTTGAGCTTCTTTGTCGGTTCTTTTTTCCCGTATTTGTTTGCATTGTCCGTGATGGGCTAACCTGTTTTTTTTCTACTTTTAATTTTTTAAAATTTAGTTACGTCAAATAAGCCACCATCAGCTACAGTGTAATTTTAGCCAGTTACAGTATAATTTCAGCCATAAGCCAGCTTATTTCAACCCAACCGAACGGCACCTAAAACTATGAAATCGAATATTTAATCCTCGAATGTTGCAATTCAGCTCAAATAATACCTAATCGGATTTCGAATGGTGGTATTATCTACATGACGTAATTAGTATACAATTTTACACCATAGCATAATACGCTAATCAAATTTAGATGAATGATAGATGAGGCTCACATGGTCTTCTCTCCCATATCTAAACGGAGTGAGGGAACTACATAGTGCGGTCGTATGTAGGGCCGGAAGCTCGATAGGGAACAAACCTTTGTGGACCTTACATATTATTGATCTAACTTATCTAGTGTATCATGCTACATAGCAAAAACTATTTACTCATCACGCCATGCGAGCAACGCCATCGTCTGAAAATGGATCATGATGTTGTTTGAGTCGGATTGTAATATTCGAGAGTCAAATATCGGATTTATAGTTCGAGGTGCTGGACAATAAGGGGACTGCTGTGGGCTTTGGCTCACTCCATCACTCTAATCATAATACTTGGGGATCGGGATTGATTAATGTGGTCTATTTGCTTAAAAAACTGTTGTGTTCTAACCAAGTAATTGTTGGATTAATTGGGCTTGGTTCATTTTAATTTAGCAATTAATCAAATAAAATTCCTAGGCCCACTATTAATGCTAGGTGCAATAACGGTTAGTCCCACATGGAAAACTGACAAGGAGCTGACTCAACTTAAATGGGTTGCAATTGTGTGCTCTTATAGACAAGTTGAGGAGGGCAGTTGGGATGCCACACGCGCGCGCCGCCGTGCCGCGCCGCGGCGTGGCGGCGGGCGGCTCGGCCGGACGGACGGACGGACTGGCCTGGCCGGACGTGATGTGCTGGGCCAACTTTTTGCGGATTGTAACAGTCGTGTTAAGGCGCGTTAGTGGGATGTAACGGACGTGTTGATTGCACCGTGGTTATGACGTCCGTTACTGGTAACAGACTCATTATGGTGTCCAGGCTCGTCTCTCCAGCTTCCAGGCGCAGTTACATAACCGGCCCTTACTTCTTTTTCCGAGTTGCTATTCTCTGCTGCTGCGCTGCTCTCTGCAATCTCCGGTCCAGAACTTTGCGTGCAAAAGATTCTGGCGAGTAGGCCTCGCTTGTGTACCTACACGGGTAGGTGGGCGATCAAGTTTTTGGGAAGCGCATTGTCGCGACTGCTCAATCTGTGACGTCGTCTACTTCCTAGTGGTGAATTGTTCGTGAGACTGCACGGCGAACATCTTCCTGCATCGCGCCTCGATCGACTACATCGAATATGCCATCATGTCGACTGATGGTAACGGCCATCATGTCGACTGATGGTAACGGCGCATCCGGTGTCTCCGGCACTGTCCCCGCCCGAGGGTACAAACTGAAAACTTCTCTGATGTATTTGCTTCTGTGTGCTATGAATATGTTAATAGGTGCTACTGTTAACTTATTCGTTAGCAAATATGAATACATAGTTGTTAGATCGCTCATGTATTTGTATGTCATATTTTATATGCTGAATTTCTGAATTAAAATATACCAAAAATTAACTAGATATTCAACAGTAATAGCAGGCCGATCCATACAGGACTGAAATTAAGTCGATGATCCCGTCATCAGCATGGATGTGAGAATTTCTGTCATCATTCCTCGAAGTGCGGGTGCAGAAAAACAGCTCATATTTGCCTCGATCTATTGTTTTGCCCGATGAAGTAACACATCAAACCACATGAGAAACCTCGTCAGTCGCCACCAACTTAAGGTACTCATACTTCCAAGCCAAAGCAATCAAAGAGGCAAATGCACAAGGCGAACATATAAACTCAAGTGGCAGAAGTTTTCATCATCATCGTCATGGCTATATTACAATCAGGAGGCAACCAGCCTAGTTTCAGGCAAAGGTTGCTTGAAAGCCCAATGCACACGATCAAGTGCCATTAGTTGGGACCCGTGAGCCGAGGTACATGATCGCCCTCATCCCCTCGTCGGCCTTGTCCGCCTCCTCTCTCGCGCGCAGAGCAGCAGCTTCTTGGGCGAGAGATGCCGCAGCGCACGTTGGCCTTTGGCGGCCGGTTGATCGACCGCAGCGCATAGTTCCAGCGGCAGAGGCCGGCCTGGTCCTTGAGGGCCTCCACCGCGCCCACGCTCATCGCCACCATCCACGACGCCTTCGCCGCACCCGCCATATCTCCTCTTTTTGCTGTGTTGGGAGACTGATCTGTGATCTTTGCTGTAGCTTAGATTTCGTTGTAGTACAACTTTGCAGTAGCAGTGAAAGGATCGAATTGATGCTGTGTTGCAGAGAGGAGAGGGGGAGTGGGCTGATTTATATACGGGGGAAGGGCCGGGGCAAAACAGGTGGCCGCGGGCGCTGGTTTTCCCAGTATACCGGGTGCTTCGATTGCTTGTTTACGCTGCACGTCGCTTTCGTCCTCCCGGGCCAGCTCACCCATGAGGACGAGGCCATGACCCACCTCATCTCGTCTTGTTTATTCGTTGCAGAAGCGATTTGTCCGATGCGATTGGCCCACACGAACAGAGATGAGATAAGTGCTCTCTTTACGCTTTTTTTTTTTTAATATTTTCACTTCGGCTTCTTCGTAGCCGAAACAAACATTCTAACTCCTTTACGGATTCTCTAAACCGTTTTTTCAAACAATTTTGAAAGCTTAAAACTGTATACGTCGTTCATATCAATATCTTCATTATTCATCACCACCTTGAAAAACATAAACAAAAATCATAATCATAGCCAAAAATCATCAATCGTACCTAAAAGAACAGGGCTGATACACGTGCCACTGTAGATCGATACAGATGCCACACAGCGCAGTTGGTTGTTGCGTAATCTTATGTGGGCCCAGTGGCGAAGACAGGAGGAAAATCGAGGGTGAGCTCAAAGACTAAGCTAAATAAATTGCAGTTGATAAAATTAAGATGATGGATCGATGTTGGCGACAGAAGGAGGTGAATGTCGACTTTAAATCAAATTTGTTCCCCACAAGTACCCACGATGAAAACTCCTTCGATAGCTATACGGAGCTATGTAGTCACTTCATGAGCTTTACTGGAAATGCATGAGCCAAAAGAGACAACGGGAAAAGAAACAACAGAGGAGAAGCAAATAAAAGACAAAACATGCAGCACCTCAAAAAACCTGGCCGGTCAGACCTCTCGACAATGGGCGGTCAGACCGCTCAACAGGGGCCGGTCTGACCGCCCCATTAACACCACCGACGCGCCTCTACTCTACGTCCGACTTGTTAACACCGAAATTTCAGCGTGTCACCAAGCGATCAAAATTGCTGAAACCCGAGAATACAACAGATCTTCAGAAAACCTAGGAAATCAAGGAATTGCTCCCAATCTTTTTGGCCCAGAGCAACACTACAACAAGCTAAATAGCAAGGGGGCTTTGAGAAACAAAGAAATCCCACCAAACATCAAGAATTTCAGAATTTGGACAAAAACCTGAAAAGTACAGAGAGTTGCCCAAAAACTCAAATTGTCATTCCATCTCTGATCCTTTGGCCATGAAACTTTGAGGATAACTACTTAATACCCTCAGGACTCAACATGCCAAATTTCATGCCATCTCATGAAGGGAAACGCAATTCTCAACAAAACCCTAGAAACAAGAAACTGAAGACTCAAGAACAGAATACAGGAAAATAAAGGATTATTGTGATTCAATCGATTTGCTCTTGGAACTAGCTGACCAAAAGGTCTAGAAATGCAATTCCATCACACAGCAACCCATTTTAGTACCCCTCATCAAGAATCAACAAGAAAACTGAAAATCAAGAAATCATGCAAGAAAGGTATCGATGGAAAAACAGGGAGCACGGGAGTGAAACTCAGAAATTTCATTCCCAATCAAACGATTACAGAGAAGTCCCCATCTGCATGGACATTAGAACAAGAGAAATGATTACAAGTTCATCAATCCATCCTCTCCCTCTCCCAAACTAAGAACCCACACCCTACATGCTTCTTGGAGAGGAAAAACACACGAACACAACACAGAGAGAGGAGACAAAACAACACAGAGCCTCTGTCTCTCCCAACAACTCCTCACCAACTAAAGCCCAAAGCAAAATAACCTCTCCAAAAGCTCTTTTGACTCAAGCACAACCTTAACTCTCTCCCAAAGCTATGGAATCCATGCAGCCACAAGGAGGCACCTCCTCCTTATATAGCCTTTGGCTAACGGGTCTCCAACCCGTTACGCCCGCAAAATCCCGAACGGAACTGCTTCCACCTGTGCAGCTTTGCGTTTTTACCGAAACGCCCCTCCTGCACCTTCCGGGAAGCTTCCGCGTTCCTTGTCGTCCAAGCCTCGCAACAACCTCAAGTCTCCGCCGTCTTCAACACATGCCGACCGTTCTGACCTCAGCGCCACCTGCGCCTAGTCCGGTCACCTCGTGTCTCGCCACGACTCCGCCTCGATGTCCTGCAGCCAACACAGACAAGAAACACATCAAATAGCACCGCTCGATACATGAAAGCATAATAGCATCAACAAATCATACTTACGCATAATAGAGTTCAAACCCGTCGAAACATCAGAATGTGCATCCTAACCACATTGACCAGGTTCCAAGTCCGACTGAGTCCGTTGCACCATGCAACAACATGGTCCGACCACACAAACCAAACTCGACTTTCCTAAACCGATGTCAATTACTCATCACACACATGGGGTCACAACCACATGGTCTCTCAAGGACCATATAGAATAGTTATCTCGATAATACCATAAAAAGGAAAAGGGTAGCATCAATTCATCAGTTCCAGATTTGCAGTAAGCAGATCTGACAAAAGGCAGTTTCATTTGCTAAAATCTTCAAATGCAATCAATTCAAAAAAAAATTCACGTGTGCCATGCAGCCCTCAGCCTCGACATCTTGGGCTCTCGGCAGTGGGCAGTCGGTCAGTGCCTCGGTGGCTCCCAAGTGCCTACTCCCCAGTGCGGAAGTCCCCTTCTCCGAATCCAATGCTCCCCTAGTCCCTTCTTGCTTGCTAGTCAATCGCCTCCCTAGTCGGGCTAGTCGGCTAGTCCCCACACGACGTGCCCCTTGCAAGGCCTCCGTCAATCCCTCTTGCTTGCCTCCTCGGTCCGCGCCTCACTTGCCTCGCGCGGTCACATCCTCACAGCTCGGCCACCGCCGCCAAGCTGAGATCTGTAACAACACACACACACACACCCCGCATCATCCAACTTAAGCACAAGTTCTAGGGAGGCAACCGGCCATGAATTCAACCGCACCATCCAATTCGACCCAATTTAACCAGAAACACCGATGAGATAACACGCCAACCAAGGTCGACCCAGCTAGGACGAGAAAAGTGCAACAACTAAGCCAACCAAGATTATCCCATGAATCGAAGGCACAATTTAGGAACTAGATCTAAAACTCCACCGGAGTAACCGAGCGGTTGGAGACCAAACCACTATGCCCGATCCGATGACCCCGTAAAATGATCCAAGTGCGTGACCCCAAAAACCAAAAATACTAAAACCCCAAGAAGCTGATGCCCAGGATTCAAAAAGAGCCAGGAAAGTAACCTAAGGAGGGGAGAATGAGGAGCGTGATGTTATATTGGATGGTGGACTATGCGACATAGGTGAGGAGGCGCTACCGAGGATGTCGACCGCGTAGCCAATTCCCATGGCGACACGAGGTGAGCTGCTTCTCCAGCCTCCTTGCGCTTTTCGTTGTGCCGTGAGCGTGGTGGTCTCTGGTGTGTGCCTGCGGGCTACAGCCTGGGGTGGATTCATGCATGAACTCACCCTCATGTCATCTCTACTGGCCACTGGGTGCCTAGCTAGCCCATCTTGGTGGGGGCGGGGTTCGAGGCGGGCAGGATGGTGGGCTGAAGCTTGACGAAGTCCACCCGATGGCTCCGCCCCTGGTGAATAGTTGCTTTATCTTTATCTTTTTTATTTTGGATTTTCTTTCTAGTAGAGTTTGTATTTATTTTATTTCTCATTGTGTAGATTGAATTGGGATTACAAATTTTATGTGATCATATATTGTATCATAATTTTTTAGGTACATTATGCTGGTATTAGAAATGTGGTAGCAAAAATAAAATCTAACCATTGATTTATGAGGGTATTATAGACTTTCACACTACACCGGATAACATGATGCTTATTAGTAGTAGTATTTACATAATGCAGGAGCAGGCAGCTTCTTGGACTGAGAGATGCCGCCGCGCACGTTGGCCTTGGCGGCCCGGTTGATCGACCGCAGCGCATAGTTCCAGCGGCAGAGGCCGGCCTGGTCCTTGAGGGCCTCCACCGCGCCCACGCTCATCGCCACCATCCACGACGCCTTCGCCGCACCCGCCATATCTCCTCTTCTTGCTGTGTTGGGAGACTGATCTGTGATCTTTGCTTTAGCTTAGATTTTGTTGTAGTAAAACTTCGCAGTAGCAGTGAAAGGATCAAATTGATGCTGTGTTGCGGAGAGGAGACGGGGAGTGGGCTGGTTTATATACGGGGGAAGGCCGGGGCAAAACAGGTGGGCGCGGGCGCTGGTTTTCCCATTACCGGGTGCTTCGATTGCTTGTTTACGCCGCACCTCGCTCTCGTCCTCCCGGGCCAGCTCACCCATGAGGACGAGGCCATGACCCACCTCATCTCCTCATGTTTATTCGTGGCAGAAGCAGTTTGTCCTATACTCCTATGCGACTGGCGCACACGAACAGAGATGAGATAAGCGCTTTCTTTGCTATTTTTTTTTATCTTTTAACTTCGGCTTCTTTAGAGCCAAAACAAACATTCTCTTCTTTAAACGGTTTCTTGAAACCGCTTTTTCAAAATAGTTTTCAAAGCTTAAAATCGTATATACTGTTCATATTAGTGTCTCCATTGTTCATCACCACATCAGAAAACATAGGCAAAAAATCATAATCGCACCCAAAAATCATCAGTTGTACCTAAAAGAACAGGGCTGATACGTGTGCCACTGCAGATCGATACAGATACCACACAGCACTGTCGGTTGTTGCCTAATCTTATGTGGGCCCAGTGGCAAAGACAGGAGAAAAATCGAGGGTGAACTCAAAGAGATACATATAATTTCTGATATCGTAGAAGTAAAAGGACTCAATATAATCAATAGCTAGGAATAAATGGTCAACAATAACTCAATTTTAAGAACAAAGGAAGTAAGAACTATAACTACACGAAGACTTGAAGTTTACCTAATTACCTATGTGGCGTGTGCCGTGTGGCCCTCAGTCTCGACATCTTGGGCTCTCGGCAGTGGGTAGTCGGTCGACGCCTCAGTGAATCCCAAGTCCCTACTCCCTAGTCCGGTAGTCCCCCTCTCCGAATCCAATGCTCCCCTAGTCCCTTCTTCTTGCTTGCTAGTCAATCGCCTCCCTAGTCGGGCTGGTTGGCAATCCCTCTTGCTTGCCTCCTCGGTCCTCGCCTCACTTGCCTCACGCGGTCGCACCCTCATAGCTTGGCCACCACCGCCACGCTAAGATCTGCAACAACAACAAATACACACACACCGCATCATCCAACTTAAGCACAAGTTCTAGGAAGGGAACCAGCCACGAACTCAACCGTACCATCCAATTCGACCCAATTTAACCAGAAACAACGATGAGAAAACACGCCAACCAAGGTCGACCCAGCTAGGATGAGAAAAACGCAACAACCAAGCAGACCAAGATTATCCCATGAATCGAAGGCACAGGCTTAGGAACTAGATTTAAAACTCTACCAGAGTAACCGAGCGGTTGGAGACCAAACCACTATCCCCGATCCGATGACCCCGTACAATGATCCAAGCGCGTGACCTCAAAACCAAGAATACTGAAACCCCAAGAAGCCGATGCCCAGGATTCAAAAAGATCAAGGAAAGTAACATGAGGAGGGGCAGAATGAGGAGCGTAATGTTATATTGGATGGTGGACTATGCGGCGTGGGTGAGGAGGGCGCTGCCGAGGATGTCGACCACATAGCCGATTCCCATGGCGACACGAGGTGAGCTGCTTCTCCAGCCTCCTTGCGCTTTTCGTTGTGCCGTGAGCGTGGTGGTCTCTGTTGTGTGCTTGCGGGCTACATCCTGGGGTGGATTTGTGCATGAACTCATCCTCATGTTATCTCTGCTGGCCACTGGGCGCCTGGCCAGCCCATCTTGGTGGGGGCAGGGTTTGAGGCGGGCGAGAGGGTGGGCTAAAGCCTAACGAAGCCCACCCAATGGCTCCGCCTCTGGTGAATAGCTGCTTTAGCTTTATCTTTTTTATTTTGGATTTTCTTTTTAATACAGTTTGTTTTTTATTTCTCATCGTGTAGATTGAATTTGGATTAGAAATTTTATTGGTCATAGATTATATCACAATTTTTTAGGTACATTATGCTGGTAGTAGAAATGTGGTAGCAAAAATAAAATCTAATAATAGATTTGTGAGAGTACTATAGACTTTCACACTACACCGGATAACATGATGCTTATTATTAGTAGTATTTACATAAATCTCAAAAATTGATATGTTGCAACGATCAAATTAATGATAATCTCATTATGTTTTCGCTTTTTCACACGTGCAGACGCGCGCACTACACTAATCAGAACAGTATATCGACCATTTCCTCATTTCTTGGATTTGTTGCTCTCCATGAATACCTTCATGTCCTGCAAGACCTCGCTGTCGTCGACGAGCTCCAGGAAGGCATATAACCCATGGAAGGCATCCGAGAACTTCACGGCCTATGCCGCCGTCCTCTTCCACCGTAGCACGTCAGCATACCACCATTGCCAGTCCAACAACGGGTTGAACCCGCTGATCAACACCATCACCAGCGGGAATAGCTCCGCTAGCTTCACGTTCTTATCGGTCATGTGTGCCACTGGGTGGTCACGATTGGCGCCCAATAGCAAGAAAGCCTTCCAGGAGAAGTCCGACCACTGTAGGTTCACCATTGGCACCATGCTCTCCAACCTCAGCTTGAGCTCTGTTCGCTCCTCGCCACCGAAGTACGGCTGCTCGGGAAAGGTCTCTGCGAGGCGCACGAACTTGGCGGAGGACTGCCACGCTGCCGCCCAGCGGTTGGCCACGTGGTGGACTATGTTGCCACCGGTGCTCTCCCTGGCAAGGAAGAAACTGGAGAGGTCAACGGGAACGTCGAGGCCGGGACATCGTTCGCGTCGTTGTAGCAGAGAACGTCCACACTGTCGTTGTAGGCGGTTGGGTACCTATGCTCAGGCGCGAGAAGGTAGTTAACAGAGACAATGACGATGTCGATGTCACTACAGAAGCAGCCGCAGACGCTGTTGAAGGGGCTAATGGCCAGGGAGAAGAGCGCGAAGCTACCACCGTGGTAGTACACGATGATCGGGAGTGGCTAGGGCAAAGACGTGGGCCTAGATGCCATAGGAGGCGTCGATGGTGAAGTCGAAGGAGTGGACGCTGGAGGCGTCCAGATGCGGGCTGGCACGCGGACTTAGGAGGCGTTTGATGACCGAGTAGAGGCAACGGTTGACAGTGCCATCGCGGCTCTCCACGGCTCGATGGTGGCCATGAGGCCGACCAACTGGAGGCGCACCGATAGCGGCAACGTGAACAGTGAGAGTGTATGAGACAAAACAATTACGGTGAAAATAGTGTAAAATAGTTAGATGAATGATTTACATTAGGAGAGATTTTCTGTAGTATTGTCTTTAGATAAGGTGAAAATCTTAAAGATAAATTTAAAAGATAGACTACTGTACATACTGATTACTGATGCAATACATACGAGTTTGTGATAATCAGAAGCGCCACCGGAAGACACATGTGGTATGCCCTATTGACACTGCATGTCCGATTCCTCCAAGGTGCATATTCATACGTTCATACAAAATGTTACTTCCCTTTGGTGTGACATAATAAATAGAAAATTTGCAAAAAAAAAAAAGTCCATCCAACATCTAAGGTACTGCTCATTTCGGCTTGAGTTTCTGGTTTCTGACTTATTTTTTACTATTCATAAATTTCATTTTTTCTGATTTTTTTTGTTTTTTAGCTTCTTTGTCGGTTCTTTTTTCCCATATTCGTTTGCATTGTCCGTGATGGACTAACATGTTTTTTCTATTTTTAATTTTTTAAATTTAGTTATGTCAAATAAGTCACCATCAGCTGCAGTGTAATTTCATACAGTTACAGTATAATCTCGACCATAAGCCAGCTTATTTCAACCCAACCAAACGGCACCTAAGACTATGAAATCGAATATTTAATCCTCAAATTTTGCAATTCAGCTCAAATAATACCTAATCGGATTTTGAATGGTGGTATTATCTACATAACGTAATTAGTATACAGTTTTGCCCCACAGCATAATACGTTAATCAAGTTTAGATGAATGATAGATGGAGCTCACATGGTCTTCTCTCCCATATCAAAACGGAGTAAGGGAACTGCAGAGAGCGGTCGTATGGAGGGCTAGAAGCTTAATGGGGAAGAAACCATTGTGGACCTTACATATTATTGATCTAACTTATGTAGCGTACCATGCTGCATGGCAAAACTATTTACTCATCACGTCATGCGAGCGACACCATCGTCTGAAAATGGGTCATAGTATTGTTTGAGTCGGATCGTAATATTCGAAAGTCAAATATCTGATTTATAGTTCGAGGTGCTGGACAATAAGGTGACTGCTGTGGGCTTTGGCTCACTCCATCACTCTGATCATAATACTTGGGGATCGAGATTAATTAATGCGGTCTATTTGCTTAAAAAGCTATTGTGTTCTAACCAAATAGCTTTTTAAGCAAATAGACTTAATTAATGCAGTCCGATCCATACAGGACTGAAATTAAGTCGATGATCCCGTCATCTGCATGGATGTGAGAATTCCTCGAAGTGCGGGTGCAGAAAATCAGCTCATATTTGCCACGATCGATTGTTCTGCCCAATTTAACACATCAAGCCACATGAGAAACCTCGTCACTCGTCAGTCGCTACCAACTTAAGGTATTCCAAAGCCAGACCAATCAAAGAGGCAAATGCACAAGGCGGCAATATAAACTCAAGTGGCAGAAGTTTTCATCATCGTCATGGCTATATTACAATCAGGAGGCAACCAGCCAAGTCCTAGGCAAACGTTGCTGAAAGCCTGAACAGACACGATCAAGTACTATTAGTTGGGACCCCAGGAGCTGAGGTACATGACCGTCCTCATCCCTTCCTCGGCCTTGTCCGCCCTCCTCCTCTCCGCGGCAGGAGCACGCAGCTTCTTGGACTGAGAGATGCCGCCGCGCACGTTGGCCTTGGCGGCCCGGTTGATCGACCGCAGCGCATAGTTCCAGCGGCAGAGGCCGGCCTGGTCCTTGAGGGCCTCCACCGCGCCCACGCTCATCGCCACCATCCACGACGCCTTCGCCGCACCCGCCATATCTCCTCTTCTTGCTGTGTTGGGAGACTGATCTGTGATCTTTGCTGTGGCTTAGATTTTGTTGTAGTACAACTTTGCGATGCGATGAAAGGATCGAATTGATGCCGTGTTGCGAGAGAGAGGGGAGTGGGCTGGTTTATATGCGGGGGAAGGCCGGGAGGGGTGGGGCAAAACAGGTGGCCGCGGCGCTGGTTTTCCCATTATACCGGGTGCTTCGATTGCTTGTTTACGCCGCACCTCGCTCTCGTCCTCCCAGGCCAGCTGACCCACCTCATCTCGTCTTGTTTATTTGTTGCAGAAGCGGTTTGTCCTATGCGACTGGCCCACACGAACAGAGACGAGATAAGTGCTCTCTTTGCTATTTTTTAGGCCCACTCGGTTGGACTAAAAAGCTATAGTTTATAACTGAAATTGCACTGTAACGATTAAAATTTCACTGTATCTGAATGTGGCTTATTTGGTATAATTAAATCTAAAAAATTTAAAAATAGAAAAAAAATATGATAGCTCAACACCAACAACGCAAACGAATACGAGAAAAAAGAACCGGCAAAAAAAGCTAAAAACCCAAAAGTTCAGAAAAAGACGAAATTTATGAATAGTGAAAAATAAGGCAGAAGTCAGAAGACAGAAGCTGAAACTGAAATAAGCAGAGCCTTAATCTTTTAACTTCGGCTTCTTTATAGCCGAAACAAACATTCTCTTCTTTAAACGGTTTCTCGAAACCACTTTTTCAAAACAGTTTTTAGAGCTTAAAATCGTATACGCCGTTCATATCAGTGTCTCTATTGTTCATCACCACATCAGAAAACATAGACAAAAATCATAATCGCACCCACAAATCATCAGTCGTACCTAAAAGAACAGGGCTAATACGTGTGCCACTGCAGATCGATACAGATATCACACAGCACTGCCACGTAGAATAAATTGAGTGAACTCAAAGACTAAGGTAAATAAATTGTAGTTGATAAAATTAGGAGGACCACGTAGAATAGTTATCTCGATAATGCCATAAAAAGGAAAAGGGTAGCATCAATTCTTCAATTCCAGATTTGCAGTAAGCAGAGCTGACATAAGGCAGTTTCATTTGCCAAAATCTTCAAATGCAATCAATTCACTTCGTGTGTAAAGTTATATTGATATCCTAAACTCTAGAGATGAAAACACATACTAGATGGTAATATTATCATTGTCGGAAACAACTTAAATGGCAGCCAATATATTGCAAGGTAAAATGCTTGAGCCATTCTCATTCATCTTTTAGGAACATGCAATTTCCAACATGTATGTGTTCGAACATCGAGAGATAACTATGCCTAACAAATTTTCGTACAAAAAATGATACAAATAGCTTGAAAGCATATGAAATTGATTAGAAAAGCTAATTGACTTGAGTTTCATTGATAGAAACTGCAATATCTAAAGAATGGAAACTCAACGGCACATACTAAATTGCAATATCAAACACAAAGTTCGTTTCTCCATTATAGTAAATCTATCGACAAAATGTGACACATCAATTCTAATCAGAACACATAAATCATAAGTTTTGTTTTAATATATAAGAATTCAAGTTGGTCAATGTTAAGGAGATACATATAATTTCTGATATCGTAGAAGTAAAAGGACTCAATATAATCAATAGCTAGGAATAAATGGTCAACAATAATTCAATTTTAAGAACAAAGGAAGTAAGAACTACAACTACAAGAAGACTTGAAGTTTACCTAATTACCTCTGTTGCGTGTGCCGTGTGGCCCTCAATCTCGACATCTTGGGCTCTCGGCAGTGGGCAGTCGGTCGGCGCCTCGGCGGCTCCCAAGTCCCTAGTCCGGTAGTCCCCCTATCTGAATCTAATCCTCCCCTAGTCCCTTCTTCTTGCTTGCTAGTCAATCGTCTCCCCGGTCGGGCTAGTCGACTAGTCGCCCCACGACGTGCCCCCTGCAAGGCCTCCGTCAATCCCTCTTGCTTGCCTCCTTGGTCCTCACCTCACTTGCCTCGCGCGGTCGCACCCTCATAGCTTGGCCACCGCCGCCACGCTGAGATCTGCAACAACAACAAATACACACACACACCACATCATCCAACTTAAGCACAAGTTCTAGAGAGGCAACCAGCCACAAACTCAACCACACCATCCAATTCGTACCAATTTAACCAGAAACACCAATGAGAAAACACGCCAACCAAGGTCGACCCAACTAGGATGAGAAAAACGCAACAACCAAGCCGACCAAGATTATCCCATGAATCAAAGGCACAGGCTTAGGAACTAGATCTAAAACTCCACCGGAGTAACCGAGTGGTTGGAGACCAAACCACTATCCCCAACTGATGACCCCGCACAATGATCCAAGCGTGTGACCCCAAAAACCAAGAATACTAAAACCCCAAGAAGCCGATGCCCAGGATTCAAAAAGAGCATGGAAAGTAACCCGAGGAGGGGGAGAATGAGGAGTGTGATGTTATATTAGATGGTGGACTATGTGGCATGGGTGAGGAGGGCGCTGCCAAGTATGTCGACCACGTAGCTGATTCCCATAGCGACACGAGGTGAGCTGCTTCTCCAGCCTCCTTGCGCTTTTCGTTGTGCCGTGAGCGTGGTGGTCTCTGGCGTGTGCCTGCGGGCTACAGCCTGGGGTGGATTCATGCATGAACTCATCCTCATGTTATCTCTGTTGGCCACTGGGCACCTGGCCGCCCCATCTTGGTGGGGGCAGGGTTCAAGGCAGGTGAGAGGGTGGGCTGAAGCCTGACAAAGCCCACCCGATGGCTTCGCCACTGGTGAATAGCTGCTTTATCTTTATCTTCGCTTTATTTTTATATTTTTTATTTTGGATTTTCTTTTTAGTAGAGTTAGTTTTTTATTTCTCAATGTGTAGATTGAATTTGGATTAGAAATTTTATTGGTCATAGATTATATCATAATTTTTTAGGTACATTATGCTGGTAGTAGAAATGTGGTAGCAAAAATAAATCTAACAGTTGATTTGTGAAGGTATTATAGACTTTCACAGTACACCGGATAACATGATGCTTATTATTAGTAGTATTATATAAATTTCAAAAATTGATGTGCCGCAACGATCAAATTAATGATAATCTCATTATGTATTCGCTTTTTTCACACGTGGAGACGTGCGCACTACAATCGATCGTATATCGACTATTTCCTCATTTCTTGGATCTGTTGCTCTCCATGAATACCTTCATGTCCCGCAAGACCTCGTTGGCGTCGGTGAGTGCAGGAAGGCGTAGAACCTATGGAAGGCATCCGAGAACTTCACCACTGCGCGCCGTCCCTTCCGCCACAACACGCCGTTGTACCACCGCTGCCGCCCAAAGAATGGTCGAACCCACCGATCAACACCATCACCGGGAACGGCTCGCTAGCCGCGTTCTTATTCATCACGTGTGCCATCGGGTGGTCACGATTGGCACCCAATAGCAAGAACGCCTTCCAGGAGAAGTCCGACCGCTGGTGGTTCACCACTGGCGCCACGCTCTCCAATCTCAGCTTGAACTCCGTTCACTCCTCGCCACCAAAGTACAGCTACTCGGGAAAGGTGTTGGCGAGGCGCACGAACTTGGCGGAGGACTGCGACGGTGCCACCCAGCAGTTGGCCACGTGGTGGACTATGTTGCCACCGGTGCTCTCCCTGGCAAGGAAGAAACTGGAGAGGTCAACGGGAACGTCGAGGCCGGGACGCCGTTCGCGTCGATGTAGCAGAGAACGTCCACGCTGTCGTTGTAGGCGGCTGGGTACCTATGCTCGGGCCCGAGCAGATAGTTAACGGAGATGATGACGACGTCGATGTCGTTGCAGAAGAAGCCGCAGACGCTATTGAAGGGGCTAATGGCCAGGGAGAAGAGCGCGAAGCTGCCACCGTGGTAGTACACGATGATCGGGCACGACCGGGGCGAAGACGTGCGCCTAGATGCATTAGGAGGCGTCGATGGGGAAGTCGATGGAGCGGACGCCGGAGGCGTCCAAATGCGGGCTGGCACGCGGACTTAGGAGGCGTTCAATGATCGAGTAGAGGCAACGGTTGACAGTGCCATCGCAGCTCTCCACGGCTCGATGGCTGCCATGAGCCTGACCAGCTAGAGGCACACCGATAGTGGCAACGCGAATAGTGAGAATATATGAGACAGAAAATTACGGTGAAAATAGTATAAAATAGTTAGATGAATAATTTATATTAGGAGAGATTTTCTATAGTATTGTCTTTAGATAAGGTGAAAATCTTAAAAATAATTTCAAAAGATAGACTACTGTATATACCCGATTACTGATGCAATATATACGAGTATGTGACAATCAGACGCGCCACCGGAAGACACGTGTGGTATGCCCTATTGACACTGCATGTCCGATTCCTTCAAGGTGCATATTCATACGTTCATACAAAATGTTACTTCCTTTGGTGAGAGATAATAAATAGAAAATTTATTCATACGTTCATACAAAATGTTTCTTCCCTTTGGTGAGAGATAATAAATAGAAAATTTGCGAAAAAGTTCATCCAACATCTATGGTACTACTCATTTCGGCTTGAGCTTCTGGTTTCTGGCTTATTTTTTTACTATTTATAAGTTTCATCTTTTTCTGGTTTTTTTTGGCTTTTTTAGCTTCTTTGTTGGTTCTTTTTCCCGTATTTGTTTGCATTGTCCGTGATGGGCTAATCTGTTTTTTTTTCTATTTTTATTTTTTAAAATTTAGTTACGTCAAAGAAGTCACCATCAGTTACAGTGTAATTTTAGCAAGTTAACGTATAATTTCAGCTATAAGCCAGTTTATTTCAGCCCAACCGAACGGCACCTAAAACTATGAAATCGAATATTTAATCCTTGAATTTTCCAATTCAGCTCAAATAATACCTAATCGGATTTCGAATGGTGGTATTATCTACATGACGTAATTAGTATACAGTTTACCCCATAGCATAATACGCTAATCAAGTTTAGATGAATGATAGATGGGGCTCACATGGTCTTCTCTCCCATATTTAAACGGAGTGAGGGAACTACAGAGTGCGGTCGTATGGAGGGCTGGAAGCTCAATAGGGAAGAAACCTTTGTGGACCTTACATATTATTGATCTAACTTATCTAGCGTATCATGCTACATGGCAAAACCATTTACTCATCACGTCATGTGAGCAACGCCATCATCTAAAAATGGGTCATGGTGTTGTTTGAGTCGGATTGTAATATTCGAGAGTTAAATATCTAATTTATAGTTTGAGTCGGATTGTAATATTTGAGAGTTAAATATCTGATTTATAGTTCAAGATGCTGGACAATAAGGGGACTGCTGTGGGCTTTAGCTCACTCCATCACTCTGATCACAATACTTGGGGATCGGGATTAATTAATGTGGTCTATTTGCTTAAAAAAACTGTTGTGTTCTAACCAAGTAATAGCAGGCCGATCCATACAGTACTGAAATTAAGTCGATGATCCCATCATCATGGATGTGAGAATTTCTGTCACATTCCTCGAAGTGCGGGTGCAGAAAATCAGCTCATATTTGCCACCATCGATTGTTCTACCCAATGAACACATCAAGCCACATGAGAAACCTCGTCAGTCGCTACCAACTTAAGGTACTTATATTTCCAAAGCCAAACCAATCAAAGAGGCAAATGCACAAGGCGGCCATATAAACTCAAGTGGCAGAAGTTTTCATCATCATCATGGGTATATTACAATCAGGAGGCAACCAGCCAAGTTTCAGGCAAAGGTTGCTGAAAGCCTGAACAGACACTATCAAGTACTATTAGTTGGGACCCCAGGAGCTGAGGTACATGACCGTCCTCATCCCTTCCTCGGCCTTGTCCGCCCTCCTCCTCTCTCGGCGAGCAGCAGCTTCTTGGATCGAGAGATGCCGCCGCAAGACGTTGGCCTTGGCGGCCGGTTGATCGACCGCAGCGCATAGTTCCAGCCGCGAGGCCGGCTGGTCCTGAGGGCCTCCACCGCGCCCACGCTCATCGCCACCATCCACGACGCCTTCGCCGCACCCGCCATATCTCCTCTTCTTGCTGTGTTGGGAGACTGATCTGTGATCTTTACTTTAGCTTAGATTTTTGTTGCAGTACAACTTCGCAGTAGCAGTGAAAGGATCGAATTGATGCTGTGTTGCGGAGGGGGGAGTGGGAGTGGGCTGGGTTATATGCGGGGGGAGGCCGGGAGGGGCGGGGCAAAACAGGCGGCCGCGGGCGCTGGTTTTCCCACTATACCGGGTGCTTCGATTGCTTGTTTACGCCGCACCTCGCTTTCGTGCTGCCCACTCACCCATGAGGCCATGACCCACCTCATCTCGTCATGTTTATTCGTTGCACGAAGCGGTTTGTCCTATGCGACTGGCCCACACGGACAGAGATGAGATAACTGTTCTTTTTTGTTTTTCTTATCTGTTAACTACGGCTTCTTCGATTGGCGAAATAAGAGGAATTTTTTGTACGGATAATCTATTTTTTATTCGAAATTACAGAAATATACCCACGGAAAATTTTTACAGAAATAGGCTCCATCGCTTAATGGTTGGGCGATCGAGCCTTTCGCCTAACCATTGGGCGACTTTAATCTAGTCGCTTACTCTGGGCATGCATCGATCCAAATCAACCATTGGGCGATTTAAATGCGATCGCCAACCATTGGGCGATCGCACTCAAGTCCCCGTGAATGTTTTAAATTTTTTCAATTTTGTAGTTTTAAACGGTAAAATCTCTGGAGTTGTAATAAAAGTTTATGTTCATTGTATATTATAGGTGTGTAAAAATTTCGAAATTTTTTTAGGAACGATTAACCGTAGAACGATCGGTACATACGATGGTAAGTGATATTTTAATATTATTGAGAATTCGTGTCTCTGGGCTAGGATTGGGTTTAGGAGGATAGACGGGCCAAGGTCGATTATCACATTTGGTTCTACATACAAACCGTCAGTAATACTCTTTATCACAAGTTTTATATACCGATGCAATATAAATAACTAGTCTGAAAAGATAAAATAGCAAAGTTGTATATGGCTTATATATACTCATTTCAAAGGTTTCGACGAGATCTACAACTTTTCAGTTGAAGCAAAATCCAAATTCGAAAGGAAGACCAAGAAAAGGGCAAAACAGAAACTAAAAACTTACGACGCATGTTTAGGTCCAAAGATGACCGATTTTCGGGGTCTTGAGGGCGACAGGCGCAAGCGGTCGTTTTTATTGGATCGGGCTCGTCGTTAGCTTTCCAACGAGTACAAGAACGTCGAAAACGGACACCGTATGCAAAAGTTATGCCCGTTTCATCAAGGTGTGTCGGAAACAGACGGAAACTGCTATAACTTTTGATCCTGTAGCCGAAATTGCTCAAATTTTTTCTAGAGGCTGTTGGATGTATGAAGAACAGCTCCACCAATTTTCACTTTTTTGGCGAAGGTTTGATGCACTTTCCAAATTCTCACTAAATCAAAATATTACTTACCATCGTATGTACCAATTGTTCTATTGTCATTTGTTCCTAAAAAAGTTTCCCAAAATTTTTACACTCCTACAATATACAATGAACATAAACTTTTATTACAACTTCAGCAAATTTTTACCATTTAAAACTATAAAATTGACAAAATTTAAAACATTCACGGTCTGAGCGCAATGCCCAACCATTGGGCGATCGATTTAAGTCGCCAATGGTTGAGCGATCGATGCGCCGCCAACGGTAGAGCGACTAGATTAAAGTCGCCAATGGTTGGGCGAAGGCTCCATCGCCCAACCATTATGCGATTGGAGCCTATTTCTGTAAAAAATTTTCCCGCGGTTCGAATAAAAAATGGATTATCCGTACAAAAAATTCAAATAAGAGGGTTGCTAGCGCCATCGTCCGATCAAGATGCTAGCCTTGAATGATATCATAATATTTTTTATCTGTTTATATAATATTTCTTGATTATATATGTAACAATTATATATATAATCAAAATATTACACAGATAAAATAAAAAATATTGCAACAAAAAACAACACCTACCTCTTATGGCAGGCAGCGGCGAGGCCTCGGGTGTGGCGGTGGCAAGCGGTGTGGATCCAACACCGGTAGGAGAAGGCGACAGAGTTTGTGCAGCATTCACGAGGCCGCTATCGGTGGTCGAGGTCAGGATGCCATGGAGCTCTCGAAGGCTGCAACTAACTTTGCTAAACTCCCATGTGGCAGTCGCGGCCACGAAGCCGGTGCCCCCCGCACGGGATTGGGGCCAGCGATTGGGGCGGGAGCGAGAAATCGAATCGAGGCCTTGGTGCCGCGGGGAGTAGACGGAGCCAAGGAGGCAGGAGGTGTACTTGTAGATCTGCATGCGCGGAGCGATTAGGCGGCGCACGGCCGTGGGGTGATGGATCTTAGGGATTTGGGATTGGAGTGGGAGGCAGGATGTGGGAGAGGAGGCGAGCAAAAATGGAGAGAGAGATGGCCGTGGAGTTTGGGGAGGGGATGTGCTCGAGTGAAGTGACCGAGTGAGACGTCCGATCAATTTATTCGGTCGAACGTAAGAGCCGTATCAATTCCCGCAAAAATAAAAGGATTAACTTCTCTAAACGACTTTTTAAGCTTAAAATCATGTGTGTTTTATTGCCCATCATTATCTAAAAAAATAGAAATAAAAATCATAATCACATACAAAGCCAACAACTATAACTAAAAGAGCCCTGCAGATCTATGTGGGCCTGAATATTGGGCCTTCAGAGCTTAACGCATGCAGACTCTTTAAGGCCCATGGAAAAAGTACAGTACAGGAGGATGTGCCTTTGTGACTGTGTTTGTGACGTGTGTGTCGAGACCTTTTCAGGACGTGCCAAATAGAACGTTATCCGCTCGCGCCTCTTCCTCCTCCCTCAAACTCGCGTTTATCCATCACGCTCTGCAAACTACTAGGTCACCTGAACTGAAGAAGGCAACGTGTACATAGCCCTGAATCGAGGTCCCAGAGCCATGCAGCATATAATCAACGAGTGCAAGCCCCATCGCTTGCAACCAGCAGCTGCGCTCCTACCGGCAAGACCATTGCCCAGAGGAGCTTTCCCCTGTCTTCCAGTTCCAGGTTGATTCGTCATTCGCTGATGGTTGCATGAACTGCAGCTAACATTTGGATCTTGTTGAGATGCTGACTGCATGAGTGCGTGCAGCAAGAGCGGAAGGCGAGCGTCGGAAGACGAGAGCAGCGTCGCGTTTGGTGGTCAGGAGGAGATGCCAAGAAGAGGCGAAGCAGCAGCAACAAGGGGAGGAGGAAGAGCAGGGCAGTGATGGTGGTGAGCAGCAGAGGAGAACGTTTCTTAGCCTGGAAGAGGCTGGATTAGTGGAGATGTCTGGCCTCGGCACCCACGAGCGCTTCCTCTGCCGCCTGACTGTAAGTGTGCAGCCATGTTAGCTGATGTTTATAGATTATTAACATGTCAAATTTCTGCAATTTAGGTATAATACTGCCTGAACGAGTCCTTGGTAAGCAATCATATGGTTGCTTACTTCTTGTGTGTTCTTCAGATATCATCGTTGAATCTCTTGAGAGTGATATCAGAGCAAGAAGGCGTTCCGATCGAGGAGCTCAACGCAGGCCGTGTTTGCGACTGGTTCTTGAAGGACAAGCTCAAGAGGGAGCAGAACATGGGCTCTGCTGTCCTGCAGTGGGATGACCCTGGTTTCTAGCTTCACCATCCTAAGCTCGTCGCTCTTTCCGTCAGTTCCTAGAAACATAATTCACACAACCAAAAAGAACATGGGAGGATGCATGGATGACAATGTTCTGGTACTCGATCTTGCTGGTGTACTACTGTCTCAAACTAGGAGGAGGCCGGGTTCATCAGACGAGTCTTTACATCTGTAGTTGTATAGCATGGCGCCTGAACATTAGATTGCGTCTTGTAATGCAAGAGCCTAATCAGTGGTTCTGTAATAGTTATACCTGCAATGCACGGTACACTGTTCATGCCTCTGTTTTTAGCGAGAACCAGAGCACGAAGCACAGTTACTTCACGAGTCGTCATCTGTCACGTTCATATCTTTAATGTTTCAGTTTCAAGAATGGATGGATCAATGGCGTATTATTTTTCTGCTATTTTATTACGACATTCGATCCAGTTGTAAATTGCAGTGTTCTTAGGGGATTCGATAATTTCCGGAAGTGAAGGAGAATAAGCGAACTGACAAAATCAGTACGCCCAAGTGCAGAACCAACCAGCCTTAAAACGCTCGCTCATTTTGTCGAACACCTGTGGTGCGTCTGCGCGCGCCGACTAGTGCTCCTCCTTGCAACCCTCCCAATGCGGCGGTTCTGCCACGTCCCTGGCGGCCGGCGAGCGACCGCCGCTTCCTACCACCACCGGCCGCTCCCGCCGCCGGAGTGGATCGAGCCGTACACCGACCTCTCGGACCCCAGCCCGTACGCCTCCGCCTCGGCCGCCCCGCCCACCCCGTCGCCGTGGCTCCCCCGCGTCGTCTCCCTCGTGCTCCGCTCCCCTCCTTCCGCGCTCGCCGCCGACCTCCGCGCCTTCTGCAAGACCTTCCTCCTCCGCCTCTCCCCCGCCTTCGTCGCAGCCGCGCTCCGCTCCCCGGAGCTCCTCTCCCACCCGCTCCCATCGCTCCAGTTCTTCCGCTCCCTCCCCAACGGCACCGACCTCCTCTCCCACCCGCAACACCTCCTCAACTGCTACGTCTCCCTCCTGCACTCCTTCGCCAAATCCAGAGAAGCCACCCCCGACGCCGCCGGACACGCGCGGCAGCTTGTCTCCGAGATGCGCGCGCACGGGGACGCCGTGTTGGAGCACCTCAAGCCGTCGTCCTCGGCGTCCCTGATCCGCAGCCTCGCGGCTCTCGGCCTCGCCGAGGAGCTTCTATGGGCGTGGAAGGCCATGCGCCTCGCCGGCGTCGAGCCGTCCAGGCTGACATACAACTGCCTTCTCGATGGCCTTGTTAACGCCGGCCTCCTTGACACTGCCATCAATGTGTTCGACGCAATGTCCACGGAAGATCGAGTGCGTCCCGACGTGGTTTCCTACAATATTCTCATCAAGGGGTACTGCCGCGCCGGGAGGGCGCAGGATGCAATGGCACGGCTTGCCGACATGCGGGAACAGGCTGAGCTCGCACCGGACAAGGTGACATACCTTACACTCATGCAGTGCTATTACAGTGAGGGCACCTTTCCACAATGCATAGGATTGTTCCAAGAAATGGAGGAGAGGGGAATGGGGCAGGACATACCGCAACATGCTTATGTGCTGGTGATTGGTGCGCTCTGCAAGGACGGGAAGCCATTTGAGGGAATGGCTGTGTTTGAGAGGATGCTGAAGCGAGGTTGTCCGGCCAATGCAGCCATGTACACTGCACTCATTGACTCGATGGGTAAATTTGGTAGGGAGAAGGAGGCAGTGGCACTCTTTGAGAAGATGAAGGCTAGTGGGATTGAGCTTGATGCGGTCACATATGGAGTGATTGTTAACTGCTTGTGCCGGTTTGGGAAGCTGGACGAGGCAGTTGCATGCTTCAGGAATTGTGTGGAGAAGGGTGTTGCAGTGAATGCTATCCTCTACACAAGCCTGATTGATGGCTTTGGGAAAGCTGGAATGGTCGACCAAGCACAGGAGCTCTTCGAGGAGATGATTGCGAAAGGTTTTGTGCCTGACTCATATTGCTACAATGTGCTGATCGATGGATTAGCCAAAGCAGGAAGGATGGATGATGCCTGTGCCCTGTACAAGAGAATGGAAGATGATGGCTGTGATCAGACAGTCTACACGTATACCATACTCATTGATGGTTTGTTCAAGGAACACAAGAATGAGGAGGCGCTGAAGTTTTGGGACACAATGATCGACAAGGGAATCACTCCCACAGCTGCGGCTTTCCGAACTCTTGCCAATGGGCTCTGTCTTTCTGGCAAATTCAGCCGGGCATGCAGGATATTGGATGAACTGGCTCCAATGGGGGTGATTCCTGAGACGGCCCATGAGGATATGATCAATGTGCTGTGCAAGGCTGGAAGATTCAAGCAGGCCTGCAAATTGGCAGATGGCATTGTACAGAAGGGCCGTGAGATACCCGGGAGAGTTCGGACGATGATGATCAATGCACTTAGGAAAGCAGGAAATACTGATCTAGCTGTCAAACTGGTGCATAGTAAGATTGGCATTGGATATGAAAGATCTGGCAGCATCAAAAGAAGAGTGAAATTTCAGACCCTGTTTGAATGAGTTGCTGACGATTTTTCTCAAAAAGTGAGAAGACATGCCATGGGCTACACTGAGGTATCGCGATGCATCCCAGACTAGGTTCTGAAGAAAGCCTCCCCTCCTACAGGTTTTTTGTTGAATCTTCTAGCAACTCTGAAGAGCCAAGAAGCTTGAAACATGGCAGTGCGAACAACCAAAGGACTATCACCCAAGTCTACTTGGAGCAATCTTCCATCCATAACCGAACGAAAAGAAAATTACTCAGTCCATGAGTCTCCGAGACTATGAGAAATGTCATAGCACTAATGATGAGACATGATCTGCAGTGTCTTCGAAGAAAAGATGAAGTGCCACCAGAGGCTGGACCAAGCATGCTTGCAAAGACGCCCAAAAGCCATGGTCATCCTAACTGGGCGATATTTACCCCGGTAGCACTCAACTGTCCTGACCTCTATTGCTACGGATCAGCAAAAGATCGTCTCCAAGATTCATCTCTTCATGTGTTTGCTGGAGCTTAAGTGTGGCAATCCTATTAATGGTAGCATTTTAGAGTACATTGCTGGTTTTCAGTTTGTTTCACAACTCCATATACCATGTAGTTGCTGCTGTGAACTCTCGTTCTTCTCTTGCTATTGTCAATCACAAAATGCATATTTAGGCTATACCATTTATTTCTTCATAGAATGAACTCGTGACTCTCTATTCCCTTCTCTTGAGGAGTGCCTACCGCAATGGAGGCGAACCAAAACAGGCTCAGGGTGAGAGCATGAGTGCTAGCGTACAACACACTCAAGTGACAACATGCTGGCCTCCTGACCAGGTTCGTTCCCACTTTGGACTTCGCAGCATGAATCATTGAATCATAACACAGTACGATACATAGCCCGGTTTAACCTTCTAACCTATTTTTCTATTATTTTTAAATTTTATCTTTTTCTAACTTTTTAGCTTTTCTAAGCTTTTTTATCGTTTCTTTTTTCGTATTCATTTACATTGTTTATAATTAGCTAACTTGTTTTTTCTATTTTAATATTTTTTAAATTTAGTTACACTAAATAAGCTACCATCAACTATAATATGAGTACAATTTTAGTTATAAATCATTTTTTTAAGTTTAAATTTCATTTTTTCTAACCTTTTAGGTTTTTTTAAACTTATTTGTCGATTCTTTTTTCGTATTCGTTTACATTGTCATGGTTGGCTAACTTGTTTTTTCTATTTTAATTTTTTTAAATTTAATTACGCCAAATAAATTACCATCAAATATAATATGAATACAAGTCATTTTTCGGTCAAAATGAGCGAGCTGATATTCTCATCCGAAACAGCGATAACTCATCCGGAGTAGGGAGATACCGAAACTGACATTATTTGCATGCTACAGCAAGTTTAGCAGCCCAAATATGAGGCATGATTTCCAAAATGTTGCTGAGAACGTATGAAACTCTCGCACAGATATTAAAGGCACAACGACAATGCCAAGTAGTACAAATATATGCATGTCATTCTAACACAAGAATTACAGTGGGCTCTGGCACTGGCAATCATCGACCAACAGACATGGCTACAAACACACACAGTACAGATCGTTTCCATTCTCTTTGGAAATAAAAGGCTACAATCTTTTATCCGAAAAAGGAACATATTGTCGAGTCCAATGGGCTCAGCAACTCCTTCTGTACCTGCATTCGCTTCTGCAATAAGGAATAACCACACTTAGAAAATCAAAGCTACGCAAGGCGACATATGGCATACTGACATGTAGAAAAGCAAGAAACAGCACACATAAACTGGGTGGCTCAAAACATAATTCATTTATTTCCAAGCAACAATCCTTAAATACCCCATAAGAAAAAGTACAAAAACCTGATTAATTGATCCAGAAAATAACCAACTGAAAAGGGCATGACCAAAGAGAGCACATATGCAAATAAATCGGAGCAAGACCATCTCAGACACATGAGTTGATGTCATATTACACGCTGTTTCACCAAGTAGGTTCTCCCTAAAGCAGGGACTTGGATCCACAAACATCCATTTTGCAGACAGAATCATCATAGATATTCTTTACTTGTTTTGAGATTGGAAGGTGATTGAAACTTTACAAGTACCAGCGAATATAAGCAGTTCTAAAGTGAAGAAAGCAAAACAAAGAAAAATGACCAGCAAATTGGCCAGGGGAACACAGAAATCTTCACCAAAATAATGACAGCAAAATACTAAAAAAAACCATGTTGAATGGGTTCTCCCCAAAGCAGGGATTCAGCTTTACTATAAGACATTTATGCAGACAAATCATCATGGGAGTCCAATGAAGCTGAGTGTAATAAACACTAACAAGAAAAGAATGTAAAGACAATGCCTCAGATTTATCGGTTGATGTCATATTATGAACTGCTTCCTCAAGTAGGTTCTCCCTGAAACAGGGACTTGAGTCCAAAGTACATCCATTTTGCAGACAGAATATCATTGGCAATTGTCTTAAGTAATGAAGACAATTTCATTTCTTTGCCATGTCTTGGTATTGATACACTGGAAAACAATAATAAAAGAACAAAACATGTCACTAGCAAAAATTATAACATGTTTCTTTGCCAAAACATCACATGGACAGTCCAACAAGGCCTTCATGCGACAAAAACTAAATGAATATGAAATATCTGTAATGCATCAGATTTATCTGTTGATGTCATATTATGCACTGCTTCGTCAAGTAGGTTCTCCCTGAAACAGGGACTTGAGTCCACAGGGCATCCATTTTGCAGACAGTATCATCACTTGCAAAAATGCACAAAAAAGGTCATTTCATTCGACTGCTAAGTCTTAGAAAATGTTGCAGTCGCAAACAGATAATAAAATAATAAATGAGAAACAATTGAGGTAGCAGTGCATGGAATGCGGCAAAGGAGCTACATGACATTCGCACAAACCTCAAAACCAATGAATGAGGAACTACTTCACTGAACACTAATACATGCAAGTCCAAACCTCAGTAAATGCCCATCAATCTCATTACAATGTAGGACCCCCAAGTAGGTTCTCCCTGACGAACAGGGACTTGGAGCTACCTACATCTCACACAGTGGGCAACTCATCATAGGAATAAATTCTTTCAGAAGGAACATAAACTCACTATATTGTTCAGTTGAAAGAATAACATTCAATTCATAAAAAAACTTTGTAACAAAATACATGCTAAGTTGCTAACAAAAACGATCAAAACCTCAGTAAATGCCCATCAATCTCATTACAATGTAGGATCCACAAGTAGGTTCTCCCTGAAGAACAGGGACTTGGAGCTACCTACATCTCACATGTTGGGCAAGACATCACAGGTCACATTCCATTGCTGAAATTAACAAATAAAATCTCCCCAGTTGACACACATGCCAACCCGTGCCGTTGTGTTAATGAATATTTTTTAGTTTGTAACATCAAGTTACATAAAAAGCATGACAATTTTCCCCCCAAAATCATAACATGTACTTGATCTCTAAACCTCAGTAAAAGCCCATACAATTCATGACAATATAGGACCCCAAGTAGGTTCTCCCTGAAAAGCAGGGACTTGGAGCTACCTACATCTCGGACACTGGGCAGCTCATCATCGGTCCAACGGTCCCTACAAAGAGAAGATTTCTACATATAGAACACAAACAGTCAAACACAAAACATTGTTTTATAGAACAACATTTAATCAAAACATAGTATATTGTACTGTAATTAAGGAAACCATGCATAGGCACAAGTAGTTCCATCATGCAACAAAGAAAGTTGGTGCTGTACACGCCTCAATTTATCATAACTATTAAATCACTGGACAGCACATTCTCTATTCAGACGGGCATACTCTTAGAACAAGCAGTGTACAATGTATGAACGTAGACATCAAAAGATAGCAATGCACAATGGATACACAAAGTTTGGATCAAACCACATTACCCCTGGGAAAACAGTGTTTCATAGTCACGAAAGATGTGGCGAGAGATTTTGGAAGCACAACCATGAGACGAAACTATTGGCTCCCACGTTAAACACGCCAGGAATCATTCTGCGCCTCCATGACTGGGCAACCTTGAGAGAGAACAACCTCAAGAAGCCAAAGGTGAGGAGAGGCACGCGCACACACCAAATCCTACCGCAGGGCATAGTTTTGATCTTCCTATAAAGATAACAACTTAATGACACGAAAAACCATCATCGCACAGCATTCTTCTAACAACGATTCAGAGTTACCCAAGCCACGATTTTCTTACTCGTTTATAGTAAGAAACAGTAAATCAATAGCAAGTAAAACAACTTACCCTCTCAAGTGTCGGCCTTCTTCTCCGGCGAATTAGAAGATGGAGGAGACGAACCAGCCGCCGTTGGAGGAGCATCGTGGGAGCAGCAACCGCCGGGCCCGTGGTGGTGATGATGGTGGTGGTGGTGCTTCTTGGCCTGCGGTTGCCGCAGCGGCTTGCGCATGTCGAAGGCGTCCTCGCCGTCGGCGTAGTACTTGGCCTCGATGTCGTGGATCTGGTAACCGAGGGTGGAGGTGTAGAGGTTGAATGCCGCGCGGTTTGACCGGCGGACGTGGAGGGAGACGTACTCAGCGGCGAAGACCTGGTCCATGGCGGCCTGCGCGGCGGACATGAGCTTGGTAGCGAGGCCGAGCTTCCGGTGGGAGCGGAGGACGGCGAGGGAGGTGATGTGGCCGTGGCAGGGCTCCGAGGGGTCCTCCTCCATCTTGGCGAGCACGTAGCCGACGATGCGGCCGCCGTAATCCTCGGCGACGAACAGCAGCTGCGGCCACGACAGCATGTGGTAGAGGTAATACTTCATCTGGTAGTTCTCCGGCAGGCACATCAGGTTGCACGCCTGCATCGCCAGTAGGTCATCAATCGTCGCCTGCCGGATGCACACCATCTTCGCTGCCGACACCGCCGCCTTTCTCCTCTCTCCGAACCGGTGGTTTGGTCGGTCGATTCTCCGGCGAGATGAGGTGATGCGGAAGGCGGCGTTCGCTTGGTGCCTATTAATAGAGGTGAGGTGAGGCACGGAGAACTTAACCTAACCCTAGAAGGAACGGGCCGAAATAGGCCCATAGCCGAGCCAGTTACTGTTGGATATAAGCCTTGATAGGCCGGCCCATTATAGAAAGGACAACTTCGTAGATCGTTACAGGCAGGTACAGCGTCATACACCGGGTTTTTTCTTCTTAAAATTAGTTTATATATATTTTTAAAACAGTAACTAGTTTTTAAATAATATATATTTTTAAAACAGAATTAATAAAAAAATTATGGTAAAAATATACGAAATTCAGCAATACCAGCTAAAATCACATACTACTATTTCTCTCTAAATACTGCCTCTCGCAAACAATTAAAATTTAAATATTTAAATCATAAACCATCAGTATAAAAGAATCTACCCACAGACTCATGGCCAGGCTTGAACATAGATTTGAGTGCAAGAAAATCATAAGATCGAACACAAAATACATAATACATGTAACCATTCTCCTAAAAAAAGATAGCAACCATAGCTGCTCCGAAGGATCAATGTTTTAAGTGGCTCAATAGTCAATACAAAGTTCATCAGCGCATGTCAAATGTGAGTACAGTAATACATGAGATAGGAGTTTTTTCATTGCAACAGAAGCGCGTCAGAAACATGCTTGGATAACACAGTTCTTAACTAATCGACCAGTGCAAGCTTATGATGCCCCGTCGGCTGTGAGAAAGGGGTTGGCGATCTCATCAGTTCCATCAGTTGGTGACACCAGCATGACTGCTGTGCCTCTACACACCTGCAAGAAACAGTATTAGATGTGCTGATCGCCTCAACAATTGCAAAAGCAAAACTCATGAAAAGGAACAAGAAGGAAACAAGACACAATATATCCCAAAAACTAATTAATTGCAAAAGCAAAACTAATGAAAAGGAACAAGAAGGAAACAAGACACAATATATCCCAAAAACCAATCAACGAGTGGTTTACACCTAACAAGAACGTAGTTTTCCATTACGTAAGCACAAGATACTCACAATAAACCACTGGGAATAGTATGGCACAATTCAACATCAGCAAAAATGCAAAATATGGAGGATAATATCCACTATCAAAATATTCAAAATAATAGAGGAAGGATTGAATCCACAAGTTAAAGCTCAACATTAAGAAGAATACTTACAATGAGGCCAAGTTGCCTGGTCTTCCCTGACAGTTTCAATGGGTCATCTTGCTCTACAAAAGAAAATTGCAAGATTGAAGATTACACAGACACTGAAAAAGAAAAGGAAGCATCGTTCTCTCTAAATGTGCAATATATTTTGACTACTTTCTGGTATTAATGAGCTTCAGAAATGAACCATTATGATCATGATATTTAGGGCCTGTTTGGTACAACTCCTATTTCTAGCTTCCCATTAGGATCTTGTGGAAAACGATCTGATTCTGATTCTCACTAGTAGAGTTGAAAATGAAGGAACAAGAAGTAACATTGGGTTGGATTCTCGTGACGAGTCGTCTGACCAAAAGCAAACCTGGCCATCAAAGTTGTTGAAATTACCCACAAACACCACTCATCTACCCCTCCACACCCTCTCCACCTCTCACCCCCGCCTATCCCCCCCTCCCCCCCTCCCCCCGGGTCCCGGCTCATTTGCCCTGCATTATTCGCCCACATCCAAGGCGACGGATTAGATATGGATGGGGTTGACGCCACCGCCTTTGCCTCCCTCTCCTTTGAGCCCCCCTGGGCCAGCCCCTCGTCCATCCATGGTGCGGTGTAGGGACACGGCGGCATAGCAATAGAGAAGGGGCGCCGGCGTGATATGCTCGAGGTTGATGCCAGAAGGCAGATCTGGTTGCCTAATTGCTGTGCGCATCCCCCCATTGAGCTCGGGACTCATGCTTCACGGCGAGCTCCTTTGCCCACCCGCCTTGCTGCCCCCGTAGGCCACACGTCCATCAGATCCACGGCTCAGCGTGTGGGACACGGTGGATCCATGACGCAACGCAGGATGTAGCATTCTTGAGTTCAACTTAATTCAGTTTATGTTTTTTTCTTGAATGTGAGTTCAACTCCAACCATCCAGCTTTAATTTTTTTTTTCTTGAAAATCTTGAATGGGACAAAGGAGAGAAGGTGCTCTTGGCGTGTTTTTTTTTGTTCTTTAGATCAACTTAGTTAGATTGATATCAATGGGTTCTTCTCTGTATTTGCAATTTCTTTTCTTCTCTGATTTTCCGTAGACAGATGAAACAATTTCGTGTCAATGTGTCTCAACGTCCTAATTTGTGTCGCCATAGAGTTGTGATTCCATGATTCTGAATGGATGCCAGTTTGTGTTTATGCCTGAATTAATGACCGGTTTGTGTTCAAATGATTCTGAATTTCTCATTTTTTTTTCCTTGCTGTTACTTGAATCAAAATCACTTTTTTTTCTCTTCTTCTACAATCGTAACATGTCCCATTTTTCTTAGTTGTGCAGTGAGGGGGAAGGAAGCTACACTTTTGGACAAAAGGATGGCTGTTTTTGACATCATCTGTAATACAACATTTATTTAGTGAACTACCTCACGCAATCATATTTCTTTGCCCCAAGCAGGCACCATTTGGATCCCCCATGATGGCATCTAATCAGCATTTGATAAGCTGAACCGAGCAAGGATTTCATTAGCAGTATCGGGACAGCAAGAACTTAAAGTTTGTCTATCGTGTACCAGAAGTCTAGAAATACAACTTCTGTAACAGCGTGTATAATATCAAGATTTTGAAGTTTGTCAATCATGTACTTAAGCCATCTTGCTACTGATGTATGTGGATTTGATTATATTGGTTTACTGGGACATATTGTAATTTTGAATTTCCGATGTACTGGAATGGGTACATTGGTTTATTGGGACATATTTTAATTTGCAGTCTCTGAGACCTGCCATGGTGCTATTTCATCTAAATGTTGAGACCATGTAATTAAAAATTTAATGGTGTTGTTTCAGAAAACTGTTCACTTCTGATAGTGGGTGTTCAATAGTTGAGATTATGATATTTCTATGGTTTTTTTAATGAATGTTGTTGGTTGCTTCCTAGGTTGCCTGAATACGTCGATACGGATACAGATGCATAATGCAGTGATACCATGATACACTATTTCTCCAGAAACACCGATATGGCGATACGTATGTATATATATAATAAAAAAAATTAAAAATACAGAAATGACTGATTTCTTATAAGGAAATGGGCAGTCCAACAAAATCATCACCACATCGTAACCAACCAGCCCACCAACAAAGAGCAACCCACCAGCCCACTTGTACAATACAATATACCAGCATACCAGCCAACCACAGCTAGCCACTTAGGGTTACCCATCTCAATCTCTTTCCACTCCATCTGCAGCCGCCACCCCACGCTAATTCCATCTCTCTCTCTCTCTGTGTTCCTCAACAAGCATGGAGAAGAAATAAAGAAGAGAAGAAAGCGAAAAGAGGGGAGACAAGAGCAAACCAGGAGGAGGTGGTGACAAACCAACGATGCCCATCAAGTGGCGACATCTGAAAATTAGGACTCTCTTCCTCCATCTCCCCTCTCCAAATCCAGTCTCCGGATCTAGGAACTAGGGGGAACGGGAGCGGCGGCGGCCGGTGAATGCAAGGGAGTATTAGTGGTGTGCTTAGGGGAGCAAGTATGCGGCGTCGGGGTGAGAGGAATTACGTGTGCCTATGGGAATAGAACGAGTGAAATAAGAGGTAAGGATTGAGAGATATCGAGAAAGTATCAGGGAAGTATCCACCAAGTATCGAGAATTATTTTCTTATTTTGAAAAATAGGAAAATCATTGATATGGGCAGGATACGTATACGGCCATATTGGGGTCATATCCGTATCCGATACGGTACCCGATACTAATAAGCTAATTTTCAGAAGTATCAATGCAACGTGGGTTGTTTCTACTTGTTCCTCATAGTGTCAGTTCTGGTGTATGCACTTCCAATGCATTTGTTCAGAATCAGTAAGGAGCTATGCACAATACCAGTGTGCTTTATCATACTTCGTATCGCTCATATACACTCATATGGTCTTAAAAATTTTGGATTTTTTCATAATTTATGTACAAATACAAAGAAGTTAGACACAAATACAAATGAAGTATTACAACCAAGGGTAGCATGGTCTACTTGCCTCCAATCCTCCCTCTTATAGTTTTGGGAGCCAACCTACTAGCCAAATGTTTTCCAGAGGCAGCTCTAGATTCACAGAGAAGTGGATTATCAGAGAATCCAGAGTAGAAGCTGAAAAATGAGAATCTGGAGCTCTACCAAACAGACCTTTATAGAATACGGGACTCCATCATTTGTTGTAATCTATCACTTCATGCCATGCACTAATAGAAAGTTACCCTCGGTCAAATTTTAGTGGGACACAAGGTTCCACACTGAACAAACAAGCCAAGCACAGAGATAACAACAATGCCAACTGTCTAAAAGTATCAAGGCAAAATGTGCTTGTAAATTGCATCCGAAGTCCTAACTATAGACACTTTCATTGATAAAAAAACAGATGGACCATAGAGCACAAAGGAAGGAATCCAAAGTACCTCTTTCATACTCGATAGCTTCATCCAGCACTAAGTTCAGCAATTGATCATAGCCCTTTAAAGTTCCTGTAACT